>OZ025253.1:28560445-29270804 GCA_964019135.1 Arenicola marina | reverse complement strand
GATACGTCCCCCGTAAATGGAGCGGTTAAAGCGTGTGTAGCAACATTGCTGTACGCAAACAATGAGGAGAAACAAGAGTAGACAAGGGGAGAGAACAGAAAATGCCAAAGAAAAGGGGGCGAAGGAAGGGCAGACAAAATGGAGAAGGGAAAGGGAAAACCAGTGGAAGGGGAGGGAGAAAAAAAAGGAAGAGAAGGGGGAAACAAAGGGTGTCTGGGGGACATAACAGGGGAGGGGCGGAAAGAGAGAAACAAAATGAGATGAAAGAAGAGGCCGCTTAGAAAGGTGCGAAGAAAATTGGGGAAGGGAATGTGACGTGAAAGCAAGGAGAGCGATCGAGTTAAGGTTGCGGGAAGTTCGATTCTGGTTGGAAGGATAGTTAGGTATATGAGCTCGGGTTGACGAGAGTGGAGAGGCAGAGAGGTGTGTTAAGAAGACAGGGTCGAGGGAATGGCGGATTGATATATATATATGCACAAAAGTAGATACCCCCCCACTCCCCCCCACCACACCGACGCTCTAGGGTAGATAGGGTCATTGACAACCGAAGCGGCGTAGCATGCATAGACCTTTTGGCGGTTCCAAGAGCGGAGGCGGAAGGTAATTATGGTCAGCGCCTTAGGCAAAGTTCATCATACATATGTATGACCTTTGAGCCTTAGTTCGCACATCCATACTTTCTGACAATATGAACCTCTGTGTCTTCGCTTACTTTCGCCGGACACTAATTATACTAAATGTTACCATAAGGTGTGAGGTCCTCCCAAGCCCGCAGGAAATGGAAATTTAGCTCTGATACTTCAACAATTAACTGCCCATTCTTGTCAAATAACGAACAAATATAAAGCAACGGTTACTTCGTGGCTCTTTCGGTTCACATACTTTGTGAGACGCCAGCCTCGTGTTCCCAAGCAAGCATTAACTCAATGCAAGCTGAAATTAATATGGACAATTTCGAATTTTCAAAGAATTGAACGGGTTGTTGTTATTTTTTTGCCATCGAGGTGCAACATATTCCAGGCATGATATCGCAAGAAACGACCATGTCTACAGTTAAATTTGGACATGAATAATTCCGAAGATTACGCAAATACTGTCGCTTGATGAAGTTGAAATTTGTTGCTTCGGTTTTCGGACTGACTTTATTCTAATCATGTAACGTACGTAGGACTGGAAAACTTCAGAATCTCAGAAAAGACATTTTTATTTCAAAAGTTATATAGTATTTAATATTACAATTTGGGCCATTTTTAAAACAACTATTTAATAGTTTAGTTTTGAAAGTTAAAATCATATTTAAATAGTCAAAGATCATTTTTTAATAACCGAAAACCTTTATTGGGCAATATAAAACTCACGAGGCATTGCTTTTCTTAAACCGGGAATAAATGATTGAAACCGGGAATTATCGATTCAAACAGGGAATAATGATTCAAACCGGGAATTAATGATTCAAACCGGGAATTATCGATTCAAACAGGGAATTAATGATTCAAACCGGGAATTATCGATTCAAACAGGGAATTAATGATTCAAACCGGAAATGCATTATTCAAACCGGAAATAAATGATTCAAGCCGGGATTAAATGATTCAAGCCGAGAGTAAATGATTCAAACCGGGATTAAAAGATACAAAGCGGGAATAAGTTATTAAAACCGGGAATAATATCCCATTCCCAGGTCACGAATGATTATTTTTCTCATTCCCAGTTCACGGTGAAATAAAAGCCCAGTCCCGAGGAACAGAAATACCCCTTGCCCCCCCACCCCCCCCCCCCCCCCCATTCCCCCCTCCTATGAGAGCGCTGGGTTTGATACACGAAGTAAATGTATACGTCAGCTGCGTGTTAATTTACTAGGCACAAGTGGAGCTATTACAGTGCAGTTACGGCGAAATTAACAGGCAGTCAATTAACACGCAGCTCACTGACGTATTCATTTGCTTTGTGTATCAAATCCAGCGCTCTGATAGCTTCGAACCACCCCCCTCCTTGGCTCGGTACCCCAAACCTCACACCACCCACAGGCAAGTCTAACCTGGGCCTGGGTTCTGCTAGCACTCAAGGGCATACGGTCAAAGAGTGTCATATTACACTGTTTGATATAGGTGTAGACCATGCATACCCGATGTCGCCAGTGCGAGTGTGCGGTTGTGGATCTCAGGCAACTACAACTTTGATCCGGGCCAACCGGCCGGGGAGGCGACTGATTAATAGGATGCTGATAGGGTGGACCCTGTTCCTAAGGAAGGGGAGGCGGCCATTTTGCACCCGGTGTAAATAATTTATTCCCGGTTTGAATCATTTATTCCTGGTTTGAACCATTTATTTCCGGTTTGAATCATTTAACCCGGTTTGAATCATTTATTCGCGGTTTGAATCATATATTCCCAGTTTGAATCATTGTTTCTCGGTTTGAATCATTTATTCCCGGTTTCAATATTTAATTCCCGGTTCTAATATTATTTAATTCCCGGTTCGAATATTATTTAATTCCCGGTTTCAATCATTTACTCCCGGTTTGAAGCATTTATTCCCTGTTTGAATCATTAAATCCCGGTTTGAATCAATAATTCCCGGTTTGAATATTTAATTCCCGGTTTGAATAATTTAATACCGGTTTGAATAATTTAATGCCGGTTTGAATCATTAATTCCCGGCTGGAATCATTTATTCCCGGTTTGAATCATTAAATCGCGGTGTGAATCATTAATTTCCGGTTGGAATCATTAATTTCCGGTTGGCATCATTAATTCCCGGTTTGAATAATTAATTCCCGGTTTGAATCATTAGTTCCTGGTCTGAATCATTTAAACCCGGTTTGAATCACTATTTCCCGGTTTGAACCATTATTTCCCGGTTGGAATGATTAATTCTTGTTTGAATCTTTAAACCCGGTTTGAATCATTATTTCCCGGTTGGAATGATTAATTCCCGGTTGGAATGATTAATTCCCGGTTGGAATGATTAATTCTCGTTTTTAATCATTAATTCCCGGTTTGAATCATTAATTCCCGGCTTGAATCATTTAAACCCGGTTTGAATCATTTAAACCCGGTTTGAATCATTTAACCCCGGTTTGAATCATTTATTTCCGGTTTGAATATTAAAAATCTCCATTATGAAAAAAAAACTTGAATGGCCGTGCTTCCGTACTTTGTAATATTAAAATGTAATTTGTTTTCACTATTTTGTGAAATGCTATTGTCAAGTAGAAGATTGATATATCATTTACAAATTGTCATAATGTTACCATCAAAAGCATTGTCACTCCAAAGGTCTGTAATGAAAACAAACATTGGCCGTGGGTGGAGTCAGCGGGGGGCGTGGGGGGGGGGGGGGGGAGGGGGTACAATAGACGACTACCTATCAAACTCTATAAGTCTGAATAGATCGGATAACGTTACCCTTTACGCGGTAAAGGATAATTTCTGGATAATTAATAACAACTACATCTCACGTAAATCATCACAGCTAGATTCGATCTCAATGACTTCAGGTGTCACCACATAAGCAAATAAATCCTTCATTTTACACATATTTATACACATGTTTAAAAGCAGAAAATCGATAAAACCCCCAACGAGAGTGCCCAGCAGTGCACCTAGTGATGCGAATGATCGATGAAACAGGTTCCCCAAACGCGGGTGCCACCTAGAATAGCTTATATAGCGCACGATGCTTCCGTGGCGGGCAAATAGTTATATTATCGCTCACAGTCCAAAGGTGAGAAAGTAGGGCGAAGTGACGTGAAATATATTCCGGAAAAAAAAGTACGTGCATCTCTAAGACTAAGGCAAAAAAGGAGCAAAGCAGTTTTTTGTTAATAATCTCTGTAAGTACTTGCAGCTACTTGCACTTCATGGCACAGTTTATCCATGCGATCTGACAGTTGGTGAACAGGTGTAAAATATTCCTTCCTTGTTTGGGTTGAGCTGTGGCCTGTGCCTGTTGACGTTGTCAGCGTGCATGTCTATACCTGATCAAACTGAATGATCTGTGATGTCACTAATCAGGACATGATTGATGTGATTAATTCTGGGAAAGAAGTGAAATACTGGACAATTTATATATGTGATATCGTGCTGAATTCAGCTTAAGTCAGCAGTTTGGTTCATTGGAATTGGGCATTTTGGCTCAGTACTACACTACGGATATACAGTACTATAGACATATAGTCAGCGCGTTTAATATCTACCGCCTCGCTTTCGTAAATATTTTTGTCCGTGTACCATTTGCAGCCACGATTTATGCATTTATTTGCTCCATTACATGAGATTTGATTTTAACTTACTTGAAAGCGTATCTTGTTTAATAATAGCAGAACACGATAGTCTCCTGCATAAAGTATAGCAGACGAATGTGTGTTGACAGCCACCTTTTTATGATGTCATAAGGTGAAGGTCATATTACTGCGTTTTCATTGGTTAAAATAAGTAAGCCTACAGAAGAGTCTAATATCAGGTACTAGAAAAGGGGACGGAGCATTAGGTACCCATACACATTTTTAAGACTGGCAGTAATTTTAGCGTCTCAAAGCAAAAAGCAATGCAAAAAGGAATGAGTTTGTAGCTTCAATGTTTATATATATGAGAGAAACTATAAACGCATGTAAGCTTAATTCAAGTTATAGCTTGACATTGACACAACCTAACCCTCTTGCCCAAAATGCCAGCAATACTATCGCCCACAGACATGACAAATGACAAAGTAAACAAAGCGACGCCCATAGCAAAACTTGTCTGCTTTGTTTGCGTAAAACTCATAATGTTGGCATCATGTGAATTTTTTAGACAACAGGACTGTGAGTACGCCAAATTCTGTTGGGTCTTTGGTTCAAGTTGATAAATATAAACTGATTTTAGGCTTGTCAATGAGATATTGAAGGCAAATAGTTTCCGTGCTGACTATAGTAGGGTCTATAGACAGAACGGCCGTAATACCAAAACGGCCTTTAGTATGGGTGGGGGAGGAGATGGTGGGAGCTGAGAGCTTTAAATTGGAATCCTCAGATACCAGAAAGGCATGATTTGTAAGTGTATATAAAATATTGCTTTGAAAAATCGTCGGATCATATTTTTTGGGTTGAGTTATTTTCAAAAAATGCCAATAAGTCCATTTTGACACCTCACCCCAGTGTGAGCCTCCCCTGCTTCCACCCCCCCCCCCCCCCCCCCCCCCCACTGCACACTATGCATATGGCCCGCCAATCAACCCGGCTGCTGGCTTCACTCACCACCCCTCCCCACACCCCCATAGACCACTAACTCAAATGGCCATTCTGGTAGTACGGCCGTTCTGTCCATACACCACTAGTAGTAAAGTATGATATGTCTATCATCTCTGTCAGACTGTCAGTCTATGACCATATGACAATAGTGACTATGTCATGTGAGCATGTTCATGCAAGTGTTCTCTATATTTTCATCAAAAGAAAGTTTTCCATTCCTTGTGGTTGACCCACAGTCAACTTATCAGACCAACTTATCTCCAAAACCTTAATTCATAGGCGCTCAGATGTGTTGCTAACAGCGGAAGTAAATAAATACTGCCCAGGCCGTATTGGATGCCCCTCTCTCTGATACTCTAAGAAACAATACCCCCCTCTCTGATAAACAATATCCCTCTTTCTAATACTTTGATGAATGATACCCACTCTCTGATACTTTGATAAATAATGTTCCCCTCTCTGATGCTGCTATGAATAGACTATATACCGGTACATTGATTATATCTCGTGAGCCTGGCTATGGATCATTCCAGATGTTAAGTAATCTGGTTCAGATAATGATATCTTTAGAATTGCCTAATAACATAAGTAATTTAACAGATTTTATCTTCAATCAAACTCCCATTAAGGGTACAGTCTATATTTAAAGACTATGTATTTCTATAAATTATAATCTATAGACTGTAGCTATTTATACAGGCCTGCACCAATAAGCTGATTTAGAATTCATATGGGCCTGTGCAAATAAGCTAACTTGCTAGTTCTGCTATTTATACAATACTGATCACGCTGGCTAATCAGGGCCAAGTCATATGATGCTTGAGCCCCCGCCCCCTTAGGCTGGCTGACTGAGCCCATGGAGTGTTTATGATGTACGAATAGCACAGAAGACTATTTACATGGCATTCCTAATAGAATAATTCCTCATGTATGAATAATATGGTAAAATATTTGTATGGCACTCACTAGGCTCTATATAAATCACGGTGAAAATTACTGTGAGAATCTGTCTGTCAGCATGATTCCTGTGACCATGTGCCATAAAAATAGTTGCTTGGTTTATACAAACCTATGCAACATGTACAAATAGCCACTACATAATTTATATATAAAATTAAAAAAAATATTCAGTTGTCTTCTTACTGTGTATTCTTCTGTGTAGTGTGATAAATGTATTGCATGATTTAATAAAAAAGAGAATTCAATATTTTATTGATATAATGGGGCATACCTGTACTGTACTTGTTATTGAGTATTGAAGTATTGACTATTGCAACAGAATTTTTTTAATTTCAAATTGTTAACCCCAAATTACCTTGACCATTCTTCAAATGTTTCCTTTGTTCAAGTTTCATCTCTGCATTTCTAGCTAAAGGCTATTAGAACTTTCATCCCAGTTCATCCCCTCCCATATATAGGAATGCATGGTGATTAGTATATTAACTAATTCTCTCCTTCACCCAAGATTTTAATTAGTAAATTAACTAATTCTTTCCTTCACCAAACATCTTGATTAATATATTAATTAAGTCATCCGCTCCTTCACCAAAGATTGTGATTACCGGTAGTAAATTAATCCTCATTCAACTGAGATTGTGATATGTATGATTAGTAAATTAACTAATCCTCTCTTTTACCTAAGATTGTAATTAGTAAATTAACTAATCCACTCCCTCACCCAATATTGTGGTTAGTAAGCTGACTAATCCTCTTCTTTACCTAAGATTGGGATTGGTATATTAACTAATCCACTTCCTCACTAAAGATCCTATGCAAATGAAATCTGAAGTTATGAGACAGCTTCACTGGCTTCTAGAGCCTAGAAGTGATTTCAAAATATTTCTTCAATTGGTTTTAATGCAGTGCATGATATGGGGATACATCAGTGAAATGATAATCTTGAGGTCTGACAAAAAAATTAAATTAAAGAATCCCTAGGCAAAAGACACCTGACAGATTTGCTGCCAATGCTCCATTGTTGTGGAACATCCTGCCAATTGACCTTTCGCCAGAGCTTGAAAACTAAATCAATGAAGGTCATTAGTGTTTTTATTTCAGTTTCAGCTACTTACAGCATGTATAAAGATAACCAGAGGTATTTAGTAAGTTGCCTACTTCAATGCGCATGCATCCCCTCCTCTCCACACCCCCCACTCACCTTCGCCCAATTTGGCATAACTCTGCCTCGCTCTGACCCCAAACAGGCCATGTGGTTGGTGCTGAATTACAGCACTATAGATCTATATCCTTGGTTACATGTTGGAGTGCTTTAGCAAACCTACCTGCTGACCAAGTTCACATCAATCATGAATAAGTTAATCTGTAACAAATTGATATGATCTATATAACGGCAGCTGGTAAAGTATTATACATACGAGAACATGTTGTATTATAATATCAGTATTCATGAATAATTTTAACCTGTAACAAATTGATATGACATACATAACTGCAGCTGGTAAAGTCTTATACATATTATAACATGTTGTATTATAACATCAGTATTTTCGTTATTTTGAACAAAACACTATCCATATTGGCTTTACTTCTGCCCAATACCAGATAACCTATCATGGCACTTCAAAAATAACATTATTAATAACATCAATCATTTACTTTCATTTGTCATTGTGACAAGCTGTGTCTGAAGTTACATGTACACGAGAAGGTCACCCCTTGCAAAACACCAGTCTTACAAAGAAGATCCTTTAAAAACATGTTTTTTTTTTATTGTATGTAAAACCTTATATACAGATAATGATGATGCATCACTTCTGTTAAAAATGTTTCACAAAATGAAAAAATATTTTATGAGCAGCTTTGACACTGATGGCTTTAGAACATGTAAAATCCAAGAAAAGGAGCTTTCAACCTCTCAAGCCCACGAAGCGTATAACACTGCACATGATTACTGCAAGCTGGGCACGTAGCCGGCAGAACTACTTGCGTAATCGCTCGCCAGAATCACATTGACCAATGAAGACCTATGTCTGACATGTGCTGCCATTTCCTTCAATTAAACTTAATTAAAGTTTATCACCTTGTCATTATAGATTAATAGCAGTGTGTTGCTGAGGTGCCATTAACATACTGTCGAATTGCTATAAATCAATAGTTAGCTCATCTAAAGGTTATTAATATTACTGTGACTTATGTTCAAACAATTGATTCACTGACAACTGGAAAAAGGATGATCCGAACCAGGCCCGCTGTTCTGGAACTGCGACGTTGTGAAATATGGAGCTAAAGGTTGTTTGTGGGATGTTTGTCTTCCTGTAAATATCAGTTCTGCCATCGCTGTATCATACGCAACCAGACGCAGATGTCGGCGTTTTTGTCTATGCATCGATACATGGAGTATTTACAATTTTAACTTCACTTTGAATGAATCATACGCGTTGCACCCGTGGTGGTCAATGTGTGGCCACGATGGACCAATATCACAGACCTCTCCTTGGTCCCCACGGTCATACTGTGGCCCGAATTGTTTTCACTCTCTCCTTTACATATGTGTTATATGAGTTGTAACTCACATTGTACTGATGTGAATTAGATCTTCTAAATCAAAAGTGTTCTCGTTTCCATTTCCGTTTTTTACGTATTATTAGTATACATTATTATTATTATAACTTATCATTATTATTAAAAATTACTGTTATTATTCTAAATTATGATTATTATTCTAAATTATGATTACATGTATTATTATAAATTATGATTACATGTATTATTATAAATTATGATTACATGTATTATTATAAATTACTATAGATTATTATTGTTTGAAACTACTATTATTATAAACTATTATTATAATAAATTATTATAAATATTATTTCATTATTATTTTTGGCCTCATAATACTCATCTCCAGTGCACACCATGTGGAAGTGTCCTTCCTGTGGACCCCCCGTCCACCCCCCGCCCCCCCCCCGTCCACCCCCCGTCCACCCCCCCACCCCGTCCACCCCCCCCCGCCCCGGTAGCCTCTCGCCACGCGGACTCATCCCAGTGATTGGAGGGCCAAATGCGTATATCAGTTGAAAACAGTTTCAGGAAATAAATCGCCTGCCTAACGCAATATCGACCAGTCGCAATTAACAGTGTTTGCGATACAACGCACCAAAGTCCATACGAATGTTACTGTTAACGTCGGTGATGTGACCTTCAGGGTAATATATCGCCCACGGTGTTAATGACATATATGGGCTCGACTGCTTTAGTGCTAATATTGACGATTTAGAGGGCGATTTAGCGGCCTAAAAAAAGCCAATAAAATCTGTCCATAATGGGACGGCACTCCTGTACCCCCTCTAAATCCACATAGGCCAAAAAACTTGTTTACAGCGACGTATCCGATTATTTTATGGCTGCGGACAACAGGTTTTATCGATTTTAAGTCTTGAATAATATTACCGTCATTGATTCAAGCGGCGATGAACGACGCGTTACGATGAGCACTGAAGCCCGGGGCGAAGGTCTCGCGGACCGTCTCGTTCAGCTCTCACGTGGTCTGTTGGCTCGATAGGGTGCGAGTCAAGTGTCGACTTCTCGGAAAACTGCGCCGCCTGAAAACGAATACACCACCGAAGGTGGCGTAATTTCTCGGAATAACATCACTGGTTGGTAACCACAATACCGTAAACCGTTCGGTCTGTTTCCGATGTTGCCGACCAGTCATAAATCTGAGCAAACGATAGTGCACAGAGCCATAATTGCCCCATCTACAAGTGATTTGATTTCTTATACAGGGCCAGACATGTCTCTTTCCTGCTTGTATTGGCTTTGTATTTGTTTTATATTCATGTAAATTTGGGGTTTTTTTTCTCATTTTATGTGTTTTTTTTCTTTCCAGTTTGGAGAGAAAGAGCGCCCAGGATCCAGAACGGAACTTTCCCTGATGGCTTATATTATCGCCCAGACACGTGATCGGAAACAACGTCAACGAGAGTCATCAACAGACATCCACAGCCGACTGACCCGACCAACCGGGACGATTCCTTTATTCCCATGAACAAGGCCATGTGACCTGCGAGTTGCTAGGCACCAGCCGACGTTTCCATGGAGACGGACCAGGCGGAGGAAGGCGGGGGAGAAGAAACCGCGGCCTACGTTCATAAACCCGGCTTCGACGACCGAACACCTCGGTTTGAAGCGCCGATCGATGTACATGCAGTCAGCAACGGTCCGGATGTATCCGCGTGCAACATTGCTACTTCCGGTCGTGACATGGAGAGGGCGTCATCCCCGCGCGCGCCGCGTTTCCGCACACCAGAGAGCGCCGTCTATGGGGAGACGGCGCCACGACAAAGGGTCCCAGTCCATGACGTCCCATCCGGCCCTGATGGGGAGAAGGCACAGGCGGGATATGGGCTTCCGGGAGATGACGTCATTCCGGTAGATAACATCGCTGCTCCGGATACATCAAAGGGCCCTGATGGGGAGAAGGCACAGGCGGGATATGGGCTTCCGGGAGATGACGTCATTCCGGTAGATAACATCGCTGCTCCGGATACATCAAAGGGCCTCATGGTTCCGGGTTCTGAAAATGACGTCACTGTCTCTGGCAAAGAGGGCGTGGCCGCTCCGCGCGCTCAAAATGACGTTACTGTCTCGGGCAAAGAGGGCGTGACCGCTCCACGCGCTCAAAATGACGTTACTGTCTCGGGCAAAGAGGGCGTGACCGCTCCACGCGATCAAAATGACGTCACTGTCTCGGACAAAGAGGGCGGGACCGTTCCACGCGCTGAAAATGACGTCACTGTCTCGTGCAAAGATGGCGTGACCGTTCCACGCGCTAAAAATGACGTCAATGTCTCGTGCAAAGAAGGCGTGACCGTTCTACGCGCTGAAAATGACGTCACTGTCTCGTGCAAAGATGGCGTGACCGTTCCACGCGCTGACCAGAACGTCACCCTCTCGGGCACAAATGGCGTGACCTCACCAGGCATGGACGCCGAATCGTCTGACTGTGAGAGTGTCATGTTGGAGGACATCAAGGGTGAGCCCGACACCCGCCTGGGTCTCTCCCCAACAGCGAGTACGGAAGCCGCCAGCGACACGACTGAAGAGCGCGAAGGGCCTTTCGCGGACACAAAGCCTGCGGCGGAAGTCACGCCAAGCAGAAGTGACGTCATGCATGAGACATGCGGCTGGCCGAACATCGACTCCAAGGATCTGGTTACTTCGCGACAGGATGACGGAAGCGGTCCAGGTGACGTTACGAACGACGGTTTCCAAGGAGGCAAAGATATGTTTCGAGATGACCCAAGACGTGCTTCTGGTGGGGGTATGTCGCAACTCGGACCTCGTTCACATTCCGTAGAATTATCCCCGGACGGGCGACGAGTGGGAGCTCGCTCAGGGGGGCAGTCTCTGGGTCCTAATGAACCCCTGGATCTCAGTACGCCGCGAGTCTCCTCGGACTCGCGTATCCAGAAGGACCGACACGACATTTATCCCGATGGGATTCATTCCACCGTCTCGCGCAATGCACCGCGCGTCACCACACATCCGGGTGACAACTCGGCGCAGAACGGCGCGGGATCCAGACGACTGGAGGTCGCGCGCCAGGCGCCAGTGGACAGCGCGATCCGGACAGGTTCGCAACACGAAGAGCTGATTCAACATTCCTCTGCCGCCCGGATGCGGCACATACCAGCGGCACATGGCGGCGCCATGGCAACGCCTCCCTCGCTGATCCCGCTGGCCGAATTAAGCGGATGTGACGTCATGTCTCCGGAGCGCGCCACCCATACGCGCTATTCGCCAACATCTGATGGACTTACCAACCAGCATATGCAGCATAGCCGCCCGCTAGCTACCAGCGCCATGGGAGCCGAGCACAGGCAATCCAGCCAGGTAATCCATATTAGTAGAGAGCGGAGAGAGGTCAGAAACGAACAGTCTGTTCGCAATGTGGCGTGTAATTCTGAGTTAATTAAGAAGGGTGTATCCAGTTTGGAAACCTCCCCGCTTAAGGCTTACTCTGTATCCAGGGACGCTACCAACCGCGCGGCTTCCGGTAACGACGCCTCTGGTCACGTGACTTCCGGGTACGAAACCGCTGGTCACGGTCACGTGACCTCCGGTTACGTAACTACAGGTCACGTGACTTCCGCCCGTAGTTTATCTGAGATCCCTCCTCCTCAACCTACGTCAAGCTCCCAACAGCAACCCCACTACCTGAATAACCTAGATGCTACAACTGCAGGAGTAGGCCACCCACGTGATCTTTCTCAGCCAATGAGCTTTCAGGCTTCAGTAAAACCCCATGTGTCTCAGGGAGGTTCCAGTTACCACGCTCTTCCCCCCGGGGGGACTGGCTCCCATTATGTCGCCATGGAAACCAGCCCAGCATCCGTAAATTCCAATAATCTCGCCGACGGGGAGGGTGGTTGCTATGGTAATAACCTTTCACCGCCGACGAGGCCGCCTGGGGTGGAACGAGTGAAGAGATCCTTTGGTTCCGTCTCGGAGATGCTGGATGTCTGTCTGGAGAAGACATTCCGCGCCGTGGAGAAGGTCGGCCAGCGGGACGACGTCTCGAACCTCCAGGATCGCGTCCACTCCGATCGTCGGGTCCCGGGTCCCGTCAATCAAAGCCGTATCCTGAATTACGCAGCTGCCCCGGAGACTTCTCATTCGGGTGCCTCCCGAGAAGATGAGTCTGGCCTCCGGGCCCACAAGCGGCCCCATCTCGCCGGGGACTCCTCTCAGGCCGGGAATGCGGCATCCGGGATCCAGTATCATCACCCACATCATCATCCGCATCAGTCGGTGAGCCGGTATCCGGAGCTAGCTATGCCGTCACCCAGCCGGCCGGCAGGTCACCCCGTGCGACAGACGAGGCCGGAACACCTACCAGACCCCCAACCCACGCGCCTCCGTCAACTGACGCCCATTCCATGGTGATAGATTCTTCCCCTCTCGCCAGCAAGGGGCGGGGGCCGCACCACCAGAAACAGACGACGACCAGTAATGGTTACTATGGAAACCGGTCCATGACGCTAGACCGCGGTCGTTACTATGACGATGGGGGGACGGGTGCGTCAGATCAGGTGACCGCCTCCCCCTCCTCGCTGACCCCCGGTAATCACCGGATCACCATGGGAACGGACAGGGGTGGGGCAGCGGGCGGTCCGGGCGGTTTCCGAACGGCCACTCAGGCCGTCAGCCCTGGGTCTCCGAGCAGCAGGTCGTGCTCGGCCCACCCTGGCCCTGTTCCGGGCGGGCCGGGGCCTCGTGGGGCCCCCTTAGATGCCCCGGGGGTCGCTATCACTGAAAGGCGGCCGGAGGTAAACCTGCCCCCGTCGGTACCCAGGGCCTCGGGGCCTCGGGGTACAGCGCCTGGGAGTGCGGTGCTTGGGGGTGCGGTCCCTGGGGGTGCGGCGCCTGGGGGTGTGGTGCCTGGGGGTGCGGCGCGTGGGGGTGTGGCGCCTGGGGGTGCGGCGCGTGGGGGTTCGGTGCCTGGGGATGCGGTGCCTGGGGGTGCGGTGCCTGGGGGTGCGGTGCCTGGGGGTGCGGTGCCTGGGGGTGCGGCGCCGCCGTGGGCCCTGGATTCCATTGCCCGCATGGTGCATTCTCTGAAATCGCGACCCGGGGACCTACAACCCGTGGCGCCATCTGGCGAATACGGCGACACCGCCACGTATCATGTCCCGCCCTGTCAATCTGATCGTTCCGGAAACTGGAGAGGCGGATCCGGACCGAGGGATGTCGCCTTGGATACGGTAACCTACCCGGAAGTGTACCGTGATGCTTCCGGGCAAACGCGGAACACCCGCGAGTATCCTATGACGCAATCGCGTAACGTGACGTCATTCGAGGACGCGTCCCCGCATCTCGGTCACGTGACGGTCAAGCAGGAGCCTATTTACGAAGGGTACGATGGGCATGTGGCGCCCCTGATGGGGAACACGCATATGTCTGCCGCCGCCTCAAGCAAGCCTCAGGACCTGGGGGGGCCGACACCGCATGCGTGCACGAATGCTCTGTGTGATCAACTGTGGACGGCTGTCCGGGCCTATTATAGCCGCTTGAGCGACACGTCTCAGGAGATTCCCGAACACCTGCTCCGTATGATTTGCGACGCGGTGCACGGAAGCAGTGACCCGGGCGTCCCCGCCCTGGTTGCCACGGGTACTTGCCCGCAGGCCGTTGACCCGCCCCATGGTGCTCCCCACGGGCACCGGCCCTCGATCGGGACCCCCGCTCAACGGGCGCCCATGGGTCAAGGCCACGGGTCGGGGGGTGGCGGCGGTGCCCCGCGCGCCAGCCACCCTCAGTCGCCGCGGGACGCTGGGGTAACGCCCCGCCGAGCCGAGACCCGACTTCCGGTCACTGGAGGTCACCCCCATTCGTACGGCCCCAATGACGTCATCCGTCATTCCGGAATGCCGAGCGGCGATTCCACGGAAAAGCCGGTCATGTGTTCTGGAGCCAGTCCAGTGCACAGTGCCGCTGGCGCCCACCACGACCCTCAGGCCGCCGTGATCCAGAAGCAGCGTGGGTACCATGGATTCCCGCAACGCCGCAGCCATCCCAGTGACGTCACATGGGCTATGACGTCACCCAGGATCCCCGGGCCGCGGCTACCGGCGGCGCGACCGGCTCCCAACCCGGAGCACAAGGTTTACCAGCAGGGGGTGGGGCGCGACGGGTTTGTCCCTCCGAGGGTGGACCCCGGACCCCGGGGGGCGCACGTGGTCCTCATGCCGCCCGCGGGGACCACCTTGGAGGCGGTGACGCCCGTCGGGTGGGGCCCCCCCGGCGGTATCGGGACCGGAACCGGGACCGCCCGGGAGGACGTGCTGGCCCTGGCCCGCCAGGCCCTGGCCTGGACCCAGGAGGTCGCCTCCAAGGGAACTCCAGACAGCAGTGCCGACTGGAGCGCCATCGCCGGGCTTCTCCAGCACTTGATGGCGCTGATCTCACGTCAGGAGGCGCTGAAACCGGAAGCGGACGCCGGGTCCGAGGACCCCGATCCGGCCCGGGAGGGGATCCTGGTCCAGCTGTTCCTGTTGCTACGGCTGCTGGCCGTTAACCAGGCGCAGGATTCTCCTGGAAGCGAATCCCCACCTGGGGCCGCCCCGTCCCTGCTGGATCATTGCATCCAGATCGTTCCAGATCGCCCGCCCGAAGTACCGACAAATTTCCACAGTGATATCAGGATGATGCAGCTGGCGTACCCTTCCCATTCGGGATCGGGATTTGGTCGAGATACCAAGGAAGCTTCCAGCGACTCTGGATCTGGTCTCGCGCTTCGGGAGCTGTTGGCCAACGCCAAACGGCAACGGCGACCGCAATCTGGATCTGCCCCCGCGCTGGAGGCCTACAGCGGCGGGGCGGCTCCAGTCAGGTTCCATTTGAACAATGGCGCCGTGGAGTCCGGAGCGACCTACCCGGATAGCCCTCCCTTCCGGAGGAGCGCCGTCAGCCCCGGGTCCTCCTACCAGTGCGCGCCGTACCTGGATCCGCACGACGCCAGATCCAGATCCGGGCCCAGCCGCCACCATCCCGATGATTCCAACCTCAACTCCCCGGACGCTTCCGCGGCGGGAGGTTCCCCGGGATCTTCCCCGGGCGATGGCGCTGGCGGCGGCGGCGGTGGCGGTGTTGTCCCGTTCCCGGCCAAGCGCCGCCCGTTCGGTTGCGACACGTGCAAGGTGCGCTTCCAGTTCCGCTGGGAGCTTCGGAAGCACAACTTCAAGCTGCACCGCGACAGCTACCAATACAAGTGCGAGCACTGCCCGTTCGCCAGCAGCTCCATGCGCCAGTTCTCGGTCCACGTCCTCATCCACAAGGGCATCCGGCCCTTCAAGTGCGAAATCTGCGGCTCCACCTTCACGCAGCTCGGCAACCTGTACAAGCACAAGAAGCATCTGCACTCCAACGACCGGCCCTTTGTGTGCGTCGTGTGCAGCCGCGGGTTCCCCTACAAGCACGGCCTGATCAGCCACATGAGGGTGCACACGGGGGAGAAGCCCTTCGAATGCGACCTCTGCGACTACCGCTGCGCCGAGCAAGGGGCGCTGAAGAAACACCGCATGACGCACACGGGGGACAAGCCCCACAAATGCTACTACGACGGCTGCCACGCGTCCTTCGTCAACCGGCTCTGCTGGGTGAAGCACCTCGGCCGACACAAGGTGCAGAACCACAAGGTCGACCCCAGCAGGGTGACGCCTATCAAACTGGGCAGGGTCCGGCGCAGCTCGAAGACCGAGGACCCCCCGCCCCTGACCCCCGCCGCTCAGGTAACGTCAGGGTGACGTCACCCTCCTCCCCCTCACACCCACCCCCACCCCCACCCCCCGCGCTCCGCCATCACTCGCGTAAACGTCCAAGGTGAAGTCATCCTCTCTCCTCTAGCCCCCTACCCCCCTCCCGTCCCTGACCCTCACCGCTCAGGTGACCCCAGGGTGAGCTCACCACCGCTGCCTTTCTCACAAGCCTTACCACCCTCCCCTGTGTATTCACGCTTACTTGAATTAACGCCCCCCCCCCTCCCTCCCCCCGCAAGGAACGCATGGATTTACCGCTCTAATGAGGTTATTTTTAACTGTTGCCTGAACTTGTCACAGGTTAGTTGGGTCTTACTCGAGAAATAAGAAATTTCGGTATACATTGAATGTTTGTTTCGGAAGCAATCTCGGAGTGGTGTGTTTTTTCCTTCGTGGTTGATATCCCAGTCGAGTAAACAAATTGTCTTCACGGACATATGTCGCCTAAAAAATGGGTGTAGCGATCGCTATTGAAGATCGCACCCAACACCCTGTATCAGTACAGCTGTGGCGCTAGTTAGCACAAAAACAGGCCGTCAATACCATAACCTACAAGAAACATCGTCCGTATGAACGTGAGACGGTTGGTCTACAAGCAGGACAGTTCGTAAACTTTTATCACAAAATATGGATCGTCTTATGGTATATGTTGCAATTTCGAAAGCGCCCACGGGGCGTATCGGTTTACCAGTTGCGACTATGTGACCCCCCCCCCCCCCCCTCCCGAGTCCTTTGCCGGGATCCCAGCGGTATAGCTCACGTGTCACTCGCTCATGATTGGGTTGCAGTACCAATGTGACCTGATCTGTTTAAAGGCCAGGAATTGAACGCCATCTGGTGGCGGATTGGCGGGGCTGGGTGGTGGATTATCGACCCCCCTCACCCCTACAACCACCACCACCAATCCCGTGCCCCTCGCCCCCCCCCCCCCCACCCCAACCCCGCCCTCTCGTCATCTCATCTTGTCCACACCCTCAATGATTGTGAGCCTCGGACGTCTTGCCCCTGACCACGTGACTGGGAATAGCGGACTTAGGAACATCCAGCGACGCCCCCGCCCCGCCATGGTAACGATGTTGCCATGGTAACGACTTAACCGAGATGGCTCTCGGAGTCAGTCGACTTGAAAGTGGGGGGGGGGGGGTGAGGAAAATAGGCAATCCAAGCCAGAACAACAGAATATGGGGCAAACCGTGCCGTAAACCAGCGAGGCTGGCGATGGGTGGACGGACGCCCGGTGACAGCTGTTGAGCGGAGCGCGCACGACGTTAATTGGCGGGTGACCCTGCCCCATAGCTTGTCGTTACTACCGCCGGCGTCAATATACAATCATTCTTACGCCCGGCGCACACCCCACCGTCCCACCCAAACCACCCACCGACGACCCTCACCCCCCACCCCTCCTCTCGCCCTTCTTCCACCTGCCACCCACCCACCCAACCAACCTACCGATTAAGGTCATTTCCACCCCAACCGTACCCCGAGCAAACCCATCAACCGACTACCCCCCCCCCCCCCCCGCGCTTCGCCCCAACCACCCCATTCCAAACACGCTCGCAGCGTCCAAAACCCATCGCACACATCAAATCAATCAACCCTTGTATTCGGACAAAACAACCTCATTAGGAAAATCCCGCGGTCGAAGCTTGGCGCTGTTGGTCACATGTCACATGGGGGCTACGATAACCCCTGCTTGCGACAAATGGTTTTGCTGCGGTTCGTCGCGTTTGCTTCACTGATAGCAAGGATAGTGTTTTCACTATACAGTTATAAATACACTATCCTTGCTGATAGCTCGGTGGATGCATCATCGCGTGACGCTGCTTAATGAACGGCTGAAATGCCCGTGGCGCCATCAGGCGAGTGGCACTGGAACCTCCCTTTCAACATTCCCGCGCTTATAACTATGAATCCGCCGACTTGGCATGGCGGGAAGAAACTCCAATATGGACGACAAGTAAATCGATAGCAGAATTAACACGTGGCATTAAATACAGAAATTAATCCTTTACTGCCCCCCGCCCCCTCCTCTCTACGCCGCCCTAACCCCCCCCCCCCCCCCTCCCCTCTACACCGCCCCATGCACCCCGCCCCCCCCCCCTCACCCCCTCCCCTTAAGAATGGCTGAAACCACAGAGGCGCTGGCCGCACTGTATGCCTACACCTTGGCAGGCGTTGCGCGCTGTCTGTATACAGATTTAAGTAGCACTTGAAGAGTAGATGTAGAGATAGAGAGATAGATGGACAGGCAGGGAACAATCGCAGGGAAGTCACGTGGTGACAAGATATATGATATTCACGTACTGAACTCTGATTTAAGCTGTCGTGACTGAGCGGCATAAGATGCTGTCTGTATGCTGTGTATGCATTGTTAACTGGATATGGCGCCCAAGCTTGGCTGCAGCTCTTTATAAATGTAGAGCTGTGTATATATTGTCATTGGCCAGTGATACTGTTTATTTTGGTTCTCTAAACCCCGTAATGACGCTCAAGAATTGACGTGGCCATGGATTTGTCCGTCGTAAACGGACGGAATGTGATGAAACTAGTTTATGCAACCATGTTATATAACGGCCGAAAATAGCGATTGTTATATCCAGATACTTGTACTTATGTATCTCTTATTGTACTCGCCGATAACGTTGAACCTAGTGTACTTTATTTAGGCTTCAGATGTGTTGTATATTTTTAACCTGCCGTCTAGACACTGATTCCAGTCACATGAAGAAACCAGGTGGTTACATTTCGTTAACAATGGGCTATCGGTTGTGTAGTCTACAGGCATCAAATGTGTCTGGCTGATTTATCTTGCGTTTTAAATCCGTCAGGGAACGTGCGTGTTCACGAGCCTTACCCTCGACATTCGCTATGCCCATAAAGGAATGCATTATAACCATAACATTATGGTTACTGTTAACTATAATTATCGTGGTTGACATTTTAACCATAAGATTATGGATACTGTTAACTATAATCGTTGTTAAAAATTGAAGATTGTCTGCCTTCCCCTCTCCGGTGGTTTATTCAGTTTTGTCCTCTAGTTCGTTACATTCGGCACCACACAAAAAAGCGATGACCATTTATTGACCGAAGTGATGTATTTCTTTACATGAGGACACATGTAAAGGCTATGTTTGGTAGCATCGTTAGAAATAATTTTGTGACTGAAGCATGGAACGGTTTACTTGATTTTATAAGTTGTTTGTGCAATTGTCTCGCGTTTTGCCGCTACGGGTTTCCTAGGTGATAATCACCTCCTAGGTGATGACCGTGGCGGTACGCACCTCCTGGGTGATGATCTTGGCGGTACGCACCTCCTAGGTGATGATCTTGGCGGTACTCACATCCTAGGTGATGACCTCGGCGGTGCTCCTAGGTGATGACCTTGGCGGTACTCACCTCCTAGGTGATGACCTTGGCGGTACTCACCTCCTAGGTGATGACCTTGGCGGTACTCATCTCCTAGGTAATGACCTTGGCGGTACTCACCTCCTAGGTGATGACCTTGGCGGTACTCAGCTGCTAGTTGATGACCTTGGCGGTACTCAACTCCTAGGTGATGACCTTGGCGGTACTCTTCATATTTGATTTTTGTTTGTAAATAGGAGTCTTCATTATGTTTGGATTCTGCATGGATCACGTTATGTCGTGGTGGCATGAGTAGGCTGACACTCTGCTAGGTACGACTTGAAATGAGGAAGTCATATGATTACATGTGTTACGGGCATTGTCTTATATTTTTATTATAAAAATGTCATCGCGTCGATCTGTGGATATCGTTGACAGCCAGTGCCATTTCGTTGATTTTGAATTTATTGTCGGTTGATGAACTTTCGAGCGAATTGATTTGATGCGTTGATAACCTTTTAAAATTCCTACATATGGTGGGTGTTTCGCATAACAACTCAATCGATACCTGTCTGTAAATAATGGTTATCCGTGTCGAAGTCATCTTTTTACTGTTATATTGCCATTTTCATATAGATCGTATTGATTCATCATGGATTGGCCAGTTGATGTAGTGTCGTGGCATTATACTCATTCGGCTCCCGTTGAAAGGTCATCATACTTGCTCTTGTTGATATCTGAAACAGTTCTGGCCAGTACAGTAATATAGGCACTGGTGCCGGGCTGTCAGAAAATGCGTGTTCGCGTTTAAGCTTGACCAGTGTACAATCCTTTTGATAGAGGTTGTGGTCGTTAACATTTTGCTTCGGCCAGTAAAGTGCTTATGTGAACAACAAATGGCGTGCTTTGAGACTGTTTTACCTATTTTAATAGAACTGATAACAGTTGACAAGCCAACCAATGCAGTGTTTTCCGTGCAGATTCGCCAGTTATCTGAAATTTGTTGTTTATCCCGATTTGCCAGTATAGCTATTGTGGACGCATATGTCTTTCTATCGCTAAATTTGCCTTATTTTTTATTATTGTATAATTATAATTTCAGTTGCTTGTATATTTACCCCCTGCCAAGTTTACACCACAGCCAGTATAATTTGTGGGCATGCATCTTGTTCCGTTGCGAGAAAATGTGTCCAATATTGCAGATTAATTAAATAATGTGATATTGTTTTAAGATAATCGTGATTTTGTTAAGAGCCTAATTGAATATTGTCTTGTAAAGAGTGGAATTTATTAGAATGTTACCATAGGAATTATAGGACTGAAAACATATTTTTCTACAAGAAACAATTGCTCACAATTTGGTGTATATATTCCTAAATCTAAATGGTATTCCAGTTGATGCCGGGACACGGATTTATTCCCATATTGGGTGTGCCATGGGCTGTTACGTACACACACATATATATATATATATATATATATATATATATATATATATCTCTTCGCGTATACATATTGTGGTGATATTCATATTTAGTCCATTCATTCAGTAATCGCAAACGTTGACAAAATGTATTGTAGTATTTTTAACCTAAGTTAAAAGTACGTTTTTCTGTATAAATATGGTTGCTCACATATCACACTGCTGTGGTGCGCTCATATTTGAGCTCAAGACTCACGCTTTGGTCAGTATAGGAAACGCCTTCATGCAGAGACACTGTTCCTATCGTTGTAGCGCGTAGGCGGAGTGTCTGGCATTGCTTGGCTAATCTTCGAAGCTTGTGTACATAATATTGTCACTTGTAGTGTCGGGTTCTACCCTCGATGAAATCAAAGTTGAAAGGTCATCGAGACCCCAAGATGTGTCTTTTAAGCTGGTCAGACTGCAAAAAAGAGATCTTTTTAGAGAGCTTGTTTTTTTAGAAAGTGCTAAAAAAATGACATTGTGTACTTCGTCATCAAACAGTGAACCTTGTTGACAATTACACTCGATATAGATATGACCCATGTATACATTTCTTAGTTAACTCAGTTAATTCTGAAACTGGTTGGACAATGCGTCCAGTTCATTTCTACGAAATAATCTGAAATTTCTTATTCAGAGAGAGAAAACTGCATTGTAAATAACGTTGTCAGCCACTAACGTAAATAGACAGCAGTTTGTTGAATCGAGCATCTAGTGACATAGGATTTTAGTTTTTATACGAACTATGACGATATGTCTCTCTCGGCAACTGAGTGTTGAGCACACATAAAGTGCACTATATTCTTAACTTAACAACATGCGCATTCAATTTCAGAACTTTTAAGGTAAAAGTATCTTTTCCATAGCTATCTCGACATACATTTTGCATGAAGAAAAAAAGTACCGTGCACAACTGCGGAGATAAAGTGTATAAATGTACTCTTTTCAGTTAAATATAGATATATGGAGACGATTTTTTTTCTGTTTTGTTGTATGCGTGTACAAAAAATTGTACAAAATGCAAATTATGATTGATTTACATACTGGTTGGCTGGATTTGTGTTTTAGGCTGCCTTTGTCCCCATCTGGGCTAATTAAACAAATCCCAATTTTTTTTAATTAGATTCAGTTCCTGCAAAATGAACAAAATTATGAATTGATTCAAGTCGATTCGAGTAACTGACATGAAGCTGGCTCATTCATTGTTCGACATGGCACTGCAGAAACTGGAAAAAAATATTCAAAGGTCAAGTTAAAGGTCAATTTTTTGTGAGAAAAAAAATCTCGCCGCATAATTTTGCTTAAGAAATTGAGATGGACATGATTGGTCGAGTGTTGCATTTGTTGTGCTAGGAAAATACGTTAGATCAGTGGCAAACAGTCATCTTCCGAAAAGGTGGGTCACCGAACAGAAGCGTACATGACGTCACGTCAACTTCATGTGACGTCATACTATCGTCTCGTGTCTAAGAGTCACTGGCGGTTAAAATGGTTGGTTCGATCGGTTAGCAACGTAGAACCAGTGTAACTTCAATGCGGAAAAGTGGTTCTGTGTATGTGTATACATGTATTATGTGTATATACTATATATATATATATACAAGTATAAATATATGAAAGTCAGGGAGTTCGATTGTCCAAACTGTAGATCTAGTTCCTCAAATTGACTGAAGACAAGGGCAACAGATAAAAACATGCATTAAATAGACTGTCAAGAATGTACAACTTCATTAACTACACTACTTGAATAGTATCATATGGGTTAGTATCGATGGCCAGTACAATTAACAAGACAAGGTGCATAATTTTTGTGTTTGAATATGACGATTATAATTAAATCAACTATTATATAATTAAGTTAATAAAGACCAATTATATATTATCAAGTCTTCTCGTTTCTTGGGATTTTTACAGGGAGTGAATATATTGTAGAACTGCACGCTAATAAATGAGCATGTGATCATATTTGCTCGGCCCAACTGTATAAATTAAAGCTAGTATTTCAAATCGGCGAAGATGGTTCCGTCAGATCGGAGGGAGGAGTCATCACTGGTGGCACAACCGTAAACATTATAGAACACTCTTCCGCAAGAAGGTTTTACAGTCGTTGAATACACGGTAAGACGGTAAGTGGGAAGTTGTTGCTCCCTCTGTCGTCGCATTTTATTCGTGCAGGTTACGACCCGATCTCCCGGCAGAGGGCGTTACGCTTGCGCCCTCTGCCGGCAGAGTGGTTACAACCGTGTGCTGACGTCACTACACACGTGTGTGTGTCCCCCTTCGTTTAATGTTTACTTTTTGTTGAAGTAGTAATTTTAAGAGTAAATCGAATCGCTGAATTGGAGAAACACCGATTCGCTGGCATACCGATAAAACACCCACATTTCAAACGCTTTTTGGCATTAGAGAACGTCGTGTTCGGTGCAGTCTGTTACTCAAACTGTACGTGTAGCTCTAACTCATTGAACCAGTTTGGTGATTATTTAAGTTAATATTATCAGGCTTGTCGGAATTATAATTATTACGAGTTGGTGGTCATGTTAACTAGTACAATAGCATTACATCTGAAGGCCTCTAAAATGCTGTATTCTGACCCAAACCGCCCTGCTGCCCATACAATCGACAATCGTTGCCATAGCGACGCTGCATAGAACAATGAAACATGACGTCACCCACAAAAGAATTGTAGTGCATGTGGTTATAGCTTTAAATGGCCCGCTTACATGCCCAGTTGCCTAGTTGCACGTGCCATGTTTCTTGGCAACGCTCTATGGTATAAAAAGGCGACTGTCCAACTACATGTGGAAAGGCTTGCGATTTGCGGACAGTCAGTCCCAAAGTGCTTTACTTTGGTCGTTGCATGCGGAATTAAACCATGAAGCAGAGACAAGTTAACGCCTTAAATTTAGATTCAACTCGTAATAATAGTAATAACGCTAGTTTTGCATGGCGTTAGGCATTTTATTGACCCTTCATCAAGCTGTAGCAGCCCGCCAATTTTCATTATCCGCCCGAGGCCGCGTAGAGGCCGAGGGCGGATCCTTCTTCGCTCCTCCTTCCCATGCTATTCCCTTCCTCCTCCGCTCTTCCCTTTTTCTCCGCCCTTCTCTTCCTTCTCCGCTCTTCCCTTCCTTCTTCGCGCCTTCCTTCGCTCTTTCCTTCCTTCTCCGCTCTTCCCTTCCTTCCCCGCTCTTCCCTTCCTTCTCCGCTCTTCCCTTCCTTCCCCGCTCTTCCCTTTCTTCGCCGCTCTTCTCTTCCTTATCCGCCCTTCCCTTCCATCTCCGCTCTTCCCTTCCTTTTCCACTCTGCTCTTCCTTTCCTTTCTTCTCCGCTCTTCCCTTCCTTCTCCGCTCTTCTCTTCCTTCTCCGCTCTTCCCTTCCTTCTCCCCTCATCTCTTCCTTCTCCGCTCTCCCCTTCCTTCTCCGCTCTTCCCATCCTTCTCTGCTCTTCTCTTCCTTCTCCGCCCTTCCCTTCCTTCTCCGCCCTTCCTTTTCTTCTCCGCTCTTTCCTTCCTTCTCCGCTCTTCCCTTCCTTCTCCGCTCTTCCCTTCCTTCTTCCATTAACGCGACCTGACCAGAATTGGTATTTAGCGTTCTGAATATATAACCAACCAACCAAAACCGACCGATGAGTTTTTTTAGCGGAATCGTTTGCAAGGGGGTGATCTTGTAAAATCATCGATCAAAAAAAATTCTACTCAATTGGCGTCTAAAGCAAAAACTAAGATTAATTCAGTCGTGGAAGCTTGGTTGCCCGTAAGTACTGCCCTTTGAGACTCAATGATACCGCACATAAGCCTATATCGCGATTTGCATAGGCATAATTTTTCTCTCTCCCTTTACACTGGGTTTACACAACAGCACAATCAACAAGGGCGCTCCCCTTTAGAACGCAGTGACCTCCACTCCCAAGGTTATATAGCCCACGAGTGTTGTAGTACATGGCAAGCGGAAGACCTTAAGAGAGTTGTGCTGGAACAATGGTTCGCCCAAACATTGAAGCAAGACCACTCCCAAAGTCACTCCCTATAAGGTCAGTGGCGGATTTTTCGAACGCAACTTGGCCGGCTAAGGGTCTTAGTCGGCTACTTAAAGTGGTCGTGCCACGCCAAAACAACTTTAGCTCATATTAATCTTCTGTGTGTCCGCGCTTATATTATCGAGCTGTAACGCCCCAAATAGTAGAAGGGCATACTTTTTCCACTTGTTTTCGCACTTACCAATTTAACTTCTGCGAGCGAGGAAAGTGACGTCAAAGGGGAATACAAACGCACGCGCTTTCATATTGAGACTCAGATTCTCTCTGCTCATTGGCTTGAAATCAACGAAACGCACTCAACCATGAGAACAATACACGCCCTCGACCACAGATGTCTACGCACTGCATCAAAGCTCACCTGTCAATCTTGTGAGATCATTGGGGAATTTTCAATTAACGCTCAGATGCAATGCTCTCAGAAATAAACCCGCCGGACCTCACTTTTGCTACTTGAACGAACCCGTTTATAGTGATATCGTGGAATTAAAACTGTAAACTCCCATTAAAACAAATTGTTATTTGTTTATCTTCCCTACACCAAGTTAACTCTGAGCAAGACAAAATCGTGGCACAAACACTTTAAAAGTTACCATGTAAATGATGGGCGATTTTAGTGGACCAAAAAAGTACGCGAAATAGGCCACAGGGGTGGACTGTTGTGGAACACAATGTCCGCCGTCACAATAGCCATTACGTTAAAAATACACCAATTTAAGTCGCTGTCGATTGGTAACTATTGCATGTTTAAGTGTTTGTGCAAAGTTATTTTTTAGTTGGACTTTTATTCCATGAAATCACCAAAAATGCATTCCTTCAAAGCTGAGGTTTTGTCTATTTACCGTATTTCGCGTATATTTTCGGACATCCATTTAAAGCCAGGAAAATGATGAATTTAGTGTACTGTAAATTTTCGAATTTGTTGTGTAGCGTTGGCCATCACGATGTATAATAGACTCCTAGATTGCAGGGACGTGGGAGAGCTGACATTGCTTAGGAGCGCACTTTGGAAATTCCTCTAGGTCACAATATTGAAAAGTCAGCTTTAGTGCCTAACATTAAAGGGGGCGTATTGTATTCATCGTTAAATTCGTAAACGGGTAAACACAAGATTATAATATCAGCTAAAAGTTGCATTGGCAACGTGGCACAAACTGTTGAAGGAGCGGACATCTTTGTATTAGTTTTGCTTGCGGATATATAATATGTGATAACCATCAATGAAGTGGTTCGCACTCAAGCTTAAGTGGAGAGGACAATAGGAGGTTGGTTGTTTTGGTTGTAAAACGTAGGATGTTTTAACCTATAGTCACACTGGGACGGGTCGAGAGCGCATGGTAACCCCATAATCTGCGAAGCCCGACATGGGAACATTATGCTGCGCACACATTTGCACCGCACACCAGCCGCTTGTGCTGGCTTAGCAGAGCGACACTAGCCGAACACGCCACCTATTAGGCCACGGAGGGGGGGAGGGGGTGGGGGGTGGGGGGCGTAAGTAGAAGGCAATACTGTGCCAGTCTCGCATAGATCTGGAAGAAGCCAGTTACTCCCGCTATCACAAATGTAATGTGCAGCGCCTAACATTATGAATGATGCCAAGTCAAATCAACACTAAATCTTGGTTCACTGGCGAATATGCGTATCGATAACCTTTATTTAATAAACAAATCACGCACACACGAATTCATGTCGTGATGTGGATGATGACAGTAAATGCACTTCATTATTTCGGCTTTCCCTCAGATTGAAACTAGATAAAACATGGGAGTTTTCCCATTAAAAACCTAATCTTCAGGATAGGTGTTATCCAATCTAAGTATCACGATTGCATGTACATATCAAGCCGCTTTAGACAATTTCTGTACATTTCACGCCAAGGTGAATCACGTGCCACGATTTCAGCGTTGGAAAATATACACATATTTCTGTAACAGATGTATGGTGTTGAGGTTCAGTTCAGTGTACTGCACCCAACACCTTGTCATTAATACAAGCCTCTTCCACAGTAGAATAAGAAACATTTGCATTTAGGGAAAGATTCATTCAAACGATATTCCGTGATAGAATGGGAAACACCCATTCAGAGCAAAATAGTTATTGAATTAATACAGGTCTCTTCCGTGGCAGACAGGAAAACAATCAAGTCGGTATTAAGTCTGGGCTAATTTGCCTTTCTTGAACTTTTTCGGCGTCGGAGTTTCTGTGTCACCTTTCCGTTTCGCCTTCTTCTCCGACAGCGACTTCTTCGCTTGGTCGAGTCTCGTTGCGTCGCCTTTGGTATTCGGCGTCTTATTCTTCATTTTGGGCGATTTGACCTTTGACCGTGGCGTGACGTCAGCCGGTGTCACTTCTTGCAGTCGTGACAACGCCTTGTCCTGGCTCGGGGTGCTTGCCTTCTTGCCCGAACCGCCAAGGTCACCCTGACGCGCTAAGGCAGCCTGCAATTTTTCTAATTTACCGGATTTTGGTGATTTCGCTTTAGCCTGTGTCTTCGCCGAACCTGGCAGTGGAGTTTTGGCCTTGACCTTTGGGGTACCATCTCCTGACGGCGTTGATTTAACGTTTGCCGTCGCGTTTCGTGCAATTGCGTCCTTGACCTTCGGCGTGCCATCACCTCCTGGCGTAGATTTGACCTTCACCTTGTCTTTACCTGTAGTCGTTGCCTTGACCTTTGGGGTGCCATCAACTACCGGCGTAGGTTTAACCTTCACTTTGGTTTTGCTGCCAGTTGCGTCATTGACCTTTGGGGATCCATCTCCTACCGGCGTAGATTTAACCTTCACTTTGGTATTGCTGCCAGTTGCGTCCTTGACCTTTGGAGATCCATCTCCTACAGGCGTAGATTTGACCTTTTTGTTGGGTTTTCCTCCCATTGCTCCCTTTACTTTCACCGATGCATGCCCGTTAGCTGTATTTTTGGCCTTGGCCTTGCCTCCTTTCGTCTTCTTGCCCTTGGGAGTATCCTCCTCGTCATCTGAAGCTGCCACGTCTTGGTCCCCTGTAGGTGTCACTGCGGTAAGAATGCACATGAAATTAATGGTGTTCCAGGCCGCATTGTGCACACGACGTTTAAACTCAGCTAAGGAACCTCTCGGGACGAAGAAGAATGAACGCTCCACATTAGGTGCCCGGGCCCGGATTTCAACCCAGGACCCATTTATCTACGGTCTATTGCGCTAGCCTCTGCCCCAGGGAGCTCCCGTTTGTAAAAGAAATATATCTGTTGGCTAAGTCACATAGATCTTAAATACACAATGTCTTATCATTTCGATAAATTTTACTCCAGAATGATATTCCAAACTACATACATACATGAGTTTATACTTTGTGAGTGTAGGCAATACATTTGTTAAGTTGTCACCGAACCGGCTACTTGATTGGTAAGGTGAATTATATTATAAAACTCACGTTTGCTGGGTATCTTGTTGGAGAATTTCTGCAACTTGGCGACAAAGAATCCGTCCAAGTTGTGGGTGTGCGGGTAGAATCGCCGGGCCAACTTCAAGCTGGGATGGAAGCGGTGCATCTGGAACCTGGCAACCAAGTTTCGTGTTTAATATCGAGACAATTAGATTAATAGATAGATATGTAACCTCCATACATTAGAACTCTCAATACAAGCGGAAGCGACATGACGTCTAAGCCAAAGTTGTAGAAATTATCCGCATTAGTAACCTGATTGTTTACATGTCTGGTAAGATAATTTTGTTTGGAGTGAGAAGTTTGCTTATTAAATGCAAATCATGGTCTCATATTCACAAATTAAACCAAAATGTATTTAAATATATTTACACACTGGCACCCAGCGCAATTATGGTTTACTAGCCGATGCAGTTTAATCACTTCAACCATTAACAACCCATGATACACCAAACATATAATCTTGTGCGGTATCTAGCATTTAAAAGTATATTTATAGCATTCCACATACATAAATATATAAATATATATAATAAGTAAACGGCACAAGTCAAATGTTCGACATCACCCATTTCAAATATCGTTTTTTTAATGGCAGATGCACGGAGGAAGGTAGGATAACATTATTTTTGTCTCTGTTGTTGTTGGCCAATAAACCCCCAGGAGTGAAAAATGAATGAAAAAGAAAAATTAATAAATAGAGAATATATGAATAGAAAAATTAATGAATAGAGGGACGAAAAAAAGTGTTAGAAGGAAAATTCCCCAGATGACCATGACGGCTGTGCATGAATGAATGAATAGAAAATGTATGAATAGAAAAATGAATGAATAGAAAAATGAAAAAAGGGTTAGAAGAAAACTTCCCCAGACGACCATGACGGTGGTGCATTCAGGACGCTTTAACCACTTTTGGTCATATCGAGTCAATGGGAGAAGGAAGGGAGAGTGGAGCCATGTCCCCGGGGGTAACCCCCCTACTCTTTGCGAAGAAAGACATGGGGTGCATCTTTATTCTGCGACCACACAGACATGGCCACAGCGGGCCTCGCACCATTGATCCACGTGCCGTTAGGCTCTCAGGTGGCTAGAGCACCCAAGGCGAGCACTCTAACCCACTGAGCTATCGGGGCGGCCCCAGACGACCATGACGGAAGCATCTTACTTGGTGAAGCCTTCTCGTCCGAAGTCGAGTCCCGTTGGCACCAGTTTCACGTTACGCTTCTTCAGTGCGTAGTCGATCACGGCTTCATTCTCCTCGACCTTAACAATATAATAATATAATAATATTAAAAACTCTAATAATTACACATGTATGGGGTGAGACGAGAAATGAAATATCTAACGAATTAATAACAAAATTCCACTGGTTACGCATGTATGGAGTGAGACAAGATATAAAAAACGAACTAATATAAGAACTCCACTAGTTAGTCACCCATGTCTCGAGTGAGACGAGAGATGAAATAACAAACCAACAATAATTTCGCTGCCGGAATGCCCGACGAGCGCGAAGTTGTCGCTGCGGGGGTTTAGGGTCGCGATTTGAGGCACCTCTGATAGCGGTCCAGGCATTGCTGGATGATAACTTAATGTAGCTTGGCGCTGTGAACTAGGAGAGACTCACCGTGACTGAGCAGGTCGAGTAGACGATGTAGCCGCCGTTGGCTGACTTGGCGTTGCAGCAGTCAATGGCTGCCAGGATCAACTCCTTCTGGATATGGCTGCAGCGATGGAAGTCCTTCTCGTCCTGCGAGGTCGAGGCGACGAATCACCGATTATTATCGTCCCAACAGTTTTACTATCTCACCCAAACCATACTACGTACAGGGATGGGTGAGATATTATGCACTACCATTCTTACGTTATTTTCTTGAAACGTAATGATGGGAATACTGCGATAGATAAGAGCATAACTGGCAAGGTTGGACATTTACTTGATTCATTAAACAACGCAATGTTACTTAATATTAGTAATAGCTGCAGCATAGAAAACACAACGTTTTCTATATAAATTGCGGGGGTTGGCGACAGAATGGAAATCAAATCCATTTGAAGATGCAGTTAAAAACACCTGGTTATATTACACAGTCGCATGATTTCCAATATATTAATTTCAGAGGATATCAGGCATAATGAATTAAAACACAAGATGCCGCTATATATTTGGTTCATTCTCTCGCTCTCTGACTAGTCTATAGCGATCGTGGCGAACCGCACAGCCAACCGCGGCCGGCGGCATAGCCAGCAGCACAGCCAGCGGCACTGACGCCCACAACCACGTGAGCCCCGCGTCAGCGACTGACTGACCTTGCTGGTCTTGACCGCTGCGTCCTTGGCGATGACCCCTGTACCGCTGCAGGGGGCGTCCAGCAACACGCGGTCGAACCCGGTCATAATCTGACGACCAGATAAAACACGGGACTTGGCTAAAGATACTCATGCACCAATATTTTCTCCGATAAAATGTTAACATGTCTAGAATGGAAATGATATACTTAGATTGTCAGTGTATAGTAATATACTTTTTGGATGCATTAAATAATAGGGTATGTTGTAAGATTTCTTAGGGGGCCAAACTAGTGCATTTTACGCGGGAAAGTGTGGTTTTATCCTGAACTACGTCATCAAAGAAGGGGAAGTAAAAAATGTTTTCAGTTTGGGGTTTTCTAAGGATCGCTGCGTTTCCCGGCTTCACTTCGACATTAGTGGACAGGAACCAGGATCATCATGTCACAAAATACACACATACATGCGAATAATGTACAGATCTAGAAATAGTGTGCTTTAACTTTAAATAAATTTAAGCTCTAAATATTGGTGTTTTAGACCACTTTAGACCATCAAATACCAAATAGAGCCCCGAAATCTCGCGGAATAATAAATTGGGTTTGGACGAAACATGCACATGCAAACATGCACCATGCAGGTGCCCGGGATCGCGAACCCACGACCTGTTGATGAGATTAGGTCTCACCTTGGGGTAGTCCTTGCCGTCATGGGCACTGACCACGCAGTTAGCCACCCCCATCCGGTGCAGATTGCCCACAATAGCCTTGCAGCGGTCTTTGCTGGCGTCGTTGGCGAAGAGGGCGCCAGTATTCTTCATCAACTGCGCTGCAGGGTCAACAACGAAGTGAAATGATTGGTTGTATATATATATTCAGGACGCTTTAACAACCGGTCATATCGCGTCAATGGGAGAAGGAAGGGAGAGTATAGCCATGTCCCCAGGGATAACCCCCTACTCTTTACGAAGAAAGACGTGGGATCTTTATCCTGCGACCACACAGACATGGCCACAGCAGGGCTCGAACCACCGATCCACGTGCCGTTAGGCTCTGAGGTGACCAGAGCACCCAATGCGAGCGCTCTAACCCACTGAGCTATCGGGGCGGGCCGCCCCGGATGCAGGTACTCGAGTTTTGGACCCACGACCTGCCACTCAGCCTGCTTATCCACTGAGCTGGGGAGTTCCCTCGAAATGACACAAATTTACGACAGAAGCTGCACACAATAATTTAGTAGATACGTTGGCGAGAGTACATATATCTTCATTTCATATTTTCAAAGTAAGAAACCTTTTACAGCGTAACACTGACCAGAGTTTTTTTTTTTAATATATGCGGGATATTTTAATTTTCGGCTTTTTATTTTAATGCCAAATTCCGTATGCATGTACCGCATGGTACAGTCCTGCCGTCAAATAGCCAAGCCATTCAAAGGCTCCATGGATATAGGGCAGATTGTGGTCCTTATGCCAGACTTATTCCTTTATCACACACATCTCTGTCTCATGCGGTTTCTGCCGCATGTACCACCCAAAAGAAAAATTCGGATCACCGCCCACGTAGCAGGACTTTTCAGGTTGCAAGTATTCCTCGACCCATAGATAAGTAATTTAGTACACCTACCGATGTAGGTGGTTTTGCCGCCAGGTGCCGCTGCCATGTCCAGGATGCGCTCATTCTCCTGCGGTGCCAACGCCATGACCGGAAGTAAGCTGGAGCCGCCCTGCAGCATGTAGTGCCCGGCCAGGTACTCGGGCGTGGCGCCTGATCCAGGTCAAAGGTCAAATATAGTTCAAAGCAGGGCCACATCGGAGCTGGCGATAATATGTGAAACGTTCCAATGTGTCAAGGGGTAGATACCACGGCGGTTAATTTACGGTCAAGCCTGCGTCAATACATGGCCAAGAAGCGGGATAAATAGAAGCGACGAAATTTCAAAAATCATTTTCAAACATTTGCTGGGTATGTAAGCAATACTTAACTAAATGTTCTTATAATTATGACAATGATGTGCATTGGTGTGTCTATTTGCCGCGAGAATAACACGCCGATAAAATAAACCAAGGCACACTCTATATCCAATGTATATTGTTATTATTAGGAGTTAACAATCTGTACTGACTCGTGGAGACCCTCTCCCTTGACCGTTGTACACGCTGGATGGCGGGACGCTAGCACCCATCAGCTAGAGGGGCGATCTAACGCTGAAGACCCTCAGTGAACACAAATACCAATTCATAACACGCCCCTGTAATGCCTTCCATCTTTGGGCGGGAATAGTTTAAAATAGTCCGCAAGAGAGAAGTGAAGGATGAAGGGAAGGCTATGACGTCACTTACCCAGGGGCACCTGTGTGTCGTACACCACGAGGCCGACTTTGGTCCACTTTCCGATGGGGTCCAGATTGACACCGCGATTAATTAACGCCTGCAACCAGAAAACACGCAACATCGATGGATGGATGGATGGATGGATGGATGGATGACCGGCTCGGGTGACGTCACAATATCAATGTCAGGTCATCACTAGATGAGCGTCAGGTCATATCACATATCACGTCACCGCGTATCGCAGTAGAGAACATTGATACTGGCATAGACTATTAAATGAGTCAACGATAAAGCCACGGCTTCCCGCAGTCCCCTGCGTTGGGTGGAAGGAGAGGCTCGTTAGAGCGGCGGATTTCACGAAAGCACTTCAGCCGACTATGGAACTTAGTAGGTTAAAGTTACACTGTAAATGATGAATGATTTTAGTTCACTAAGCCCCGTAGCCGGCTAAACTATGTGCGTGCAATATGCCACAGGACCCGTGTACGTACCTGGGCCAGATCCCGCCGCCTCGTCTTCAGCGTGTTGGTTCTGATTGTCACAGGTCTCTGCACCTCATTGGCCTCCAAGAACTCTACGATCTACAACGAAATGAAGAACATGTTGACATCCATATGCTCAGGGGTATGTGTTTGACGCAAAACTATGGAAAACCTATTTTACCGCAAAAGAACAACGTATTTACATATTTAGTAATTACTTTAATAATTCACCGATGAAAAAAGGTATTCACACATTTAGTGAAACGTTATAGTTTTATAATTTTAATTAATTTAATTAATTTCGGTATTGTGATCAGACGCTATATATCGTCTTCGCCCCACCCTCTGAGGTCGAAAAAGGGTGGGTCCCCTCCAGCCAAGACACAGGCACCCCCGGAGACCACCACCCTCACAGGAAAACCCTGAGCGGGGGTGACTCGAGAGACACCTTTTTGAACTGAGAACAGTCCCGTCGCTGACCAGAGGAGAAAAGCCCTGAGAATGGATTAAGCAGTTACATCATCTCACAATACAATAGATGTATCGGTTATTCTGTTATTATTCCGTTATTCAATAGCTTCCTTCCAGCTTGTGGTCGCTGAGTTATATATAGACCGTCTAAATGACATCTTTTTACAGAGGAATAACCCTCTGAGGAGGGAATTCTGAGTCACTTAAAACCCCCTCACACCTGTTTTTTTTTATATCATCATGGATTGCTCAAGTAGGAACCACATAACCTAGCATAAAATATTCTCTAGCTGTACAGCTACCAGCTGATATCTTGCACGTGGCCGTAATGTGTATAATAAAACAGTTTGGGGGCAAAGCACCACACAATGGCCAACAACAATTATTTATCATAATGTAAAAGTGAAAGACGTGTGTTTATAACAGTGACCAAGGAACGCGTCTGCATCAACCACGCGAAATCATAACTTTATTCTCAATCTCGAGGAAATGTTGGTGAAACTTTTAACTTTGGTTATAATCTCGACGAAATGTTAGTACAAAATATTTAACTTTGAAATAATCTCGACACGTTGGTGAAAACAATTAAACTTCAGACATAATTTTGACATGTTGTTGACAACAACTTAACTTCAGTCATATTCCCACTCATATGTTGATGTAGACACATATTTTTTATTACTGCGGAAATTATTGTATTGATCGGTTAACTACAAACTCCTGCAAAAGACACTCTTGGCGAAAAGCTAACCATTTACATGTGTATTTGTTTAGTTTAAACATATTTTATTGGCAATTGGAAAACAGGCACACTGCCTATGTGAATTCCTCTTGCTGATTTTTTGTGTATTTGTTTGCTGGAAACCCCATGAAATACTGCTGTTTACAAAACAGACCGAACATCCGGGTCAAAACAATTTAAACACGTGTTCAAGTAAGGCATATAACAACGGTTTAAATTAATTTAAATTAATTTAATTAATTTCAGTACTGTGATCAGACGCTAAATATCGTCTCTGCCCCACCCTCGGAGGACGAAAGAGGGTGGGTCCCCTCCAACCAAGACACAGGCACCCCCAGAAACAACCACCCTCACAGGAAAACCCTGAGTGGGGGTGACTCGAGGGACACCCTTTTGAACTGAGAACAGTCCCGTCAATGACCGGAGGCGAAAAGCTCCGAGAATGGATTAAGCAGTTACATCATCTCACATTGTGCCTTTGTCTTGTTGATAATCAATTATTCCTTAATAACTTCAATTCCTCGAAGATAACAACCATGGCGTGATGCGACCACCTAATGGCTTCCTTCCGGCTGGTGATGGCCAGATATTGACTAGAAGTTCCCGTCGTGCGCAGGAGACAACCTCTTGACAACTTTAGTTCTAAACTCAATTGTTGGTGTAGAGACACATTTCTTATTACTTCGTCAATTATTTGACTTATGATTTAACTATCACTTCATGCAAATAAAAGTTTTACGCCCACAGGACCACATATGTCCGGTAAATCTGTTTGTGTGTTTAAGTCCAGCATAATACAAGGGTCAAATTCATTTCAATTTGTGAAATTTTAACTGTGATCAGCCGCTAAATATCGTCTTCGCCCCACCCTCTGAGGTCGAAAGAGGGTGGGTCCCCTCCAGCCAAAAACACAGGCACCCCCAGAGACCACCACCCTCACAGGAAAACCCTGAGTGGGGGTGACTCGAGGGACACCCTTTTGAACTGAGAACAGTCCCGTCAATGACCAGAGGAGAAAAGCTCTGAGAATGGATTAAGCAGTTACATCATCTCACACGAACAATGCTCCAGTTGTCGACCATAATTAGTTTCCAAATACAAGTTTTGCAGCTGCAAACGATGATATTCCTTGTAGATATCGTTTATTATAGAATTTCTACCAAAGGAACAAAATTGCAATCATTGATTTGCAGAGGTACGCGCATTTTATTTCGGATCTTAATCTGCCTCACGCCAACATTTTAGTCTCCTCGAATCGAATTGTCGAATTTTGAGGAGCTCGCCATGTTAAAGCACCGTCTGAAGGGTTGATGGGGGCGGAAAACGAAAAGAGAACGTTCCCTTCCCATCCACCGACTGATTGATATTTTATGTTTACATGCCTTCACCTCCGAGTGGACATTTTGACCCAGGCATTTTCACACGTGGATATCGAACCACGCACCGGCCGCTGTGGCCGACCTAGCAGAGTATATTCGACCATAACCAGACGTGCTACCTACCAGGCCGGGGGCCCTAAGTCATTGAAGAAAAACCAATATACAGTCTAATGCTTTACTAACTCTTTTCGAGGACATTTTGCGAGATCGCACCGGTATATAGACCGGGAAGGACCGTGCTAAACCGTAGCCAACACCGGCAAAGTGTGAGCTTGGCTTAGAGTCTGCCACACAATGCGTCGGGCCGTAAAGATGCAAGAATAAGTGTAGGGCGCGTCCCCATGCAAGTTTGCGGATGACCTTCGCTAATATTTGCAATGAGCAGGATTGACTGCTCATAATAATGACTAATAAACATGACGTTTAGTTCTTGCATGCAGTGTGAATGTTAGAAATGACAGACAGTATATTAGCCCGTTTAGTCAATCACCACACACATCGTCACTACACACTTGTTTAGCGAGACAAGCCACACATAAATTGTTCGCTCTATATTGCGCATGTATTGCTTGTTTTGTTTTTTTAAACTCATACCAAGAATTTGTTAATGGAAAATAAAATCGGCCAATTTTCAGTGTGATCAGCAGCTAAATATCGTCTCCGCCCCACCCTCTGAGGTCGAAAGAGGGTGGGTCCCTTCCAACCAAGACACAGGCACCCCCAGAGACAACCACCCTCACAGGAAAACCCTGAGCGGGGGTGACTCGAGGGACACCCTCTTGAACTGAGAACAGTCCCGTCTAGGACCAGAGGAGAAAAGCTCTGAGAATGGATTAAGCAGTTACATCATCTCACACAAACAATTCCCTAGTGGGATATCATAAGTCGCAGTAAGAAACTGGTCTTTATCTAAGTTTTGAAATGAAATGTAGGTCTTTTGGGGCACTTTTGTGCCCATAAACACTAAACTGGGCCAAGACACCTCCCTGGACAATAAACTAACAATGATTGGATGAGCCGTGCCACAAATGCAGGTGCACTGGTGCAGGTGGGAGTACAACAACCCATGATATCTTCATCTGCAGCTCAGCCTGCCGAGGCCGGCGCGATGGCTCAGTGGGCTAGAGCGCTCGCATTGAGTGCTCTGGTCACCTGAGAGCCTTACGGCACGTGGATCGGTGGTCGGAGCCCCGCTGTGGCCATGTCTGTGTGGTCGCCGGATAAAGATCCCATATCCTTCTTCGTAAAGAGTAGAGGGTTACCCCCGGAGACATGGCTCCACTCTCCTTTCCTTCTTCCATTGACGCGATATGACCCAAAGTGGTTAAAGCAATATGCTGACATGCGCCATCTTAGATTTTTTACATGTTAGAATCAAGACTAAAAGTATTTTAAAATTTATGATGCATATGTTTATATATCTCTTTGAGTCTGTAAAACAAACATTTCAACATAAAACTGTGCGGTTTATTTATATCGCGCGCGGACGTGATAGCGAGCCGCGGTCGACATCACACACAAAATAGCGAACTGCGAACAGGCGCGCAGGGATATAAAGCCGGCCACCAACTTCTGCTCCGTTGACCAAAATTCTTCTCTCCGTATGGCCCGCAGACTTTCAGGATTTAATTTCAAGACAGAATGTACTTATTCGACATGGAGAAGAGGTTACTAATACAAAAAATTACGGAATATATTGCTTTAAAGCGTCCTGAATAACCAACCAACCAGCTCAGCTTGCTTACCAACATCAGCGATGAGGGCCTCCAGTTGGATTTGAAGCCTTAAACTGCGGAGTCGTGGTTCAATCCTTTGTTACCGAAGTTGGACCAGAGAAGTAAGATGCCACTTATCGATTTAGTTATATTACGTTTTATTTCCAGATACCAATCAATTTCATATTAACTTTTTCCATCCCGTCGGTTTCAAAGTGTTGCTGAATATTTGTCAAATTAAATGAAACAGGATATACCGGTATTCATAAAAGCTCACTGCCCCCTGGATAAAACACTAAAGAACATTAACATAAGCTCTTTGTTTTTTTCTAGTGTGATCAGAAGCTAAATATCGTCTCCGCCCCACCCTCTGAGGTCGAAAGAGGGTGGGTCCCCTCCAACCAAGACACAGGCACCCCCAGAGACAACCACCCTCACAGGAAAACCCTGAGCGGGGGTGACTCGAGGGACACCCTTTTGAACTGAGAACAGTCCCGTCTAGGACCAGAGGAGAAAAGCTCTGAGAATGGATTAAGCAGTTACATCATCTCACAAAATAGACACGTCTTGATTGTAATGATATTCAAAAGGCCCAACTCGGTCAAAGAAATTGCCGGGACGAGCAAAACTGAATGGATGAAACATCCCCAGATAAGGTGCCCGGGCCAGAATTCGAACCCAAAACCTATTAATCTGCGACCTAATGTGCTAATCACTACACCTGGGAGACCCTCCCGTTGGTGTTCAAAGTAGATGTGGCCTAGTGTAGCCATTATGTGCACCAAAGAGCTCTAAAGCACCCAACGTTTCATTTTTTAAAGCAGAAGTATGCCCGGACAAAATGTTAGAAATGACAGACAGTATATTAGCCCGTTTAGTCAATCACCACACACATCGTCACTACACACTTGTTTAGCGAGACAAGCCACACATAAATTGTTCGCTCTATATTGCGCATGTATTGCTTGTTTTGTTTTTTTAAACTCATACCAAGAATTTGTTAATGGAAAATAAAATCGGCCAATTTTCAGTGTGATCAGACGCTAAATATCGTCTCCGCCCCACCCTCTGAGGTCGAAAGAGGGTGGGTCCCCTCCAGCCAAGACACAGGCACCCCCAGAGACAACCACCCTCACAGGAAAACCCTGAGTGGGGGTGACTCGAGGGACACCCTTTTGAACTGAGAACAGTCCCGTCTAGGACCAGAGGAGAAAAGCTCTGAGAATGGATTAAGCAGTTACATCATCTCACATTGTGGAATCGTCCCACTTCAGCACGAACGAATCAACGCTTAGAGGTTCACGCCACCTTTCAGCACAGTCAGAGAGAGAGACTAAAGTCGCCCAAGCATGATCGTGGTTGGTTGGTTGGTTGGTTGTATCTTCATCTGCCTCATCTTTAAGCACATTTGGTCATATCGCGTCAATGGGAGAACGAAGGGAAGAGCCGAGCCTTGTACTCAGGGGTAACGCCCTACTCTTTACGAAGAAGGACATGGGATCTTTACCCTGCGACCACACAGACATGGCCACAGCGGGGCGCGAACCACCGATCCACGTGCCTTTCAACTCTCAGGTGGCCAGAGCACTCAAAGAGAGCGCTCTAACCCACTGAGCTGCCGGGCCGGTCCCCTTAACTTACGGCAGGTAACGCTCAACACACATTTAATTCGGGTTCAGCACGAATGAATAAGTGATTGGTATTTCACGCCACAGTGTTTCACAGTCATAGAGATAGGCTAAAGTGGGCGAAGGATGATCGTGGAACAAAGCCAAGACGAACGAATAATCGTGACACTTTAAACGGAATGAGAACTTCACCAAGCTTCAACGAACTTACCTCCGCGGGGAAGAGTTCCATTAACTTTCCCATCAAGAACTCGTTGTAGCTGTAGTACTGGCAGAGATCACGCTTAAGTTGCTCTACGTAATCCGCCCGCGACCTAAGACCAGAGTCACGTCTGTTATGTCGCATACTGAACCATATTCCAATAAACTATAGTTGTCAACCAGCAATTTCTGTTTTCCCTCTAAAGGCAATTGTAGTCTGGAGGATACTTTGCGTGCATCTCAAGATTGTTATGGCGTATGTTAAATGCCCAGAAATACGTACCACTAACATTTGTATCTTTCAGCAAGTTTTAAACCCCATTTAGTATGGACCAGCTTAAAGGTTCCGCGGTAGAAAAGGTCCCCAAGCGAGAAATGCCAGGAGGTTTTCCATCTGGTCAGGGGTTACTTACCTACTCGGGTGACGCCGGTTGGAGAAATCCCCAAGGACTTCCATCACGTCCTTGATTCTCTGCTGGAAGATGGCAAGGTCAGGAGGAGCCGCGCGTGAACCGGGGTCAAGGTCAACATGTAAGCGAGGCTGGTTGAAGTGGAACTACCCACAGGCGTGCGATAACGGGTGCGGGGGCCAGATCTTCCGCTTATGGGTGACTAACCGATAAATATATCCCGTAACAGCAGGCGTGCGTTGCATAATGCAAACGAATATCTTGTTGAAGAGCTAAACCAAACACAGAAATGGGAAAGAGAAAACTAGGGGGTTCATCGTCTACTTTTCGGAGAATTTCAATTATTCCGCTGTCTCTCATTGTAAAGGCAGAACACGTTTAATTGGTCAAAGATAACTTATATTTCTGGAACTCTGGGGACAACAGAAGCCGAGGAAACATTGGACACAAAAGGATATTTTCTTTCTCAATTTCTTGACCGCTTGGCAGTTGATAAACTTCCTGAACAGCGATGTTCGTTTGAAGTTCCTCCTCAGCCAGTTTCCTATGAAGACAAGCAACATGGCATATGCCGAATTCAGCCGATTGTCACTGTTCTCAACAGTTGTTATGGTGGATTCAGTAGCCTATAGCTTGCTTGGGACCCAGAATTGGGTGTCTGTAAACATCATTACGTATCAAACAGATCAAGCCATGCCCACTTCTATATATCCTGTATCAAAACCATTTCCATCCGTAATTTAATATGGCATGAAAGATATTTAAATGTTACGCATGCGTGTCTTTTATTGAGAAGACTAAGTAAAGTGACCAACAAAACCACCACTTACTTGTCTCGCTTCTGTTTCTTAACCAATTTCTTTGCTGCTCTTTCAACTGGGAGTAACTGTAAATATGACAATATCATGACATAACTGTTTCAAACTCAACATGCATAACTAAATTTTATGCAATGAACACATGTGAATGTGGTAAAAAAAAAACTTTTTGGCCAGACTTATGCATTTTGTGAGGAAGTTTTCCTGTCTTGTGTCATATGTCATCAGAATTAAGAGCACTACAAGCTTTGTTTTGCCTGTTATCAATACAAAGACACATCCCTCTATTAGAACATCAGTAAGATCAGATAATGTGCCCCGTAAATGTGTAAACAAAGATAGGTGCAAATCTGCTCTATGAACATCTTTAATTAGACCAAGAAACTTTCGTGTACAGATAAAATGAAGTTGCCGTATAGATCGGACTCCACCAGGTCCAAGAAACTTTTGATCCATGTGAGGACGAAATAAATTGCACACTTCAGGAAAACATGAGTAAAATATGAGTGGCTTGGCCAAGATGCAAGAGTAATATACCTCTGCGTCGCCGTCACCTCCGTCATCTTCATCTTCATCGCTGTCATCGCCATCGAAGTCATCATCCATCTGTGACAAGGACATAAAAACTGTTTTCAGTAACGATCGGTGAGTAAGGTGTTTGGTGACGCCCGGGGGAGGGGGGGGGGGTTAATCGCTCAGTAACGAACGGCGAGCTGACCGTTAAGTAACGATCGGTGAGCTGACCGTTGAGTAACGATCGGTGAGCCGACCGTTGAGTAACGATCGGTGAGCTGACCGTTTAGTAACGATCGGTGTGCCGACCGTTTAGTAACGAACGGCGAGCTGACCGTTCAGAAACGATCGGCGAGCTGACCGTTGGGTACCGATCGGTGAGCTGACCGTTGAGTAACGATCGGTGAGCTGACCGTTGAGTAACGATCTGCGAGCTGACCGTTCAGTAACGGCAATGTGAAATACTAAATGTTTTAGAACATCATGGTATACTATATATAGCAATAATAAAGACTATTACCACGCTGTCTTCATCACTATCTCCCCCCTGCTGCATATCTTCTTCATCGTCATCCTCATCATCGTCATCATCCTCGTCTTCATCGTCATCATCATCGTCTTCAGACCCTTCATCATCATCATCCTGCTCGGCGGCCTTCTTGGCTTTGTTCACCAAGGTCAGCCATTCCTTGTTCTCATCTGTGAAGCCATCCATTGCCTCCTCATCACTGCTTTCTGCCTCAGCAGAGGAATCTCCTTCAGAGTCTAGGGTTAAAGATTGCCGAAGATACATGGATGGTTATCCTGAATTTGATTATCCAGACATCTAGTAAGATACAAACAATACATGCAAACATGAGAATCAAAGGTTGGTGATGATATATCACATGCAACCCATGTGTTAATCATTTCCCACTTTGGATAATGAGAACACAGACATGGGAACTTTGGCTTTTGTCACACTTATCTTGTTAAAAATGTGCTTTATTCAAGACAAGCTGAAAGTACATGTGAAAAGATCCACTCACCATCCTTGTTGAGTTTGGCTTGTTGTTGCTGCTTTTTGACACTCTGTTTGGTTTCTTCTGTTTCTTTCTTTAACTCCTTCTTGGCAATACGCTTCTTCAATCTGCCAAACAAATTGGCAAACATACTTTCTAATGAATGAAGTCACAAGAAAATATTGTCTCTGAAGCACACAGCCATCACATTAAGTTTCGGCACTGGACAAAATAACATATATTCATGTAAGCCATGGTTACTTACTAAATACATATTACACTCAATCAATGTGAATTTAATGTAAGAGAGACAATCCACAATTATTTTCTACTTTCCACTTTCAATTTTTATATTCTTCCAATGAAGTCTCTTATCATGCATCTATGGCCATGTCATAGGCATTTATACTTATTTTGGCTCAGGCAACAAAACCTGTGAGATATGTTCTTGCAATAGTCAGATAATATTATGGTGACATGTATTTTTACATATTATAATTTTTATTTTTCTATTCAATTAAGATATAGATAAAAAGACAATATGGTAGAAACATTTATTTTGACATTTGAATGTTAAACTATTGTACTTACCTTTGTCTTGCTCTACTAGTAAGCTTCTTTCTCTTTACAACTTGACCTGCAAGACAGATATATAGGTAAATATTATACTAATAGCTTACATAGATCTCTGCAACTCTGCACTCTATTCAGTATGTATTACTGATGTCATCAACAACATCGGCGCCACTACAATTACAAAGACACAGGCTTGGAACCGGAGTGCATTATGCAATATTTTTGTAATTGGTGGGAAACAACTGTTCGAATAGGCTAGCTTTAACAGGTCGAGATGCATACTCAATTTGAAGTAATCAGTATTTTCCTTTAACCGAGGTTTATTTTATCATTTATACTTCACTTCTAGTATTTATGGCAATGTTACTTCAATTTGAGTAAATTCATGCAGGTCTTTGTTGAAGTTACTTTAATTGAAGTAATAACTGACACTGCTAGAGGGCGTGCATAACACATCTGTGTCATGAGTCACAGGCTGATTCTAGAGTCTGGATGAGTGAGGTAAACAATTGCTACTTCACATGCAATTATCAAAATTGATTTATCTTATTTCTACTATAGAAATACAAAACTTACATTAACAAATACTATTTGAAATGAAAGAGATTGCACAAAAACAAATGTTCAGAAATTGGCTTGTCCACAGGGTATGGATCTGCTGAAGAAATTGAGACCTATTCCCACACAGAAGTCAAATTCCGGAACATACAAATAACTTAATATGGTTTGAACTAGTAATACCAATTGTAGAAACATTTCGGCACCTTCATATAACTTTCGCGCAACAGTTTATACCCTTACAAGACCCATTTTCTACACAAATGGGTTTATAAGACAGTATCTTGTTAGGTAGCAAACGTGTTGGCCCACCATATTAAATTTGTACTTTGACGAGTACTGGTGCCAGTATTCTCAGTTCCAGTCAGGTACCAGACAACACGATTGTTATAGCTGCATTCTGACTGGTCACAGATAAACCAGGGTATGGGTCGAGAGAGATGGGCAACAGGTAGCTTAAATTAATGGATGATTTATAGAGGAAGCAGGAAATGGCTTCACATGCACCAGTGCTATCAGTCACCAGAAGGGTTGCGGCTTATAAAAGGCTTCTGTGTTACATTGCCTATCTAGTGCAAGACACTGCCAGAGCCATGAAATCTGCTTTCTTGTTGAAGGGAAATAACTATTGAGACATATTTCAATGTTATATATGTCTTATATCTTCACGGCCGCGACCTAAGAAGATAGATAAATTTCCGAAAAATTTGCATATATTAAAACATTGATACCAAAAAATTACCTAGCCCTGATACATGGCTGCTCATACCCGCTGGTACCTGATGCACGAGAGAGCCATGAAGTGCACCCCACGTGAGGCCAGGAATTGGTGGGGGTATCTGTGTATCATTTAGGGTTTTGCCCTTATCAATAAATCGTCTACCATCCAAAGTGATAAAAGGTAATTCCACAATTGTTAAACTTTTCTTTCGTTGTCTTATATTCGCTGGACGCATTTAAAAATGTGTCATTACTGCAATAAACAACAAACATTTTTCTCAAAACTTGCTCCGCCATTTTGGCTTATCTTCCGTTGCGAGATTCTCAAAGTGGCAGGGCCAGTTTGTGTAAACTTGGTGCTATTTAGTACATGTATAAAAGGCCAACATTGAATATGAAGCCACAAAAGAAAAGTTTAATACTTGTGGAGTTACTTTTCATCACTTTTGGTGGTAGGCTCTTTACTGATAAGGGCAAATAGCTATATGATGCATATGCACCTCCACCAATTCCTGGTCTCATGTAGTTTGTACTTTATGACTCGCTCGCACGTCGGGTACCAGCACGTATAAGAGTCGTATAAAAATTACCCACCATCTGTAGTGTACTAAATCATACAGCACAGAAAAATCATTAACTCAATCACAACTCAAGCGTCCGATGAATTTATTCCTCATGTGCGAACTACATACTGACCCCGAAGAACTAGGCCGGAAGTACAAATGATCAATACGAATGGAGGCGGACGGTGTGGCCATTGGTGGAAGGGCCTTGAAGAAGGAATTTCCGCATATACACAATAAAGGGACCACCAATGAGGCAGATTACTTAGCAGCATCACCACTTAATACCCAAGGATGAACGGTGACGTAATTTAGTTAAGCCCTGTTGAAAACTATTCGAACAGCGTCGGTTTAAAGACTTTGTTTTCTTGCGCACCGGGTGGTAAGGGGCTTCTCTCATGGGTGAGAACGATGGAGGAGGCGAGGCCATTCATGGGTAGGGTTAGTTCCGTCTCTGAAACCTAGTGGCTCCGCACGCTCCGCCAACAAGGTTTCGTACGGGAAGCTCATTTTCTTGGTACAAGATTCCGCCATGAAATCGGGGCGGAAACTTGGGGAGTCCACAAAGTCACCTTTTTGACCTTCCCAACTTAGCTTTATCTCACTCTATGCAGAGGTGATCCAATCACCTGTCAATTTCTATAATTCACAAGCCGGTATACGCTTAAACAACTGACTTTCAGGCAGTTTATTGCACAGACCATCTTGAGTAAGCGGCAACCGCACGCTAGAAAACTTGTTTATACTGAGTTATGTCACGTGATCATTCAGTTTTGCAACGTACGGATTTGCTTTACCTTGAAAATATGGAAATGCATGGTTCGCGATCTTTGATTCATGGGATACAGGTGTTATTTTAATATCGTTATTATCCGTATTCTTTACGTGACTGTTAATATATAGCTGTGAGGATGTGTGCTCAAATGACGTTAGTCTCACGAGACAGTTGTTGCTCCACACAGCAGTCTCATATGCCACAAATCCGCAGGCAAGTAAAAGAGTGGAAGATTTGTTTGCGTAAGCGACTAAGTGTTTTTCACGGTACGATCTATCAAACCATTGTCATTTTGTACTAAATGATATTTGTACTTCATATTTGCCGTAAAACCGGCATGCATATAAACCAAGAAAGTGATCGATTTCTTATCAAGTCAGTTGAGATTTAAATTTCGTGTCATTCATCGCACCATTTTGTATTTGGTCCTTCTTCACCCGCGGCTTGCGCCAGGTGGCATTTGGTTTATTGCGCGTGAATGGCTGGGTTTAGGGAGCGCCACCAAGCAAATGGTGTTGTTTTGACGATTTTGCGCATGCGCAAATTCTCCACTGGGTGGGAATGATGGCGGTGGAGACAGGGCTGTCTGCAGGCTCGACAATACAACAAATGATACCGTTGTAATAGCAGAGACTTTAACCAAAATTACAACGTAAATTGTAAGATAGAGTCTACATACTTCCAGAAACTATTGCCATACTCCAAAAGTAAATAATCGGCGAGATATATAAATTTCTAAATGCCAGGTCGATTGAGCAGTAAGATGAATGAGCCTTAATCACGTTTCAGTTTGTAGAGATATTCCGTATTTTCGACGCCACCACAGAGTCACGTGACCGAACATGGTTGACAGCGGAGGCCGCAAGCGCTAATTTTGAAACGTTTCATTAGAAAAGGGGTGATAGCAGGGTTATTTAACAATGTATGGAACTAATCAATATTCTAACCGAAAGGCCATACTTTCTCCAATGCCCAAATGTCAATAAAAATTCTCAGATGTGGATGATATTATGACAAAAGGTAAATACATTCGATGACTTTTTTCGTGCGATTTTCGTACCGAGAAAATGAGCTTCCCGTACGAAACATTGTTGGCGGAGCGTGCGGAGCCACTAGGTTTCTGAGATGGAACTAGGGTAGAGTGTACCAAAACATATGTAAATGACGTATACTTCAATTTGAGTATGCACCTCGACCTGTTTAATTGGTTTCGTTAAATTATGGAGCTTAATTACCTTGCAAGCTTCGTGGAATTTCAGGCTCTCCTTGCTTCTTTGACTTTCTGCCAGGACCTCTCTTTGGTCTTTCTGTGAAATCTCTCTTTTGCCCCATTGTGCTTTGTTAATTAAGATATCTAAGTTAAAGGACAACCCTAGTCTGTGACTATGCCCTCTGCGGCTTCACAGTAATGACCAACGCCAGGAACGGTCGCCGGTCGGTACCGTCGTCACACGTGCATGGGCGATAATATAATGAATCACAACAAAGCAGGACTAGTCTACCCCCTTAGGAGTCGTAACGTAATCTATAACAAGAATTTTCCACCCATGCACATATATAGGTGCACGTTAATGGTGTACAAACCGACTTTGTTTTAAGTGACAACAAATAGCGCAATAAACAGGTAAATATCACAGAAGTTAAATCTCTTTTGGGTCCGACTCATGCACAGAGAGATGATCTAAATGCCGAAAACTCCGAAGCTCAAAATTGTTCGATTACTGTTGTGGCGTCTAGGGCAATGTTTGCCAATTACAATATTTATTCACTTATAGAAGTGGAACGTATGGATATATTTTCAGTTTAGGCACTTAAAGCAGCTGTTTTGTATTGACAGCCTCAGACCCGAGTGAACGCCAAAAAATCCATGCCCCGAACTGAATGGGATTCGATCCGGCGATCCTCCGCATTCAACGGCCCGGTTCCTACTCTTTGCAAAGGGGCCCTAACCACCGATCCACGTGTCGTTAGGCTCCCATGTGGCCAATGCATTTAACGCTCTAACCTACTGAGCTATTGGAGCGGATTTGATAACCGGGATCGATGTTTAAAGTCGAACTTACACTCTATATTTTATTATACCGTGGTCGGACGTTTTCGTCACCATGACGTTCTGGGTTCTAACATACGTCTTTGTTTCATTGGTTTCATGTCGCATGAGCAAGAATGCTTGGCATGTTGGCCGTGGCTAACGCTTCAGCATTTGTTACCTTGTTTGCCAGACATGCTTAAAATATTTCGCAGATCCGTCAAATTGTACTGTACTAAATGGGAATTTGCGTTGTAATTAAACTTGCTATTCCAATTTATTTTGCGACATTTGACTAAATAAGACTATCTGTCCTGTCGGTGTTGCCTATTACTCAGTTGCCTAGTCTGATGTTTCAGAACTCATCGAAGTGGACCATGAATTCCATCTCACACGAAACGTCTCCAAGCCCTTAATTATGACTGGTTCGCTTGGCATTTTACCAGGCTTTTTAGCCAACCAAAGACCAATTAAAGTTCATTGCTGCATTACCAATGCGAGTATTTATTTCATCATCCAGCGAGGGACGGACAGTACCTCCCGGGAAATGAATCTTTTTACTTCTAAATGCATATATTGACATGATATTCTCGCACTCACTTGGCTTCGGCCCATTAATTAATTGTGACAGCAGCTGGGTCCACGATAAGGCCATCCCCATCTCCGCGACCGAGCATTTTCGAGAAAAAAAAATCATTGTCGCCTACCAGGGTAAAATTCGACTATGCTTTGTTCGAGAAAATGCATATGACATGGCTTCTCGTTTTTGATATTATTTGTCTAATAAATTTTGGCTATCATGCAGTCACATCTAATAAGCCACCTCGTAGTTTCGAGTGCGCGTGCGCGACACACTCTGTTGCGCATCCGGGTCAAAGTTCACGGCACACAAACATGCACTCATAAGGGTCGAATGCAGACGACAGTGTAACAGTACAATTGGACAGTGACAGATGCTTTCAAAGCTGATATATATTCAAGTAGGAACCAAACTATCTCTGCTGACATCTGTAGTTTATTTTCTGCCACTATTTTCGGTTGTTGGAAGTAGAATAGACCGTAAAAATGTAGAGAGAAGCATCAGTACTGGCAGTTGCCTACTCGCTGTGTCATAAATCATAATGTAGCCTTGTACGTAGTTGTACGGCAACGGAATAGCACATGGGGCGGATGTGGAGGTGAGATGCCCCCCCCCCTCCCCCCACACACACCTTGGAAATATGACCATGCACTGTAAAAGTCCCCCATTCAGGGGCGGATCTAGAAAGGGTGGGGGTCCGGTGGCGGGTGGGGGGGCTTTGCTCTATAAAAAAATGCGTGATGCATTTTTTTTATAACCTGTGGGGGGTGGGGGGGGGGGGGGGAGGGGACTTGATTTCCACCTTAAAGGGGGACGCGGCAAGGGAAGGTCGTGTTCCCAGATCACGAAGAATAAATTTCTTTATTCCCAGGTCATAATCAATTAAAAGCACAACTACAACTCTCTATACTAAGTAGACGATTTCCCGATTCACGGTCATTTAATATTAAAATTCCCAGTTCACGATTGATGAAAATCCTTGATCACGGCAGTCGGCTAATACCCAATTCCCAGTTCAAGAAGAATTATTTTCCTCATTCCCCGTTCACGGTGAAATGAAAAGCCCAATCCCGAGGAACGCAAGTAACCCTTGCCCATCCACCTTAGATGGCCTTGATTTTGCATGCGGAGAAAAATGTCATTTTCCCTAAAAAATTGTCATTGAAAAAGTTTCGACTTTAACAGTCCCTAAGAAGGCCTAATATCACTTTGCTCTAGGGGGTTGGGTTTAATCCCCCTCCCCCCTCCTTGGAACTGTCTGGCTTGCATCTACAAAGTGTCATTCTGTGATGTATTTCATTGGAAAACACAGTTACAGTGTATGCTCATGTTCCCAAGGGCCACTCCCCCCCCACTACTTATATTCCCATTCACTGTATGCATCGCCTGCATTCGGCAGATTCTCGAGATGCACCCCCTCCCCCCCCCCCCCCCCCCACCCTCCCAATTATAAAAGCTAGTTCCGCCCCTGTAGCGCCAGAAGTTTAGGGTTATGTGCAACCAACTCCCAACTAGTCATTTACCTATAGAATTAATGGGGGGTGAGGGGTAGAGCAATGCTTAAATGACATAGGCAAGGGGGGCGGCACTGGTGCAGTCGTTAGGCGTGCTAGACAATCAATGGGGCCTGGTCTTGTGTCCCGGCCTGGACACGTAATCCGCGTTATGTTTGATCCATTTGAGGTATAATAATGTTCGCATAAATCAAGTTTTTTGGCAATTAGACTTTTTAAAGATCGCTGTCGTTCCAACGGGTGTGGAACGGTGCAACACGTTCCCGGCTAAGCCATCAACAAACAAGAAACGCGTCGGCGTGTACGAACTGTCATTGATACTCAACCGGCATGAAAATACTATATTTCTGTCATACTTTGTAAAGTTTGCGTTTGCAGCACATAATATAGTTATTGTTACATGACATGGTGTCGAAGCGGATCAAAATGTTGGGAAAGAAACCAGTTTGTGTGTTGCTAGTTCTGGCCATATTGTCTGTCAGTGTATCGTTTGTGGCACTCCACTCAGAAGTTGGAGATTCCTACTTCGGCAAGACCCAAGAGGCGTGTTCTGAAAATGGTTGTCCTGAAGAAAAAAATCCTCCAGATAACACACTCCCAGGAGAAATAAATATCATCATCACATTTACAAATGCTATTGATAATGCAAACTTACAAAAGAAATTCACTGTGACTGTGGGTTCATTACTGAAATATACATCAGTGCCCCTGGCAATCCATATCTTGGGTGATCCGGAAAGTGAAAAGTTGGCTAAAAATATAATAGCTGATAATGCTGTTGGAAAACCTTATAGGGTAAATTGATGTTACATATTAAAAATCTGATATAAGCTTACTATAGTTAAAATAAAATTATATATATCTCCAAGTAATAGAAGTATTAGGAAGTAGAAATAGTTTATCAAGGCCTGTTATAAATAGCTGTTTGATCTATAGTTCAAACTGAAAATAGCCTACATTAAGCAAATGTGATAATTGTCTGAAATAACTGTTTATAAACGAATTTTTCATTTCAAATAATGGTTATGAATAACTTATGAATAATGTATAAATATATATTTGTTTTACAGTTGGTGCGTTTGGATATAGACCATCTAGCCTCCCAGCTGGCAGATATAGTTCGACCAATGCAGGATCACTTCAGCTATAAGCCAGGAGCCTACTACAACCATGCTCTGTTCTTCATGTCTATTGCCATGCACAAGGTTATGCCAGAAACAATGACAAAAGTTATAATGTTGGATGCTGATCTCAGGTTTAGGGAAGATATTCAGAAATTGTATGAAAGGTTTGAAACTTTTACGGCTGATAATATCATGGGTATAGCCAGAGAAGCTCAGCCAGTTTATTATCATACCTTTTGGAAGTATCGCAATGACCATCCAGGAACCAGAGTTGGGGCCCCACCACCAAACGGTCTTACTGGATTCAATAGTGGGGTACTTCTTCTTAATCTGGATCATATGAGGAAGTCTGTCTTGTATAACTCTCTATTGAACAGGGATAGTCTGCATGAATTAACAGAGGAATTCCATTTCAAGGGACATTTAGGAGATCAGGACTTTTTCACTTTACTCAATATGAAATATGAATCTCTTTTCCATGTTCTTCCCTGTAACTGGAACAGGCAATTGTGTACATGGTGGAACGAACATGGCTATAAAGATATCTTTGATTCCTATTTCCACTGTGATGGGGACGTTTACATTTATCATGGTAATTGTAACACACCTATACCAGAAGACTTGTAGAGTCATAACTTACAGAAATATACCACTTTTCTCCAGTGCCTGCTTTGGTAGTTGAGAAACCTTTAAAAAGTTGCAGTTTTAATTGGAAATAGGTGAGAGACTGGATGATTTTTTAAGACAACATTTAACAGAGCTTATTTCTTCAATCCTGGTGCACAAAATACTTGCATTTGGGCTAACAGAGTAAGGGTCTTCATGTGTACGTATGTGGCTTGACATACATAGGAGCTTACTTATAAACCAGTAACATGTCTTCTGAGCTGTACCATGCCCGTTATATTACTACATGTATTATTATATTGAATCAATCCAAGGATTTAACCAACAAAGATATTTATAACTTATATATAACTTTTATATATATTAATATTATAATTTTCATGAGGTTTTCTTGCCATAGCAATACACGGGAATTTAGTTTCTAGGTTTACACCACATTTCATTGGTTTGCATGAAGCACTGATTTGACACAAAATGGCGTATCTATCGATGGGGGTTTGGGAATGTTTTGATCAGGGTATTTCTTTCAGAAAGCATGAAAGATACTATTTGTTTCCTGTCAATTGAATAGATATATCAACGCTGAATTGTACACATGTACTGATTATATGGCTTAACTTATGTCATAGCTTTAGTTCAAGGTAAACGCGGTCCACTTCCAACTTGGCTACACAGAATGGACTAAGATCGCTTATGATCCAGTGGTTATCCTCTTTTGACCAAATGTTGTTATAACTGGACTATTCCATGTTGTTCCAGTACCATTATTCTATGCCTATTGCTGTATTACCGATATTATATGCCAGACGTCTTCCCGAATATGATGTGTTAACTTGTGAATGCGAGAGGCTAGATATGTGTCCTGGACTGCTGAAAAAAAAAACATTCGACGTTGAGGGTCGTTCCAATGTTCTAGTTAGTATCGGTATAGTTCAACCAGCGACCAATCAAAATAATGATGCACCAGTTCACACTCCGACATTTTGTCGGTATATGAATGTTGATTACTTATATAGACAGTTTGACAAGCACAGGAGTAGATGCCTTATAACAGTGTATCATCGCGTAACTCCTCCGTCAAACCGAGCAACTTCCATGACCTTTGCTATCAGCAAATAAATATCAGACAGTCAAAGGAAGCGCAGATGTAAGTTTTTGTTTACAACGACCAAGGATCACCAAAACTTCCAGCGTCTCGTTACTTCTGTATACTTCTCTGTAGAATGGTAGGGAAGCTTGATTTGCACGGCTTCAGTGACTATTCATTATCAGAATATTATGCATACCGGTAATCTCAAAGGGTACAGCTACATGCCGGAGTGCAATTGTAACAGTGTTATAACTAAAATTGTCTGCCCAAAGACATCAATTATAGAACGACGTTTATTGTTATATATATTTCAAACTTTTGTTAGACATTTTTGTGCCGTATAATGATCATAGAAACAGGGGAACGGTTATGGGTATACATATTTTTCATATTCACCTTGAGAGAAACAAGTTCTCTAGTCGTCTTCATATAGGACAGACTACACAAGACTTGCTTGATGGATCAAGTCTTTCATTCGACTGCAAATGTGTTGTTGTAATTGTTCCCAAGACTTGGGACTTCTTGGTACAGGTATATAATGGTGGGAGACTTTGGGTGTCATTGTTATAGATGGAAAACAAACTTGTTTAGTTTGATAAATATTAACTTAGTTGTCAACATGTACGGTTATGGGAAGGAAAAATGGATATTACAAATGTTTATGAACAAATTGCCATATCAATTCACAGCTCACTGTTTACGTTTGCATATTTGTCGCAGTTCCGGTTATAGATGTGCTAACTCTGGAATGTTTATGTAATTATGCTAGGGGATATTGCATTTGCTGTGGTTATGGGGACCAGATGGATATTACAGATTGACAAACAATTTGCCTTAGTTATTAACAGCTTACTGTTCACGTTTGCATTTTACTTTTCTGCAGTGTTTCGATAATAAATTGTACTATATATAATTGATATTTTGTTGTCTGGTTAGGGGGAACAGCTGGATATTACATACTTACGAACAAGTTGCCATATCATATAAGTTAAAGAGATGTGCAAAATATGGATTTCCTATGTGCTTTGAGATATTTAGTTGCATGTGGTTTGGTTTAGGGGACCAGATGGATCTTGCACGCATTTACGAACGTTGCCTTATAAATTAACAGTTTACTGTTCAAGTTGTCATTTGTCACTTTCTGCAGAGTTAATAAAATGTGCCAGATATGGACTTGTTTCAGATATGGGCTAGTTTATGAAATGAAACAGAATTGGTGTGTAAAATACACCATCAATTGGACAAACAAAGCTGTTTATCGCGTATAGTAATTTTTTTTTTATTTGACTACGAATTTAGCACAAAACGAGGGTCCCACTTTAACCCTACAGAGGTAGGAGGGACCAAAGGCTAAAACACCGCTCTAGAAGACGCGGATTATTACTACAATATCACGTGGAGGTGCCATCTGGTAACTCGCACCAAAGGGAAGGATCGGTGTTGTAAGCTCCCTTCCCCGGCTCTCCCTCCCCTCACACCCCTTCCCTCCATCTTACGACAAAGGAAATCTCGAGGGAAAGCGACTTTACTTTTTCCACTTCAACTTATGGGATACACAAGAACAAATCTGAGGATCAACAAATATATGTACACTCATTCCTTTTTTAAATGAATTACTACTACTACTACTGAGTACTCTACTCCTAAAAAAAATCGCCAGGCTTCTGTCGGCAGTACTTCACGAGCAGCAAGATGCCACACCCTCATGCAAAACGCCAGAGCTAATCTGTTCATCAGCACCACGACACGATTCAATTTGTGAACGAGAACCTTACTCTGTTATAACCTGATTACCCCAACTTCAGTCATTGCCACTCACAAAGCAGAAAGGTGAAATTATAAGTATCGACCACATCAAACAATTATGCTTTGAAAGTCTTAAGACTTGTCTGAGGTTACTACAGCGCACATCATTCTTATTACAAACTAGTTGACATGATAGATCTATAAAACTAAAGTAATTAGACTGCAATAAAGAACTTGCATTTTTACTTTTAATTGCATTTACCCACCTGGGAAACACTACTGAACAACTGGTCTTATTGACTAATACTGAACCGCACCACACACGAGGTACATGACCACCAACAGAGTGTGAAATTACATCCATGACCAGTGAGTACTAAAACAATCAACATCATCCTTGACTTCATACTGTGGAATAAAGATCATGATTTAAAATGTCAAATACAAACTTGACGTACCAAAGGCAAAAAATCTAATAGTACTGGCCAAGTTATGACGTCAAACAATACATATCAAAATCATATGTAGCAACAGATTCAAAACCGCAACAGTGAGGACAAACTATTTCAACTTCCAGGTACGGAATATTCAATATGTAAATGCAAAATGAAGGGAGAGTATACAGCCGTGAAGGAGCCGCAAATGGAACCAATACCAAACTGTGGCTGACCAGCAAAGTACACGATTCCAGTACGAGAGTAGTGGAACAGAATACGGTTCCATAGAACGGCAGACACTCGTTTGAGATCGTGTCAGTGATCACGTGATCGTGTCAGTGATCAAGTGATCGTGTCAGTGCTCGCCGTAGAATTCCGGCATCATACTTTGAATTGCGGCGGTGGCACCATACGTTGGATTGCAGCGAAGGCAGCACGCTTTGAATTGCGGCGAAGGTAGCGCACGTTGAATTGCAGCGATGGCAACATACGTTGAATTGCGGCGATTGCAACATACGTTGAATTGCGGCGATGGCATCAGGCATCGAATTGCGGCGATGGCATCAGGCATCGAATTGCGGCGATGGCAACATACGTTCAATTGCGGCCGTGGCAGCATGGCAAATACGTTGAATTGCGGCGATGGAAGCTGACGTTCAATTGCGGCCGTGGGAGCATGGCAAATACGTTAAATTGCGGCGATGGCAGCTGACGTTGAATTGCGGCGATGGCAGCATACGTTGATTTGCGACCATGGTAGCTGACGATGATTTGCGGCGATGGAAGCATACGTTGAATTGCAGTGATGGCAACAGACGTTGAATTGCGGCGATGGCAGCATACGTTGAATTGCAGTGATGGCAACATACGTTTGATTGCGACAAAGGTAGCAAGCGTTGAATCATGGCGCTGCAATACACGTTGAATTGCGGTGCAGGCAGCATAACTAGAATTACGGCGATGGCAACATACGTTTGATTGCGACAAAGGTAGCAAGCGTTGAATCATGGCGCTGCAATACACGTTGAATTGCGGTGCAGGCAGCATAACTAGAATTACGGCGATGGCAACAAACGGTGAATTACATCAAAGGACAATATTCAACGGCGAAACAGCTACAAGTTAACGATGGCAGCATACATGCAACGCGCTGAAGGTAGCGTGCTGGTGAACATGGGCGATGGCTGCGATTTCGTAGGAGAGCGATAAAAGTAACGCAGCAACGGCGTTGCCGTCCATTGGAACAACGCCCCGACACGAGACAACAGTTATGTACATCCACAGTGGAACTCTGCGTTCGTCTGCCTCACGACGCTGTAGTTACAGCCGGCGCAACTCGTGTGGTACCACTTGTCACAGTCGTCACACTGGACCTACAAAAAAAACAGTGGATGCAATACAAAGATACAAAGACGCAGTAGAATACGAAAACATGATATGACGTATGATGTTGTCGATAAGGTGATTACACAATTTAAAAAAACATTTTTGTCAAATCTGACGCCCCCCCCCCCCCCACCTCCCCATTACACATATTGAAACTCCGCCACAAAATTAATTTCATTTCTTGTACTTGCTTAGTGTCGGAGCCTGGATCGGTATATTGTAGAATTTGTGACGCCGGTATAATACGTACCCAAGACACTTTGTTCCCGCTGGGACTCCGACAGTCGTACGCATCGCACTTGTCGTCGTCGGAGTGATACAGCTGCGAGTTACTTCCGGTGGAGGACTGCCTCTTCCTTGTACCGGCGCTGCCTGAAAGACCGGTCAGCAACGCACATCATAACTGGTGAAATCTACCCAAGTTTACAGTTTTACATTGCAACGTCCCGGCCAAATAATGTCTATATCTCGATTTATAACACATTCTTGTGGATACCATATTGCCTATAGGGTATATAGGTAGTTATAAGGGTATACACGCTGTATTGTCCTGAACCACGGGTCGGCCAGACGTTAAGCAAATCAAACGTTATAAACGTAACATATAAAAACGATCTAATATCGCACAATTACAATCGTCCGCACAAAATGGTGCATAGACAAAAGTTTTTTTAAGCCATTTTCGACCTTCACATAGTCATGTTTTCTGTCGACAACAAAAGAAACAGTGAACTGATATAAGGACGATTAACATGAGCGCAATAACAGAATTGCCAGTGAAAGGCATTAATGACACAAGACCTACCCTTACCTTTGGCTCGTTTTCGCCCTTTCGTCGCCTTAGCCTTCTGTGAGACCGTGGCCGTTGTCCACGTGACCTCTTCTCCGGCATCGTCTGTTTCGTCATCGTCTGTTTCGTTCTGACTCAGTTCAGTGGCAGAGGCAGCGAGCAGGTCCAGGCCGCTATTCTCAAAGCGGTGCTCGAGCCAGGGTCCAGGAAAGGTGGAAGGCGCGCTGGGCGCCAAGCTCGTGACTAGGGAGGTGACAGATGCGGCAGACAACTGGTTGCCAAGCAGCGTCCCTGCAGGTGGATGGCTTGGTGGTAATTCAGTGGTCAACAAGATAAGATAAGATAAAGTTTTATTTAACGTCGGCATGTAAAAGTCAACAATAAACATTAGCACAAGTGTTATTGACCGACAATGATAAAATGACATGATCTGATGAGATAAATATACATATGATAAGATGAGATAAATATACATATGATAAGATGAGATAAATATACATATGATAAGATGAGATAAAGATACATATGATAAGATGAGATAAATATACATATGATTAGATGAGATAAAGATACATATGATAAGATGAGATAAATATACATATGATAAGATGAGATAAATATACATATGATTAGATGAGATAAAGATACATATGATAAGATGAGATAAATATACATATGATAAGATGAGATAAAGATACATATGATAAGATGAGATAAATATACATATGATAAGATGAGATAAATATACATATGATAAGATGAGATAAATATACATATGATAAGATGAGATAAATATACATATGATAAGATGAGATAAATATACATATGATAAGATGAGATAAGTATACATATGATAAGATGAGATAAATATACATATGATAAGATGAGATAAATATACATATGATAAGATGAGATAAGTATACATATGATAAGATGAGATAAATATACATATGATAAGATGAGATAAATATACATATGATAATGAAAATATAACAACCATTCATCTATTTAAACCTTACCCGTTAGCTATGCTACAGAATGTGCACGAATTACATTGACACATCAACACATCCGAGATTCACAGCATTAATTTGAATTCCTTAGCAGATTGCAACCGTGATGCTGCTGATTACAGGTTTTGCCCACTGTTTAGCCATGAACGCGGAACGTTTTTGTGTTACTGGATTATATTTAGTAATCCGTTCTTACTTGTGCGCCAATCGCCTAGGCCAATAACGGTACATGGTTACCATGGGTCAGTGGCAGGTTACCGTTCAGTGGCATCACACTGACTGGCTTGAGTTTTAACGTATAAAGACATCCGGCAAGAAACTAATTGTTCAATTGTGTAGACAGGAAAAACAAAAACACAATTATACATTGTTGTTATGTCACCCCAAGCATATGCAATACATGTACTTGGAATATGACCCATCGGTACATCCATCAGTTGATGCATATCTCTAATCTTGCTGGAACTTGCACACCAGCAAAATAGTATAACAAACTCCGCTAGTGCATAGATGTAATGATATCTCACCTTGTTGAGAGGATGAATAGTTGACAGCGCGTACCGGCGATGTTTGATTCAGTTCCTGCGTAATTGGCACAAATGACTTTTCTCGTTTTAGAAGCGCTGGGCTCCTGCAAAGAGTTTATGCACACATGGGCTAAACCGGGTCACATCACTGCCTGGGAATATCAGATCAATCATATGATAAACAATACCAGACAGATATCGAAGTTAGGATTGAACTCTGATTGAAATCTGAAGCTCAGCGTACTGTGTGACCAAATGTTATATTACGGAGGCTTCGTGAGAGCTACGTGGAAGTTAAAACATGTTGGTGTATCACGCAACGTTGTGCATACGGGTAAATTAGACCAAGAAGAGTGCAGAGACAATGAAATAAGGTTGGATGAAACATGTCCCAGATGCCAGACAATGAAATAAGGTTGGATGAAACATGTCCCAGATGCCAGACAATGAAATAAGGTTGGATGAAACATGTCCCAGATGCCAGACAATGAAATAAGGTTGGATGAAACATGTCCCAGATGCCAGACAATGAAATAGGGTTAGATGAAACATGTCCCAGATGCCAGACAATGAAATAGGGTTAGATGAAACATGTCCCAGATTTCATGTTAAGACGGAGCACTCGTCATTGACTTTAATCTTACGTCAAATGCATATTGCACACTGCGGAATCGATCATCAGACCATACCTTAGTGTTAGAAACACTGAACCATTACGGGGAGTACCAAAGTGGAGGAAATATGCTTGCATTTGATATCCAGTCATATTTCATGCGTATTATTATTCAAATTACTATTTGCAAGTTATGCACGAGCAATTTAAATAGTCCTTGCCTATTCGGTCCGGCAATACAACTTTTAAATATTGCCAGCATTTAGGTTACGAACATTTATTTAAATGACCCCAGTCTCACCTGACATTTGAAATGTCTTTGAGTGTGACTCCTCGATTGGGCGTGAGATGGCCTTCAGGAGGTACCCCTCCAAAGGTCCGCATGTTATCGGGACACATGTTCCGCGGTGGTTGTCCAACCGCTGCACGCACGTCATCGGCGTCCCGGTGTACACCAACAGCCTGTGTGTGGGTGTACTGGGTCACGTCCCCGGCGTCCCGATGTACACCCACAGCCTGTGTGTGGGTGTACTGGGTCACGTCCCTGGCGTCGCGCTGTACACCCACAACTTCAGGGTGGACGTACTGGGTCAGGACGGACGGCGTCCCCGCGGCGGCGGCTGGCGACGGACCGCGGAAGCCAAACGGAGGGAAACCTATATCGCATGGCGCCTCGCTCATGCTGCTGATCCCATCCCGCTGAGGCATGCAGTGCATGGACTGCAGCGGCGCCACGTTGGTAGCCGGGTACGCCGTCGGCAGAGCGTTCACCAGCGAAACTGGACTGTGAGGGAGATAATTGGTGCCGTGACCAGGATTCGCGTTCGCGTCCTCGCTACTGATTCGCGGTAAGACACACGTCGGATCCGGGACATGTGATTGGTAAGCGGCTTGGCCGTAGGACACGTCCTCGTCAGATACGGGCAATGGTATGTCCACATTAGACGGAGACAGGCCTGCATAATCGCCAAGTGGTGACTGGTGAACCCTGTCGGTGAAGCCAGTTGTGACATCAGCTGCCGACATGGGACTGAACGTTGATAAGTGGTCGTCATTGTCCACATCAATACAAGCTGTTGAGTTATCGCTTGTCATGTCGGGTCTCGCCAAGGGCGCGTCGACCTCTTTGATTGGGGGAAACGTCGGGGTGAAAACCGAACCCACCTTCTCGATCTAAAAAAACAACATTGGAAACGATTAAAGTTACTCATATGTATCAATAGCTCACCTGGGTTTTGAACGGAAATGAATGGAAATGATTTATTTAGGTTCTTAGTATACAGGTACACATATATGGTATGTAGGGCATGTTCATAAGGCACCTTTTTGAGCTAAAATGGTGCATCTTCTGTGGGACAGTGTGGCTTTCTTGTGTACTACGTCATCAAAATTCGAACATGGCTACCGTTTTTTGCCTTATAACATATGAATTAACACGTTTAGGTCCCTGTCTAGGACGTTTCCCCAAAATCTAGAAAATCTAAATGTAGGCTGAACATTCTTGTATGTAATTTACATGCCAGACATGCTACATTTGGCGAACATCTTAGTATCTTCTTATGGTATCTTACGTGCAAAGCCAAGCGACATACCACAAATTGATATGTGATAAAGCATTCATTGCAACATGTCATCACAAATGTGAGACTTTAGCTAGCTATTACCCTCAGTTCGAAGCCTATATCAATTATATAATTATTTATGTTTCCTTTGATACTTTACCACAAACTGGAATTCTGATGGAGCCTGGGGTGCCAGTACCCCGGGTTTAATGTGTTTCCCATTTGTGTGACCAAATGTGATGACGTCACCTTCCTCCAGAAGATGATCCCCATCCACCTGTGAATACAAATTAAATAGTCAACATTGGAAACAATGGGTGTCAATAAAATTAAAACAGCTTTCTTTTGTTTTACTTCACAGGCAGACGGTTTAACCCCGTTTGCAATAAAACATAAAACTGATTAATATAAAATATAACATCCTGACAGTCATGAGATGCAACCAACACTAAATGTTCTACATGTTTCGTCTTTATCTCCCTCTGTTTTGGCTCCGGCAATACAAGAGTAAAAGAGTTAAGCCATAGATAACAAAATCAAGGGAGTTGTACTTTAGGCCACTTTTGTGCACACAAGGGCTAAACTGGGCCTAAGCATCTCCTGTGACTATGAAGGAAGAAGGGATGAAACATGTCAATGGTTAGTTTAACAAAGCATAGATCAGAACCCAGGAACTACTGATTCGCGGTCTAGTGCACTAACCACTACATCAGCGAGGCCATATTAACAAACTTACTCGTATGTTGTTGACATAGGTGCCATTCAAACTATGATCCCTTATTGTGTAACTTGTTTTTCCCAGCTTTTCGTCATAATTTATCTCTGCATGCCAGCGTGAAATGTAGAACTGCAGCATGGCAGAGTCAAGGTAGAAGTCATTTCCTGAATGACGTCCGATGCGACAATTATGGTTGGTCAGTCTGCAACATCACATCAATGATTGTACTTGAATAACAAGGAGTTACATAGAATTACTACTGTAATGCAGGTGGGTACATATATACCGATACAACAAACTCAGTGCCTATGATGACAAATTCACACATCTGTACAAAGACTACCATACGATAAGTTGGTTCATTATTATCTAAATCCAATGCAAATAGGTGGTTTACTTAACCTTTAAGCTAGCAGCCTGTAGGGCTAAATGATGAATGATATTCTACCATAAAGACATTTGTGCCAGGCCCCAAAACGACATTAAACTTCCGCCTGCATCTGGAGTCTCAGCCATATTGAGGCACTGTTTAATGGTTGACCGAATACCAAATACAATGCCTGGCTGTACATGATTTATACATGCATAAATATACAGGATGCAGGGAACCATATCACATCAGGCCAATTAATTACTGGGCTCGCGTTAGCATTCGCCAATAGCCATTTGGCGAGAAAATTCGGGATTTGGCGATAAGAACTTCCTGGACACGCACCAAAATTCATGTTTTTTTCAACAAATGGAACCAGAAAATCCTCGAACAAATATTTGGCTAGTTTTGGCTAATGTTTTTCCATGGACTTAGCCAAATTGGCTAATGAAAAAAATATCCTAGCGCGAGCCCAGAATTATAATGCATAAATGCAAATAAATGCATTTCTTCTCAAAAATATATAGCTGTAAAGTGTATAATTGTGTCGTTGCAAAAGATGTGCATCAGTATTTCTGCCTATCCATTTGCATCTAAATAATTATGGTTAAACCAAACATTTTAATCGCAATCAGCCTGTTCAGCAACTTCAAATAAGGTATCTTACACTAGGCTAAGTTGGGCCGGCTAAGTTACAGGCCTTTGACCTGTTAACTTCTCTTATCGTTATCATTATAAAATACAACCCCATATAACTGGTATCTAGTCAGCTTGACCCATTACAAGCTTCACCCATGACAAGCTTGACCCCAACCAACTCTAGCCACCCACCCTTTTTTGCAGTGTATCTCGACAAGTGTGACATGCAAAATGATTTTTGGTCCTTGTATAGACAGCTTGCCTGCAATCCATATCATATGCTATTGTTGCAGCTGCAGGCTCGAACTACATATGTTACCGTAATCTGGCTACCTTCCCACTCAGACATAGATTAGGAGATTCAGGCACATCCACTTGGCCCAGCACCCAGTTCAGAGTACCTTAGCCTGCTACAACTCCCCACCCCGCCCCCCTTCCTTTCCAGTACCACTATCTTAACCTATCTTAAGTCAAGGCAAAGAATAAAGGTTACAAAAATTTATTGTGCATGCATTCAATATTACTGCCTAGCCCTGTAGGCTGTAACATCACCAGCCGCAGGGTGGACCAGAAGCCAGTGGACTATGTTACAGGGCTAATTACCGCCTATATAAATACATGTTGATGGGGTCGAGTTGCCACAGCCTGTTTTCTCATGGGGGTCGATTTGGTAGGGGTTGAGTAGGTATTGGGGCAAGTGAGTTATGGGTTGACTTGGTTTTGGGTCAAGTTGGGTCTAGAAACCATATCAACTTAAACATGATAATAAGGCCCATAAATACTGATAGAGCTCATTACAATACAATATGTGGTCTAATTTTGGTAAGGGGTTCTAATGTTGGCCCCAATATATACAGGGAAATATGGGGCCTCCATTGCTCCACAATGCCAGGCCGTGGACAACGTTGAAGTCTTTGATTTACATGAAACCCAAACCAGTTAGCTGAACTGAAAGTTTGACATGTAAAGAAGACAGCGTATTTATACAGGCACAACTTCATAAGTACATGGTCATTGCCTAAATACATGCTGAAACAGTAAACAAATGAAATTATGTGTTTGCCTTTAGGTAGGCAAACCATTGAAACTGGTCGCAAAATAGTTTCTATTTCCCGTCGGTTTTAGTTAAATCGCCCGGGCTACAGACAGGATGGCCATACTACCAGAATGGCTGTATTGTTTCCCCACCCCTTAGTATGGGTGGGGGGAGAGCTTTGAATTGGAATCATCAGATCCTAGTAAGGTAAGTAATACTTGTAAATGTATAAAATATTGCATAGAAAAATTCTTGGATTGGCTTTTCCTGGCTGAGTTGTTATCAAAGAATGTCAATTAGTCCATTTTCACACACAACCCCAGTGTGAGCCTCATCTACCTCCACTCCAGCTGCCCAGTATGCACTAGCCCAGCCCTGTGTGGGCTGAAACACAGCCTAAAAAAAAAGTCAGATCAAATATATATATGAAACATGGAAATTATAAAAGGATGATCCCATTATACAATGTAAAGTTTTGAAGGAACAAGTTTATATGGGAAATTAAGCCGGTAAGGCAACTTTATGCTAGTGTGCTAGTTTATAAAGCAATTGACAATTTTGCCATATCTCAACATTGCTGGATAGATCAAAATCACTTTTAAGATATGTGGTTAGCAGTAGTTTGACCAAATCTCAGACCAAGAGAATTTCAAAACCTAAATGTAATTAGCATCTCTGCAACTTACATGATATGCTGGAAGCCAATTAGATTGAGTAATAAGAAATAAAACCATGGTAATTGGCTGAGCTGGATGTGACAACTACTCTAACCATGCTAACTGTCTGAAAATCATACTATAAGTGATCAGCATCCATTAACTGCCATTATACATATTTATATAAATGCAATGTTCATTGGTATTTCCACATGGGAATGGGAATAAAAAAACAGACACAAAATAAACAACTTTAAGCTAACAGTAATACTTGAGCAATGTTACTTTTTTTTTGGCAAACACCTTTAATTTCTCTTATAGAACTAGGCTAAATTAACAGACAAGTGGATACATGACATATAATTTATCAGTTACCTTTTTAAATTAGATAATTTAATTAATTAAGATTTGACATAACACATTTCGACCAGTGGGATAATTTTGTAGTGCTACAGAAACTTGCTCCTTACTTAGAAATATCTTATATGGAGGCTGTTACACGAAATGAAAGTCCTAAGCCTATGCTCGAAATAGACTTTGATTATGCATACATGTTACCTTAAGAGCTCGCTTGTGCTCGCTATGATTCTTTAACCATAGCCAGGCCCATGGATTCATGGCTAAGTAAGCTTATGCACGTTGCTAAATAATCAATCCGGCTACTAGATTCTCACACCACTCCTCCCTCCACCATAGACTGAGAAACTGCCACCCCACCCACCCGAACCCATACGGCCGTTCTGGCAGCACGGCAGTCCTTTCCATACACCAATCGAACACGCCCTAACTTAAGCCTAAGGCTAAGGCTAAGTCAAAGCAGCCAAACTGCTGGGGCCAGTTTCACGAAACCTTCGTACGTCTTACTTCTTTTACTTCCGGCGTTAAAAATATGGTACAAAGGTTTTACGATGGGCTTTAGCCATACAAAATATGAAGGAGGTACGAAGGCTTCGTGAAACGCACGTACAGTTCTCGTACGAACCTTCCTATATGGGCTACGTGTAACGTACGGTACGAAAGTTTCGTGAAACTGGCCCCTGATCATTGCAATGTTATCTTTTCGTTTTCAGCGCCAAGGCAATTCGCCAGTGCTCAATCTACAATCACAATTTATACACAAATCGATAATCACACACTTGAATATGTCTTTTATATTATCCACAGTGGCCTCCAGTCCAACTCTCCTCAGCTGGTATCCCTCGTCACTGTCAGACATGGCGGTACATTTACTTTGCAAAAGTGGCCAAATAGAACGATTTTCGCACCATCAAATCTAGCGCCAGGATCGCTTCGATTAGCGACACTCTCCTCCGATAGGGGGCGCTTTTCAATCCCATAAGCCTTGACCACAGGTGGCGCTGCAATGCAAAGTTGCAAAGTCGCATGCAGATCCAGTGGTTTGGCGGGAAGCCAGGCTGATCAAAGAGTTGTTCTGTGTCTGTTTTTGTGTGTGTGTTTTTTGGCGTGTGTTTTCTCTTTTAATATCCAGTTCCCTCTTCCTCTTGTTATTTTTCTCAACATGGACCGTTACTGGTGAAAGTTAATTTCACTATACATTTTTTTACAGTTTACAATACATTGATGAATATCTTACCCCATATAGCATGTTAACGTTAGGCTAACGTTAGATTGTGGTTTGCATGGTTGATATATGGTTTCCAGCTACTTTACTAAGTTAAATTAACGTTTATTTTTCTTGTACAAATAAATATTTTCAACCTAAACGTAAAATTAACGTTAGAAACACGTTTACAAATTAACGTTAGAAACACGTTTACAAATAAACGTTTGCAACTGAAATATTAACGTTAGAAAAACGTTTACACACAAACCAAAGGTCGCAGCCGAAATTGTGATCGAAATTTTAAACATGAAAAAAATAAAGGGCAAATAAAGTAAAAATCATTTTTCAAACAAAATTTTCGGGATTATATATATATCACATAAAATTAAGTTTGCCTTTATGTTTATTTGCACCATTTGAGACAGGTTTAAAGCGGCTTCTGTAGCGCACTGGTTAGCGTGCGTGCTTTGTAATCTCGGGACCGGGGTTCAATCCCCGACCTGGCGGTGATGAACGTTCTGAGTCCTAGGACTTTAACACTGGACCACACTGGCCAATGCATGGTGACCAACCTTGGTCCACCAGTCCGGGAAATACGCAGTGACACAGGGTGTAAAGCGGCTGGATGACCTTTATATGACTATACTATAACAAGCCATATGACTATTCGTACGGGTCCGTAAGAACAAGCCATGTGACTATTCGTACGGGTCCGTATGATAAGCCATTTGACTATTCGTACGGATCCGTATGAACAAGCCATATGACTATTCGTAAAGGTCCATATGAACAAGCCATATGACTATTCGTACGGGTCCGTATGAACAAGCCATATGACTATTCGTACGGGTCCGTAAGAACAAGCCACGTGACTATTCGTACGGGTCCGTATGAATAAGCCATGTGACTATTCGTACGGGTCCGTATGAATAAGCCATGTGACTATTCGTACGGGTCCGTATGAATAAGCCATGTGACTATTCGTACGGGTCCGTATGAATAAGCCATGTGACTATTCGTACGGGTCCGTATGAATAAGCCATGTGACTATTCGTACGGGTCCGTATGAACAAGCCATGTGACTATTCGTACGGGTCCGTAAGAACAAGCCATGTGACTATTCGTACGGGTCCGTATGAACAAGCCATATGACTATTCGTACGGGTCCGTATGAACAAGCCATATGACTATTCGTACGGGTCCGTAAGAACAAGCCACGTGACTATTCGTACGGGTCCGTATGAATAAGCCATGTGACTATTCGTACGGGTCCGTATGAATAAGCCATGTGACTATTCGTACGGGTCCGTATGAATAAGCCATGTGACTATTCGTACGGGTCCGTATGAATAAGCCATGTGACTATTCGTACGGGTCCGTATGAACAAGCCACGTGACTATTCGTACGGGTCCGTATGAACAAGCCATATGACTATTCGTACGGGTCCGTATGAACAAGCCACGTGACTATTCGTACGGGTCCGTATAAACAAGCCACGTGACTATTCGTACGGGTCCGTATGAATAAGCCATGTGACTATTCGTACGGGTCCGTATGAACAAGCCACGTGACTATTCGTACGGGTCCGTATGAACAAGCCATATGACTATTCGTACGGGTCCGTATGAACAAGCCACGTGACTATTCGTACGGGTCCGTATGAACAAGCCATAGGACTATTCGTACGGGTCAGTATGAACAAGCCATATGACTATTCGTACGGGTCCGTATGAACAAGCCATGTGACTATTCGTACGGGTCCGTATGAATAAGCCATGTGACTATTCGTACGGGTCCGTATGAATAAGCCATGTGACTATTCGTACGGGTCCGTATGAATAAGCCATGTGACTATTCGTACGGGTCCGTATGAATAAGCCATGTGACTATTCGTACGGGTCCGTATGAATAAGCCATGTGACTATTCGTACGGCATATGACGTGCAGATTATCGCGGAGCCGAGTGCCGTATGAATAGTTTGCTGTGTTATTGGGCTCCGCGAAGAATTAAATCATCTCTATATCTAAATAGAGCCGAGTGCCGTATGAATAGTCTGCCGTGTTATTGGTACATGAAGAATTAAATCATCTCTTACGTTATATCTATATAGAGCCGAGTACCGTAATATTGGTCTATGTAAAGCATTAAATCATTTCTTTATCAATCTAGAGCCGAGTGCCGTATGAATAGTCTGCCGTGTCATTAGTAAATGAAGAATTAAATCATCTCTATATCTATATAGAGCGGAGTGCTGTATTACTAGTCTGTTATTAAGTCTGCCGTATCGGCTGGGACAGTGGGGCTCGATCGTCACGTGACTAGGCCCTGATTGGCCAGCGTGTTAGGGGGCCGCAGATAATGGGAGTGGATTAGCGGTCACGTGACCGGTGCCGTACGAATAGCAAACCAGCTTATTCATACGGACCCGTACGAATAGCCATATTATTTTAGATAACTAGCCGCCCCGCTCGCGGGACGTCTAGCGTTCGTAGTAATAAGCGAAAGAAATAACAGTAGGACAGTATTTTGTTTTATACGTCAAATAGTAGCAGGCAGACGGTAGACATTGGGCAGAAATAATATCGATAATTATATTGACATAAATTGAGACCGGGAGTTACGGAATAACGGGACATAAATGCTAAGGATATCTAAACCCTGTGCAATTATTGTGCATCCAGTACAGAATACTCAAATGGCGGCTAAAGCACGATAATAAATGAATATCAGTCCAGTAAAACTAAGGCCCAAGCTCATACATTGATTGAGTAAAAAAAGAGGTTGATGGAGTTAAAAAAAAGGGGTGTTTCCCGTCCGTTGTTCGTCATTTAACGTAGTACCACTACCTTCAGTGGATAAAATCTGCCGGATGTCCTGGTTGGATCTATAGAATTGACGTGTAGACCGCTTAACTATACTGTAAAATTGGATCAAGGATCAAAAAGATCAAATCAATTCAAATAGGCAAGGTTCCCCGGGCAGAGTTCGTTCTCTTGCTACAAATGGGAAGTTGTGGACGCGAGACAGTACGGGATTTGTTTGTTTTGATGACGGTTCGGGCGATAAGGCGTTGGGAGAAATATTATTTCTGTTGGCACCACACCATGTAGCCCGCCGCAGGCATGGTCACCATGCGCGATAAGCACCCGAAAGCGATATTATGCCGCGGGATAAGGTGATAAGCACCCAGCGGTTGTGTTGACACATGCGATAGGTTTGACACATCTAAGAGCGACGGCTGGATATTAATAGGTTCAAGGCGGCTGCTGATGCCAATGGGCTCTTGCATGCCGCGGCATAGTGGGACAGATAGCGCATAGTGGGACAGACAGCTTCATTTTATTAGTATAGATGGGCCGCAGCGTTAAACATTGACAACAAAGCGATATAGGCAAAACCAACACTGTGAAGTTAGGAATACAAATTTATTACGAAGACACTTTGCAGTACACACTGTTGTTCTGCAAAAGAATTCAAAGGAAATTCTTTTCTTCATTTTCGTTCAAAGATCGATTTCAAGAACGCGGTACTCCCACACAAACCTCCCCTCTTCCTCTACACGAAGCAAGAAAAAACGAATTGCAGTTTAATATCCTACCGACAGGACATTAAATTCATCAGGCTGCCAAGGAGACATTGTTGACAGATACAACATAGCGTCGGTCACTGCTATCAACATGTAAGATTACTCCTTTCATTATATATGGTCACTTACGACCAGTAGCACTAAATCGTTAGCAGGACCCAACTTACTCCCGTATTATAGCAAGCCTTGGAAGATGGCTCTAAATGTCGAAATTTGTATGAGCACAATGTGAAGTCAGTTACTGCTACATAGGCTCTAACATGTTGACGTGTGGGGTAAGGAAGGGGTTGGCTGGTGGGGAATGTACGCAGCAGAGTCGCTCCTTTTCTCTCTTGTCGATGAACCCTCAACCCTCGTAGAACCGCGGGAGCTGGTCGTGAAGCAGTGTCTGCCTCTCCACACCGTCCTTGGTGATGCAAGCCAAGCGGATGATGCCGCCACTGGAGCCATCCCGAGTGATGGCCAGCGACACGGCTGTAACACGCAACAGCGCAACAGTCAAAGGCTTAACAACAGAGTAAATTGGCTATTATTGCACACATAGACCCAATCGGATCAAAAAGACACGTGACGTGACATCAGGCATGACGAGACATTCCTCAGGTTTATATGACACGTCACGTGATATAGGGCATGACGAGACATTTTATATTCCGCGAATTCAGGTTTATATGCCGCGAATTCTCGCAGTAGGCAGTACGAAAAGTGGCGCTACTTTTTTCTGTTGCAATGTAATTAATTATTTAAATTTGTGATATAGATATGTAAAATTAGCCAGCATCGAACGCCAAAACGACCGTAACATTTAATCTCAAAGAACATTTTAAAGTTCACTTTCAATAATAACACAGAGATTTCCGGTTACACTTTGAAGCCTAAGTACAACATCATACAGTTATCAGAGAATAGAAAAGTTACATTCCTACAGTTAGACCTGTCTGTTATTGGAATCGCAGCCTTGGAGTAGTTAACACGCCCTGGTATTGCTACACTGTACAATATATATATATTTTTAACCAGAAATGTAATACGAGGACGTTAAGAGTTCCTGGTAGGTTTACTGCTTACCATTGGCGGTGAATTTCAAGCACTCTTCTCTCGTCATGTTTTCTTTGAAAGCGGAGTCTACATATCCGTAGATGTAGGTGCTGCCAGAGCCGCCTATGGCGAACGGCATTCGAAGACACATCCCTCCGAGCGGAATGGAGAAAACCTTGAAAATGAAAACCTAGGTGTTTTAGTCCGCTTTTGTGAACAAAAGGGCTAAGGTGGGCTAAGGACCCCCCCCCCCCCCCCCCAGGACTATGAAGGATAAATGGATACATGCCCCAGATTAGGTGTGCCACATACTGGAACCCAGGATCTATTGATTAGCGGACTAGTTGGTTGTGTATTTAGGACGCTTTAACCACTTTTGGTCATATCGCGTCAATGGGAGAAGGAAGGGAGAGTGGAGCCATATGCCCGGAGGTAACCCCGCTACTCTTTGCGAAGAAGGACATGGGATCTTCATCCTGCGACCACACAGACATGACCACAGCGGGGCACGAACCACCGATCCACGTGCCGTTAGACTCTCAGGTGACCAGAGCACTCCATGCGAGCGCTGCGGACTAGTGGCTATATGGGCATACAACACTGCATAGCTTGGTTGTATATTCAGGACGCTTTACCAATTCTGGCCATATCGCGTCGATGGGAGAAGGAAGGGAAGAGCGGAGCCATGTCTCACGGGTAATCCCTACTGTTGGCGAAGAAGGATATGTGATCTTTATGCTGCGACCACACAGACAGGACCACAGCGGAACTCGAACCATCGATCCACGTGCCGTAAGACACTTAGGTGGCCAATGCGAGCGTTCTAATCCACTGTGCTATAGAGGCGGCCCTCACCAATGTATAGGGATTGGCTACTAGAAAATTATTTTACACATATATAACACACATATTCGACACTAGGATCAAGCTTTAGTCTGTCGCACTGAACTATAGAGGTTTCAGCTAAGGATAAAAACGTCTAACAGGGCATTAATTCTGCGTAAATACCTGGCCGCCGGCTTTTCTGTCCCAGCCTGCGCAGATGATACCAGCTGAGAGTTGATCCCTGTAGCCATAACACAAGTTCTGGAACACTGCGGCTGCTGTCTTCACAAGTGGCTCTTCATTCATCTGTATCCTGGAGCCACAAAAGATACATTAATTGTCAGAATGACTCCTTTGTCATCTCGATCTGCAGGGGTAATAAGATAGTTATTAAGGCAGTCACAGATGCCTTACACCTGGAATGTCATTAACCTTGCATAATTCTAAAGAAACACAACGCTGCCTCGATTTATCATGCAACCTGCCCTTGATTTTGGATAATTTATATAGCTCTTCATGTATAAGTTCTGCAGTCTTGAAAAAACATACATGACATTTCATTATCCTCTTATAGTTGCATTCTCGTTAGGCACTTTTCACTTACTTTTGAAAGTTTAGATTGTAGTTTACTATGTCAGCAATTGCTTGGGTATCAGCTGCAGACCCTGAGCGGCAGCAGTAAATGGTGTCAGTGACTTTGGTCAACTTGTCCGTAACTCGGTTGGCAATGTAAGCGCTGGAAAATGTGTTACAATGTATCAAATTCTAGCCCTGCAGTAAGGAAAAATTCACCTTGTTGAATAGCAAGCTATAGAGTTGAATACAAATATATTCCACATACCAGTATATACACACGCAAATTCTAGAGCATAACAAATTATGACATTTTGCAGTTCATATAATTGTAAATGTAGCTAAACACATAGCTTAAGTTTACACACTGATCCATGACAATTAACTGACAAAAAAAAATATAACATAGGTATTGTTACCATTATTATCAGTATGGAAGCAGCAATTTAGAATTCCTACATAATATCCTTGTTTCAGGCATGAAAATCAGTCCTTCATAAGAGCTAGCAGCAGTAATGTTGATATATTTTGAACAGTTTGACAGACAAGATGCAAGACTATAAATATATTGTAATAATGTAATTTTTCTAATGAAAAGTAGTATTTAATACAACATACCCTGTTGTAGTTCTTGAGTCAGCTCCAATAACTACACCATCTTCAAATTCAACAGCCATAATAGTTGTCTGAAGTAAAATAGGAAATTCTCCATTAACATTCAGCCAATATCAAAATCTTTTCAAAAAATAAAATACCGTAAACTGCCTATTAGCAGCCGCATACATATTAGAAGCCGCACCCCAAATTTGGCCTAAAAACCGGGTTGGCCGGCGCCCAGAACCATTTCCGAAAAACTACATATTATAAGCCACACCCCGACTTTGGCCTTCCGACCCCCCACCCCCCCACCGGCCCGCCCTCCGCCCTGTATTCCTGCTTAATCCATCCGGCCAACCAAGCCACTTAATTGTTTATACAAGCAGTCACGACCACTAACAGCATTCACCTCTCCCTCTCCGATCGCACCTCTTATCAAGTGTCACACCAGTAGCTGGCTCTCCTGGACCTTACCAAACCAATTAATTGTGTATACAAGCAGTCGGGCTACTAACAACATTCAGCTCTCCCTCTCCGATCGCTGCTCTTATCAAGTGTCACACCAGTGGCTGGCTCCTGGATAAACTGCATGTTTATGAATCCGGCAGCCGTATCTCCAAGTTACACCACCTGAAACCTGGCCTCTGATCATTGGTCTACAATAGGTGTGGGGGGAGTCGCGTGGCAGTATAAATAAATAACACAACCATAAGTAGCTCATTGTATGATTGATTGATTTGTATGACGTTATGATGCCATAAATTATTTTAGCAACATCGGTAATTTTGGCATTACTCCCCCCCCCCCCCCCCCTCCCTCCGCTTGTCCTGCCACGCTCACTTGAAATCGGCAAAAGGCCATATTTAAAGCCGCACCCTGACTTCCGACTAAAACCCGGGAATTTGACCCTCCAACTTCCTAATATAAGCCGCGGCTTCTAATAGGCAGTTTACAATATGTGTAGTCCATACTAAGTTTTTGATCTTGAAATACAGTTTACAAGATGGTGAGAATGAGAATGCAGGTCCTGGACAGTGAATTTGCCTCCACAACGCAAATGGTTGCTCGGCAGCTTGGCTGAAATTTGTTTGGGAAAGGATACATATTTCAATACTTCTTAAAAAATATAACAGAAAAGTAGACATATATTATTAATCTCAGATTATAGAACAAGGCATCTAAAATATGTATGCACTATAGTTAACTCCTTACTAGTCTAAGGAACTCATTCAGGGAATTAGGCAGAATTGTAAAACAAACAATATGGCACCAGCTGATCAAGTTGTCATAGTTTGACCCTCGCAATTTACTATTGAATAAAGAGCAGCATTACTCTGTATCATATACAATTGGGAGTGCTATGATGTTCTATAAATAGGTGCATAGGTAGTCCAGCCATATGCCTTTAAATTATAGGTTAGGGTAGGAGAAGGAGTGGGTAAGAGAAAGGGGTAGGTGGCTAGTGGTCGCAGAAGTTGTGAAGTCTTTAATCAGGGTGGTCAGGGAGAGACAATATGCATATGGCATTGGTTCGCGTGCAAGGGTTTATCTCAGCATTTAGCATTTAGGCTACGGTAGGATTAGTCCAGCCACACTACTCTATCTAGCCATGGAGTCTAGCTGGTGCCCCTAAATCACACCATTAGCAACCGCTTTCGTGCAACCCCAGCTGGCTACATTGGGTTCTAGAAATTTAACTGTACATTAAATAATGCCACTGTGAGACTGGGAGTGAAGAAAAAGGTTATCCCAACAAGATTCAGTTAAAAAAAAAATCAATTTCATTTGTTCTCATAAATTTTAAGATTTATGCAGACTCACACTAATATACGAGAGCCCACTCGGACCAAATGAACCTGTGTGGTATCGACTCATTGCATTTGATGGCAGTTTTGTAAAAGTGATTTGACGTTGCGTAGGAGGTACAGAGTAGAACAGACATATCTAGACAGTGTCAAAGTATGGAGAAGTATGGAGTATGGAGCCAAGGCTGGATGAGTGCAACTTATTCTAATGCTGTGTCTCTCCTTGGCGCAAGTACTCCCAGGCAAGCCCGCTTCTCTCTTGGGACATAACAGTGTCCATGCTAAACTCTTTAGACACCAGTCGGAAAACGACTATAGCTTTTATCCTAATGTGTGCACATACAATCATAGTGTTTTTGTATTCTATAAACCTTGTTCTATCTTCTGACATCAAGAAAGTGTGTCAACACAAGGTTATTCGGCTATATTTTCTTAAGGACAATAGCAGCGCCTTCTATCACAGGTAATTCAAGGTTACAAAGTTTGGATCCCAGGCTACAAATGATTTAGCCTTGATACATGGCTCTCTTGACCTCGCACCTAAAGGAGACGAGACCTCCGGCCCGCTCCCCAGAGCGGATAAGCCAGGTAGGGGCATGCAACAGGGCTACAAATGATTCAAATGGTGGCAGGACTTGCCAGGTGGCACTGCATATTTATGGCGGTTGGTTTGGAAAATTTGCGTGATATGAGGCCAATACCCCCTTCCCATCCACACTTCCACAGTCAAATCATCCTGCGGTCAAGATGGACCACAGTCAAAGTGGGCATACAGTGATACATCAACCCAAAGCAGAGGCTGGCAAGGGTTTATCATTTCAATTTTCATGGACCTGGCTGGTGTTGTGAGTTTAGACATGGTCTACATATCAAACCTTTCCAAACTGTATTACAGAAACATCCTGTTTTCAGGCTAGCTTTACTATGTACATGATGGAGGATCAATCGATTAACAGCAATTTATTATCATTAAAATGATTTCCTAGTGTATGACGGTTTTTTTCGGTGTATTGACAGAACAGCCGTTTGAGTTAGTGTGGGTGGGATAGTGGTCTATGGGGGTGTGGGGAGGGGTGGTGTATGAAGCTAGCAGCCAGGTTGATTGGTAGGCCATATGCATAGTGTGCAGTGGGGGGGTAGAGGCAGGGGAGGCTCACACTGGGGTAAGGTGTCAAAATGAACTAACTGGCATTCTTTGAAAACAACTCCATCCGAAAAAGATGATTCAAGGATTCTTCAAAGCAATATTTTATATATATTTACAAATAATCGATAATGCCTTTCTGGTATCTGAGGATTCCAATTTAAAACTCTCATCCCCCACTAGCCCTGGTACATGCCTCTCTTACCACGCCCGTAAACGGAGCAAGGGCGAGAGCCATGCCACTGACACGGCCGAAAACAAGAAATCGCGGAATCGTTTCTTCACTCGCCGACTTGTTCTTGGCCTTAACCTTTGTCCAGTTTATGGCACAGACTTGCAAGAAAGTGGATTTGTCCAAAAGGTTGACCAAAAGATCCTTGATTAATGGCATATGGATAAAAAGTATTTATTCATAAATACTAACTTGACTGTGTAGCATCTGAAGAAACCAAAGGCAAAGTTATATTGTGACAGCATCATCTAAGACTAAAATAAGCCTTTAATATTTTGGTGTTTTGGTTTGAGTCTCAGAGCTTGCTTACCCTCTTGTTATATATAGGGTATACACAGGCCGTAGGACTTCCATCTCACGAACCGAGTGCCCGTGCCACTATCAGACTATAGACCTTTTCTTCGAGCTCGAATGTGGGCGATAATAAGGAGTATCCAGGAAGCCGATGACACAGCAGAAGAGGTACGGACCGTAAAAACCTCCTAATAAACGGGACCACTACAAATATAAGAACTATCTTATGTCTCACCCCTGTGCTGTGTTCAGCCGAAACCCAGTCGGGAACTGAATCACAAGCTGCCCGATGGTCCTGAAATAAACCCGTCGACATGACTCCGGTGTTTGCCATTTTCGTTGATTTTCGTTTCGGCTTGGAAACTAGTCTAATTACCGAAAATCAACCCTTATCTTCCTATCCGATACCCTGATGCTCAATGTATGATTTTGAGGCTATATATATAGGCCTAGTGATGATGGAAGGGATAGTGTGTGTGAACGTGTAAGTCAAGATTATTCTTGCGTTACAAAATACCCAAAATACGCACTGCAGTTTATTACTAAATAGTCGGCGGTCTGATGCCCGGGACACGGGGACACACAATAAGTCAGAAGAGTCTAATTTCAAAGCCTATTATAGTTTATATAGCGGCAAAAAAGCCGGTTATATAGCCTAGCTGGGTCCCGACCAAATGTGCCAAGAATTTAACAAACTCGGATGCGTTCCAGGGAAAAAAAACATCAAACTGGCCCTCCGATTGCCGAATGATATATGAATTTCGAGCGCTAATATGAATTAAGTCTCCTAAGGGAAGAGCCAAACGCAGTGCTTAATATTAGCTTAAAATACTGATCAATCACCGACGCTGGATCCATCGATAGGTCAACCTATATATCGTTTTTACGTTATCTTTGTAGACTTTTCCAAAGCATTCGACTGTATTTCCCATGACTTACTTTTCTACAGACTACTACAAATAGGAGTGCATGGTAATATTTTGACTGTCTTAAAGTCTATGTATGATAAGCTGAAAACGGCCGTCAAGTTTGGAGTTAACATAACTGATTATTTCGAATGTGTCGTCGGCACCCGTCAAGGCTGCCTCCTTAGCCCATTAATGTTCGCATTCTATATGGATGAACTAGCTTGTGAACGGAAAAAACACGGATGTAAAGGTGCTTACGTGAACGAAGACGCGAAGAACGAAGATATTACAGAAAATAGCGATGGGATCCATCTACAAGAGATGATTAATGTATTGGAAAATGTTCTGTACAAAATGGGGACTATTATAACTGTAAATATGGCAAAAGCCAAAGTGGTAGTATTTAGGAGAGGAGGAAAAGTGAAGAACAACGAACAGTGGTTTTATGGCGAAACAAGGTTAGAAGTTGTTCGTGTTACAAGTACAAGTACTGCATTTCTCAACTGGTCAAGAGCAACGCAAACACTGTCTGTACGGCCAAAAGGCAACAAATAGGATAGTCTTTCACAGCAATGTAACGGCCTCCCTGTTAAGTCTGCCTTTAAATTATTCGATGCGGTTGCTCTCCCAATCTTACTGTGTGGATCTGAAATATGGGGTTACCGACAATACAAACAGATCGAAAAGGTTCAAGTTAATTTCTGTAAATATGTGCTCGGTGTCCCTTCAAGAACCTGCAACGAGGCAGTACTGGGAGAATGTGGTAGGTTAGCACTGGCCTACAATTATATAACCAGATGTATTTCGTATTGGTTAAAGCTGTTGAACATGCCCGACGCTCGATATCCAAAAGCTTGTTTTAACATATTATATGCTCTAAGCGAACACGGCAGGCAAACATGGGCAACAGATGTTAAGAATATTCTTGTAAAGCTTTGGACTCGTGTGGACTCAGCAGACAGTCGGAGACAACCGGGCGTTTCTCAATGAATTTAAGATCAGGCTAAAGGAACCTTTAACCAGGAATGGTATAGCAGTGTACACGACTCCCCAAAATTAAGTGTCTATGCAACATACAAAGATAACTTACAGCAGGAGAAGCACCTGTGTTGTGTCAATATAAGAAAGTTTCGCACCACTCTTGTTAAGTTCAGAACTTGCTAAGTTCACACGCTCTAGCAATAGAAAAGGGAAGACACGACGCCACCCCAATAGAAAACAGAATATGTCCTAGTTGGGAAAAGCGCGATACCACTGTTTTAGAGGATGAGTACCGCTTTTTATTAGTCTGCCCATTATATATAGAATTTCGACGAGTGTATTTAGAACCGATGTATTGGAATCAGCCAACGTATGCTAAATTTAAGGAGTTTGTGGCATCGGAAGAGCAATTGACTCTCCAAGATTTGTCAATCTTTATCTATAAAGCTTTACGTAAGAGAACCCGAGTATGTCCAATCCAACACTTAAATGTACCCACTAAAATAATCCAAACGTGTTTACTTGAACCAGTGTAACATGTTATATGTCATTGATGTACATGTTCTGTGGGCCTGATGGCCTCGAAACAATAAAACTATCGATCTATCTAGTCCTATATATGTGTCAGTCGATAAGTTAGCAATTGAGTAATCCCAATGCCAACGATGTAAAACACATTTTAATTAAAAGCGTACATATAATACTGCATAAATATATAGTGTGACACAGCTATAGCTAGCACACTATGAATGTAGTATTTCGGTGGCGACGATCGACATAACTTTAGGGGCGGATCCAGGGAGGGGTTGATCAGCTAGCGAGCACGTGCCCCGCTGTCTCTGAATATTGTATCGAGGTCTCAAAACATTCCCGCCCTCCCTTTTGCAGAATCTTAGATCCGCCACTGCACCTAGCTGATATATCCATACATGTGTCGACAACACACGTAGTCATCACATCGACCATAACAAGATTATAGCTAATAAGCTTAATTATCCGTTATTTTGCTGAACAGTTTCTTATTTTGCAGATATCACAGTAGAATTACACTATGAATCAGTTTCTCCGCCCTACTAGACAGAAAAGTCAGTATATATGTTATACGGCTTCCCCGACACGTACTAAAGCAAACGTTAATTACTTCGTACGCTGCCCATGTGCGATCTAAGGACACAAAACCAGGTTCCAGCTGGCACGCCGCAAACATGGTATAAAGTGGGGGATGGCCATATGGTTATCACGTGGCAGCCACCTGGTAATTTTACGTTGTTAGAAATTATACTAAATTATTCAATAAATTATTGTATTTCATGTCACATGTCACCATGCAAATGTCCAAGCTCGACGTAGCAATCTTGAGAAACGCCCAAAAAGCTCTGAACTGCACGATTTAAACGAATTATATTGGTATCTCCGTTTTCTCAAGAACAGAGTAAATCGACTAAAAAATGTAACATGTTTATATCACATTCAGCAAAGTCAAATAAGTTATTTTATGACCGGTTGTCAATATAGATTAGGCCGGTGCGCGTAGAGCCGAATACATTAAAGTTGCACTGATATCGAGCTTTTTCCCGCCAAAACTAAAGAAGTAAAAATACCAATTACAATAATTCTTTGAATCATCCAAGATTTCTTTTGTCATGCCAGATTGCGAAATGGAGTCTCTTAGCCTTGCCCGTGATATCAGTTACCATAGGTTTTACAATTTGGTGCAAACGTCATCAGTTTTGTGTGCTTCGCGAGGTTTTGCTATAAGTAAAAGAGCCGCGACAGAGTTCTGTGGTGTCCCCGGATCGACACGTTTGCCAAATTACAGCCGAAACGGCACTGTTTATTAGGTTTCCGACTTCATAGAATGAAACAATCGAATTTTCTGCAAATTTTGACAGATATGTCGCCTTAGTTTTGGCGGGACGGAACTCGATATGCAACTTTAAAGTTTGCGGGGTGAAAAATTTACGGGGGCGGACTATGTCACCATAAATAGTTGCAGAATTTGCATTTATTTTGGCATTTGGGTGTTTTAACAGATTTTAAACAGATTCACAAGTTTTTATATCGCCAAATGTCTTACATTAATTATGTTCGAATAAACGCTAATCGGTATCTGGCGTCACTGGGTACAAATAATTTAGGCAAATAAATCTTAAATTAGCACAAACGGGCAATATAGGGGTACCTGTTTAGTTCAGACACTGCTTTATGTTCAAGTTTGCCGACCATTCTATGAACATAATCACACTGCCATTATGTAGCACTTCGCGCCGCTGGGAGCCATGCCTTGACCATGCAGCCAGCCATGTGCCTGCTGGAGTCCGGCACCAGCCATGTGCCTTCTGGAGTCCGGCACCAGCCAGGTCTGTTTTCGCGGTTTAGTACATATACCAAGGTGAAGGTAAAAAACAAAGGTCAAGGTTAATTTATGACCGTCACCCTTATAATGTTTTTGTTGGATCATTTTTATTGACTAATTATTGACAATTATACAATGATTGTTCCCAAAACTGATTAATATAAATCAGAAAGTCTTTATTTGCCACGTTTAATGTTTTTTTTATCAAGTGCCAGTGACTTCGGGTATGTTCGACGTGTTCAACGATCACGTGATCGTACTCGCCGGCCCTTCGGTTTCTCACATCCTCCGCCGGCTTGTCAAGGATCAAAGCAGGTTGGTAGACGAGTGGTGCTCTGCTAATATTTCAATTAATTGTTGTAATAACTTATTGTCAGTTGCGCATATGTGCGTTAACATGTTCAGAAAATGTTATCCAAAGTATTGCATGCGTTTCGAAGTGTCAGTTTACCCATTTCGTACAGATATTTAACATTCGTGACTAAGAAAGTTTGCTTTGTTTGTCGTTGAGTTCGAGTCGCTTGGCCTTGGCTTCCGTTCACTGAGCCAGGCAAAGTCCGACATGATTGGTCTAGTTAGTTCTGAAACATGTAAATGGACGTTTGTTTCACACAATATATCGACCATTTACGCAGCAAGGCTTTTTATGATAATATACTTCTGAATAATTGTATCGTTAGTGCTTCGGCGTTGAGTGGACGGGCAACCTCCACATGACCTTGACATTGCCCATCCCCCAAACTTGTCAGCTGTGAATATTACGTGTGATCCATGCCATTAGTCCCCATTAGGAAACTGCTACATAAGCTTACCATCAGTGTCTTTCTTTTAGGAGCATTTCAAGGCACAAAATCTTTGACTTTATGTACCCAGCGCTTAATTTCAAGTTTCATTCTTCAACTTGAAGTTTAAGCAATGTAGGCTAAGCTTATAATATTAGGCCTACTTTATATAATTCTAAATGATGTTAGACAGACTATTTGATGCAACTGGGTTATTGATCAGCCTGTCATACTCCTAACTGTACCTATATAAGACATAAATATATTGCAAGTAAGAATTGTCTATTTGTAATAGTATCCAAAAGAAGTAGGGATAACAAAAATAATGGGAATATATAAATTTAAAGTATTTCATTACCAGAGTAGATCAGTCTCTCTAACAGTAGCCAGGTGCAGGGTATTAGCTAGCTGTGATAACTCTCCAGATCACAATCACAGTATTAGAGTAATTTTAATGCTGGAGAGATCATAATTACAGCGTTAGAATAATTATAACACTGAAGAGATAACAATCACAGCATTAGAATAATTCTAAAGCTGGAGAGATCATAGCTAGGTATTTGCCAGAGACTGGCCTTTATGCTGAATGGGTGGGCAGTTTCAATTTTGGCAGGTAGATTTTCAATTTGGCAGGTTTTCTGGTACTGCTAACCTCCTAACAATCACAGCATTAGAATAATTCTAACGCTGGAGAGATCACAGCTAGGTATTTGCCAGAGACTAGCCTTTCTGCTGAATGGGTGGGCAGTTTCAATTTTGGCAGGTAGATTTTCAATTCGGCAAGTAATCTGGTACTGCTTAGCCCTGAAGAACCCAGGCCTCGCTACCGCTCGGTCAGGGTCCTGAAGTGCAGCCTGCAAATCCTCAGCGATTTGAAACCCTTCCACTTTAATCTGACTAGTGTCACTTTGTGGGTGAATACCACGTCCAATCCTTATTATATTTGACTTCTACATACCTTAAACTATCTATTTACGTATAGTTTGTTTCTTTGAAGAACTGTTGATGTCCACAATACCGGCGATATTCCGCATTTCATTCGTAAAACACGCGCAGCCATTCGAAGTGACAAGCGGCAACTTTGTCAACAGATGGCGCTACAGGGCGGAAGCGGCAAATTCCCCGGTTTTACCGATTTACCTCGTACAATTTTACTGGGCGCGCGCGCTCAATCCCAAGACGTTTACGCGCATATCTACAAGAAAATAAAATGAGTGTATTCTGGATGTGGAAATCGCGATATAACGAGGACACAAAGATTGCACATTCAATCTTAGTGTCATCATTATGTCGCGATTTCCACATCCAGAAGACTTATTTTTTTATTGTGGAGATGCATGACCACGTCTTGGATCGAGCGCGAATGCCTAGCAAAATTGTATGAGGTAAACCGGTGAAACCGGGGAATTTGCCGCTTCCGCCCTGTAGCGCCATCTGTTGACAAAGTTGCTGCTTGTCACATCGAATGGCTGCGCGCATTTTACGAATGAAATGCGGAATATCGCCGGTATTGTGGACATCAACAGTTCTTCAAAGAAACAAACTATACGTAAATAGATAGTTTAAGGTATGTAGAATTCAAATATAATAAGGATTGGACGTGGTATTCACGCACAAAGTGACACTAGTCGGATTAAAGTGGAGGGGTTTCAAATCGCTGAGGATTTGCAGGCTGCACTTCAGGACCCTGGCCGAGCGGTAGCGAGGCCTGGGTTCCTCAGGGCTAGGTACTGCTAACCTCCTGACCAAAAAGGTCTTTTTGGTCAGGAGGTTTAGAAGAAAATCCTAGCGCTCCATAAATTTTGACATCAAAAACTACTTTTGTTTATAGAATTGTAAAATTTGACCTGCTAAACAAATTTTATTTCTTACCCTGGCCAGGAGAGATGGGTTGGGTAAGAATACAATAAATCTATAAATTTAAAATGCTTCATCTTTCTAGTAGATATATATTGGCTTAAGTATAACTATATTCTTGTAAGGCCAGTTTTAGAATTACTTTAGTTTTATATAGAACTAGTTCTCAATAGCTATAGATATGTCCTCACATGTTGAAAGGTAAAAACTGCTGGAAGATGCAAATGTTGATGACAAGAAAGCTACACTTTCCTGCATGAGATGTACTAATTTGGTCCGAAAAAGGGGCATAATAATATGTCTTTGTATATCTATTTTTTTGGCATACAATATACATATAGGTGAACTTCTATGCTAAAAATATCAATATATCATTTCCAGTCAAAACTCAATATTGCTGTATGCGTAACTTTAAATCATCACCTGAAGTGATATTATTTATTTCCAGAATATAAAATTTGGGAAATATTTTTTGTAAACCTACATTCTTATCCTTAAGATTCTTCGCTTGGATCCTGTGTGTAATCAATTATTCAATAATATACAAATCTGTGGTCTAGTGCACATCTCTTTGAACTAATTTGTCAATGCATTTGAAGCCAATGTTCCAGCCTTACCATGTTTACTATATAAAGCAGGGTGATTGGCAGGCAGTTTTAAAGGCAGGCCTTCACTCAACTGCTGTTTACGCAGGCCTTCACTCAACTGCTGTTTACCCAAAAAAAGGCCTTTTGGTCACAATGTCTGGAACAAAATCCTGGTGCTTAAAATTTTATATGACAACAAGAACTACTGTTTATTGAATTGTAAATTGTATTGTAGGAGCTCAAAATGTGACAACTTGAGTGGATGGTGCCATATTGTATGTGTACACCAAACACTGTTTCCAAAATTTTGGCTTTTAAAACAAAATTCTGGCTAATACCCAGATGTAAAGTGATACCAAGAAATCTGGTTGGTAATGTAAAGTACTTTTATTACTACATTTCTGAACACTGGTACATATCTATTTCTCATTATTAAATTTAATGTATAATGCATTTACAGGATTATAAATGTTATTCTCTTTTTAGGGATTGACAAATCATCCATTCCAGTACATAAATCATCATGCCTGAGGCAAAGGTTGGAATCAATGGGTGTGTATGCAAGTTCCTTTTCATTGTTTGCATGCTACCTATAAAATCCCTGTCTATAGGTTACTAGTATTAGTGCAATGCCCATGAATTCAGTCTTGGCTCAGCCCTATGCTATTGAAATGAAATCCTCCATTGAGGGTTTTGAAGGTTTTTTCTTTGTCATATAGTCTGATAGTTATTGGTTAGCATATTATTGATGTAAGTTTATTTGCTAAGTTATAATATATGTGTACCCGAGAGATTGCACTTGATGGCATCCCCATTAAATTTTATGTGAGTAGTTATTGTTTTTAAGCAATTTCTGATGATAAGTGCATAATGCTATTAAAAGCTAGAAACAGGCTTCTGGATGATTTATGTTAACACATCTATATATGTATCAATTGTAGATTTGGCCGTATTGGCCGTCTGGTGCTGCGTGCTGCCCTCCAGAGAGGCGGTGTCAATGTAGTAGCCGTCAATGACCCCTTCATTGATCTGGACTACATGGTAAGCCTTTCAACCGAGTGTTTTTCTCATTTATCCCTGTGTTGCTTTGTAAGGTATTGAACACAGCTAAAGAAAAATGGTGTGCCTGCCTCAAGGGTACAGTCAATTATATTTTGTGCTTTCTGTTAGCAGGTGAACACTCAGTGTGTGTGCATGGGGCATTGTTCTGGGGGTTCTCCCTTGCATGGTTATTTCATTGTGCTACACCTTGTATGGAAGCAGAATTTTTACGTGAAATGTTGTTTGTCTATATGTACTATACTGCAAGCTCACTTTCATAAAAGAAAATTGCTTTGCAGATGAGATTTATTATGGCTGAAAGTTAACTCTAAAAAGGTCAGACCATATGAACAGGTTTTGAAGCAATTGTACATATCTGTACAGACTATCTGTATGAGTGGACATGACCGATGTAACGTTTGCTGTGGCTTGCTGACATTACATCTTTGTACTGTACTGTGGCAAAGTGGATCTCAGGAGAAGATATGCTAGCTTATGCCCTATATGAGCTCTACTAGCTAGGCTCGCATATGATAGAACTTGTATAGATGTTCTTTTCCCCGTCTTCCGACCTTGCCCTTCGTTAGTGGTGGGTAAATTTAGACTCTGTAAGGGTACCCGGCGCTACCTGGCGAGTGAAGGTTGAGGAGAGTGGATCCCGCGGTTGAGCCAGCCGTCTGCGGTGCTTTAAGCCAAAAAGCGGCGCCTCTCATAGGCTGCTATTTTTAGCGCACCAGGCCCTGGACCAGACCTACTCCCGGCGTTAGATTTACGGCTCCTCCACAGCTGTCTCCCGCCAAGGATAGTCGGTTGCCACCAAGTGTTTAGTTACTTACCTGCACTACGGACGTGAACTGGCGCCGTCCATATTTTTTTCAACCTTAACTGCCCTAAAAATTAAAAGAAACGAGGAAGACGTTCTCGGTGCTATATTCTGCTTCTGGATGTCCTGTCGGCGGTGGCATTCCGGCACGTGTGTCGAAGCCGCTGATTGATCAGCGCGCCCTAATGGCGGACACCTGTCTCAGGACTGTTCATCATGCGTCCGCTGTGAGGTCACCATGCAATGGCCCCGTGGAAAAAGGATGGAGGCTTCCTATGAGATCATTAAAGCATTCCAGTACTCTGGCTCTTGGTTGGTCTCTACAACAGTACTGCTGTTTTTTGGCCTCACCTGCCATCAACGGGTTGTGGATCTACAGAAGTGTATTTGAAATATTGAGCGCACTGTTCTCTACATCCCTCCCACAATAAAAACGATGGACAGAAGATGGGGAATGAGAAAGAGGCATGCATGTATAGTTGTCTTGTGATAGATGGAGGGCAGACAGAGTATCCGTGTGCCGACCACGTGTGCAGTTCTGAATCCCGTGGCACCACTTTGAGCGGGTTAATAACTTCGCACTCGCTGATGCCTTCAGGATTCCCGCTATTAAATCAGGTTTCGCTTTAGGTATCCCTAATCTATTGCACTCGCATAGCCGCCCTACATCACAACATCACAGCTGTCTTCCGGCATTACAGGGCCGCCCGATAGCTCAGTGTGTTAGAGACTAGCACACAAACAGAGACATAGCGAAAAGTATGAAAAGGCATAGAGCTTGAAACAGGCCGCGAAGGCATTTTTTGCATTGTGATAAATGATGCGGGCACATAACCGAGGCGCCGACCTGGATTTGGTTGTGATCAGTCAGGACGCCCGTAAATGGATTGGAGGATACATGCATACGATCTCCCGGCAGAGGGCGTTACGCTTACGCCATAGTCCCTCTGCCCCACGTCAAATTTAACCATCAGAATTATCCTTCATACTCGAAAATTGAGATGAATCTAATCGGACATAGATTCGCAGTTTGCCATCAAGTACACCACTGTTTAGCTTTTACTGTGCTGCTGGTACCGTACCGGGACGAATTAATTCGAGTTTGATTAATTAGAAGCCATGTTACTTTCCAACTATATTTTTGAGTTCGATTGAGGTCAAAGGCGTGAAGCGTTTTGAACTCTGGCCCCGTGTTATTTTGAAATATTTTTTTGGCGAAACTCTTCCATTGTGATCATTCGACCACGGTATGTTCATATTTTTCAAATTCTGAGTAGAAAATGCAATATTCGGTAAAAACAACCCTCTAAAACCATTCGTGACCCCACCACCGTTGAGGTCAACCGTGAGGTGGGCGGTGAAGTCTGGCAGAGGTGATGTGAGGAACGAGCGCCCTCTGCTGGCAGAGTGACATGCATATGTGTCAAACTGAGAATAAAGAACGCCACGCCAAGTGGTGTGAAAGATTCCAGCAGCCGCAGTGTGGCACTTCGGTACACAATGGCGCCGCCTCGATGGCTCAGTGTGTTAGATCGCTCGCATTGAGTGCCCTGACCACCTGAGACCCTAACGCCACGTGGATGGGGACATGGCTCCACTCTCCAGGTTCCTTCTCCCATTGACGCGATATCATCAAAAGTGGTTAAAGCGTCCTGAATATACAACCAATCAGTACACTGTTACTTGATCCGGTCTGTAGCTTGCTCTACGTTACATCCTCTTCATTGACCCACCGTGACCTATGCACTTTACCGAGTGGCCATGACTGTTAAACGTATAGAAAGGTTTTTTTTTATACGAAGATTTATACAATTGAGGTTTTACCCCATTAGCTGCTTAGTGGGGGAGTCATTGTAGCTTGATTGGTTATGCATGCTAAGCAGGAGATCAGCGGGTCGAAGGTACGTAGTACGCACTCTGTACCTGCATTTGGTGCGTGTTTTAGCCAACTCCATTTCATTGAGTCTTGACCCAATTTGGCCTTCATGTCCACTAAGTAGCTTAGAACACCTGACTATTTCATTTCTTCCCGTTTTTGTGGCTGGGGGATACCGCTATCAGAGGGAAAGTGTTAACAAATAATATTTACAGCTGTCCCATTGGAGCTTTTCACCCTGCCTGTAATGGCAGTTTCAACAATATTTTCACTTCCACAACAGCTGCGTTGCAAGCAGTATAGTACGCCTGATGGCCATGTAATTGGCGCCTGTCCTTGCTGTGACATTTCGCTTTCATCGATTTAATCACTCTTACTAACCCTGCTGTTAGACGGCCACCATTGCCACTGCACCTAGGTGCAACAAAGTTCATAGGTCAAGCCTACCAACGGCGCCTACCTTAGATACCTAAATCGAAATCGACCTTACAGACCAGCATCGACCTTACATATCAACATCGACCTTACAGACCAACATCGACCTTACAGACCAGCATCGACCTTACGTACCAACATCGACCTTACATACCAACATCGACCTTACTGACCAACATCGACCTTACTGACCAACATCGACCTTACTGACCAACATCGACCTTACAGACCAACATCGACCTTACATACCAACATCGACCTTACATACCAGCATCGACCTTACAGACCAGCATCGACCTTACAGACCAGCATCGACCTTACAGACCAGCATCGACCTTACATACCAACATCGACCTTACATACCAACATCGACCTTACAGACCAGCATTGCCCTTACATACCAGCATTGCCTTTGCGTACCAGCATTGCCCTTGCGTACCAGCATTGCCTTTGCGTACCAGCATTGCCGTTGCATACCAGCATTGCCTGTACATACCAACGCCGTCCTTTCATGCCAACGCCGTCCTTTCATGCCAACGCCGTCCTTTCATGCCAACGCCGTCCTTTCATGCCAACGCCGTCCTTTCATGCCAACGCCGTCCTTACATGCCAACGCCGTCCTTACATGCCAACGCCGTCCTTACATGCCAACGCCGTCCTTACATGCCAACGCCGTCCTTATATGCCAACGCCGTCCTTATATGCCAACGCCGTCCTTATATGCCAACGCCGTCCTTATATGCCAACGCCGTCCTTATATGCCAACGCCGTCCTAACAAGCCGACGCCATCCTTATATACCAACGTCACCTTTACATACCAGCATCGTTCATGCCGACACCACCTTTGCCAGGTGTACATGCACGATTTAAATGCTCTTTCTCTCGCCATATGTACACAGATGTACCGTAAACCCTCGCCAGATATACAAGCATGTACTATTCAAAATGCCCCTTTTCTCCCTCGCCAGGCATACAAGCACACTGTCAATGCCCCCCCCCCCCCCCACACCTTTCCCTCGCCAGGTATACAAGCATGTGCTGTAAATCCTCTTTCCCTCGCCAGTTATACAAGCATGTACTGAAAATCCTCACTTTCCCTCGCCAGTAGTTCCGTCTCCGAAACCTAGTGTCTCCGCACGCTCCGCCAAAAACTTGTTGGCGGAGCGTGCGGAGACACTAGGTTTCGGAGACGGAACTACCTCGCCAGGTGTACATGCATGTGCTGTAAATCCTCCCTTCCCCTCGCCAGGTGTGCATGCATGTGCTGTAAATCCTCCCTTCCCCTCGCCTGCTGTACATGCACACTGTAAATGCCCCCTTTCTTTCCCTCGCCAGGTGTACATGCATGTGCTGTAAATCCTCCCTTCCCCTCGCCTGCTGTACATGCACACTGTAAATGCCCCCTTTCTCTCCCTCGCCAGGTGTACATGTTCAAGTACGACACCGTGCACGGCCGCTTCAACGGCGAGGTCAAGGCCGATGGCGGCAAGCTGGTCGTCAACGGCCACGCCATCGCGGTCTTCCAGTCGATGAAGCCCGCCGAGATTCCGTGGGGCACCGTAGGCGCTGACTACGTGGTCGAGTCCACCGGCGTCTTCACCACCATCGACAAGGCCAACGCCCATCTGCAGGGAGGCGCCAAGAAGGTCATCATCTCGGCCCCGTCCGCCGACGCCCCGATGTTCGTCATGGGCGTCAACGAGGAGAAGTACGAGAAGTCGATGAACATCATCAGGTGAGGACCGCCCCGGGATGTTTTGGGTGTTATGTGGCAGTGTCGTGGGTCATTTCTGGATTGTTTTCGCCCATCTCGCAAGTTTGTCGTTAATATGACGTTTAATGTTTTGCAATGTAGACGTATATATCTATATTTCCGGGGGTTTCTTTTGTCGCCTGCCTCAAGTGTTTGTCGTTCATATGGCGTGGAATGTTTTGCAATGTAGACAGGTGTATCTAGTTGATTTGAGTCCTTATTTTTCAATAAGGGCCACAAAATGTTGTCCTTGATTGATTTTGGCGATAAGGAGGTATGGGGTTAAAGTGTGAACAACGTTAAGTTTAGTAAACCCGCCTCTCTATTAATGGTCATTTGAGACCGGCTGATTCGTTCTGTCGTTCTGTCCATATGGCGTAATGCCCAAAAGGCGATGCTCGCTCAAACGCGGGAAGAGCACTTCCAATACGAATGTTGAATTGTCATTGGCTGCATTGCATTTTTGTTTGTTTTTCCCCCAAGAATCTTTGATGTTAATACTACGATGTAGCTCTACTAACAATCTGTGGTGATCATCGGTATCCTGTGGATTAATACAAGGGAGTCTCCGGGGGTAAACAGACAGCTGTAGACCAACAGAGCTGTACATAACAAACAAAACGTAGCCTACAACACACAACATTGCTTGTGCATAGATACGCGTCTAAACTTTCACCGTAATTATTTTTTTGATTTCTCCCCCATTCCAGCAATGCCTCCTGCACCACCAACTGCCTGGCTCCCCTGGCTAAGGTCGTCAACGACAACTTCGGCATCCTCGAGGCCCTGATGACCACCGTCCACGCCTACACGGCCACCCAGAAGACGGTCGATGGCCCCAGCGCCAAGGCCTGGCGCGACGGCCGCCACGCTGCCCAGAACATCATCCCCGCCTCCACCGGCGCGGCCAAGGCCGTCGGCAAGGTCATCCCCGACCTGAACGGCAAGCTGACCGGCATGGCCTTCAGGGTGCCCACCCCCGACGTCTCCGTGGTCGACCTCACCTGCCGTCTGGCCAAGGAGGTCGGTGCTCTTTTATATACATATTTACATGCTTATACCATGTCGCAAGAGGCAAAGCGACGTCGAATAGACATGTATGTCAATGACCCCCGGTACTGGTCTCTGTGCCCCACACGAGTAAGGAAAATAATTTAGTTTAGGCATACCGAGTGGCAGATCAACAGGTCGTGGGTACGAACCCTGGCGCCTGCATTTGAATCCAACCACATTCCAATGGCCCGGGAGGTTTACTGGGTTTAATTTAGCATAATTTAGCCCCGATGCGGCATATTAAAGAACCTATTTGATTTAGTATTTGATTTTATGGTTTCCATCTTCCTACAGGCCACCTACGACCAGATCAAGGCTGCCGTGAAGGCCGCCAGCGAGGGACCCATGAAGGGCTACCTGGGCTACACCGAGGACATGGTCGTCTCCTCCGACTTCATCGGCGACAGCCACAGTAGCATCTTCGACGCCAAGGCCGGCATCGCCCTCAACTCCACCTTCGTCAAGCTCATCACCTGGTCAGTGCTCGACTTGTAATAACGTGCATGGCCTGTCGCTGCCACTCACGTTCTGCGCTCGCCTGTCACAGGGCCCTTTGCAATTACCAAGAAATTGTAAATATATAACCATTCACAGATATCTGTGCTATATATACGTGTACTGGCCTGTCACTCGCCCTGGATAAGTATCAAGCACTGATAACTTACCTCTCAATAAGAAACCTATTTATATGTATTACTTGTAACTGTCCAGTCGCCAGTGACCTGTATATTACATGGGCAATATATATATATATACATGCATGTATGGATATTGATTTGCCACAATATATAAATATGTAGACCATACTTCATAGATATAAGATATATACATAATATATTAGATATATACATAATATTTTAGATATATACATGCAATATATTACAGCAACGTACATGTGCAGCATAGTAATGAAGGCTATATGCCATTGTGATGTTCCAGGTACGACAATGAGTTCGGCTACAGCTGCCGCGTTGTGGACCTCATCAAATACGTCTTCGGCCGCGACGGCCAGTAAGCGACACCACGCAACTAAACCAATCAGCAGTCTGAGAGCGGTGTGACGTCACAGACTGACGCGACGCAACAGCTTGCCGACTTCCGCCCGGTTAACCCCGGGTCACGTTACGTACGGGACAGTTTGAGTCAAAACAGTGATACTTGTGTGATTGATTGTTCACCCGGTCTCCGAACAGTGATGATGATATAGCGGTAATGGGCGGCCCCGGCTCTCGTCACTTGGGTTTCTTACCTTTAGTTCTGGTATTATCGCCAGGGATTTAGCACCCTCGTTGTTAAAACTGGTCATCGTTCTGTGCTTCTACTATTTATGGTGGTTGACTACGTAGCAAATCCCGTAGCAACGCGTGGTGTGACCACTTTAATCCCTTCCCAGTGTTCTTCGGGTATTACTTTACTGCTATAGCAAAGGTTGTAGACCCGCTCCCCCCCCCTCCTCCCCCCCTCCTCCCCCGGCCTTAAAGTGCTTAACCATACTGTTCAGTTTTGATTATTTTATTCGTTTTTGTACGCCTCACGGGGTTCTTCCTGTAGGCAAACACATTGACCCCCCAGTTGCGGCCCTCGTCTTAACCTTGCAAGCCAGATCTGTAGTCTAGTTACTTTCTTTCTATCTGGAGGGATTATTTGGTCTGCTGGAGTACTATACGTTGTTATATGTACATCAGGGTACACGTTGAATAAACAGAATTTGACCCTACTCTTGTTTGTTTTCGTTTTCGTAAAAGGGATTATGGTTTTACATAACGGTTTACAGATTGCATATAAATATATAGTTGCGTAATCGGTACAACTTAGGGTTAGTACTTTGGTAGGACGTATCTACGTTGTGCCGTGTGCCGCCGATTCGTCCTTTCCATATTTCATTACAAGATAAGCGATTCCACTGATCTATCCACATAACTGGCAAATATTAGCATGCTCAACTGTGTAACGTACTTTTACTTCCAAATAATTTGATCAATATCTTTTTGTCCCTGAAGTTTCGCTGAAAGTCTTGCGACGCTAGCAGTTTTCCTTCGCACATTGCAGCCATAAATCTGGAGGGTGAATTCACCGACGAATTAACCAGAATATGTTGCGGGTAAATTCACCGACGAATTAACCGAAATACTTACACTGAATTTTGTAAACTACTTCAAAAACGAAAATAATGAGATAAGTAGCTAATGAGAAATATCGCGTTCCGGATTTCCATATTATGCTGCGGGATTGCTCAATTTCGGCAATTAGAACGTTTGTTTGACTACGTACCAAACTTTCCGTGTAAGAGACTGCCACCAATCAGCTAGGTTCACGTCATATCGTCTCGCTAAAGTTTGCGATCGATCGCGACACTGCTCACGCCAGAATGTAGGCGGGGTCAGGCGCTTTGGTGGTTTGTCTAGCGGAGTTATGAGAAGACTAGGGCTGGGATGAGGTATAGCCCTGAAGAACCCAGGCCTCGCTAGCGCTCGGCCAGGGTCCTGAAGTGCAGCCTGCAAATCCTCAGCGATTTGAAACCCTTCCACTTCAATCTGCTTAGTATCAATTTGTGGATGAATACCACGTCCAATCCTTATTATATTTGGATTCTACATACCTTAAACTATCTATTTACCTACAGTTTGTTTTTTTACAGAGCTGCTTATGTCCACAATACCGGCGATATTCCGCATTTCATTCGTAACCTTCTCGCAACCATTCGAAGTGACAAGCGGCAAAAATCCGTGGAAACTATTGTTTGCATTGGGCGATTCCCGGAACTCCTTCAGCGTACTTTAACCAAGGACGATACATTTTGACTTTGTAGATCTCCAGATCCTATGGACCACGTGTCTCAGGTCTCGGGGAGTTGCTACGCTTCTTGACCTCTGTCCATCACATAATCCTATGGACCAAGTGTCTCAGGTCTCGGGGAGTTGCTACGCTTCTCGACCTCTGTCCATCACATAAACGACAAACAGACCGATCCAGGCACGATCGCGCTTGCCCTACTATTTCCAAATTAGGATTATTTATTTATGATTTATTACAAAGCAGCAGGTCACTTTGTTGTAAGTTCTAGAGATGAGTACTTCTTACTTGTACCTACAATCAGCTATGATTGTCAATTTCATACTCACGATTAAAGAAAAGGACTCAAGCGTGGGCGGAGCCTGGTGTCCGAGTGTGGATCGGTCTTTTGAAACCGGTGACGCTTCTACAGAAGGAACAGTCGCAGACTTCATGCCAAATCACAATGCATCACTGCAATACACCCGCCACTCTTCCACGAGCACTTTCACTCGACATACGCTATTACGATACGGCCAATGTCTGTACATTTTAGTTAATGCAAAATAATTAACACAAACATAAACAAATGCCGATATTAATTTTATTTAATATCGAATATCATGAACAATGGACTTTAACATATTTTATTGCAAGTACAAGAAGGTGGTACTGTACTGACAGAGCATGGCGAGAACACTTCAACATCAGATTTACACAGTAATTGTGGAAGTCAACAAAGTGAAGCTGGCAAGACTGAATAAAGAGATAAAAACTACGCAGACTAAACATAGGCCTCATTCGTACTACCGTAAATCACCATGTGAGCCGATAACCTCCTTTGATTAAATAATCTCATATTTTATTATAAAACTCAGAACATCGAAATGTTCTTCGCCTTAATGATTAAATTTTCTTGAAAAGTAACATTTCACGAAACAACGTGAAGGCGCAACATATTTTATTCTAGTTAACGTAACATTCGATCTTGACTGTTAGTTCCTTGGTCTTCACAACCATTAAAGAGCTATTCAGTCCTAGACTCACAGCATTTATAAGTCCATACGTTACTAAAAAGCGCATAATAAAGCAAGATTTCCTACATAGTACTTTTAACACATAACTTTAGCCATGCCATGCCAACACATATCTCCGAGGGACATCTTCGGTGGTAGAAACGAAAATTTATCTGCAATACGTGGCATCAATTTGCTTTATCCAGGGCAGAGTTAGCATGACTTTTCGGCGGTAGTTAGCGTCCACCGCATGTGGGTTTTGGGGATCGCGCCAAATCGGGTTGCGTTCCAGGTAAATAGTCACGAGTTTCTTCAAGGCCGTTAACTCCTGCAGATCTCCCCAGCCGGCCAACTGGTTGTCGTTGAACTGGAAAACAGTGCTTGCTGATTTTACTTTCCACGATTACCCGTTTGAGATCAAATGTAGAATGACAAAAAGTAATTAATTAAAAGCGAGAAATATTACAGGTCTCTTTTCTGCAGTTTTGAGACCAAGGTGATTGACCAGTGACCAAAGTTGATTGTGAGGCGGGTGATTTCAGCATCTCCGTGAATGAGAGATGGATACTGTGTAAAACAAACCGAGAAAGAGACCGGGCGAAAGAAATAGTGGATACCAAGCTCAATGCCCCTCGACTGATCGGACTGAGGTTCTACCAAGTTAACCTACCCAGAATTCCTCCAACTCCACGAGATGTTGAAGATTTTCCAACTTGCTGATTCTGTTCGCGGCCAGGTCAAGAGTGGTTAGCTTCACCTATAATGCAGAAATTATAACGAAATAAGGTAGGTTTAAACTAACAACACATCTAGTACCATTGAGAAAATGATCAAAGCGTAAAAGGAAGGGCACACGCATCAAGAAATGTAATACAAAGTCAAAGTTTGAGGACTTAATTGCTCTTCTCCTAATTGAGCGTCACTTTAGTTTCGTACTTACCAGTGTATCCAGACCCTCTATCTTCTCAATGCCATTGTGACTCAGGTACAGCTGATCCAAGTTCACTAGCGCTTCCAACCCCTCTATCTTTGTGATTCTGTTGCTCTAAAAATAGCCGTAACGCAATATGACGTTATATCATATTATAAATACATTTACATATCTAGGCGCTTAGACACATTACAGAACACTAAAATTGAAATTGACCATTGGTAAATTCGCGAGATGAAATATATTCCATGTTTGAATCCATAATTAATGAGCAAGCAACTTATATTAAATAACATCGCCATTTGTACCATAAATCTTCAAAATCGCAAATGGTTCTAACGAAAAAAATATGAACATGTTCCCAAGTATATTGACATATTTCAATGTCATAAATAATAAATTAGAAGATAAGTAGCTGAATGTAACACTAATTATGCAAGATGACACCCTGATCCCAAAACATAGGAAAACGTAAACAGTGTTAAACCGCCACCTACCTGCAAATCTAGGACGGTGAGACTTGTCAAAGAAGTGAGACTTTCAATTTTCGTGAGTTTATTCTTCCCTAGATACAGATTGTCTAAAACGGTAAATGTATCCAAGTTCTCCAATTTCTGGAAACAAATTACAAGTTATTATCATCAGAAACAAACACAGTCTTTCAAGTTGTTAAAAAAGTAGGTAGTTCCCCCTGTATTATATATGATGATTTCCAAAGTAAAGTTAAACAACATAAAGACATGATGTTTGATCATGTGAGTGAAAGTTCCTTAAAATATCTTGACTTTTTGAATTATCACGTGAATTTTCTAAAAGCGAAAATACCAGTGACGTACACGACAAACACACAACTACGTGGGCGGTTGCAATGGTTAGGAAGCGCAGATTAAGACTTTAACACATACCATGGCACCAATCTACATTTATCTATTTTGTACATACATGTATTACCTAGTATAACATCGAGGCACTGACCCGTAATTTGTTTGATCCCAGTTCCAGGAGCTGCAGCTGATCCATGTGATCTAAGTTTTCTATTTTAGATATCTTGTTCTGGACAAGGAACAATTTCTTGATGCCTGTTAAATTTTCCAAGTTTTCAATTTTCTTGATTCTGTTAAAGGATAGGTCCAAAATTCTATAAAAAAGATAAAGTAAAATAATTTAATAAGTTAAATGATTTATGCACATTTATTAAGTGTTGTGGCGTATACATTACAAATTTTCCTATATAACCTTTCAAGTTCATTATTACGAACATAAAGCCAAAGTTCCACCATTTCAAACATAATTTTCTAACATAAATACATCTTTTACTTTTACCCTTTGCATAAAGATTTAACTTTACTTCACCTCTGTAAACAGAATATATAACTCTGTCCCAAGCATACACTGTACCCTGAGTGACTATTGCTGATAACCATAATAAAAAAAGTCCGATGAATCGAAATATACATGGGGATATGATATGAAATAAGGAAAGGCTGATCTACTGTCTGATTAAGTGTGCCTAACCCAGCATAAATAAATAAATCAGCTTTGCCTTCACAATCTCGGTTTTACTTACGTAAGATGCACAAGGGGCTCAAGGTTTTCGATTTTTGTGAGCTGGTTGTCATACAAATCAAGTTCTGTTAGACCGGTGCTGTGCTGCAGGTTTTCAATTTTCTTGATCAGATTTTGTCGCAAGCATAATGTCTGAAACGAGAAAGAAGGACTATATGCACCTGTAATTTAGAGTAGGAGCAAGTCACAAACTGATCTTTCACCAATGGTAACTTTAAGATATTCTCTGCCATATACATGTACATGAATTAGCTGAACATGTTAAAACTAAAATATATATTAAAAAATAACGACCAGCATCTAAGTAATTAATTATTTCTTTTTCACAAGAGAAATATGTCTTACCTGAAGCCTTGTTAATGGTTCTAGGTTTTCTATTTTTCCAATACGCTGATGATTCAAGTCAACATCCTGGAAGGAATCAAGAGGTTTTCAGCAACTGTTTTGACCACAGACCTAGTTGCAAGAATTAAATACCGTAATTTCCGGTGTATAAGTAGCAGGTTTTTTCCTCGCATCGGAGTGGTGCGACTTATACGCCGGTGCGACTTATATATGGACCAAGTCTGAGCTTGTCTCTCGGGACTCGCCCCCTCATAATTCCATCCGGCGAATGAATGAAGCCAATTACTCTGGCGCCAATTGTACAAGCACTGTTGTGTCACGCCTACCCGGTATCAAGTTTCTGTCTGGCCCACTTGGTCTAAAACAGCATCTATACAAGTTACAACTTCGACTGCAGCTTCCCGAACCATGCCCTGCCACTCTATGAGTCAAGTCACAATTGGGCACCCTGCCAATGATGACAATGGACCCCTCACTCCACTCCCTCCCTGCAAATGCCACACGGCTTTACTGACCACACGATGCGTCAACCACCCATATAAACAAAGCCTATATTGATGACTCGCTGGCTCTTTAATTTCGTCGACTGTTAGCCACACGGTGGTAAGCTGGTGCCGCCGAAACCATGCGCAGAGTATCCATAAAAAAAACACAGATCCATCGGTTCTTTACAGCCTTTGGCAATAAACAGCTTGCGGACGCTGAGTTAAACACAATTAAGGGGAATAGTTAACAATGGTCTGCGCACGTCAGAATATTAAGTCCGGCTTCCACAATACAGAAGTGTACAGATGCCGCTGAAACGAACTTCGAAGGGATTGGCTCAGACTTGGAAACTGAGCAAGATGGGCAGTGGGATTTTTATGTTCGTAAGACATACAAATATAATTATAACTAATCACAATAATAAACATGAACTGCATGCTTTATATGTTGTTTGCATTCCTAAATCAATCCTTTCCATAACATAACATTATTTCAACCACACAGTCATGCACACAGTGCTTCGACACGCAGGCGAATCTCACTCTGAAGGTACAACTTATACCCTGGTGCGACTTATATGGCTCAAGTCTAAATATTTCTCAAAATCAGTGGGTGCGACTTATACCCCAGAAATTAAAGTAACTGCCAAGTGACTCAATTTTGCACATGAAAATCAGCAACTAATGAGTTAAAGGAAGTTAATTATAAACCTGCCAGATTGAAAGACTCATATCTTTACACTACCTGACAAAGGTTAAAGGTAAACTAATTTTATACTTTTATGTGTATATATGATATATTACCTCAGCTGTAGGGTCCACAATAATCATTTCTTGTGACTCCTCCTCAGGAACATTTTCCTCATCAGGCTCTTCACCACTGGACAGCATGTCTAGTTCCAAACAATGAAACAAAGTTACTAACATAATATTTTAACAATAACAGGACTTAAAATAGCCATATTAAAGATTAGATAATATTAAAAGCGATCATTTCTTCAAACCAGGCAAGAAGATAACAAAAATAAACTACTAAAATATCAGTTAGAACATCTGGTAGTCATAGTTACTGGGTAGTAAGAGTTCCTCATATACCATATTTTACATGTTTTAAAAAAACTGTATGTTTTTTGACAGCTAACGCAGGTGACATTCATGTATATTTGTAGACACTCCGTAAAACTTTAGAACGCTTTGATTGTTATTACGCAACGCTGGTTATCTTGATTCCGCTTCAGCAGAAAATGTAGATAAATTAAATTAAGAAATCTTTTTTGATTATTTGGAAGAATTTAATAGCAAAAGGATTAAACTATATGGAAATGTGATATTTAGCCGTACTAGTGGTAGATACTAGTACTAGCTGCTACTAGTGTGCCTCCTGATAAGTCTCAAATGCACCTATTATTTTTGAAAACCCCTATGGGAAATGCAGGATGGAACCAAGACCCAACGGAGTAGGTCTCCCAGGCCAAGGCTAAGTCATCATAGACATAGTAATATTGAATGATCTGGGATGCTCATATCTCAGTGCTGACCAAGTCTGGAGCCAGGCTGTGACTGCTATAACAAGGGAATAAGCAAGTGGACAGAGTTTTAAGTAGTCTAGCCGAATCTAAGATGATAAGACAATTGACTTGTTTGATGATCATTATCTCATAGATCTACCTGATAATTTTAATGACAATGTCAATGATGTAGCCTAAAACTTCAGAAGACAGTCCAATATCTGACCATCTTACCGAACTTGTGAATCAGTGAATGTTCAGCAGTTTAATGTTTGATAATTCATTGACATTGATGATGACATCAGATCATCTGACACTAAGACAGGACAGGTGTGTCCGTGTGAGATGATCAGTCAATGAATGGTCATCATCTGAAATTTATGGACAGTCAACAGAAAATTGTCAATTGTAACAGACCCCTCTGATCTTATCTTATCATTTGGCAGGCGGTGTGAACATCAACCTTTTCAATGCTGAATCCCCGCAACTTAAGGAAATACTATTTAACTGTGCAACAACCGCAAGAAAATGCAAGTTCCGTTGTCAGTGGTTGTCAGCTCGCTTGTCGTTCAAAAATAAGCTACGCGAGATGCCAACCTATGGACGCATAACCTGATAACCACAGCCATACGGCGAAGTGAACGTACGCATTTTCTTACGGCTGACATAATCAGGCTCAATCAGGGGTCTGGTAGGGGTAAATGGCGACGCGCGACACAGGTATATTTGAAAAATCGACATTTGACATTGACCCAGAAATTCTGATACTGAGGATCTGAAAAAGCGACATCGACACAGATATAGCTCTATAGTAGCATTTTAGTACTTGAAAAAATACGACACTGGACTTAGCCAAAAATTCAGCGACCCGGAGCGTCGTCATATATCGACGTTCGACAGCGGGAATTTTGAAAAATCGACACTGGACCCCCCCCTCCTTCCTCCCAGACCCCTATAATCAGAATAAAGTTACTCATACCGCGACCAAATGAATAAACTATAAGTCACATCCGTTCCTAATCACTAATGTATCGTCGAACACACTGTTAATTAATTAACTGTTAATTAATTAAGCCTGTCGTGCATAAGACGATATGTTGTTTTCATTGTTCACCTTCAATGGGATCTATTTATTCAAAGCCGAAAAATCAATGCTATTATTTTTCGTCTACCCGCTTTAGTTAATTTTTAAAAAAAATATTGCATAAGAGGTTTGCTGTGCGGAACTGATGTAGAACATCTTTTGAAGTTGGTTTTTTTTTTATAGAACTTGATTTGTTCAGTTGAAATTAAAGTCATAAAATGACCCATGCAAACATTTAAAAAAAAGTCGATTGCGATGCCAGTTTCAGATTGCTGAATTTCATCTAAAAAGGTTACCATTCAGTCAGTTAATGCGTCAAAGACGTTTCTCCCCCAAGACTTATCATGTAGGTAGAACATTTCTGTAGGAGTAGCTGTACTGAGAGATAAAAAAGTACCTATACACCAAAACTCATGGTTCGAACTTAATATATATGGCGGTCATTTTTCCTGACTAACGTGGGAGACTGCTTACGTAAACCAGATGCTGCTTACAAATAAAAGTTATCCACACTGACAATCGTATCGGACCACCAGAGTCGTTGTAACGAAGACCAAACACAAACCATCAAATAGTACAAATACGTTTATCAGGACATACAGTTAAAGAAGAACATTCGGGCTTAATTAAGACAAGCGAACATCGTAATGAAAGGTCACTCTTCCATATTAGGGCGAATCATTGTTTCAGCAATAGCTCACGTATTACTCACGCCTAACACTACACGTCTACAGTGATCCGTGTGCTCTAACATAGAAGATGGGCCTAATGAATCGACGGCAGGCTCAAAAGAACCAATTATGACAAAAAACAAAAAAGTCCCAGCGAGTATCAAATTATTTAAAGGCTCATGCTATGATCGCGCACTGATATATATATATATTTCCATTCTTCACTTTTAAGGCAATATGACAAAAAGGACATATGTTTGTGAAATTTATTTATACCTACTGACCAAAAAGCTGAAAATATACCATGGGAAGAATAAATAAAAGAAAAGTTCAAGACATCAATCCCAATCTCACCAATATACTTAATATCTTTAAAGATTACCGCTCAGCTTTTCTTCCATAGAAAACAGACGTATGTAAAGCACTTAGAACCAAGATCTAGCAAAGTAAATTTCCTCACCCACCTTTAAGAACTATTTGACAGCTTAATATCCATTTTTTTTGGTTAAAAGTGGTAAATATATATTGTAGCAAAAATGTACAGTTAGACACCTGTACACGCTCAGACCATCCTTGCAGTCCGGGTCTGTCACAGGGTCAACATATATGATTCCCAAACCCAAGTAGCATCCGCGGTACGGCAATTCTTCGATTTCGACAAGAGAAGCACATATTTAGACGGGCAGACAGGACTTCTTTTTTAATTAGGAATCCATACCAAGGTAACGTTGTCTGTACGCTGCATGTGTTAATCCAAAGCGCTGATAAAACTTCCCACAGTTATAATGATTACAAGAAAAACACCCGAGTAAGTGGCTCTGCCATCGTGACAACCTCTGTACTGAACTTTCTTTGTACCGCAATTCTTATATTTTATCGGCACTTTTGGTATCTAAATATAGTTTAAACAAAACAAAATATAACTACATTAATTATCTACATTCGTCCGTCGCACTGGGCGCAATGAATATAAACAGGGAACGGTCAAAGCAGGTAAAACAACCATCAATGGGCACGCTAGTACAGAACATTTCTCTTCCTATCGTTACAAACGAGAGACATTTAAACAAAAGAGTTTGTCACTCAGGTGACATAGATCAATACGAACTTTGATATGAAAAAAAAATCCAACAACAGTTAAACACAATACCTACAATCCTATTAATTCGAATGAAATTCCAACAACTAATACTACACATGAAATATGACAAGGCAGCTGGCTAGACGATGAATATTATCGGTTAAATCCAAAATAAGCACTTTGATTTGTCCATAAGACACCTGTTTTACATATATTTATATATATATATATATATATATATATATATATCTAGGGTTCATAAAGCATACCTCAAAAATACTTTAATAAAAGAGACTTGGTGCGGATATTCCAATATCAAAAGCGGTATTTTCGTCTTCGAAGAAGACACCACAGTTAACAACAGCAAATATAAACATTAAGGGTTGCACTGTATAATAGAGTGCTATATATGTTACGCAAGGCAACCGGTAGCGATAGTAGTAACGTCACAATTTGCTGAACGTTAAGTAAAATAACACCATGCAATTTCTGGAAAGGCAGCATATTTTGACATGCATCACGGCACATATGATTCAGCACCATCAATATCACATGAACATTGTTTGTTTAATCTTTCATCTGTAGTAAGCTCAAAGCGTATCATATATGTACTTGTCAATACCAGATGCCTAAACAGACACTTATGAGTGTATATATACACGTAGACACATTTCCGTAATCAGAGCCACAACCTTTCTATCTCGGTCCTTGTTTTTTGGAAATCTCATGATGTACCAAAGCATGTTTAATTAAACTAAGAATAACGTATGGAGTTACGAGCCGATGATAACCTCGGTTTTCTGCTATACATAGTTATAAACTGTATAAATGAAAAAAGCTCACTCTCAATGTCATGGCATTCGTCAGGTTTGACCAGCGAGTTAGGCTTCGAGTAAACAGCTTTCTCGTGCATATGGTAGGATCGCCTACAGTTATCGTTCTGTCGAAGTCGGCGATGTGACCGTCGCTATACACGAGAACGCCGTGTTAGCTAGGATCTCGAGATTAAAGGCCCGAATACTCACACGTAAAACCATGTCCGTGCCGCTAAGGCAGAGAACACGCAGATACCCTCCAGTTTCGCTCAAAAAAGACAGACTTAATTGTTCTCATTACTAATTCTCCTTTGTCTTCTTCTGCGCAGCCAGTGCCATCGGTACTCCCGGCGTAATCTGCCTTGCTACCAAATACTGCATTGTATTGGCAGCATTATAAATCACAGTACTTCCCGTTAACTTAGCCATAAAAAACTTAAATGCCACATCCGTTTACCATTATATTCTAAGAGCATTTCGTAGATCTGCCTCGAGCAGTTGTCAACTTCAAACCGACTGGGTAAAATTTCTAGTAACAAAAGTTTTTAATGCGTTTCTCCTTTCGCGCAACAGTTTTGTCGCATGGCATGACGGTCCGGCCGCACTGTCTACAGCTCCGTCATCATCGGTGACGTCATCGCTTGGATGCGCTTGGCGTTGCAGGACTTGCAGAGGATGCTGTCGTCGAGAGGGTAACAGCCGCGGCCTTCCGCCTCCGAAGACAACTGCATGCCGCAGTCCTGTAAGAAATGAGTTGAAATGTTGTGTGTTGAAGGCCGCTTTTTGTGTTCACGAAGGCTCAGTTAAACGACGAAACATCCTGAGGCTATGAAATGGGAATCTTGCAAGTGGTCAATATCAAGAAACATCTTGCGTTCATGGTGATCGAATTGCCTCGTATGTTGAAATGCCGGGCGCTTCCGTGAGGTGAGGAAGTGGTTTAAATAGGTATTAGATAGACAGGTCAAGGTTTGAAATCACGTTCGTCGTTACAGTCAATCACTCCAATACACTGTGCCCACGCATTGCTAGACTGAGGTCTAACGTGTGGCAAAACCATTACCTAACAGTAATAAGAAATAAGTAAATAGACCAATCAACGTCACGTCACTTTGTAGGATATTGTACCAAAACATAATACAGCGGATATTTAAAAACAAATACGAAAGGCAACGACGAAAACACTGGAAAAATAACAAAATTTAGCAGTTTTGCGACAGCAAAAATTAAAGGAATTTAGGGGTCAGCTGGGCCAAATGCGATGAAAAAAACACCAGCCTACCTCACACTTGTAGCATTTGATATGAAAGCTTCTGTCCAGCGCCACAAATCGCAGAGTTTCATTGTTGTCAGGGTCAGGCAAGATAGGCTCGGCGCACACACAACAGCGGGGAGCAAATTTCCTGAAGAAAGATAACGAAAACGGTAATAACTTTTCACAAAACTTGTTAGGTTAGTAATGTTAAGATATCGTTGTCTAAAGACAATTCAATTACACCACATACCTTACAGAAAGGTTGAACATATCGTACACCTTGCGAAATACATCCGTGACTACATAAATAATCAATGTAAGTGATAAACTTGACACTTTGGTTTGTGAACTTTGATATGGTTCAGTTTACGTTAACACTTGAAGCATAAAAGTTTCTACAGTGAATAGAACAGTAATTTACTACAGAATTTTAGTTTAAATGTATACATATTCCATATGTGCGTTCATGCAAAGAAATCAAACAAATTGCCGGGATCTTGAGACACCAGTGTAAACGAAACATTTCAAGCTGTCACACAATGTGAATTAATATAAAATCACATAATGTATTCGATATGGTATCTAGTATTCAGACTTACTACGACAGGGTGTTACTTACAACGAAGCTACCACTTCGAGTACCTGTACTACACGTCCTAAAGGAGCGATAGGATAGGAAAACACTATCTAGAGATATCGCCTTTTTGCCTAAAAGAAGGATGGAAGAAATAGCGCCTCTTCCTCTGCAGCTCTAAACTGACGACGGATCTAGTTAATTTCCCGTTTTCAATTAGTCACGGATTTATGTGACGTGACGATTTTGCTTATTCAGGACGCTTTTGATCCCCGAATAGCAAAGTTAACACTTTAAGCAATGGTGGTCATGTGGCGTCAACGGGGCTCGAACCACCGATCTGCCGATCCACGTGCCGTTAGGCTCTCAGGTGGCCAGAGCGCTCAGCGTGATGCCGGACCCAGGCAGATCGCAGGCTAAGCACTCCATCACGTAGCGCTAGTCCACCCTACCACCATGGAAGGACGGCTCACATAGCATTCATCCCACTGTTCCAGGGGGCTTCTGATGTATCCCACACCGTGTCAGGGTCGCATGCGTATTGTCAACAGGGGATGGCCCGGTAGCTCAATGGGTTAGAGCGCTGGCGTTGTTTTTCATCATGTGACACAGCTTAAATATGTTGATTAGTGTTCAGAAACTTGGTTCTGATAAATAATGTGACACGGACCCGTTATATTGTGACTAGGCCCTCCCCTACAGCTCAGTGGGTAAAACAGCTCGCATAAAGCGATCTAGCCACCTCAGAGCCTAACGGCACGTGGATCGATGGTTCGAGCAACGCTGTGGCCATGCCTGTGTGGTCGCAGGATAACGATCCCATGTCCTTCTTCGCAAAGAGTAGGGGGTTACCCCCCCCCCGGAGATATGGCTTCACTCTCCCTTCCTTCTCCCATTGACGCGATATGATCAACAGGGGTTAAAGCGTCCTGAATATACAACCAACCGAATTGTCGACACAACTACAGCTATGGAGACCTGGCCACTGACCTGTGAAAGTCCTCTATGCAGTGGATTTGACTGGTGGCGTCCACCGTGAAGGGAATCCCATCAAGACTCTTGCCACACACCACGCACGTGAAGCACCTGGGGTGGTAGGGCTTGCCCGTGGCGCGTAATATCTGGAACATGATACAATCATCATAGTAAACGACGATGCGAGATGGCGGACATTATATGCCATGAACAGGTCACACAAGATAGGCCATATGTGTGCACGTAATATTCATCACTGATGTAAATTTATCCTTTTACAAATATGGTAAAATGTCGTTCTTTTTCAGTGTCATTATGCTCAATGCATCGACAAGATTAAACCTAAAGCAAATTATTCTCGTTATGACTCAGTCTTAGGAGGGTTGGATTCTGTATCTATTTTCTTGGTAAATTCACGAAATGTATTACCTACATGTACATACACTATAATGATAAAAATATACAAAAACCTTCACGAATCAAGGTTACGTTACTTACCCTTTCAGTGATAGGCGCCGAGCAGACAGAACACTTTTCCAGCGTATTCTAGAAGCACACAGATAACACCTTATATAACGCTGCATTCATTGAACCCTTCCACACTAGCAAGCTCTTGCACAATCCATTAAAATAAATCTAGTAAAACTTATGTTTCTGTAAGTAAACAACCCCAAAGCTACCCGCTACACAGCATATTCATGTTCACAACATTTAAGAGCACTCTTCGTGATATTGTTGCAATTGATACACGCGAATCTGTCTATTAATCGAGTACTGTATTGGTCTTCTTTCTATCTGTACAAACATTATTTCCGTCTCACCATGTAACAAGGTTCGCAATAAGGATTGCCTTCCATGGCAAAGAAGGGATGTCCCTTCAGTCCTGTTCCTGTTGTATGGAAAACACAATTTCCAAGTAAATTTTGTGTGAAATATGGAGCCAAATATTTCATTGTACACACACCCTCATGCATGGGCCAATGATCAGTGATGAACGTTTGCACATAAGTAACGCCCAGCCAACCAGTAATGGCAAACATTTGAAGACTTTTAGTTGTCTTCAAGCAATTTTGACCTTTATCTAGAACAAATGACTCACTTCAATGATCAGTATTAACACAAGTCTTGCACAAATATTTTGTTCATGTCAGTCTGTGACAGATGCTATAACATAAAGGACGCACCGCAGTTAAAGCAGCTGAAACACTCGATATGAAACAGCTGATCTAGCGCCGAACATCCAGTGTCGTCTCCCATGATGCACTTGCCACATTTCGCACACATTCCTGAAAATACAATTATGAATTTAACTTCATTTAGCGATAATTTAATGTAAAGTAACATATATATTATTTGTTGCCCTCTTAATTATTTGTGTAAATCTTACATAATTATCAAAATCTTACATCTTAGGTACTGCTATACACAATATAACAGGAACAGACAATAACTGTTCTGGAAAATGCAATACTGTTACAACGCACAAGGACCTCTAAATGTAACTAGCGATCCATGAGATCGCATGTGATCAAGAACGTTTATAAGGAGCTACATAAGTCATCTGTGCATACAATAATACACCATCACATAAGCTATATGTACCGCTATCAAAGAATAATATTGCATATTTTGAACGCTGCACACCATATCACATGTTACATGTTACACAGTCTTACAAGTTAGATTGCGACAAATATGAGGAGCCTACAACTTCGATATTTTAATTGACTACTCTCAAACTACATTTATAAAATCAAGATCTCGATAACATTTCAGGGGACTCCCTGGCACCAGCATTTCGCTGTTTGGCAAACATACTCATTGATTAAATTATTTAATTATTAAGACAAGACCAACTAACCGAAGAAATCCGGATCGGCCGATGCGTGCATGTTCTGGATCAGCAGATCCGTCAGCGCATCCACTTCCGCTTCCTTGCCGGGGCCGCGCAGGGCGGGACTTCCGTTCAGCATCTGTCCGCCCGGGGCGCCGTCGTGCCGGAAGGAGTCCATGGTCGGCTTTAGCTGGTATGGACGCGGCGCGCCCCCCGAGCTCGTCGGGGACAGAGGGGTCTTCGGGGGGTCAGCCTTCGTCGGGGAGTCGTTGCCAGGGGAACGGTACTCAGCCGGGCCGGGCTGGTTGTCGTAGATCTCCTCCGTCTCTCGCGAGAGTTTAGTAACCATTGGCTGCGGACGTTGTGGCTGAGGTTGATAATGTTGTTGTTGTTGTTGTTGATGTGAGTGCGCTGGTTGTTGTGGTTGTTGGTGATGTTGCTGTTGTTGTTGCTGTTGTTGTTGCTGTTGTTGTTGCTGTTGTTGTTGTTGTTGCTGCGATGGCGGGTATGTATGGACTCCCTCATCGGCCGGCATCCCCATCGGTCTGGATCGGACTTCCCGGTGGCGAGGCACGTGTGAGGAGTACACCAGCGTGCTGGACGCCCCTTCCGGATACTTATCCTGTGGTTGGTAGGACGTCGTGTACCGGGGCACCGTCATCACCGGATCGCCCCGCTCCTGAAACGGCGACGGCGGCCGGCCCTGCAACGACGGCGACTGGGGGCTCACGTCGCCTTGGTTACGTCCCGTCGGCGACTGCGAACCCCTCGGGCCGACCACCACGGTCTCCGTGGCGCGGAACCCACCCCCGGGGAGGTACCTCTGGGAGGTGATGTGCTCCACCTCACTGGGGCCGTAACGAAGGGTCGGGGACTGCCGCCGGTCGCCGAGGACGACAGTCGGGCCGGGTGGGGGGGTCGTCGTCTCGTGGATCACTTGTATAGGTCGGTGACCGTGGGGAGGCCGGGGAGGGGAGTAAGGCGGCGGAGGGGGAGAGGATCTAGGGGACAACTGCTGGCCGCTGTTGTACCCGTCGTGCACGCGGTATGTCATCACGTGACCTCTCTGGGATCTACTTCCGCCGTAGCCGGGACTAACACTCCGGATATATGTGGCGTTGGGTGGAGAGAATCCGTCGTCATGACGCAGGACATAAGCCTGTGGCCGGATCGGGAACCCCGGAGCTAAATGAAATGATGTACATAGTTACTTGGACACAAATTACAATATTTCCCTAAATCCACCATTAAGATGGCGAAGAGCAAATGTGAACTTAAATAATATATATCTTAACCATACAATCTGGTTCATGTCAATACAGCCTTAGAGAAGATTAACTGTCTCTAGCTATTTTCCAGGTCACTATTATGCAGTGGTTCATCTGAAAGCTCGACCTTTATCCCTTTGACTTGTTTTAAACTCCTTTCATCAGAAGCGTGAATTAATATGTATCAGATGGTATACATACCAACTCGGATGGTTTGCGATTGTGGGCTGGTCCTCCCACTGCCGCTGGGGCTACTGGGACGATATGTAATGTGGTGGACAGTACGAGGTGGGGACTGCCCTGTGGCTTCCAGGGGGAAGTCTCGCACCTCTCGCTTGATTTGAAAACTAGCCATTCTGTAAACATAAAGGCCTGAGTATATATATAGTGTATTGGTGATAATGGTCCCTTAGGATAGTGGACCGGTGGACAGACATTTCAGTCCAGGATGATTCTAGTCCACCCACACTAGACTCTGTGTAGTCACATATCCAAGTTGGGAGCGGACCATGTTTAATTTGTTGAACTAGGATAATTCAGCCTAGGATAAGTCGGCCAAGCACATTTGGTCTAGGATGATTCGGTCTAGGATGTTTCAGGCAGGTAATTTTACAAGGGCGGACATTCCGCCCTAGTACAATAGTGTTTTTATTCTTTTTATTTGGTAAATACTACAAACTAATAACTCCAATCCTCACACTATCTCGCTATTTACACATCTAGATGTTGGACCACCCAGCTCTGGCTTTAAGAACTGCTTAACATGCTTAAGGTGAGGTGAACTGACTTGTAGCCTAAATATTTACCCCTGGCAAAACTACCTGGCTAAAATGTCCCCAGCCAAACCATCTTAGGCCGAAACATCCTATATTCACTTCAACTATAGATGCCATTAATTTTTATATATAGGACAAATATATCTGATAATAATTATTACTTCAGTATTTCAGTATATATCAGATATATATAAATCTCTTACATCAATATTATATATTAAAGACTATATATAGCACACCTGGGATAAATCTGACAAAAGCTTTAACTATATAGCAGATCCTTTGTAGCAAACATACTAAACTACAAGTCATAAAATGATATAGTTGCCAAGTTTTGTACATGCTCTGACAAATATCTATATTCGGAACAGCCACTTGAACGCTATGGCAACTAGATCATTTTATCATCTGTGATAGTCTATTTATGATAATGTATCTGTACTAATAAAAAATACATTTGTATTACAAAAAACTGATAAAATCGCAGCATAATCATAAGTTTGATATCATTAAAGGTGATCACTAAAATAGTCTTGTATCACTTATCCACCTAAGTTATTTTCAGACCGATGGCGTAAATTCTGTGAAAAAAATTTGATCCAAAATGCCAGCATTTATGACTAGGCTAGCCTTTATCATAATGCACTGCTGCTAAACTTTGACTAAACTCTTTGACTAGACATACCAAAATATTTGTATTCTGATCTCAACCAGTGATTCTGATTGGTAGACCAGTGAGCTGGTGGGTGGGTCCCAGTATCCCATGGCAGAACTCCTTAAAATTATGGGACATCCGAATAATAATGGGATATTAATTAAAATATGAAATATTGTTTAGTCTGCTCACTATATATTTACAATAGGTCACCATATCTATTCACAGCTCAACGAAATACGTCAATTTAATTTTTAATGTGACAAATGATGCAGGACGCGCAAAATCCTTATCAGATCGGAACACCACTCAATAGGTCAATAGTAAAATCAGCAAGGGAGAGGGAAATAGGGAGAAAAACTCTGTTAGTAGTGTTACCCCCCGTCCACTCCCTAGCTATGTGTATGCAACTCAGTCTTAGGTCTTGACGGGAAATTATTGTCATTCTTGTGATACTGACACTGACACTGACAGTGATAGTGACAGACCGTCAGACGTGAGACTGAGACAGCGAGACGAGCATAGCGCACTGACTCACAGTCCAAAAACTCCTTCCCCGTTCAGATTTTCTTACGCCAGAACGCAGTGTTTGATATCAACTATGTCACAGATACCTTTTCTACGGGAAAATATAGTTAATTCTTCTACTTCATTGGGTTGTAACATCAAAAGATAAATTTACGAGAAAACAAAAACATCCCGACTGCTGCACTCAGGAAATCGACTAAACACTAAAGTTCAAAAGAGTAACCGAGCAGTTTCCTCACATACCTGAAGTTAAACATTCCTGCACGTGCGACGCTATATATATTGTTCTTGAAATTGGTCAAGAAGATGCACTGTTTATTCACTACATAATATTCAGCTGCAGAATATTCGTTTTCGGTGTAGCCGTGATTCTCATGATTTATACCATAGCCTCGGTTAGAGGGAGCTCTCATTTAGCCGAATTAATATATAGGCCGTTTTCACGGCAAATCACTCGCAATGGCCACTGCGAGGATGTTAGAACGCCGTATTCCTTCAACTCTCAAAAAAGTCTCCGATCAATAGTGAATAAAGGAAACAGAGACACCTGTGAATTGTTGGAAATGTTTAATGAACGATTCAGGAAGACAAATAGATCATTAACAGCCGTTGGCAAGGTCGGTAAATTAGGATATACAGCCCCCCCCCCCCCCCCCCGCTGATTTACGGCGCCTGTGCGGGGATCGACTTCATTTGATTGGCCGATTTCGTTCTTGGAATAAAGTGCACAAATTTTCGTTCATGCGGGATTATAATTGGCTATTACCGCATTTAAAAAAAGAGAGTAAAATACCTCATTCATAGGGGATTTTTATTCATTTGTGCCCGGGGGGGGGGGGGGGGTGGGGGGGAGACCAGGTCATGCGAATCTGGTGGGGGAGTTCCTTGGGTGCCCCTTGACAGGGTCGGATCCAGATATGCTGGAAAGGGGGGGGGGGGGCAGTTTCGAGTAGTGGCCTAGCTTTTGGGTTTTCATATGTTAAATGGTATTAATTTCAGCCATAAGGGGGGGGGGGGGGGGTGGTGGCCCGCCCCTGGATCCGGCTCTGCTGGATGCCTGGATATTTGCCGCGTAAAAAATTCCCTTATCGCGCGGAATTTGGCGGTAAAACGCCCCGACCTAGCGGATTTTGGCGGTCAAACGCCCCGACCGAGCCCGACCGAGTGGATTTGGGCGGTGATAAATTAAGAGGTGTGGGGGGCTTTACCGCAGTACTCACACAAACCCAGCAACGGAAGAAAGGGCTAATTATTTATGTGGCCATGCCGTGCGTTTCTGCATGGTATGAATCATTTATTTATATCCTAGCTAAATAGGCAAAACACTTATATAGAGGCAAGAAGCGATTTAAAGACTGAATGCAAGGAAAGCATAACACGCATAAACAGAAGTGGAATATATGTGCATTTAAGTCAGCTAGTATGGGACAAAATTAGGGTATAGTATACCTTGTTTGTTACAAGTTGCTTTTGATGGATCTATGATTTTGTCGCACTATATAATCCCCGCAAATGAGATATATATGTTGCCGGGTAGTTTGAGCGGTTTTCGGTATTTAGTTTATTTATGTTAATTTTGTGCGGGGTTTCGCGCGCTTCCGGTGCGACAGATTCCGGTGGTCCTTAGAGCGTCACTTGCTGCTGAGGATCCACAGAGAGCACACGCACACCAAGGTCTTGAGTCACTACGAAACTTCTTTTACCTGTTCAGACCACTCGGCCACAACTCCCGGTTTTTCCTCTGACCCTAAATAAAATCCATGCCACTTTGCTGGGTTGTGCGAGTGTATCCGGAAAATAGCCGAACAACACCCCCTCCACCCCGTAACATTTAGGTCACCAGTTATTGCGAAAGAAGCGGGGGGGAGTCCTCTTTCACACCACTGGAGCCGCCAGCGATTGACCCAGACAGCATACTAACGTTATGTTACACCCGTGTTACCTATTTTCGTGGGCATAAGAATTTATTTCTATATCTGGCGGAATTATCACTCATATCCCCTGAATTTCTGTTTGCAATAAAACTGGTTGGTTGTTGTTTATCCACTGGAAAATATTCACGATTGTACATGTAAGAACGGGTCACTAACTAGCAGACATTTGTTGACATGTCACAGTAGGATCGCAATGCGCCGCGTAGCCCAATTTCGTGGGTTTACGTCATTGGCACGCGCAGTCACTCACAGAGGTATGGACAGCCGATCAACTTGAGAAAAAAAAGATTGGACTGATTCAGTCTAAAGGTGTCTCAGAACACGATCTCTTAAAAGTTTGTTCTGGGACACCGAACTTCCTGGCGGCCGTACCGAAGGATGCCTTTTTCTGTTTAACGTCGATGTAAGCCATGGTGAGGGACGTTGCAGAGTAAGACCGATATTTGTGCCTCTTGGGCGTTGGGGAGTCCTGGAAATTAATTTATTGCCTTCAATGAACAAATATTAAAAATAAAATAATATGCTGTACAGTATTAACCAAAGCGTTATGGTGGTTTTATGTCTTTTAAGCATTGAAATTGGCCTTTAAAATTGCACAAAACCACTGATGGCGTGTATATTTTATAGAAGGATATGGCTCGGTTGGCTTTCCATACTTTGTTCTTTATGCATGAAAATATTTTGAGCTGATCACGTGATCTGATGAGCGAGTTCGACTGTGCAGACGATTGTCACTAATTTCAAATTTCAGCTTAGTTTCTTTTAAAATAGGTAAAATTAAAATATGGAAAAATGGTGTTCGCTAAAAATTAGGTAACCACGAATTTAGGTAACGCGACTGTATATTGTGGTTTGCATGGTTGATATATGGTTACCGGTTTGACAATTGATATATGGCGACCCTGTATCGATTAGTATATGGTAATACACCTATTTCTCCCTTTAGGAGGCAATTTTTCCCTGTTCTTGAACGATCATTCCGTTGATAAAAGTTTTCTGTCAAATAAGTGACACTATATCACATCTCCTATTTCTTACCTGGAATTGTATTTGCAATTTGAAATGTCAATGCCACTGTCCTTTTTACACTGCACAAACATACACTAGGGGCTAGAGGAACAAGACAAACATCGGCAGACGCAGAGGTACAGATGAACAGCGCAGTTAGGAGTTCCACATGTAAGTTACTGACTCGGCTATTGGAGGATCGGTTTTCATATACTACCGCGGCAGCAAGTATATGTATTTCATCAGTGGTGCAAGATGTGTTTTTTTAACAGAAAGATTAGGTTTATATATACATATTAGTACTTAAGGCCGAGGAAGAATAATATTTAATTTCAAAATATATCTGGTTGGATTCATTCACGCTCAGGGTACCATCATTTCTTCTCGACAAAACAAGATATGAAATGTTAATCATGTTGGGAAACTTTCATCATTGAACTATGAAGGGCAAACGCAAGGTGGACCGCATACCGTTTTTTATTCAAGAAAGTGCAGACACATAAAATCTCACCAGTTATATTATACTGGAAGGTCTTTCGTAACATACCTAGCTTAATTGATATACGTTTTCAAAATCTCGTATCTTCAATTGTTTCAACTGTTTCAATTCCATCAGTTAAACAAAAATTCCATTAATACATATAAGCCACTCAGCCACTAAAAACATGATATTCATACCACGTTGATCTAGCACCAGTCAACAGTTATAACAACGCGTGATAACTAATATAATAAATATACTAATCAACAATTCATGGCATAAAATAACTTAATCACTCCCTACAGTGTATTATATAACGTTTACTTCTTAAAAAGAGCGATTCACTGAAAAGGACCGGGCCAATGAATATCTGAAGCAGTAACTCTTGCAGTTTCAGATATATTTAAGTGTTTCATAAGATTTGCAATATGGGGTACCACCCCCTCCCTCCCCCCACACACCCGGGTTCATCCCTTGGGACCTTCTTCTCCAAGAAACCTTTGATATCCTTATTTTCCCTGCGCTTTTCGTCTTTATGACGTTTTGGGTTCTTGGGTTGGAGGCAGGTGGCGGATTCCGTGAAGTATGGCATCAACGCTTCGCTGCTCGTCTACGTAGGTATCGCTGTCGGCCGATCTCAAACAGTTCCTTCTCCAGGTCAGTTTTCACCTGTAACGAACACTTCAACTTATCTCATTAAGGATACCGCATGATGTATACTAATCATTTATACAGTATACACAACTCGCGACACAACTATTAAGACAATTGTTAAAATACAAAGATTAATTAAGTTAATATGGGTTATTATTGTGAGCTGATATTTTTTCTAATACCCGCTCCATCATACGGAATATATACACATTTTATTTTATTATGTTTGCACTTTTGCAATAATTACATAACTTCTCTTTCATACAGAATAATTCCCAAATTACAAATGTGACATATTACGTGTCCTTTCTAATTCTTATAATATGTATTTGTGCTACTGACACAATATGAAAAGACAACACGGTGGCAAAACTCCCATGAAAAGTGTGGACTTTTACCGGTTACGTTACCTTGAGTTGAGGCACGGCAACTGGTTTGCCTTCCTTGCTGAAGGCGACGAAGCTGAATAATGCCTCCACCACACGGTGCTGTTCTGGACCTCCTTCAACGTTCAGCACATCAGCCACTGCCTGGATTTCCATCATTTTGTCACTGGTAAACGTGGGCCATGCGGTCATTTCCAAAACGGACCCTGTGACCGCCAATAAGAGTACGAGAACGAAGATATCGGTTTGATAATTTTACAAGTATAACTAAGACTACGATAATATAAGAACATTAAACCAACACTTTTTAAACACGCATGCACAAATTGTTTAACGTCTGGAATATCATATTTGTAATGTCAAATGCCGAAACTTTTACAATTTGATATCACAGGAGCAGGAAACTAAAGTTTACTGAATTAATTAGCAAAGAGAAGGGATTTAAGTACCCATTTATTATCTTTCCACTCCAAATGACTCGAAATTGCAATGGCATTGCTTCAAATTTAGGTATCAGCTATAGTGGTGTTTCTACACAATCCCATTCAACGGGCACCGTGTTCACTGAAGCAACCTGACGAAACAGCTTACCTTGATTGATCATCCGATGGAAGTTGATAGCTTCGATGCTGACGGTCACCGGGCGTCTCTGGCAATACTTTATGGCCGCCAATCCCGCTACATCGTCCATCCACTTCATGGTGGTCCCTCCGCGACAAACTCCCAAGTGCGAGCAGTCTGGCGGCATGACTAAGTGGAAGTTTGTAGCCCGCCCGAAAGCCACGGTAGAAGGTTCTTTCACTGTCAAAGATATCGACAAATTTAGTCAAATCCCCCAAAACGGATATATGAAACGGTTAATAGGGCTATACAGTTCTCGCGGGTTCTATTTCCGGTTTAGGTCTTTTGGGGACCAACCAAAAAACACGTGCTGTTAGAACGAGAGATTTTTTACATTTTAGAATCAAGACTAAAAGTATCTCAAAATTTGGATGCATATGCTTTATATATCTTTTTGTCTGTAAAACAACAATATCAACAAAAAACATTAATATCGCGCGCAGACGTGATAGCGAGCCGCGGTCGACATCACACACAAAATAACGAACAGCAAACAGGTGCGTAGGGATACAAAGCCGGCCACCAACTTCTGCTCCGATGACCAGATTGCTTCTCTCCTGATAGCCCACAGACTTTCAGGATTTTAATTTAAGACAGAATATACTTATTTGACATGGAGAAGAGGTTGGTAATACAAATATATATCGCTTTAACGTTGCGCGGGTTGCGCGTGTAGAATCGAGTGGGTGTGAAACTATGTTTCGCTTGCGGTATGGGTAAACCACGAGACGCTACAGCTGTGTGACGCGCATTCACTGTAGTCAACGTTTGAGTGTTGGGAACCGGCCGGCTGCGCGGTTTGTGCCTAAGGAATCGAGTGGGTGTGAAACTATTTTTTGTTTGCTTTGGTCCAGGCATACCTACCTATAAAATCATAATATAGTTAAATATAAGACATTTATCTCATAATGCATGTGGTCCATTCGATGAGACTATTGAAAGCGTTGTATTTTGAGGCAAATCATTTCTGCGACAAACCGCCTGGTCAATTCCACAATATGGATAGGTGCTACCTAAAAAATGCTACCTAATAAATTAACTTTAATTTGAAGTATACATCCAGTGTTAACATTGAATAATTTATTGGTTAATATTTTGGGGTAGCTGATTTAATTATTAAAGACATGACATAATAGGCTCCGTCCTCTCTTAGCTTGAATATATTTACGTACAGCTGACATTTACTCCGAATCCGAAAACGTCTCATGGGGGCTGTAACGCGAAATGAAAGTCGTAAGCCTATGCTTGAAATGGACTTTAAATATGCATGCATGTCACCTTAAGAGCTCGCTTGCGCTCGCTATAGGGCTATACAGTTCTCGCGATCGGGCCGCGAGACTTCAGTTTTGGGGACAAACAAACACACGTGCTCCATGTTGAAGTATAGGCAGCTCTTAGTCAATTTCTTTCCAGGTTTATTCTAAAGACTATGAGTACCATTTCACTAAACATGGCTATGGGAGATATACTTTAAAATTTTTGGAGGCGATGAAGCGCAGAACTTTGGGAATATACAAGGAAAAATCCGTCTTCAAAACACTCGAAAGCTAAAAATAACGTTCTAAATTTAGCCCTGCACCCGGGCTTTTGCAAGTTCACCAAACAGCGAGTGACGTCATAGAGTTTCGCGTGCCTCCGCGGTAACAAAAATGGCGAGAGCAAGTGATCGACTTAACCATTCCGCTGTCAAAATGTGCAGTGCATGGAGTAAGCACATACGGGTGCGTCATTAAACCACACGGTAAAGATAAAATAAGACCAGTTGGATGTTTTCGTATCACTTTTGGATCACGAAAAGACCAAGTTTCTTCATTTTTGTAAGTTTTCAGTTTGAAGCGTTGCGCCAACGTTGTCACCGGGGAGAATCCGTGTCACGTCATAATGTCTCGTTTTCGTAGGAAATGCAAAAAAACGTCAGTTTCTCAGTCGCATTGTCCCGTCGTAACATATATTCGTCATTGTGATGGCGCAAACGAATAGAATAAAAAATACGTCATCTATCCGTTTTGTGAAGCTACATCTCTTAAATATTCTTAATCATAGCGCTAGGCCTTCCGCAATGGACCCACCCTTCGGCGCCTGGCTCTTGCGCAGGTAGTCTGGTTCCCAGTTTCTCTCTTTGCATAACATACACGTCACCCCTACGTCACAGATTGTCAGGATACCAGTGTGCGCAGAGATTCTAAACTCGTTCCGAACACGTGCTTCGTTTGTTTGTCCCCAAAATGAGTAAACCGGAAGTCTAAGCGAACGAGACTTTATAGCCATATAAGGAGCGTTGTTACGTAACCATAGATACCGCGCGCAGACACGCGAGTCATGATGATTATTACGTCATACGACATGGAAAATCCCGCGCAGCACATTAGGTCGCCCGCCACTGACAGGACAACGCTGATACATAGGACATGTTATATTTTTCGGTCGGCGGTCGGGGTGCGGTCGACATTTCTGCCAATCAGAAAAAAAAAAGTTCAACACGATGCACCAAACCTTCGAGTACAAAGGTTCGGGAACATTCCGGAACATTCCGGTGTGTACTGGGCGAGTAAAAACAAGAGGTTAATATGACGTAAAGTTGTTCTGGGCTAGCACCAACGATTTAAACGAGCGTATCTGTACACCTTTCGGTTAATTCCTCCAGTTCGGGCTGTCAAACATAGATGTTTAAAGAAAGATGTCGGTACAAATTGTTTCTTCAAAAAGTGTTGGCAAAATGTTAGTAAACCCACATTGGAAAAAAGATAACATCTTTTCATTTAGTATTCCCAATTGATGTGTTAAGTCCATGTCCTTACAAGATGAGCCAACCACCAAGAACATACCTGCAACACTACACCTATATCGAGTGTCGTACTAGAGGCATACCTTTAATGGACCTGTAAATGTTACTATGGAATAGGCATTTGGACTAAAAAAAAAAATCGTGTGCATATTATAAATAAAAGACGAATTCTGACAATGACCAAATACAGACCATACCATTTACATACTATACCAAAAGACGTCCCTAGACTCCACACCCTAAAGGAACTCAAATCCTTATGCAAAGCCGCCAAACTGCAGGCTCATAACTTCGTGCCAGAGCAGATTTTGACAATCGTTTCTCACATTTGATCACTTAATTACTGCACTACTAATACATTTCATTCGTTCTTTAAGTCACGCAAATAACTAACCAAATAGACATGTTCACTCCTGGAAGTAACTATACCTGAATGATTAACTAACAAAAAAGAAAAGTCAATAAATATTAAAAAGCAACTCCAAAACCTGTGATTGTATTAATCATTTACCAGTTTGATCGCCACCGGGCTGGATCTCGTTGTGGACCAACGTAGTATTCGCTCTAACGGCTTTTAGTTGTTCGTAAGCAGCCAGACCCTTCTTTTCTTCCTCCGGTGACGCATACTCCATCGGGAGCACAGGAAGTACTTCCTTAACATTTGTCATGGCCACGGGAACATACCAGAGCGCAGTTTCGTTGGCGATACGGGATTCTCCTGGAATGTATATATGCATCAACACGTTATTTTCCAAACGTAGGGAAATAAAAGGACGATGATGTAAAAAAAAACTATGCGTACAAATTATTGTACAGTACATTTATTTCTATTTAAACCTAAAAAGAATGTTCGGCAATGGATACCGATAAAATAAAACATCTAAATCTAAATCTAAATACTACTAAACTTGTATAAACTGAAAACAATCGACGAAGAGTCCAGCAGTGTAATCAATCCACAACACATGTAAACCACACATGTAAGTACTCATAAACTCACCTGTAAAAGTATCTTTGGCCACCACAGTAATATGGACCTGCAAGGAGTGAGGCGACGTGTACGCGATTTCCGCGCGGACCTCGGCTACCTCGCCGACCAAGATGTGGGACTTAAACTGCGTGTAATCGATGTGCACCGGCGTTGTAAAACAAGGTTTGAAGCCCGGAACGTTCTACAAGTGAACAAACCCTTACGATTAGGTATATAACTGTATACCTCGTTTCTTTACTATAAAAGACAATAAGAAAGACTAAAAGAAAGTATTTGGATAGTACGTACGAGCCACCCGCTTCTTGAGCATGGATGCCGGTCTTATGTGAATATTTTACTGCATTTGTACACGTGAAGGCTCCCTGTTTTTTTGTACCTCATCTGTCGACTAATTTTAGTTTGGACCTAGCTCACACCCTGTTTGGTTCGAACTTCAACCTCTTCTCTTGTTGTCGGAGAGAAGCGATCTTTTTTCGGGAGAGCTCACTCCACTCAAAAAGGACCATCCCCTCATCTGTTCAAAATCCAGGGTGACGCGACAGTCTCATATATTATTATATAGCGACAGCAGCGGCGGCTTAGGTCTTTCGGCCAAACGATAACACAATACCGGTTGGCATCCGTCCGTCTGCGAAAGACGATGGATTTGCAGTTTGTTTGGTTTAAGTAATAAGAGTTGCTTTGCTGCATTTGCGCTTATGGCTGAATAAGATTATCTGTGACCGTCAGAGCTTATCGCAGTCGTCGCATCGATGACCTTTCCTTAGCAAGCTCCCCGCACGGTGGCGCTACGCAAGCTAGCTTTTACCGCTGCTGTCGGTCGGGGGCAAATTTCAAGATTCTTGAAAAACGGTCAAATCAGCTGTAATTTCTTTCAACATTATAATTTGCAAGAATTAAAAATAAAAATAACGAGCTTTGTGCATTTAATACAGCAAAAAACATCTTGCCCCCTTTCCAAAAGGTTATAATTGTGACAGAACTCTTTCTTTTCATCGCCTGATTTCATGTGTTATTAGGCTTAGACTGGGTCCCAGCACTAATTTGTAGAAATGCGCGACTCATTTTCCTATCGATTTGCGCAGAGCCGCCCTGGTGAGTGAGTGTGAAAATGCATTGAGGACGTAGGCGACAACAGAAATATAACGGAGACCTAGCGGAGTGAGTCGAAGGCAGAAAGTATTTCCTTAGGTCTCAGTTATCACTCCCTGGTCCCCTAGCACTCTGCCAGCAGAGGGCGCTCGTTCCTCACATCACCTCCGCCCCACGTCATCGCCCACCTCACGGTTGACCCCAACGGTCCTGGGGTCACGAATGGTTTTAGGATTTTGTTTAGATTGAATATTGAATTTTTGATCCAGAATTTGAAAAATATAGACATTCCGTTGTCGAATGATCACAATGGAAGTGTTAAGCGAAAAATTATTTCAAAATAACACGGGGTCAAAGTTCAAAACGCTTCACACCTTTGACCACGACCGCACTCGAAAATATAGTTGGAAAGTAACATGGCTTCAAATTAATCAAACTCAAACGCATTCGTCAGGTATGGTACCAGTGGCACAATAAATGCTAAACAGAGGTTTTATTTGATGCCAACTGCGAATTTATCTTCGATTACGTTCATTTCAATTTTCTCGTATGAAGGATAATTCTTATGGTTAAATTTGACGTGGGGCAGAGGGACTATGGCGCAAGCGTAACGCAGTCAGCCGGGAGATCAGACCCCTATATTGGCGTTTCTGATCCAGTTTCACAAACGAGAGCCCGTCGTGGTGGGCCATCCCCTCTCGCACGAGACGTGCCCATCCCCTCATTTGGCATGCTAGATCCTTCCAAGAATTCGAATCGATGCAGAAGGCCTTCATGTCACGCTTGCAAACATGTTTAAACCTGAATTCTGGCCGTCCAGTTGGTATTTTCCCGGCGGCCGGCCGGCCCTGGCCAAAACTTCGGCATTCGTTGCCTTGTCTTGCCAAAAAATGCCTAACATGTTTCGCAGGCAACGAAAATGGAAATTGTTTAATTTTCTTGCTTGGCTACAATATGTAGTCCACGTTTCACTGTCATACAGCAGGCTGATTAGAACACACGCCCTGTAGATTAGCATTTTCGTGCGAATGGGTAGTTTCGAATTTTGCCACGCACGTTTGTTCAACCTAACAAAGGGGATGGCTGCCTTCTCAAAAAACGGGTATTTCTTTCCTCGTCCAGGGATAGATTGTCCGTTACGGTACCTCCCATGTAACAAAACTTATTTACCACTTCTAAATATTATTCATTGCAATCGCTAGCGGTGTGATAGCCCTTTGGCTCAGTGCGACTGTTTTTTTTTTACACTTCTAGTCAAAGCAAACAATGCACACGCATTTAAGAACAGTACCAAAGACACATGTAAAAAAAGCAATGGCTTACTCTGTGCTGTTTGTCGTTGCAGTATTTCGTTGTGATGATATGACCGGCTTCTTCTATCATTTGCAGCATCACACCGCCATGAATCATGTTCAGCGGGTTGCAGTCGGATAGAGGAACGGGCCTTGACGCAACATGTACAAGGGAGGTTATCATGCCACATCGCGACACAGGTCCTGTGATACCAGTAGGGGTCTCGAAGGGGTAAATTGTGATACGCGTCGTTGTTGAAAAGTCGACACCTGACAATGTCAAAATTCTGTACAGTTGTAAAGCTGTACAGTAGTTTCTCGAAAATCCGGCCCAAACTCGACCGTCGGCACAGTGAATTTTGAGAATTGGACACTAGACACCCCTTCTAGGCTCCTTTCAGGGTCAATGCCATGTTTTTCCAATAAGATGGTTATTACTCCTTCTTAAGTGGAAAGTCTTCATGCGCGAATAATAAGCATAATCATGCAAACCAACGCTGCACGAACTCAGAGTTACTAATACTAATTTCTACGGGATGTTTAAAAACAACTTTGTCGACTAAGCCCGGTGTTCGTCCCACTTTTATGACCTCATTAATTGGACGCATATTACACCTCTGCCAGCAGAGAGAGCTCATTCCAAACATCACCTCTGCCCCACGTAACCGCCAGCCTCACGGTTGACCTCAGCGGTGCTGGGGTCAAGAATGGTTTAATTCTGGTTCAAATGGTCTAATTAATCAAAATCGAATGCACTCGTCGGGGACGGTGCCAGTAGCACAAGAAACGTTAAAAAGTGATGTATTTGATGCCATGCGAGTATATCTTCGATTAGATTCATTTCAATCTTCGGGTAGAAGGATAATTCTGATGGTTACATTTGACATGGGGCAGAGGGACTATATATAGCGTAAGCAAAACGCCCTCTGTCAGGAGATCGCCGTATTACATGAATATGAAACCGAAACATGGACTACATCCTATAAACATATTCACCTTACGGATGAAATGACATCACTAACTTCAATATTTATGCATAATGTCACCCACTGCACATTTGATTAGTGCAGAAAGCCACACTTTGTTTTAATATAACAAGTATATTACACTCTTTGATATCATTGCCGCATATCTACCTCGACAAGGTAAGACTCTTGTTGCCAGTTGTTCCCGAGAAATGTCTGCATACGATGTTTGTATCTGCAGGCTGCGGGAACATCTGTGAAAAGCCAACTCTGTTGCTTTTAATTACAACAGTTCCGGGCTTGTTGATGAAGAGGCTATCCGCATGGTTTACACTCGCTTGTTGACTTGGTTGGTACTGCCTTCGGCATAGGGTGTGAAGTAGTTGTCTTGTAGTGCTGTCACTTTTGATACATCGATGAAGACTGCCACACTTGGCAAGCATTGAAGACATGATGTCGATTGTTTAGCTGAAATTACAAAGAGGAACATAATAAAGAGGTTACCAATACATCGTCAATTGTATTTCGTGAGGAACAGCGTTGGTATTGTAGGGAATCCGTGGTGGGTAGTTAGCGTGGGTAGTGGGTAGTTGGATCGGCGTGGGGTAGGGTGACCACCTGATGTGGCCAGGGTGGTCTCCCGGCGTAGGCAGGGGTATACCCTAACCACTTGAGAGGGAGACCCACACAACATCCGCGAGATAGGGCGGCTCATCTTTAGCCGGAACACAAACCGGGCGAGCGAGAGGATAATACAGTAAAAAGTAGTCCCATATGAGGCAGTTGTTGCTCCGCACAACAGTCTTAAGTAACCTTAAGTAATTAAGTAATTGGGCGTGTATATAGTGGCGACCATTAACAAGGCGAGGAAAGTGCTGACAATCGAGACGCTCCTTACTCTGCAATACAGTTTTATATCCATACTTAAACTGTGCAACTGACATGGGGGCGTCATACGATTCGTATCCGAATCCTATTGTCGTTTGGCAAAAAAAGAACTGTACGTATAATTGACGGTTGTAATAGACACTCGCCCACTCAGCCTATGTTTTATGTATGTCAAGAGCTCTTTGTCAGATGACCTCTCACCCGTCCGCAGAAGAGCGAAGAGCGATAGCTGGCGATTAGGGGGAGCGGGTGGGTGGAGGATTATGGCCAGCGTGACGCCTGGGCAGTGGAGGGGGGGGGGGGGGGTGCGGTCGGGCCGGAGTTCAAGTTACGAGTCAAACAATTACCACAAGGGAGGGTAGGCGGGGGTGGGGGTGGCATATAGACCGTTGTAGATAATCTTGGCGACATCTATCGTCAAGAATAAGCACATGTTTCGTGTCAGAAAACCAATTCCCGTATGCGTTGGCCATTATATGCGTATGCAGCTGGTTCAAGTGCCCGGCTTCAACTTTTCTTTTGTGAGGGGTAGGTTGGCTCTTCGGAAGTGTTATTCGCAGAACAAACCGAAATGTGTCTATAGAGTATAATGGAATTACAGCTTATATGGTACAATATTAAGAACAGTTTAACAGTCCTGCATGTCGGTCACACGTGGCCACACTAGTGCGCTCAGATTCGCATTGAAGAGACAGTGTAAGCCGGCCCATATCATCGCTTTATAACCGATTATAATGTGCACTTATCGGATAAAAATGTATGTATGGTGCGAGGTTGGAAGTTGTCACCGATAAGTTCGTCAAATAGATACCTATGGTGCTGGATTTTTGTTTACGGATGGCCATCGTGTCTGTCTTTCAGATAATATCAATTCCACAGGTGTACATGCCATAGTCCTAATTGTTTACCTATTCCGCCCTATTTCGCAATTTTTCGCTCATTCCGCATTTATTAACTGAAGCGACTTACCTGCTTATGGCTCAATCTGTCAAAGAAAATGCATCTTTGTATAAAACGGAGCGGTGCGTTAAAAGGGCTACAATTGCTCGTCGTGAGTTTCGGCTTCCGCATCGATTTTGAATGTGTACAATTGTAAGATCGCCAAAGACACACAATAGTCTTAGAATGTAGAAGTGAGAATATCGGTGTTGGAATACATGAATGCTGAAAGTACACACAATAGTCTTAGAATGTAGAAGTGAGAATATCGGTGTTGGAATACATGAATGCTGAAAGTACATTCATTGAAAACGAAGCGAGAGGTGAAAGAAATCGCCCGGATTACAAGAAAGAAAGGTTATACGCTTACCTATACATAATTTATATGCTAGCTGTATCGTGTTACTAATTGAGAACGTAACAGGGGCGGATCCAGAAAATCTGGATAGGGGGGCCGGTTTCAGGGTCGGATCCAGATATGCTGGATAGGGGGTGGGGGGGCGGTTTTGGTTTCCATATATTAAATGGTCTAAATTTCGGCCCTAAAAGGGTGGGGCCGGGGCAACTATAAGTTAACGTTAGGTTAATGTTGGCATGCTATATGGGCCCTTTAGCCAGATGTACTAATTAGTTAATAAACGCCACCAAACCCGAAGAAAATATATAAGTTTATGTAACAATATCACTGAGCCACAGTTTGTGCCTAAAATATGTGCATTTAGACTTATAATTATATAGTAGTCGAATTATTTTTTTACTGTACGAGTTGAGGACATCTATGCATATATCCCTTACCTATGAACTGCGCCAAGTCTGAACAATTGCTTATCCGCTGTTTAGTTCTATTCCTGTTGTCACAATACATGACCTGCCAGGCTACTTAATAGAACAGACGATGTTGTTTTTAGTTCTCTTGTCAGTTGTGCGAGGGTTTTGGTCATCAAACTGCCACCTTATTGGTTCAAAATCTAGGTCAAGTTGGAAAAGTCCAACGCGTCATTCGACGAGGGTACCGAGGTTGAATGCAATGGTCAGGGGGTAGTAGTTGATCTGCCTACCCACTTCTGCAGGAGGCGTTTGCTTTCGTGCAATGAACCTAAATTTAGCCTTAATTGATACTAAACTGAGTTCAAGCTCACTCTGGGTAACTTTAGGTATGCGTCGATGAGTAAAAACAGAGTTAGTGACAACACGTTACAAAGGAATTCAAACATATGACCTGTCATAGAGATGTAAATAGTATCGCCCAGTGACGTCACAGTAAACAATGAATGGCGCCATCAAGCCGATCGGCTGCTTCGAAGTGCAGCAAAGCAACCTTTGCTTATATCTTAATTTCAAGTGTCTCAGGAAAGTTGAGTTGGCATACACTAATTGGAACCTGACTTAAAGTCCACACAGAAAATATAAAAATCAATGAATATTTCCTCGGAATTCTGAGATTTCGTTGTCTGGAGAGTTTCCGACTAAGTTTAAGTCACAGGGAACAAAAGAGGGGTGGGGGGGGGGGGGGGCAAGGGGGGGTTGTGTTCCCAGGTCACGAAGAAAAATGTTTTTATTCTCAGGTCACGATGAATTAAAAGCAGAACTCAATCCCGAGGAAAGCAAATACCCCTTGCCCCCCCCCCCCCTAATATCTGCATCACACCACATAAAATCAAATTCGTAAGTTCCGTAGTTACGTTTGGCCCATATTTTCCGCGGATTTGAAGCGATCGCTTTTACAATCACTGATCAGAAGTGAGTAGGCAATACGGGACCATACCAAACTTACGTTTGTACTGCGATTTTATCCTATTGTTTTTATGACACAAGCACCTATAGTTGTTTATGCTAACGCTCCATTCACAGCAGCTACATACGCCCTACATACTAAACCATACGTCATAGAATGATCTAGTTGCCATGGCTTGTACGTGCCCTGATCAATACGCGTTCTATATTTGCACCCGCAAGCCGCACACCATGGCAACTTGAGCATTTCATTGTCTGTGCTTTAGTCTATATGCATGAAGTGGGCGCTACACCAACACCCTCCAGTGACCACTCCACCACTCCACAACTGTGGCCCATAGGTACAAAGTAGCGGCGCCCTGCAGATCAGAGCTGCGCTCTGCAAATCTGAGCTACGCCCTGCAGATCAGAGCTGCGCCCTGCAGATCAGAGCTGCGCCCTTCAAAACAGAGCGGCGGCCTGCAAATCATAGCTGCAAAAAGTGGGCTAGGCTAAAAAACGTTAAGGTTGTCTGACGCCCACTTCGTGTTGGGGCTAAACGCCTACCAGCTTATTGGGTGGGGTTTACCCCACTTGGTAGGCGTTTTGCCCCATTGTCAATTTTTTTCATTAAAAATAAAAATGTACCTGTGGGCCACAGTAGTTACCGCTTATAATCTGGTTATTGTGACTCACCTGGTAATCAGACCTGGTTCATGATAAGGTAGCTATGGGAACCGAAAAAGTCTCGCGCAATTTTACAATGTAGGCAGTCATAATGGGAAATTGTCAATGTTATATTTATTTCTGCATACTCGACCCCACGCTTGCAGAAGACGTTCGCCTATGATCATGCGACACGCATGCGTCACCCAGCAAGCACGACCCGTCTTTATAACGTTGCAGTTTAATTGCGCATTGGTTACATTCACAACGTTACAGCATAACGTCTTAATAACGTTATATGAACGTTGTACACTAACCACATGAAAGTATGGTAAGGTCTTAGTAAGGTATTGGTAGAACGTTGTTGGTGTTATGTTGCGGCAACGTCATACTGACGTAACCTTGGAACAAAGTAGAAACACTCGAGAGAAGGGCCGGGGAGCACGGGTCTGGTTTAGGCTGTCGTCTCGTCCCTAGTTACTGGCGCGGCCCAGGGCACTTCCTAGCTATTGGCCCGTTTTAGGGCGCGGTCCATCCATAGTTATTGGCCCGTTTTAGGTCGCCGCCCATGTTAGAGAATAGGCCATTGTTCTGGCAATGTTCATACACTAAGAGTTCCAAAGATTAGCTTATGCAGGTCGCGGTGGCGCAGTGGTTCACGTCGTGTGCGGTGGGTAGGCGTTCGAATGCTATCAGTGCTATCAGTCTAAAGTCAGACCGTCACAGGCAGATAATGTCACTATGCACTGATACTTATGTATGGCTTTTAGGTACTAGAAATCAATGCAAAATCAAAAAGGTACGTCTTGGGACGTTGCAGCCAGGTTATATATAGGTTGCGACGTAACGTACTCTTGCAACGTTGTTGCAACGAATCTGGGAGTCTACAAATTTCCGTCTTTGTAACGTAAAACCGCAACGTACTAAATACGAAAATGTAACGTTGTCACAACGTTCTCGTTACGTAATTATTTTTAGCTAGGCACTCATAGTCTTCCAGAACATGCGCGTCTGGGCTATTTTGGGCATGGGCGTATTACCCCGACTGGGCGTCTTGCCCCACCTACCCTACTTACTGCACTGGGCGTGACTAATCTGCACCCAGAAGGGAGCATTGTGTAACTATGAACTATATGTATGTAGCTTGTCCTCGCTGCACTGAATGTATGACGTAAGCTACAGACTTAATCACTGTATCTAGATTGTTCCCAACGCATGGGTCAGTTAACTTTATACCCAGTCACGTGGACAAAAGGGACCCACGTGGTGGGTGAGGTCACTACACCCACGAGCGATGATGTAACCGGGTGTTCCAGTACGTTCTGGATCAGCCGGTCCGAAGAAGGAGTGCACTTCCAGGGGCGTAGGTGCTTATAGGAGTATATTAAGGCGCCGGATTCTGGATTCGAGACAAGCTTGGAGAAGCAGACAAGTTGAGAAGCATCCCAATGATCCAGTATTAACTCCACAACGAGATGTATTACCGTTGTACATCGAAACGTTATTGAAATGCACTTCAATTGTGAATGCGAATACCTGGAGTCCTCACACACCCTGATCGAATGGAAACATGTCACGCGTGAGAATCGCAACCCCAACCTTACATCAGGGTCGAGATTTTACGCCACCGACGAGGGCCTCGGCGCTCTGAAAACATAGTAGGCCTTTTATATACTGTCACTTAATGATATCATGCAACATTTCGAAAAATATGTCTTTTTCACTCGATGGCAAGTGACTATCAAGAATAAAGGCGGTCATGTCGTTTAGGCGAAGAAGTCTGGGAAGTGTGATGGTAGGCGGGAGGGCGGCATATTGTAATATTCAAGCCAATGAACATATCTGAACACTCCGCAATTGTGGCCGTCCAGCTGAATACTGCTAGTTGACTCACCCTCCGCATAGACAGCGTCTGGGACGCCCAGCAACCTGTCTCGTTTCTGCATGTGCAGCGCATGCGCATCTGATGCAAATACCGCATGCCGTGATAACTTGTCCGGTGTAGCATGATAATCTGTCCGGCGTGATAAAGTGTCCGGGGGTCTAATGCGCGTGCGCAGCGCATGCGCATCCGATGCAAATACTGCATGCTGTGATATACCGTCCGGGTGTCTTTCGTCATTAGGTGCTAACTGATTATGGCAGAGTGGGAAACTTGAGCGTGGTTCTCGTGGTAAATGAAATGCCACGAGATTCACAATTATCTAAATCTATTGTGACGCGGATATATTGCCATGCCCCTGCCCAAGAGTTCAGCGAGCGTTGTCCGAGCGGTCACTCCGTTTCCCGCCTCTTGGCCAGTTTCCCGCTCGCCGGCTCTCCAAGAGGGGCGCGCCGAGTCTCGCGCTCTCTCGGGATTGGCTGAGTGGTGTCTGGCTCTGCGGAGTGCGGAAGCGAGGTAGGGTTGTGCGGGAGTTAGGGAGTGACCGGCAAAGAGAATAGTTGAGTACATCAAAACGTGAGAATATCTAGAGATTGCTGCCTGTTGTGTTATGGATTCGCCCAGAAGACCGCGCTAGACAGACCGACAATAACGTCGTAACAATATCTATCCTTAGGGATAAATTGACAATAAGAAGCGGTCCATCGGGCGATATTGTCTGGAAGATATCGTTTGAGTAAGTATCTAACTGAGAAACGCAACTTAAGAAGTCGAAACCGAGCTTTACCTTAGTGTCAATAGTGAATTCATGCTTGGTAAGGGTTCACTAGGCCTAATGCCAGTGCCAGTAATGGTATTTTATACGTAGCTAGGATACCTCAGAAGGATCTCTTATGGGCTAGCTTTACCTTAGCTTTGACAACAATACATTCACCTCGTGTGAGGAGGTTTTGATCATCCACATGCATACCAAAGCGTGCAGCGCAATGAAAATGGAGCTCCTCGAGTGGGTCTCAAGTGGGGCGAGGTCCTCGAGCGGGTCTCACATGGGGGGAGGTCCTTTTATCACGGAGAGCTTATCACGGCGGAATTTCACCCGTGATAATGTGTCCGACCTGTGTAATTTCTCTGTTGCTTGAAGCAGGACTGAGGATTATCGGACAGCTTATCACGGCGGGATTTTACCCGTGACGAGGTGTCCGACACGCGTTATTTCTCTGTCTGTTGCTTGAAGCAGGGCTGAGGATGGTCGGACAGCTTATCACGGTGTGATGTTACCCGTGATAAGGTGTCCGACCCGCGTAATTTCTCTGTCTGTTGCTTTAAGCAGGACTGAGGATGGTCGGACAGCTTATCACGGCGGGATTTTCACCCGGGATAAGGTGTCCGACACGCGTTATTTCTCTGTCTGTTGCTTGAAGCAGGACTGAGGATGGTCGGACAGCTTATCACGGTGTGATGTTACCCGTGATAAGGTGTCCGACCCGCGTAATTTCTCTGTCTGTTGCTTTAAGCAGGACTGAGGATGGTCGGACAGCTTATCACGGCGGGATTTCACCCGGGATAAGGTGTCCGACACGCGTTATTTCTCTGTCTGTTGCTTGAAGCAGGACTGAGGATGGTCGGACAGCTTATCACGGTGTGATGTTACCCGTGATAATGTGTCCGACCCGCATCATTTAACCCGTGATAAGGTGTCCGACCCGCGTAATTTAACCCGTGATAATGTGTCCGACCCGCATCATTTAACCCGTGATAAGGTGTCCGACCCGCGTAATTTCTCTGTCTGTTGCTTGAAGCAGGACTGAGGATGGTCGGACAGCTTATCACGGTGTGATGTTACCCGTGATAATGTGTCCGACCCGCATCATTTAACCCGTGATAAGGTGTCCGACCCGCGTAATTTAACCCGTGATAATGTGTCCGACCCGCATCATTTAACCCGTGATAAGGTGTCCGACCCGCGTAATTTCTCTGTCTGTTGCTTTAAGCAGGACTGCGGATGGTCGGACAGCTTGTCACGGTGTGATGTTACCCGTGATAATGTATCCGACCCACATACTTTCGTGGCATGTTGCTAGAAGCAGGACTGAAGATGGTCGGACAGCTCCTCGCGGCGTGATTTCACCCTTGATAAGGTGTCCGATCGGCGTAATGTCTGTTGGTTTATTATTTTTGGTAGGGAGGGAAATACATGTTGTGTCAATCTCGACAGGCCGGACGCATTGTCACGGCCGGGCACATTGTCACGGCCGGACACATTGTCACGGCCGGACACATTGTCACGGCCGGACGCATTGTCACGGCCGGACACATTGTCAAGTCACTAATCTATAATAGCGTGTCCGGGCCGGACAGTTTAACACGCCCGGACAGTTTATAATATTACACCGGCTTTTGCACCCAGATACCTAACTTCCTCAGACCAGTAACCAGCCGTCAAACTGGAACCGTCTGTTACAGTGAGGCCTCTAACAGGCCTGCAGTGGACGAAAGCCGGCTCGCTCTGGTCGTGAGCTGTAAGGGAATGCCCAGAAGACATAAATGCGATTGGTAACCGTCAGGTACGATGTCGGCTGGACACAGATGTCAACCATCGCATAGTCCTTTTGTTAGAGAGCACTTGGAGTGTGAGGGCAGTTCGTGGATGTGTCGTCCTACATGCGGATATCCGGTGCACACAGCTTGGACATCCCTTAAACCGGCAACTTAGAGCTTTTCATCCGACTACTTTCAAATATTTTTTTCCAACGTCGGATTCCTTGTAGTGCGTGACCCGGTAGTAGAACTGATGACCGAGAGAAAACGCCGAGTACCACGGATTATAGGGTGCAATACTTTGCGAGACGTGAAGAAGACACTGACGGAAGGTCACCATGATAAGGATGTGTTGATTGGCTAGCTACTCAACGGTGACAAGTGAACTTCCATATTGACCATGTCGTACTACCGTGACGCTGCATGAGGCCATATATCTCGGCAAAGCACGAGTAGCCGGAGACAAGCCGGTGTTGCTACCCGCCAGGACAATTTCCGTCATAGAGTGCACGACTAAACCTTTGGCTCGAGTGATGATCTGCGAGGCACTAGCAGACACGTTGTTGAGCCCTCAAATGTAACAATTCCCCACTAATGTAATAACCCGCAAATGTAACAACTTTTTTCTCTCTAATGTAACAAAACTCACAAATGTAGTAATTTTTTTCCCGCTAATGTAACATCGCCTTCAAATGTAACAACAAATTTCCCTCGAATGTAATAAAACCTCAACCGCAAATGTAAAACGTTTTTTCCCTCTAATGTAGTAAACTTTGTCAACCACAATTGTAAAAACCATTTTTCCCTCTAATGTAACAACTATTTTCCCCTCTAATGTAACAATTTCCAAATCCGATTTAAAAGTGCTCCGGAAACTAATAATTATCAAGTGTATTCGTTTGTTTACTCACGGCGCGTGTTTGCAGTTGCAAGGACTCGAGAAGGGAGCCCCCAACTTTGCCTTAAGAAAGACATGTTAAGATATCTGACAGGTCTTAATCGACGATTTAGACAATTGCATACATTAGAAAACGTTTCATTGTGTGTCAGATGTTCCTGCGTGGGATGGTGGTATGTAAGTGACCTTCTCGCGTCATTTGGTCCACTTTCAAATGCATAGACCCTCCATATGACATGAAGTTACATTTGCTTGATAGTTTGGTTTGGGGAATTAACTTTCACCTTTAAGAGAGAAAGGAATCCACGGTAGGATTATGTTTCCATTCTTTATTGCATATGTCACATGGCCATTGTGCATCTTCGTCCTCTCAGCTTGGAACCTCGCGATGGGGAGACCAGGTTGCAAGGGAAGACTTACGAAGCGATATCATAAACTATTCGTGCTTCATTAGGAGCCTGCTCTCGGTCTGAGATTGCAGAGGTCTGCTCATAAGGGTTCATATCTCGGTTGGTTATGGTTGGCATATTTGTGCCACTCGCTATCTCGCATTCTCGCCTGACCCAAAAAGGGCGCGCACGCGAGCAAGAACGTGAGAACGCGAAGAGGAGAACGCGAGGAGAACGCGAGAACGCGAGGAAGGGAACGCGAGGAGTACGCGCGGAGGAGAACGCGAGAACGCGAGGAGGAGAATGCGAGGAAAAGAACGCGAGGGCGCGAGGAGGAGAACGTGGGGCCGAGAACGCGACGGAGAGAACGCGAGATTGACCTCGCCCTGGCGTTCTCGCGATCTTGCCCTGGCGTTCTCGTCCTCGCATTCTCGCCTGGCACGAAAAGGGCGCGCACGCGGGAACGCAAGGGCGAGGACGCGAGAAGGCGCGGGCGAGCCACAGAGAACCATAGCCCGCGCCCAAAAGCCATAGCCCAGCGTATGGAACCATAGCCCGGAGCCATAACTAGCGCTCGGACCCATAGCCAGGAACTTTAGCTCGCGCTCGGAGTCATAGCCCGGGGCGATATCCCGCACTTGGAGCTATAGTTCAGCGCAGAACCCATAGCCCGCGCCCGGAGCCATAATCCAGCACATTAAGCCATAGCCCAGAGCCATATCCCGTGCCCGGAGCCTAGAGCACAAGTTCAGCATACGGAGCCATAGCCCGTGCCCGGAGTCGTGGCCTGCGCCGTTAACTACAAAAAATATTCCTACAATAAACCGTGGAGTGATTGCTCCAAGCACTGGGCTATGACTCTGGGCGCGGACTATGGCTCCAGACTATAACTCCGGTTGGGGGTTATGGCTCCGTGCACTGGACTATGGCTCCCTGCGCGGGACTATAGCTCCGTGCGCGGGACTATGGCTCCGGTCGTCGGGATATGGCTCTGGGCGTGGACTAGGAGAACTACGCCCGGAACCATAGCAAGCGAGAACGCGGGGGCCAGAACGCGAGATCGGCACAAATATGCCACCATATGCCATAGTTGGTTGATACGATTAACGACATTTGCAGCCCTTCAAGCATTGGCAAGGACACCATCACACTAAAAACAATACCAGAAAAGTCCTGGATGTATCTTGGAGAAAACTTAAGAAAAGGTGTGGTCACTCAATATGGATTGCAGACGCGTGGGTTCGTCGTTGAAATCACCATGCAGAAAGGCCTCCAAACCTGGCATTGTATTTGAAGTTCTATTTTTGGTTTTTCCATTCCGCTAATAGACATAATCTTTGCTTCTTTTGGAAATTTTGGCCCAATTACAGGTTCAAAACATCGTAAAACGCTGGTCACCATTCAACGTCCACCGCATTTTAGCGACACTTCGTCGTGCGATGCAGAGCCATGTGCGGTCAATAACTGAGTATCGAAAAACACAATCAATGAGCAAAATCATCATTTGGATCAATCCAGCAATTCAAACACTTTTTAGCTCATGCGAGTAGACATAAATGAATACAGTGACATCTCTCTGCCCGACCACCTCTCAAACCCGATCGATTTTGTGTAAGTCTGGGCTTAGAATAGAGAAACTTTATTGTAAATCTGTTAAGTATTTGTTTCCGGAGCACTTTTAAATCGGATTTGCAAATTGTTACATCAGAGGGAAAAATGGTTGTTATAATTGTGGTTGAAAAAGTTTACTACATTAGAGGGAAAAAACGTTTTACATTTGCGGTTGAGGTTTTATAACATTTGAGGGAAATTTGTTGTTACATTTGAAGGCGATGTTACATTTGCGGGAAACAAGTTACTACAGTTGTGGGGTTTGTTACATTAGAGGAAAAAAAGTTGTTACATTTGCGGGTTATTACATTGGTGGGAAATTGTTACATTTGCGGGTTATTACATTAGTAGGAAATTGTTACATTTGCGGGTTATTACATTAGTGGGAAATTGTTACATTTGCGGGTTATTACATTAGTGGGAAATTGTTATATCTGAGGGCTCAACACACGTCCGCATTCCACAACAGAAGTGCCACCTCCCAGCCATATGTAACTGTCCAAGATGTCAGCTCCAGCGAGATCGTGGAAGAGGCACGAGGGACCTAGAGAGCGTCAACGTTTGCTCTTTGCCTTATTGTGTCCAAGAAGATTAGCCGGCAGTACGACGAGATTTTGGCAACCCTGAAGAAACACCATAGTGTCTTGTCGTGCCTCCTCACCAATGGGGTGAAGTCAAGAAATATCTGCAGAAGTCTCAGGAACAAGGTATCATCCGCGAATCGAGCAGTCCGTTCGCGTGCCCAGTGGTTTTGGAACGTAAGCAAGACCGTAAGCTACGATTGTGTGTGGATTATCTTACGTTGAACGCCAAGACAAGGACAATGACAAGTATCCGCTTTCCGTAATTGATGAGGTACTTCTGCAGCTTGGATCTGGCCCATGGTTTTAATCATATCTCGAGGGAGGAGAAAGACGTCGAAAAGACCGCGTTGGCACGGGTAGCCTCTATGAGTACACGAGGATGCCATTCGGATTTTTCAATGCACTTACGTGTATGAGATTGATGGATCGTGTATTCGGTGATCTGAACTTCCGGATGATACTTATATACTTGGACAATATACTTATCTTCGGTTCGACGTTCGAAGAGATGCTGGAGCGGTTCGACATGGTCCTGTATCGGCTCAACTCAGAGCGTCCCTGAAGTTAAAGACACACAAATGGTTCATAGGCTTCCAGATGTTGCGGTACTTGGGTCACATCCTGTCAAAGGATAGAATCTCTCCTGATCCGGACAAACTGTCTGCGGTGACCAATTGGCCGACGCCAGCGTGCGAGAAGGATCTGTATGCCTTCTTGGGATTAGCAGGGTAATAGAGACCGTTTAATGCCGCAGTTCGCTGAAATCGCATCTCCTCCGCACTCTCTACTCAGACGACGACTGGTATGAGAACACGACGCGTGTGGCGATGGAATGACAGGTGTGAAGGGTTTTTGTTCCTGGAATTGAAGAAAAGGCCTAGGCCGTCCCCTGTCCTGGGTTATCCAGATCGTGCCCGTCGGTTTACCCTGGAGGTAGACGCCGATGTCTCGGCGCTGTGCTCCCTCAGCAGCAAGATGGAGCATCGATCGTCTTGGCCTACGCCAGCCGAGCGCTGAGGAAGTCTGTGAAGAACATGGAAAAATAAACCGGATTGAAACTGCTTGCGCTACACTGGGCGGTCACCGAGAAGTTTTGATATCTTCTCATTGGCGCTGACGGTCTATAGGACAATAATCCGTTGAGTTAAAGCAACACGAATGGGGATGTGTTATGTCGCCATCCATGGAGTCCAAAGAAGCAGCCTCGATGTTGCACAGTGTTTAGTAAGATACACTTCAGGGGCGGATCTAGGACGTTGCCAAGGGGGGTGGGGATGCTCTTTGAAAACTTGCGACCGGCGGTATGGGGTCTGCTCTCTGAAAAATTTGCGACCGGGGGGGGGGGGGCGGGGGGGCGGGGGGGAGTGCTCGGAGAAGCCCACTTTAACAGTGTATGTTCCGGTTCCCAAGGGGGGAGGGTTGCAACCCTTAATTGTAACCCCCCCCCCTAGATCCGCCCCTGCACCTCTATCCAGGATTCTTTGCCAAGCAGTTGTTTGACAAATCAACGTGATCAAGTCTGTCATCGGTGACGGCAGCAGTCCCAATTTCTTCTTTCCCAAGAGAAAAATTACGAAATCTTCAACGCGCCTATGCTACCCTTGGCAAAGTGTGACAGTACCGACTCTCTAAATACGTACCTACACGGCGAGACAAACAGAAAGCTGAAAAAACACTAAAGACCTTTTTCAACATGTGGGACGACTAAACAAGCAAGATGAACTCCTTTATAGGAAGATGCATTGCAGTGGTGCTGAGGTCAGACGCCTACTTCTTCTGGTTGAAAAGCGTTTTGCTTGAAGGAGTGCATGACTAGGTAGGTCACCAAGGATCTAATAAGAGACTTGCTTTGGCAAAAGCCGTTCACGCCAACGATGGGCCATCTTCTTGCAAGAAAGCATTTGCAGGTTATTGCAGTGGACTTCACGGTGTTAGACAAAGACAGTCTGGAAAACGGCCTGGTATTGACTGACGTCGGGAACAAATGCAAGCAGACGATCGCCACACGTGATCCGAAGGCGCCAACGGTGGCAAAGGTCTTGATTCGTGACTGGTTTGTGTGTTTTGGCGTGCCACAGAAACGCCACAGCGACCAAGGCCGCAACTTCGTCGGAGACGTCATCAAAGAACTTTTTTCGGGTATATGGCATAGTCAAGAGCCAGAAAACACCATGTGACCAGGGGGGTAATGGCCAGTGCGAACGCTTCAATCGCACCATGCACAAGACAGAAGAATGGCTTGATTATCTCCCGGAGCTGGCTTATGCATACAATGCCACCTCGCACTCTTCAACTGGTTACTCGCCCTACTATCCGTTCTTTGGACGGGAGCCGAAGTTGCCTCCTGACTACACGCTAGGGACCCATGAAGATTTAGATGGCGTGAACTCGGTCGACGAGTGGCTGAGTGCTCACCACCAGAAATTACGAGATGGCTTTGCAGACGCATCCCGACACACTGAGAAAGAGGCGCTGAGAATACAGACTCGTCACGATGAAGGTGCGAACGAAGCGCCATTGCCCACTGGTGTACGCTATTTTTTGAGACCGCTCTATCCGTGGACGCAACAAGATTCTGGTGTGATGGGCCGCATAAAGACCGACGGGACACGTGTACATTGTGGAACCCTTCGATGTGGATGGTCCAGACAAGAGACTGAACCGAAAAGACTCATTGGTATTTGTAGAAGATGGATGCCGACGAAACCCAAACACTGACACTAAGGACGGACATGAGAGACAGGTAGCGGTTCCTTGGGCAGAACCAGTCCAAGAAAAAGCTCAGCAAGAAGAGTCCTCGGGTGACGCAACTGCAGACGCATCATGCAGACCACGTCCCAGACGAGGTTGGTGATGTTGAGAGCGCTGCTAAAGATGCTGACGCCTTCGAAGATCCACTTCCTGTGAAGCCAGATGATGCTTACGCCTTCGGAGATGCACCTGCTGTGGGGCCAGATGATGCTGACGATTTCAGAGATGCACCTGCTGTGGGGCCAGATGATGCTGACGCCTTCAGAGATCCACCTGCTGTGGGGCCAGATGATGCTGATGCCTTCGAAGATCTCCTTAGACTTAAATCTACATATGAATCACTGATTGGAACGAACATAGTCTATCAAATTATAGAACAGTTTTAACATGGTCATGGATGCCTACTTTTGGTTTCGATGTCCTGTTACTGTTATGTGAGCAGATTATGGCGATCAGCTGATCAATGCGCCATCTGATTGTATCTGCCAATCAGTTTTGAATTTTCCTTTGCCGTTAGCAGTGGCCAAGGCAATCACTGTCTTTTAACGCATTGCCGCACTTAAACACTGTCATTTGGTTTTATTCATGCTAAACATAGCTCAGCCAAGGAGATATTGCGGAGTTTCCGATCTCGGCCCGCAGCCAATCATATTGCCTTGCACAAAATTTGTAATTTAATTACGCAGTTTTAGTGACTGATTCTCCGAGTAGTTTGCGGGACGTTAGGTAATTTTATTGGCCTGACATCAAGCTGTAGCAGCCTGACAATTGTCATTATCCGCCAGAGGCCGCAAGACCGAGGTCGGATAATGAAAATGAAGGGTTGCTTCAAGTTGATAAAGGGAAAATAAAATGTCATGCCATGCACAACTCGCGCTATTACTATTATTACGAGTTTAACTCATATATGTCGTGGGCGATCAACATGTTTCTTTAGCGTTTAGCGCTTACAAGCCATCCCAGATCTTGTGAGCCAGTCGCCTTGTTTACACCATATCAGTATACATCAGTTTAGCACGCACAGCTTGGCAACTAAGCAGCTAGGCAGGCCATTTTAATCTATAACCGCAATTCTATTGTGAATGACGTCATGTTTTATTGCTTTACTCCATGTAACTATGGCAACGAATGTCTATTGAAAGGGCCGAAGAGAGGTTTGGGTCAAATTACAGGATTTTAGCGGCCTTCAGATTTAATGCTATTGTAATAGTAACAAGACCATCAACTCGTAATAATCATAATTAGTCTGGCATGAAGTACACTACTGTTTAGCATTTACTGTGCTACTGGTAACGTACCGGACGAATTCATTTGATTAATGCTACGCGTTACTTTGGAATTGTGTCAGACTTCGATCGGGGTCAAATGCGTGAAGCGCTTTGAACTTTGATCCGTGTTATTATAAATATTTTTTGGCTGAACTCCGAAATTTCGATTGTGATCGTACAACTGAATAACAGCGAAAAATATTATATATAAGTATTAGTACTTAAGGCCGCTGAAGTAGCAGTAAATTTCAAAATCTATCTGGATGGATCTATTGTCGCTAAGGGTACAACCAGTTATTTTCGACAAAAAATATTCAAATCTTAGAAAATCAAGTTGAAAAACGTTCATAGCATTATCATGAAAGACACACGCAAGGTGAACCGCATACTCCTCTTACTACAGTAATCTGAGCCGACACATATCATACGGCCAATTTTATTATACTGAAAGGTCTGAAGTCTTCAGTAGCATACCAAGCTTCATACACGTTTGCAAAATCTCATATCTTCATTTGTTCCAACTGTTTTAATTCCATTAATAACTATTCACTCATGATCATACGAATCTAATTAATTGACGAAAAGAAACTATTTTGAATTACGTTTTACTGATCACCTAGGATTTGTCCGATTCTGTTTCTTGATGCGCGCAGCCTATCTGTCTTGTAATTCAATCAGCAAATAAAAACATTATATTCATATCACTTTGATCTAGCACCAGTCAACAACAAAAACAACGCGTCAAAACTAGTATAATAAATATACTAATGTATACACAATCAACAATTCATTATATAAAATATTTTTTTGATAATAATCCCTCCCTAAAGAGTATTATATAAATATTACTCCTTAAAGATGGCTATTTTCTAAAAAGGCATGGCTATATAAATATATTGTGCCATAACTTCACAAAAGAGACTAATTAATTAAATTTACATCAATTTAATGTAACTAGCGTTATAATTACCTAATGGTTACTTAGCGTGTCAAACAAATTAAATGGTAAGTCTAGAAATATCATCATACGAACAGGCACTGTCGCACTGCATTGGTCTGAAATAAAGCTGTGACGCCATGGTGGGTTTAATGGAAGTAGGTGGCAGATTCCGTGAAGTACGGCATCACTGCTTCGCTCCTAGTCTACGTAGGTATCGCTGTCGGCCAATCTCAAACCGTTCCTTCTCTAGGTCAGTTTTCACCTGTAACGAACATTTCAACTTATCTCATTAAGGATACCGCGTGCTATATACCAATCCTTTATACAATATACATATCGATTAAGACAATTGTTAAACTACCCAAATTAAGATAGTAGGCTAGTATTATAAGCCGCTAGTTTTTCCAGTACTCACTCTATGATAAGGAATATATACATTTTATTATATTATGTTTGCACTGTTGCAATGACATACGGTAATTTTCATACGGAATAATTCCAAAATTACAAATGTGACCTTGCGTGACCTTTCTATATTCTTATCTTTATATTTATTGGTATAACTTACATAAAGGGAAACTACAACAAATGAGAAACGCGGTGGAATTGTGGATAAAAAGTGTGGAGTTTAACCATGTTAACCGGTTACGTTACCTTCAGTTGGGGTATAGGGATTGGTTTGCCTTCCTTGCTGATGCCGACGAAGTTAAATAATGCCTCCACCACACGATGTTGTTTTAGACCTCCTTCGCCGTCAAAGTTCAACACATCAGCCACTGTTTGGATTTCCACCATTTTGTCACTGGTAAACGTTGGCCATGATGTTATTTCCAAAACAGACCCTGTAATCGCCAACAAGAGAAGGAACATATCAGCTCTATAGTTTCACAAGTATAATGAAGCTTACGATAATACATTAAACATTAACATTAAACAACAAATGACAATACTCTTTAAAAACGCATGCACACTTTATTTAACGTCTGGCACATCATATAAACTTCATTCATAATAAAAAATGTTAACCTTTGTAATTCCATATCACAAGATCACGCGACAAAATTAATTGTTAGCAAGGAGAAGGGACTTAAGTACCGTTTTATTATATTTTTCGCGTGAAATGACTCGTAATTGCAATGGAATTACTTCAAATCTATGTATCAGTGTTGTTTCTAACCGTCCACCGTTACCGTGTTCTTGCCATGGTTGTATATTCAGAATGCTTTAACCAATTCTGGTAATATCGCGTCAATGGGAGAATGAAGGGAAGAACGGAGCCATGTCCCCGGGGTAACCCGCTACTCTTACGAAGAAGGACATGGGATCTTAATCCTGCGACCACACATAGGCTCTCAGGCGGCCAGATCGCTCTAACCCACTGTGCTATCGGGGCGGCCCTCCGCGTTCAATGAAAAGTGTCGAAAATGCCTACCTTGTTTGACCATCTGGTGGAAGTTGATAGCTTCGATGCTCACGGTGACCGTGCGGCTCTGGCAGTGTTTCATGGCCGTGAATCCCGCCATTTCGTCCATCCACTTCATGGTGCTCCCCCCGCGACAAAAGCCCAAGTGAGTGCAGTCCGGCGGCATGATGAAGTGAAAGGTTGTTGTCCGTGCGAAGGCCACGGTAAAAGGTTCTTTCACTGTCAAAAATATTAGTAAAACTTTAGTCAAATCCACAAAAAGCATATATGAAATGGGTGAGTAAAGCAAACGCCAAAGCTGATATTTTAAAGCATCAACCGCATATCGAGCCCTTAAAAATTTTGAAACCAGGCCATAGCATATCCCGTTATTTAACTCAGTTAACTCATTATTCAGATATTCTCAAGGTTGGACCCCAAACATGATCTTTTACGATGTTTACCCCGGTAGAACTCGCCGAATGCGCTAAATGTCTTATGTTGGAGTATAGTGCTATAAAGTCTCGTTCGCCTAGACTTCCGGTTGACACATTTTGAGGACAAACAAACGAAGCGCGTGTTCGGAACCAGTTTAGAATCTCTGCACACACTGGTATCCTGACTATGTGACGTAGGCGTGGCGTGTTACGCAACGAGAGAGATTGGAAACCAGAGTATTTGCGCAAAAGCCAGGCGTCCAGGGGTGTGTCCATTGCGGAAGGCCTAGCGATATGATTAAGACTATTTAAGAAATATAGCTGCACAAAACGGATAGACGACATATTTGTTATTCGTTTGCGCCATCACAATGATGAAAATTTGTTACGACGGTGCAAAACGGTTGAGACACTCGCGATTGTTTGCATTTCCTACGGAAACAAAGAATGCAGAAACTTTTCGTGATCCAAAAGTGATACGAAACATTCAACTGGTCTTATTTTACCTTTACCATGTGGTTTAATGACGCACCAGTGCGCTGTTACTCCATGCACTGCACATTTTGACAGCGAAATGGTTAAGTCGATCACTTGCGCTCGCCATTTTTGTTACCGTGGAGGCACTTGAGACTCTGTGACGTGACTCGCTGTTCTGGGAACTCGCGAAAGAGCGGATGCAGGGCTAAATTTAGAACGCTATTTTTAGATTCAAGTACTTTGAAGACGGATTTTTCCTTGTATTTTCCAAACGTTCGGTGCTTCAAACCACCAAATATTTTACCGTAGACCTCCCATTGCCATGTTTAGTGAAATGGGACTCGTTGTCTTTAGAAAAAACCTGGAAAGAAATAGCTGCCTATACTACAACATGGAGCACGTGTGTTTGTTTGTCTCCAAAACTGAAGTCTCGCGGCCCGATCGCGAGAACTGTATAGCCGTATACTTGATTTAACATCAAAGGGAGAAAGTCTCAAGTGCACAACAAGTGTGACATTTTACATTGCAAATGATCGTGAAGTCCATCAGAAATATGCAGGATAAAATGCATACACGGTAAGTAAGCACATTACCATCGAAGGAAAGCTATAAATTCGAAAGTAGTATTATACACAGTGTTGGGAAACGGAGTATCAGTATGAGGAATGAGTGATACGAGTGAATGGTCGAGTGAGCACTACGGGATGAGTAAATTGTAAGGGGTGAGGAATTTTGCTTGTTAGTTATATTAGTTGCTCGTGTTCCGGGGGAGTGGTTAATTGCACGTGACTTTGAAGGGGCTTATGGGATACAGCGAGAGTGGTCCCATGTATGAAGAATCGAGCGTACGGCATACTGACACCCAGACCCAGAACCGATACGCTGGAAGTAGGCAGGCGGCTGTCTGCATGGTTGTGGTGGACGTGGACAAGCTGTAGTAACTGTCTGGGAAAGCAGTCAGCGGAATCGTGACGGCCGGGGACAGGCCGTAAAAGCCGTCTGGGGAAAGTTGCCTGCGTGGGCGGCGGAGGCTGCGTCGGTGGAGCGTGCTAGGAGAGTCGGGAGAGCGTCGGGGGAACGGCGGAGCGTGGTTGCAGCACAAGGAGCTTCGGAGGAGCGGCGGAACGTGGAGCACTAGGAGCGTCGAGTATCATCAGGACATCGAGGGAGCACCAGATGCATGCGGTGTGAACGAACTATGGAGGGGACTGTAAACAATCTTATCATGGTATGTGCCTGTTTCTCGTGTGTGTTTCTCACGTGTGTGAATCTATGTAAAGAAAGGGGGGGTATTGATTAATATAATTTGTAAAACCTTTAAAAATGTGTTGTTGATCATTTCCGCCTATGCCATCTTAGTCTATCTTTTATTATTTTTATAAGTGTTATAAACCAGGGAGATTTGTTCCTGGCCAGTCGTAACAATAGTACTATTTGTGAAAGTCTATCTATCTACATTAACACCTAAATAAGTAAGCGCAGGTGCTCCGGGTGGGAAATATACAAAAGAGGGAAGTCTACCTAATGTATGTAATACCCGCCGAACAGCATCTGCTTCCATTCCGATCAAACAAAAATGACTAATTTAACTGTGAGTGATGATGTTGTGCAGGACAGAGATATACGGTGATGGATCATAATTTCATTCCCTGCACCCAGGTGCGGCAACGTTTCATCCATTTCTCTTTCATCGTCCATGGCTTTGGCCCCGTTTAGCCCGCGTGAGATCACTTCACGATTCCAGCATGTCCATCGACCATATGTGCATTGGGATGGCAACAACATCAAATATCTCCATTCAATTACCTTCAGCGCAGGAGTTGCTGACACATGTTAGTAGTAACGGAAAAGCAAGCATTAATGTTACTACCCCGGTACATCATGTATTAGGCCAACGTTATTGTTCGATTCACATTTAAAATTCCTACCAAAAATACCAAAACAGTTGTTATGTATATGTTCGCATAAGAGGTTACCATTTTCCTCATCTAACAGAAATCCAAACGCGTTCGTCTGAGTAGCAAAACTGAAACCTGCCGATTTCTGGGTGCCTCTCACAAATAGGCCTATTTTAATTTCCCACTGAGGTGACGTGATTGACGTACGAGCTATCGATGGTGCTTTTAGGGGCCCATTGTAGAATCGGTGCGCTGTATTCACGGTTTATTCTTTTTCGAGTTACAACAAATTAGCATGGGGAGTCATGACATCAAGTGTGCGTTAAATCCAAAGTGGAGGTCACTTTCTCGCACCTAGCCGTTAACTTTGAATTTATGAAATGCGCCAAGGAAGGTGTTTATCAAGAGGGGACTATGACGTGAAGTTCTGGCCTAGTAGCACATTGTGTTAAGTCAATGTCCATTATAAGATAAACCAACCACCAAGAATATACCTACACAAATACACCTATATCGAGTGTCGTACTAGCGGTTTACCTTTCACTGGACCTGTAAATGGAACTATAAAATATGCAATTGGACCAAAAAAATCCTACAATTCCATGTGCATAACGTAAATAAAAGCTGACAATTACCAAACACGGACTATATTTACTTACTCTATCAAAAGACGTTCATATACGACATGCCCTAAAGAAACCCATGGCAAAGCTGCCAAACATTTCTCACACTTTATCACCCGTAACTGCACTACTAATACATTTCATTCGCGGTTTAGTTACTATTTGCAATGAGTCACGCAAATAACTAACCAAATAAACATGGTAATTTCCGTAAGTAACTATACCTATATAAATTAAATATATAAAAAAAAATAAACATAATGATGAATAAATAAAAATAAAAGTCCATTCAAAATCATATCGAAGAATATATAATAAAAGTCCATTCAAAATTATATCGAAGAATATATAATAAAAATCCACCCCAAAACCTGTGATTGTATTATTCATTTACCAGTTTGATCGCCACCGGTCTGGATCTCGTTGTGGGTCAATGTAGCATCCGTTCTTTCGGCTTGTAGTTTTTCGTAAGCAGCCAGACCCTTCTTCTCTTCCTCCGGTGACGCATACTCCATCGGCGGTACAGGAAGTACTTCCTTAACATTTTTCATGGCTACGGGAACATACCAGAGCGTAGCTTCATTGGCGATGCGGGATTTCCCTGGAATGAGTATTCATCAACCCGTTATTTTCCAAGTGTAGGGAAATATAAGGACGACGGTGTGGCAGTGTCCGACTAAAGGAAATATGCGTACAAATTATCGTACAGTACATTTATTTCCATTTAAACATAAAAAGAATATTCTTCAATGGGTACCGATAAAAAAATACACATGTCTATCTAAGTACTACTGTACTTGTACGATTCTTGTGTAAACGGAGTACAAGTTCAGCAGAATAATCCATCCACAACATATGTAACAATGTCGAAAGGACACAGAAACTCACCGGTTAGAAGGTTATTGGCCACCACGGTGGTATGAACCTGCAAGGAGTGAGGCGACGTGTACGCGACTTCCGCGTGGACCTCGGCTACCTCGCCGACCAAGATGTGGGACTTAAACTGCGTGCAATCGATGTGTACCAGTGTGGTCAAACAAGGTTTGAAACCCGGAATGTTCTACAAGTGAACAAAACACTAAGCATGCGAGATATAAAATATGTATTAAGTGCATTATACCTCGCATGTTTCTGTACGAAAAAAATTCTTTCGTGAAACAATAAAAAAAAAGACTCGAAGAAAGTTATGTCGATCGTCCGAGCCACCAGCTTTTTGAGCATGGATGCCTGTTTTTGTGAACATTTTACCGTATTTTACGCATGCGTGAACGCACTCTGTTTCTATGTGCTTCATCTGTGGGCTATTTTGCTTTCGACCGCACATCCAATTTGGTTCAACCTCCAACCTCCCCCCTCGTTCTCGGAGAGAATCGATCAATTTTTGTCGGAGAATTTATTTCACCCAAAAGGACCCTCCTCTCATCCAGTGTGGGACGGAGAGCAATTGCGGGTCATATGTATAGCAACAGCAGCAGCAGCAGCAGCAACAGCAGCAGCAGCAGCGGATTAGGTCCTGCGGCAAAACCATAACACAGTACCAAACAGAAATGAAAAAAACAACAATGACTTACTCTGTTCTGCTCGTCGTTGCAGTATTTCGTTGTGATGATATGGCCGGCTTCTTCTATCATTTGCAGCACCACACCGCCGTGAATAATGTTCAGTGGGTTGGAGTCGGACAGAAGGACCGGCCTAGACACAACATGTACAAGGGAGGTTATCAAGCCATAATCGCGATACAGGTCATATGATATCAGTAGGGGCATCGAAGGGGTAAATGGTGACACGCGACATTGTCGTTTTTGAAAAATTGACACCGAACATCGGCATCTAAATTAAGACACCGAAAATGTCAAAAAAATCGACAGTCGACATAGTGCATTTCGAAAATTGGACACTAGACACCCTTTCCAGACTCCTTTCCATCTGAATACCATTTCCGTCAAATAATATTACTCCTGCATCTTGAGTGGCAATTCTTCTTGTGCGAACAAGACAGCTTGATCGTGTCACCCAAAGCTGCACGAATTCAGATTACTATAAATGTCCACGGAATGTTAAAAAACAAATATATCGACTACGAATCGTCCCACTGTTATGACCTCATTGGACGAAACATGAATATAAGAATTACCGGAACATGGATTACATCCTATGACGATATTCACCTCACAGGGGAAATGACATCACTAACTTTAATAAAGATACATTATGTCATCCACTGCTCCTTTGATTAGTGCAGAAAGCCACACTTTGGTAATATCTTTTCCGCATATCTACCTCGACAAGGTCAGGCTCTTGTTGCCAGTTGTTCCTGAGAAGTGTCTACATCTTATGTTTGTATCTGTGGGTTGCGGGAGCATCTGTGAAAGGCCTGTTCTGTTGCTCTTAATGACAAAAGTTTTATCCGCATTATTTACACTGGCTTGCTGACTTGATTGGTACTCTCTTTTGCATAGCGCATGGAGTAGTCGTCTTGCAGTCCTGTCACTTTTGATACATCGATGAAGACTGCAACACTTGACAAGCGTTGAAGACATCATGTCGATTATTAGCTGAAAATTAAAGAGAGAAAAATAATGAAGAGGTTACCAAAACGTCATAAATTTCGTGTAGAAGAACGTGGGTATCGTAGGGGAACGGTAGTGGATAGATAGCGTGTCTGGTAATTTAGTTAAGCCCCCGGAGGAAGAGAGGACCAGCGGCAGAGGTCGTTCAGGGCGCGGATCGGGGCAGGGTGGAGTGAGTGACCACTTGATGTGTCTACGCGGTCCCCAAGCGAAGGAAGGCGTGGGGCGAGCCCACAACCACTTGAGAGGGAGACCATCCCAACATCCGCAGGATGGGACGGCACATATGTAGCCGGAACACAAACTGGGGATGACTCAAGGCTAGGGCAGGGGTGGTGCGAGCCCGGATGGGTGGTCCCGGCGGTAGGGTGGCAAGATCCAGAAGTCACCGGAGTAGCCCCTAGGGTGTGGGGAGGGAACTCTGATGGTGCCAGGGTAGTCCCATGGGGGCGGGACGGGCGCTGTCGATGTTAAACGTAGCGGAATGTGGTCAGGGTATCCCCAAGGGAGGGGACAGATTTTGATGATGCCAGGGTGTCCCAGGTGGACAGTGGGCGTGAACCAGGAGATCGCAGAAAGAAATTAAATTTTCAAGAACGAAAACTCTCATGACGGTGTCAGAAGACGAAACCTCACAAATGGTGTCAAAAGTGAGAATGGATATCGGCCTAAATCTAGAAATTTGTTTCATTCTATAAATTCAGAAACCTGATAAACATCGCTGTTTCGGTTGTGATGTGGCAAACGTGCCTATCCCGGGACACCACAGAACTCCGTCTCGGCACTGTTACTAATACCATAGCAGCGCGAAGCACACAAACTGATGACGTTTACCACTAAAATGAAAACTTGTGGTAAATTTATATCACGGTCAAGGCTAAGAGACTCCATTTGGCAGTCTGGCATGCCTGGAGTATAGACGACAGAAATCTTCAAAGGACTGATTCTTATTTGTATTTTGACCTCTTTGTTTTGGGTGGGAAGGAGCTTGATATGCAACTTTAACTTAACCCGGTCTCTTGTCATTACTCTACCGAGCTGGTGAAACAGACTCCTGGTGAGAGATTTAACATTAGTATAAGATAGAGGGGAATGATCACAGCAGAATTATATTTAGGTACATTTACTATTTTAGGACAGTCAATTTAATGTGAAGAAAATGTAGTCTATGTATATTTTGGCGGATATACTTCATATCAGATGAACAATTTAAATACTCATGATATTATCTGGCAGTGACAATTTATCATTCATATAGTACTTTTCTTAGCACATTCTACCTATTATTATATTTTTACAGGTGATGGGAGCTACAGGTTTAGATATTTCATTTCTGGATTGTCAATTTAAGACAGTGCCATATAACCCAAATCAGGACTTTTGGGACTTGATGCCATTTAACATGTTTCAGGCCCTGTCAGAATTATATGCAATATTACAGTTGCACTCACCCTTGCACCCAATATGGGAAAGAGGTATATTATATTAGACCCCATATCAATCACCCTCTTCCCATCAACTATAGCTCTGTCACTTTACAGTACCAGTGTAGAAGAGGTATATGGGGTTCCATATCCCCACCTCCTTTCATCTATAACGTCATGGTGCCTGTGTAGAAGAGGCCCCCACCCCCTCCCACTGTCACTTTACCATAAGTTTACATATGATGCCTGTGACAGTTAGCCTATCCACAGGCGCTTAGAACTATAGACCAGTGAGGGGGTAGTCTAAACTGTATAGCACCTACTCCAATAATACAGCATAGAATACCCCTATCACAGTGTGTGCAGTGTACTTTAGCCTGAAAATCAGACATAAGGTTGTATATATCAGTCCAGATGTAAATGCCTGAAGCACAAGACAAGCAAGTCGATTATTCTTAGCTTGTGCCATATTCATGCATGCCACAAGCTAAGACTATACTGACTTGCATGGCTTGTGCTTCAGGTGCTTCAGTATAGTCCTGCTAGCAAGCCGATCTGGCTACCACCAACAGTGACTAGACCAGTATTGTAGCTGACTATATATTACATCTATGGAACTATAGTTTTAGCCAGAGCGATCCACAGGCGCTGTATAAATCAGCTGGGGAGGGGGGGGGGGTATAAAAGGGGTACCTCCCCCCCCCTCCCCTCCCTGCTGATTTACGGTGCCTGTGGAGCGATCTGTATTTTCAATCCCTCTGACTAATTACAACATTAATGGCCAGGGACAGGCCAGGACAGGGTGATTGCGCAATTTCTGACCTCAACACTATAGTCATATATGATCAGGATATAATCTATCTTGTGTGGGCGATAATAGGGATGAGGTCAGAAACTCTACAGGACAGTCATCTACTATACTATAGACTAGTACTACTACTAAATCACCCTGCCTGGTTTGCCCCCCCCCCCCACCCCCCCCGTACGTTGAAGAGTGATTTAGCACTTATTATCTTATATACTAGCTAGCTAAGATAACACGTTCCCTATTAGTTATTAGTCTAAATGCTCAAAATGCACATATTTATGGGGCACAAACTGTGGCTCACAGAGATAGTGTTAAGGTTTGCTTCGAGTTTGATAGCGTTCGGCTGCCCTGTTGAAGTTACTGACCAATGAATATGTTGCTACAACGTGACTTTCGCCCTCAGTTGACAGTTGTGCACTGGAGTCGGGTACCAGTTTACTCGCTTTCTGACTCACCCGCAAGGTGGCGTTAGTCTCTTCGGCAGACCGCCGGTGCTCGTGGTAGTTTATTTCAGACAGATGAAAGCATATCATATGCATTTGACGGCGCAACTGCGGTGGCATTACCGCGGTCTCTTTAATAATGCCCTTTTTTATATGTAGAAACAGGTAGCATGCATCAATGTAGTCATCAATTATAGAGGCGAACGATAAAGGAACAGATCCAATAGACCGTTTCAGATAACCCTGGCGACATCTATCGTCCAAAATATTGTTTCGTGTTTCGGGTCAGAAAACCGATTCCCGCATGTTTTCTTTTCCATGCAGGCGTTTGGATTTAGTTTAAGTGCCTGGCTTCAACGTTTCTTTTATCAGGAGAAGGTTGACTTTATATAGGCATTGTTATATATGGAATCACAATTTATATTTCACTAGATTAAGAACAGGCAGTTAATTCCATCTATTGGGGGCGGGGGGGGGGGGGGGGGGTGTATTTGCGTTCCTCGGAATTGGGCTTTTCATTTTTACCGTGAACTGCAGGGTAGTAAGGAAATAATTCTTCGTGAACTGGGAATTGGTTATTAGCCGACCGCCGTGATCAAGAATTTTCATTAATCGTGAACTGGGAATTTTAATATTAAATAAGTTATAAACAAGTTATAATCGGTACACATCGGGTAACCAGGTAACAAGTTATGTATTCTGTGCATATATTCTAGGCTCTTCCACAGCCTCACCTCCCCACGGTCCATGTACCAACCTGAGTGAGCGCGCCACGTAATGAGCAGGGGGCTATGGAAGAGACAATATATATAGTCCTGAATTTTTAATATCTATTGACGAAATTAAACGCCCGAAAGATAATTATTTCGGCACTGAAGAAAACTAATGATCAGCAAACCGGTAATGTGTATGACCGCTTTCCTGCTATGCACACCTTAGTATAAGTCATTACATATTTGCCGTTTGGCATTTACATCAGCTGTTTTCTGGGCTTATATGCCTCCATCTCGTTCTTATAATCATTTAAGAGTCAATATAGCTATCTTTTACCGGACCTTAATATATAATTAATAATAACATATACGATGTTTACGTGCAAAGACAATTAAGCTTTTGGGGTATTTCATATTTTTTGGCACACATTTTATTGACTAATATATATACATGAGGCTTATCGTCCAAACAATAAAATAAATCAATATTCCGCCAATATGAAATGCGAAATAAATTTATTTTACCGCACCGGAGTGTTGAGCATGGGGTTGGGGCCGGAGGGATGCCCCCCCACCCCCCCCCCCCCCCCCCAGTGATCATACATAATTTCTCCACATCTTTATCAGCTGTGCCATGATAAATACCAATAGATATATTGCTTCGATTGGCCGTGATGTCATTATTTCACTTAGTCTTTTATCGAATAGTACGTACACGCCAAATTCGCTACAGTTGCAAAACCACAATGGTTTGGTCTCCTGTACCAGAGCGTATCTCGTTAAAAACAACAAAATATATGCATTATGCAATTAATATGATGGAGGGCATTATGGGGGGCTGTATGTCGGAACGGTAAGTATATTATTTTGGCCTGAGTAATTAAGTAATTGCATGGTTCATATCTGGTTCAGTTGCGTCTGGCGTTTTTTTTTGGCGGCTATAATCCATTTACAAAGGTATACTGGGCCGCACAGTATTAGGTGGTGGGATGTTAATCAGGAGAAGATGCAAATGACGCCCTTCGTATGGGAAAAATAGGGCACCATTTATAGCGTATAAATGGGTACGCCCCTTCCCCCCCCCCCCACCCCCACCCACCCCCCCGCCAGGCCTGTATAACTCGCAAGCATTGTGTTCCTTACTTATCGGGGTTCACCTTTGTTTTCGGCAATTAGTGAGTACAATATTACGGTTAAACACACAATACGCACATTTTACCCAATCAGGCAAGAAGCAAGAGCAGGACAACTTAGTTGACAAATAAACACATAGAACAGTTGTAAGTATGGTAGTTTTCTGCCCGTGATTTCTTTGGAGTTGTTACGGGAAATGTTATGAAATCATTGATCAGGAGGTAGGGGGTGGACAGTTCCAAATCACGGTAAATGCAACGCAGATTAGGCTTTTACCACCCCCACAACCAGATTTATGTAACAATACCCCCCCCCGCCTCCCCGCCCCTTGGAGTAGCTGTAGAATCCCTCAGTATGCAGACGATATATAAGCTTACGTCAAACTTTAAATGGTCACAGTTCCAGACAGTTTGACTTGAGGGGCAGCGTAGGAATTCATCATTGGTCAGTCACTTCAGCCCATATCGTACTATATCGTACCAACCCATGGGTACCACCATAAAATCGTCTCTGATATTCGATACCCCAACCTGAACGAACGTGACTACGCTTTCAGTTTACACTAAAATGAAAGATACCTTTCTACCGGAATATATATTTAATGCTCATCTGGCGACTTGAGTCATGTCGGAACTCTGCTAATGGAAAAGAATAGTGAGGATATTAAACGTAGGTGCATGACATATACGAGTTGAGAGCAGACCGCGTTTACTTTGTTAAACTACCACAGCCCCAGGCAAACCCGCTTCTCTAAAAGTTCTTTAGACACCAGTCAGGAATTGACTGTAGCTTTTATCATAATGTGTGAGCATACAATAATACGGTATGGGTAAACTACGAAACGGACTTTGTTTCGCGAAATGGAGCATCAATAGGCGAAACAGAGTGATTGGGTAGCCGTATTGGCGGTAATGGTAGTGTGACATTATAAACTATTAAGTATAACATATTATCCATCAAAGTATATCCATTAAGGAAGGGGAATTCGCAACATTTTGGAGCTGTAACATTTTTCACCCACCGGACCCATCGGCAATATTGTGTGTTGATAAAAAGAAACTGCAGTGGGCCATCTGGCAAAAATTATCTGCAGTCTGCAGAGGCGCCAGCTGGCATTGCTAAATCCAAGCAAACACGTTCTTAGTGAAATTATTTTACTTATTTCTGCGCAACCACCGACACACAAGCACGCAAATATAAACTCCCATTGTGCACAATCGATGCAATTTTAGCCTCCTGTCGACTACTTTGCATGTTTCTTCATGATGTTTGCACGCTTTCCTCGCTTTCGCTGGCTTGCTGCATGATTTTTTTTTTTTGCATAAAGAATTAAGTGGGTGTATAGGAAAGTTACAACAAATATTTTTACTTAACTATAGATACTATGCATGGATAGGTTAGACCGATGATATATTATATATATATACCCTTATGGTTATAATTCTCATATGAGTATTAAAGTTAGTAGTTAGGTATATATCCAAGGACAGCTTTTTGCCGATTTAATATGTGAATCTAGTGAAGGCAAATAACCGGAAGGTAGGCTGTACATACAGGCCATTGATGCTATAGTCATGTATCCCTGTCTTATCTCAATCAGATCCCATAGTGACTGTACAGCCCTATTGTTTGTTATCAAACGACAGTATCTGATTCTAGTACATTGGTCCTTGCATTATATTCCCTCTATTATACAACTCCCATTATCTGGTCTTTTCACTGTGCATGGAACACTTTTACATGTTAAAGCCCCTTTATTCTGCGACTGCCTTGTTAACACAACTTATGACTGACTTGTCAGCTCATTTTATGACTGGCACGCAATTCAATTCTTTTTTTCAGCTTGGTTTCACTGAATGATGATGCTATCTTGGATAAGTGGGGAAAAGGAGCCAGAGCTGTATTAAAGATGATGAAGCTTTATTAATTATAGTGACATTTGAGTGTGTGATGATACTTGAGCGAAAATTCGCCTGCATCAATTCTTCAATAATATTTGACCATTCTGATTATAACCTACAGCTTAAACATAGTACCGGTCATCAATAAGTGTCTTTATTAAATACATTTTACAGCTGGTTCATGCAGCAATGGCGCAGGAAAAGGCTCCCGGAATGAATCCATTGGAGCAATATGTTCTTTTGGCAAAGTCTGCTAAAGGAGCTGCAGCAGTGGAACTGACAAAACAGGTTCTGGAAGCTCCTGGTGTTTATGTATTTGGAGAGTTGCTTGACATGGAAAATATCAAAGAGGTATGTTGAAGTCCACCTCTTTCAAGAGATGAACATGATGAATCCTAATATATCTTGCTGTCAAATAGAATGCTGGCTAATTTTATTATTAATTGATATATAATCATATGACACCTTAAACATGAATAAATAGTCATATATTATGATAAAGATTTTTCATGTTGAAGTAAAGACCTACATGTTACTGATAATAGGATTTGATCTATTTTTATTTCATTATTTCAGCTAGCTACTGGTCCACATGAACAACTTTTCAACCTTTTGAATTTATTTGCCTATGGAACATACAGTGACTACAAAGGTGAATCATGTTTTCAAAAAGTTGTCTTATTTTGTATTTAGCAAAGTTAAATAGAACTAATGGAACTCATTGACAGGTTGCGGCCTAACAGTCCTTTCTGGGTATTATTACCTGTTGTATAGAGTACCGGTAATATGCATATATTGACTTTACTACCTGTTACTGTTTTTTTTATCAGACTGTTGCCATTTTATCAGTGGGAATTGAAAGCCAAATTGAAATAGCCTGATTAGCACCAATATTGTCTGTTCCAGGAAGTCAAGAAACTTTGCCAGAGCTCTCTGCTGCACAAGTTAGGAAGCTAAGGCATCTGACCATTGTTTCCCTAGCGACAAAAAATAAGGTAGACTCACTGAATACTTTCTTCCCATAAATTTCTGTGTCGCAATTATGATGAAGAATGCATTTGTGTTTAGTTCTAGTGTAAAGCCAAAACACTGACTACAGTTCAATTTACCGGTAACCATTATTGCTTTTAGTGTGGTGATATAATTTGGGCACAAGATTAAATGATAAGAGTATTAGCTGTATTGTACCGATAAAAATATTTTATATACATATGACATCTCTATGGAAATTTCTGGTTCAGCTGGATCTGTAATGCCGTGGGGATTGGGCTGAGGGTCTTTTACTAAGATGCAATTATTCGCTTGACATCAGCTATAGAATATTGTGCAACCAGGTTGGTTAGAGGTAAATATGCCACTTTTCCACTGAGATCAAAGATTTCCCTCTACCGGTAAAGTAATGGAGGCTGGTCTTGACTTTCATATTCATTTATGGTTGAGCCGAATTGCACTGATACATATTTTATGTACCGGTACAAGGATTTGTCATGGCGTAGGATTGTTACAAATTTAGTAGGATTGAACAAACCTAATTTTCTTTGCATTTGGCTTACAGTGTTTGTCATATGCACTACTATTGAAAGAGCTAGACATAAAGAATGTCAGAGAACTGGAGGTAAGTACCCGGCAGGCCAAAAGTGACTGGCCCGAAGAGGGGTTGTAAGTCAAAGTAGTAATGTGGTAGCAAATGGTCATAGCCTTTAGTGGTGCTTTTTTTAGTTATGTACGCAAACATATATCTAGTGCAGCTGCATCAGTTTTAAATAGCCTGAAAGTTTGGCCTTGATCAGTTGAGTTGCATTTTAGCAAACCATGTACATGTACAGTAGTTTGTACTAGACAATCTTATTAATATAAATAATTGTGCCGCTCGGACTAATAAAAGTATACTCATGTGATGCAAACGTTATCCTCTATATTGACATGGACACTTGTTATCGGATATCATCATGTATTTATTCATTACTTCTCCCTTTTTGCTACAGGATTTGATTATCGAGGTGATTTACGCGGATATTGTGCGTGGCAAGCTGGATCAAAAGAACCAACAGCTGGAAGTCGACTATGCTATAGGTCGCGACATCAGGCCGGAGTCCATTTCAGAAGTTATCTCTGTCCTGCAAGAATGGTGAGGGCGCTGAACTTGATGTATGGTGTCGATTGGTTTATCACTCATTTACCTGAAATCATGGCCATTTCATCTCACGATCAGGGAACTTGATCGGAATATATTGACATGTCGACTTACTTTTACCAAGCATTACCAATTTTACCATTACCAATACAGTTGGGACGAGCGCAACCAAACATAACGAATTGTTTTGAGGCCATATCCAGGTATCATGACAGTAGGGATTGGTTCCTATATACATCACCTGCTTTAACAAGAGCCGCGACATGTCTTGTAGTGAGTCGCTAAATATAGTCTTCATGTTTGATTCTGGATCGTTGGCATGGTTTCACTTGATAGATTATTAACATTTTGTGAATGATTCTCACATTTCAGTTGTCGAGCCAACCAACCCCCTGGGGCGACTGAAGTCAGATTGCTTCGGCCAAACGGCTCAACCGCTCGTCATTTCATTTTTTCTGTGTCATTTATAGGTGTTCTGGGTGCGAGACAGTTCTCCAAGGTATCGAGACGCAGGTTCTGAAAGCCAACCAGAATAAGGAAACCCAGAACCGGATTAAGCTACAGACAGAACAGGATGTAAGATACCCTTGACATTGTCCTTTCCAATCGCCTGGTTAGTCATCTATATCATTGTTATTTGTATCCGCAACGTAGCGTCCAGTTTAAGAATGTATACTCTGAAAAGGGGAGAGATGTGTCATAGAACTTCTCGACCTAATACAACTGACGCCTCTGTAAATATAGATTGAAGGTCCCATGCGAGCGTTAATACTACTTAACAGATCTGAAAGAAATCGACTTTCAACCATACAGGAAACAACATATTTTTGTTACAACGTTAAGCGTTCTCGCTTTGAGGCCCTTGGCCCCAGGTATGACGTTTTGTCTTGGATGAGGGCTCCAAGTTGTAAAACTTGATCCGATTACCTAGCTCCCGACCATTCCCATCGGTGTTGAAGCAAGTACCGCTGAACATCTCCTGCGCGCCCAAGTGTAGCCATTATTCTTTCATCCACTACATGATGCCATATTAATGAGTTGCAGAATCATCAAATTATCGTGTTTAAGGACCTGTCGCACATATTTAATGTTTACCAGTATTTGTTACGGACGCCTTACACCAACAAGACATCATACTTGCTCTTAGATATACTTTTTCTCTTCCTTCGCATGGGGTCTTTAGGCTGATATTAACTTAAATCACTTTATATGTGAGAATATACGGTAATTACATTATTTCTGGGCCGTGTGTGGCAGGTGGCCAACATTAAGAAGACGTTGAAGTCGTCCCAGCAGGCAGACATAGAGGAGCAGATGGTGACAGACTCCAGGGAACTGCCATCGCAGACTGACAAACCAAGCAAGAAGACGTCGAAAACTAAAGGGTAGGTGAGGTGGACACATCATTGGTTGGTTGTATATTCAGGACGCTTTAACCACTTTTTGTCATATCGCGTCAATGATAGAAGGAAGGGAGAGTGGAGCCATGTCCTCGGGGGTAACCCCCTACTCTTTGCGAAGAAGGACATGGGGTCTTTATCACGCGTCCACACAAACATGGCCACAGCGGGGCTCGAACCACCGATCCACGTGCCGTTAGGCTCTCAGGTGGCCAGAGCACTCAAGGCGAGCGCTCAAACCCACTGAGCTACCGGGCCGGCCCCAGCACATCATTGGGAATGCCGGTAACGCCTGCTCGCCCCTACGGCGTCACCCAGTGGCCTAGTAGGGAGAGCATTCGCCTATGTTGTTGTGTGCTCTGCTAGGTCAGCCCAAGCGTCCTTCTAGTGAATAATTATGTTATCTAAGGTACATTGATCATAGTTTGGCAATCACATAAGACGGCGGTGTGCTGGAAAAACTCATGATTGCAGAGAAAAAGTATCTCTGTTAGGTTATGATAGAGAAGAACTTGGACATCCCATGTTAGCCACGAGGCTAGGACTTCTACTATTGTATTTCCTTGTGTCCAGCATCAAATATTTCTTGGGCAAATTATGCTAGCCTAACGTATATATATTCATTTCAGCTTGCGAGGCAGTGGAAAGTTGTTCAGCAAGTCTTCTTGAGGACCCGTTCCAGATGGACAGCGTCAAAATGAGTCGTGGCCAGTGACCCCGACACGTGACACGACTTGGATCTGGTTCCGTGTGCGCTGGGCGCCTTGTATTGTTCAGGATTCTTGTCCTGGAGGACGGCGATAGTCGGACTGACACTGACATTTCTTTGTGACAAATATCGCAATCTGAACTGGTCACTCCGATATGGGCCATCGAGTTGACAGGGGATTTAGATACCAACGCCATGCACAAGGGGCAAGATAATAGGGGCTACTCGGTGGGGTGTTCTTTCGATGTCGACACTTAAAGGCGAAGGATTTCACCCACCTGTCGGGGTTTAAGTTATACAGTCGAACAGTCTCCACAATTAGTGTGCTTAATTTTTGCCTCCTGGTTCAGTGCGACTTCATATGTAGCGAAAGGCACTTCTCTCAAGGTCATGGAGCCTGAATGGGGTTCCACTTCACACCTTGTTTCTTATTGCTGTGTAATCCACATTTGAAAGAGTTTTTTTTAACATTGATGATGACCCCCGTATAAATGTGAATGGTTAGAAATAATGTTCGAGCAAGCAATTTATTACGAGTTTCAAACCTTAGCAATCATGGATATAAGCCTGTAGTTATTACATTGTATAGAGGCCTCTGCAATTCCTTGGTTAAGATTAATCTTTTCCTATAAACGAAAGTCCACGGGTTTTAGATGGTGAAGCAGCGGTGACGGTGCCATCCACTTTGGTGGGAAAATAAACCTTATTCAACAGACATCCAGAAGATGTGTGGAGCAGAGATAAAGGGCTATCGTAACTGATTATATGGGATAGAATATAAGAACTTTATTCTATGTGCAGGACTGACATGTTCGCATGGCCAATAGTATATGTAAACCGAAGATTCAGGTTTCAGTTAAAATATTGATAGATTTGGATGGCGTTCATGTTCTTCTTTAGAGCTGGCAATTCCGCAAACCAGGTCTGACTTCGGACGTAAAAACCGATGCAAATTGAAGAAAAAGACAACAAAGCCAATTCAAAAATTAATTGTTTTATTTCTTCCCGGTTCATAGGGAACATTCGAATAAAATAATATAACAATTCGATTAATTTCCTTTATTGAGCGTGCCAGTTGAAGCTTACCAACACAGTTTAAGACCACTGAATAACAATCTATGATATTTTATTCCCTAGACATAAAAGTCCATATAAGGTGGCTTACTTTGTTCAACGCCATGGGCAAATACAGATTTGGAACGATTTCCACTTCATAACAGATAAATATGATATGTAGAATTATTTAAACGACGAGTGACAAAACTAGAGAAAAAAAAAACGCCGACTTTTGCCATTTACTTTGAAAGTCCTTGCGTAAGTACGAAAATGCTGTTTTAAGCAGGGGTTTTCTATCCAAAAGCATTTTTTTCGTGGGAAGAGGGCGATCCGTTCAGAATGCCGGCTGGTTTACCTTTAATGTGGCGTTATATATAGATACCGCTGATTCATATGTCGAAGCACGTATGCCTGTTTTACCCATGATATCCTTTGTCGAAAACTAGCAATTCCTGTATAAAAGCCCTTATCATGGCTAGACATTCTTGTGAGAACAAATTGGGCCAAACATATGGGCGGCACCCAGCCCTCCCAAAATGTCTTATCCAAACTGGACTGGTTGCCATCATAGTAAAACGCACACCCGCAAAAAACGAACTGAATCCTAAGAAGTGTTAGAAGTATGTACCTGCATACTCACAACATCTCTGACCGCTACCACATTATGAAACACCCATCGTACATTATTAGCCTAAGGCTTTGTAACCACGAAAATCACTGGAATCAGTACAGTAAAAAACGAATACAACCAAACCGTAAGCAGCTGAACGAAAACGAATTGCCACTTGCAAGCATGGGCCTCGTCGTTACGAAAAGGCCACATATGATGCGATGTTCATGGAACCCATGCAATAAGAGAACCACTATTATATACATTACCAGGAACACTCTTGTATATACAAACTCCTATATATGACAAATAGATACACATTCATTTGGTTTAAACATATTTTTATTTGGCAATTGGAAAGCAGGCAAAGCCTATACAAATTCCTCTTGCTGAGTATGCATACACATTCATTTGATATCTTCATGACTCGACAGTTGTTAATAACCAAAAATACAACAGGACAAATGACAATAATGCACACAGTAAGTGTTAATAATACACACAGTAAGTGTCAATAAAGCACACAGTAAGTGTCAATAAAGCACACAGTAAGTGTCAATAAAGCACACAGCAAGTGTCAATAATACACACAGTAAGTGTCAATAAAGCACACAGCAAGTGTCAATAAAGCACACAGTAAGTGTCAATAAAGCACACAGCAAGTGTCAATAATACACACAGTAAGTGTCAATAAAGCACACAGCAAGTGTCAATAATACACACAGTAAGTGTCAATAAAGCACACAGCAAGTGTCAATAATGCACACAGTACGTGTCCGTAGTACACACCGCAGGTGTCAATAATACATAATGCGAATGTAACCTTTCAAATCACTAAGGCAAGTTGGCGTGATGGACCGTTGCTATGCCCACAAGGGCTAACCACCATACCAGGGAGGCCCTTGTTCGCCAGCCGACAAATATACTTAACGTATTACAGAACGATGTGTATTTTAACATACACGTTTCACAAACATTTTGATAGGCGTAATGCTCACAGATTTGAAAGACCATATACAGGCATACTTCTGCACAACATCCTTTGGCTTTGCATATCTATCACAACGAGCTCAAGGATATTCAGTACCAAATACACGAACGTAAGGAATGATAGAGGTAATAATATAGGTGGGGAATCTGGTGGAGTGCCACATATAAAGGCAGTAGCAAATTGATAACAATTGTAAGCAAAAATCAAAACCGTGATCACAAAGTACCAGCTGCAGTGAGTTGGGGAGTAGTCTCAGAGAAACATTGAAATTCTTACAAAACCGATTGCAAATAGAGATATATCTGGTCATTTATACCAACGGTACATAGAAACAATATGCCCCGGTCAAACAACCTCAGACACGTATCTCAACACAAACCATTGACACGAGTATCAAAATATGAACCAGAAATCGTCAATATGCAAGGACCGTTGTGTTAGATTCGTTGGCGGATTTGGTCAATATAGTGCAGACGACGTGATGTCACTGTGGGTGACGTCACTAACAGGTCACGTGATGTCACAACAGGTCACGTGCAGACAGTTTTGGTCGTCACAGTGTTGCCAACCGTCCTTGTCACAGTGCGGCATGAGCGCGTACCTGGAATCCACAAAATGAAGTGAAATCGTTAAGAAACATGAAGCATACGGCTGTATAATTTAGATATTCTTCATTAATTTATATGCAAAAAAATATAGTTTCTTTTTAGTCAAGTAGGTAGATAAAATTGCATCAATCTTCAATTGTAATATTCGTATACCTCTAATTGAAATTATAGACTGTTGCCCAAGAATTTCATTACTATATTATTACAACTCGTAAACTTGGTCCAGTTAGAGTGGCGCGGGGATAAGCGCATTACTGACCCGGGTATTGTTTCCACGTTACGGCGAACTATGTTTTCAGCATAAATCACATATTACTCACGCGTACCATATACTACAATAATACATTTCGTGGACTCTATTATATGGAAAATGGGCCGTTGAGGGAGATCTGTGGGGATTCGTCCAGAGCACGTCGCCAAACAAGATTTCAAGCTCGTAGTACCCTATACGTGTTCCATTTAATGAGAACACTTGACCGATATTTGTGTGACAATACTTGACCGATAATTGTGACAATACTTGACCGATATTTCTGTGACAATACTTGACCGATATTTCTGTGACAATACTTGACCGATATTTGTGACAATACTTGACAGATATTTCTGTGACAATACTTGACCGATATTTGCGTGATAAAAAACTCTACGATACCTGTGGGAGCCTGGTTTTGATGAACATCAAACTGCTGCTGCTGCGTCTTAACCTGGTCATGCAAGCGCTGGTTTTGTTCCCGCACTCTGTCGTGATGGTCGTGGGCTTTCTGGTGGATCGACTGCGCTCTCTGGTGTGCCGATTGGTGCGCCCTCTGGTGGAACGCCTGATGACCATTTTGCTCTGCCGTAAACATGTTGTCATGGCCACCGAAATGTCCTCCAAAGTGACCGAATTCGTCATCGCTGAAGCCGTCGAAGATGCTATCGAAGTTGAAAGCCGATCCGGCTCCGGAGTGAGTGTGGCGGTGGAACGTCTGCTGCTGCTGTTGATTTCCTCTCTGCCCTGCAGTCCGATGGAAGTTAAAGGCGTCGTCGAAGTTTTTGAAAAAGTCGTCAAATTTGAAGTCGTTGCCAGCGCCAGCCGGTCTGGGACTGCCAGCCCCGACGCCGGCCTCGCCAAACTGGTCGTACTTCCGTCGTGCCTCTTCATCGCTTAGTATTTCGTATGCTATATGAAATAAATCAAATGTTAGAATCCATTAGCATACATATGTCAAGTGAGAATATTTCCAGATGAGAAATATTTTATTCCGGAAGGATTAAACACAACGTTAATTTGACCTACAAAATGATATAGAAGAACATGTGACAGTCTAAAATAGGATTTTATTCAAGTCACCCCCCCCCCCCCACCCCCCTTTATATATACGTGTCCCCTGGTGGCCAATATAACAATGACACTAGCGCCACCTACAAGACATACACGACAGTTCATACAAGCTGGTTCCAAAGAGCCAGCTCTTCATCATAATGCAACCATACATGACAGTTCTGGGTTACAGCGATTATTCCACTTCTGCTTTCTTCTCCTTCTAGAACTCCTTTGTTTGAGCGATTTATGCCAGAGTAAAGTAATACCTGCAAGATCAACAATCATGTCTCTGCCCAGGGATATCAATTACACACATGTTCGAAATATAAACATTTGATCAACAGACGTTTCCCAGCAGAAACATTTGCCAAATATCAATTTGAACTGCATGCTGAACTACAAACCGCACAATTCGAGAATATGCTGTATGAATACGGATTGATATAGTCTCAAGTCACGTATTTGTTCCTCCATCATCACCTTGCATATATCAATTAGTATCTAACTTGAACTTGAAGTTAAATGGTTGTATGGGTATTACACCTTTGGCAATTTTGAGAAATTGCTCCTCAGCATCAGGTTCCTTATTTTTGTCTGGATGGTATTTCAGAGCCAACTTGCGAAAGGCTTTCTTGATGTCTTTGTCAGAAGCAGTCTTCGTAACACCAAGCAGCTTGTAGTAATCTTCCGCAGATACAGAAACTGCAGTAAGCCAAACTGCAGAAGTTGCACATAGCAACCAATAAGACGTCAACCTCATTTTGTCCAGGTCTACAAGAGAAGAAATTATAGAATACCATTATGATGAGGAATATCATAAATGCTGATAAAAATACTGTTTTTAAATAAGGGATTAATTTTGACAAGGTAGTCTTTTCAAGGAGATAACACTAATTTGGTCAGACTTTCGATTTAGTACATTGTAACTTAACATTTCCAAAGTTGTCAAAACTTGCTGTAAGTCAGCTGCCCATAACTATAATGTATAGATTTTAATATATTTGCTATAGATCTAGGCGTGTACGAACTTCAGTCACAACTAATCTGATTTTAAATAAATTAGGTAAAGGTGGAGGTTCTATTGTATCAAAGTTGCAGAGGGCATAATCCATTGCCTATGTGAAACTGTTTGTGCCATGTAGATATCATAATCACATGTTATCCAAGTTTGGAAACTATTTATCAGAACTAGCATGTAGCTTGAAACTAGTATGGAATATCAGTAGTGGCTCACATATTAGTATAAAAGCCAAGACTGACTACAGGAACAAGGTCTGAAATATCTGAGCAGATGGCTGAGGTAGCCTTTGTCCTCTGAGCTAGTTGTAATGGGACTGGACTACCCATAGGTACTCTGTGACTGACAACTAGCTTAATAATGTAATATTGGAACCATAGATCATGTATACAGTAATCTGTGGGGGAAGGAGAGATGCTAATAATCATAAGAGATTGTATGCCCCCCCAAATTTTTTTTACTGAGCCAGTGATCTACATATGTCTGTAGTTGTGCAATAAATCTGATTTAGAACCATGATAGACTACAGCATATACAAAATACACAAGGTATCCACCTTTCATGTATTTTATATACACTGGAGGGTTTCTACACACCTCTTGCCTCAGTCTACATTGCCTCTGCAATTAACAGATTAAGTCTAACAAACTTTACAAAGTATAGTTAATAATTAGTCATTTATTTTAAAGTTGAACTGGCAACTGCTGTCATTTGTCAGTGCTTAGTTCCATAGATGCAATACGGTCTGCTCCAATGGGTCCAGTCGCAGTACTACTGTTGGTGGTAGCTACAGCTCAGCTTGTTCGCAGAACACTACAGTTAGTGCTGATTGCCCAGGCTAACCCTAGGCTGTATGTAGGCGGAGACACAGCCTGGTCACATTCTGTAATAAAATTTAGGCCAGGAACAACCCTGTTTCAAAGTTGTTTGAATACGACCAAGTGTTACTCTCATCCTCCTATTTCTGTTGGAAAAGCTTCATAATATAAATAAACCTTAATCCTTTTTCTACTTCCTTAGTCAAGTAATGACTAATCAAATATTAAAACTTATTGAAAGGAAAGACTAAACTTTTTGTACTAATCTGTTACCTTACTAAAGAATGTAATATATATAACTTTGGCTCAAGTGCCCCCAGGTAGCCATGAATCCATGGCTATGGTTGAAGAATCATATGTTTCAGCCCACACAGCCTAGGGTTCTGGGCTAGCCCCCAGGCAAGCCCCCAAGGGTCTATAGTACTACCAAAACAGTTGGGTTGACTTCTTATCAAAGAATGCCAATTAACCCATTTTCACACCTGACCCCAGTGTAAGCCTAACATGCCTCTAACCCCCGCTGCACGGTATGTAAATGGCCAGCCAATCGACCTGGCTGGCAACATGATGCACTCCACCATAGATCGCCACCCCACCCACCCTAACCCTTCTGATGTGTTCATTGCTACAGATAGTGGGTCTCCCGAGGCTACACTGCTACAGTGTCTGTGCTGAGAGACCACAGGCGCCGTAAATCAGCAGGAGGGAGGGTACCCCTGAAAACAAGGTCCCCCCGTCCCCCCACCCCCCTTCTCGCCTGGGCTGGTCCCATATGTGCATATTGTTGCTCCGCGTGAAACCAACAAAGCCGGGGCTGTGGCTGTAACTTTGTAAGTGCTGTATCAGATTGAAAATACTGTGTCTTTTACTCAAACAACGATTAGAGGACAGTTGCACACAAAATTGGAGCGTGTGCACAATCTCAGTTTACCACTCGTCAATACTTACTTCGGGGTTTCTCTTGAAAGTTCGGCACGATTTTATCTCATGTTTACTTTTTGACAATTTCGACAGCGGGCTCAGTAGAGCGGAAGTACACGACAGCCTATTTCGGCTTATCTCATTGGCTGATACCTTTTAATATTTATTTTTGCCAGCAGGTGTCGCTGTGTTGCGGATTGCTATGGAGGGCCAAATATGTCGGAGATAAGCTTTATAAGGCAAAATAACACGCTAAACATAATAAATTTTATTTATTTTTCAGAACAAAACTTTAGAAGTAACTTGTGTACAAGCCAACTGAGTTTCCACCAATTCAAGATAAGAAAAGATGCAAACGGTCAAGTTTGAGATCGGATTAAGGCCTGACGTCGCTTTGAAACCCGAAAAATGTACCACAATATAATATATAGTTGCCGGGCCGGCCCTCACTTAATTAATTAAGTTCAGGTACAGTCGCATGAGAGTAGCCTAGTTTTTCTGTTTATTAGCTAGAATTTCCCAACTTTTGGCTCGGACAAAAAAAAGTGTTCGGTGTACACAAACAACATGCAGTTCTCGCATTTATATAAAAATATGAGCACTCAGATTTTCAGAGATCGTGACCAAAAGGCCCTTTTTGGCGGGTAAGCAGCAGCTGAGTGCCTGCCTGAAAAACTGCCCGTCCAAATTTAAAACTGCCTGTCTACCCTGGAGGGTGATAACTACAGCGTATGCCAACGGGAGCGAATTACCCCCTCCGCATCACGACTATCGGTCCCCATTAATTGTAAGGACTCGCGATCTGAATAGGAAGATCGAGTCATATATCGAATCACTATAAGAATTCGCAAGCTAATCGATGGCGGTAAATATAACGAAAACCGTCTTCGCGTTGAACCAACAAACTGGGAAGAACAATCTCAAACCGAAAATTGTCTATAAGCTTATACAAATAATCGGGAATATATATATGCGAATATATTCCCCGATCCATACTAATTCACACATTATATATGTCATACATAAACCATAATGGCTCATCCCTGACAACGTTGTTCAAAAAAAGATTTCAACAAAGAAACAAATTATAATCATGTAGACCTAATTTACAAAAGAATACACAAGACAATGGATCCATTAACCTATCGAACGGAATGAATCCATCCGTTAATTATTCAGATAAAAGTTATATATATAGTATAAGGGATCAATAGTATAGTAGCAGTGATTTACTTAAGCTGGCTATTAAAGTTGAACTGGTAAGAGAGTGTCATTCGATGAGTTGATTCTCACATAATCTAAAGTCGTTTGCTATCTTTGCTCGTCACCATATATATGTCATGGGCGTGTCCGGGGTGGGGGGGGGGGGGGGCCGACAGACCCTGCCGAACAGACCCGGACAGGCCCAGCCCCCCTTTCAGATCCTAAGGTATATCTGTGCCCCACTTTTCAAATTCTGTGCCCCTCTTTCAAATTATGTGTCCCCCTGGCCTCTCCTTATATGTTACAATGCATATCAAGCTTCGTAATTGTTGTGTTATTTATCTCTTACCAACGATTATCAGATTATAGTGTGCAAATAGTACGTAACGGGCACCACGGTCACCTACGCCTCAGGTTTATACACGCATTTTTTCATGTTTTTGTTAAACATTTTATTGTGCCTCCCCTTTCAATAATTCCACACGCCCCTATAGATATATATGTAGCACGCCGCAGAATGTCTTCGTCAATGTTTTCTCAGAGCAATGGCATGCCATAGGTTTAACCACGCACGTAGTGTTGTTTATTTTGATGACAAGACGCACGTGACAACTGCACCGGAAGTGTGGTCATCTTACCACGTGACTACACGCAAAAAAAATCTGTTCAAGATGGCCACCGCCTTGTATCTTGAACATTATTTGGACAGTAAGTTGACATTTACAGGGTCATCCGATCTTAATACGTGTTCTCAGGTTAATTAAGTATAGCACCAAGATTCTATGCGTTCATTAGATGTATTACCTTGAATTTTATTTTAGCAAATTTTGCGTAGGAAGCAATTGAAGTTGGCTTAGGCCTTAGCTTCGCGCATCATCCACATTTTCATTTGCCGCCAAAAATAGCTGTTGTTGTTGTTGACATTTTTGTGACGTCAGCATTTAACCTGTCATGGATTGTTAAGGTGTCAGCGATAATAATTTGAAACCTCATTAATATGACTAATCGTATTTGAAAGAAGTTTTTGTTTACTCAATAAAATGATAAAACCACAGAACTGTCATCAGCTCGTGTGCGGATCAAGATAAACCAAACGCAAAATCTGCTGTCCGCATGAACAGATGAATGTTGCATATGCTGAACTGCACAAATTGTGAACATCATTAAACAGTAGATTTACCATAAAATAAATCAATAAATATATGTTGTTTTCATTATTTTATTCTTGTTGTTATAATATTATTTACAGTTTTTTTCATGTCAAACTATTAATTTATATATAATAGTGTATTGTAGGGCCTTGATCCCTTGCAACTTGATCCCATGTGATTGTTGGAAATCCTTGTTATCCTCTTCTGGGTGGGAAGTAAGGTCCAGGAGTAAAATGTACCATGTCACTGCATTAGCGGACCATAATCTCTGTGCCGGGTTATGTACCCCGCGGAGTCTGGCTACTCTGTTCACATATCTATACTCATCCATTAGGAAGGGGGAGATTTTGCGCAGCTTTGTTTCATGGCGTTAATACATAAAAAAATGATGGGGACTCTTTTTTATAAGTTGCTAAATGTTTTTCGATACAAAACATTTACCTCTAATTCTTAGTTATTTGAAGTTGCATGTCGAGTTCTTTCCAGCCAAAACTAAGCCTAGGCTAAATTTATATAAAAACTTGCAGAAAACTCAATTGTTTCATTTTATAAATTCAGAAACCTGATAAACATCGCCGTTTCGGCTGTGGTGTGGCAAACGTGTCTATCTCGGGACATCACAGAACTCGGTCGCGGCACTGCTACTTATACCAAAGCATCGCGAAGCATACAAACTGATGACGTTTACCACTAAAATAAAAACTTGTGGTAAATTGATATCACAGAGAAGGCTAAGAGATACTATTTGGTAGTCTGGTATGAGTGGAGTATAGATAACAGATTCTTATATGTATTTTGACCTCATTAGTTTTGGCGGGGAAGAGCTCGACATGCAACTTTAAGTTCCATGCATATTAGCATGAAAAGTGCATTTTAGTCTTAGCCTCAACAGCTTGTTATAGTATTCATGATTAAGAAATCTTCAATATAATGGCACTTTTTTAATATAGAAACTCCACTTCTTGGGTGATTACTTTTATATTTTAATCCAGATAATGGCTCAGTGGCTCATCGTAATGGTTCATCTTCCACTTAGCGCTAAGTCTAGTGGCATAACCGAAGTGGCGATTATGAATACAGCCCCTAAACATTATCCTATTGGTGTGTGAATGAAATAACTTTGTAGATATTAATCTTTTTGTTGTATATTTTCAGACAGTAGATGTGGGAGTTTATTTGTGGTGGTTATGTAGAAATATTCAGATATCCAGCCAAATAATTATTCTTTAGTGTCAGAAAATACATGTGAAATACGGTACTGTACGAAAGATTTTTTCATATAATAAGCTCTATTGTACCAAAAGGCCTCAGGCCCACAGTATAATTATAACAAATGATGAGTATTACTTTTGGGGTTCACATGTAGAAACAATTGAGCATTTGTTTTGGGGATGTACATGTGTGAGAGATTTCTGGAATTATGTAATTCTTTGCCACAACCATATCTTGACTTGAAAGAGTTTGTTAATGAGAAGAATGTTTTACTAGGTGTAACACAAAAGTCACAAAATAATGCAAACCATGTTTTCTTGTTGGGTAAGCAGTATATCTATGTGACAAAATGTAAAGAAGGCTTGTTACAGATTCTCAGTTTTCTCAATAGGCTAAGGTAAAGGCTATATACATGTTAGAATGCAATGGTTCACATCTAAATGACCAGGCGAAATGGGCCAGATTACATGGATTTGTTAGTACCGTTTAAGTATTTATACTGCCTTGATAACTGAATCAAGGAATGTCTATTTCAGTGTACCATCCTGGTTTCCTGTTATGTTTGAAAACAAAAGAACTGTTGGCCTAGTATTGGGTGTACAGGGTGAGCTGTATTAGTAATCCATGCTGTGTATTACTTTTGTAGGCTTAGAAAATTTACCATTGGAACTTCAAAGAAATTTTAACTTGATGAGGGACTTAGATACAAGAACTCAAGGTTTGTTCTAACAGCTGTGATTTTTATATTATTATTTTGATCATGTGATGTGAATGTTTATATCAATGCAAATAAGATTGCAGTTACCAGTTTATTGTAATATACAACCTTTATTGAGCTGCAAAGTGTATATTTAAACTGCTGACTGCCCAATTTAATGAGTTTGATACATATTAAGCTGATTTGTATGTTTGTTTTACTAAACTTATGTCTCCATCCAAATGCAATTAAACATGCTTCAACAACTTTATATATCATATCTTGATCTTCTATCTCCAGAGGTTTTAAAGGATATAGATAAGCTTGCAGATGAATATGTACACACCTCCAAAGTCATGCAGCCTACCAAGCGCACTGATCATCTCAGCTCCATACAGACGTTATTCAACAAAAGCAAAGAATATGGTGATGATAAAGTGCAGCTTGCCATGCAGACCTATGAGATGGTTTGTAATAGTTACTTTACATTACAGCTCACATTGCTATGCTTCTTAATTATTACTGTGATTGAGAAGTAACCATATTCAAAGTCTTGTCTAGTCCAAGAGCTGGATATGTGCTATTTGCGATTCACATTATGACATTAGCAAGGTGTATAGTATTGCAGTTTCATTTTTTTCTTTTTTAAAGTACCTGTTATAAGTACGCATTAAAGCACATACCAGCACCAGCATTAGACATCCACCTAAGGTCTTGTTTTTTTTTGTTTTTTTTTTTAATACTTTTGACCTTCATTTATGAGATGGAAACTCATGCCGGGTGTCCCAATGTTCCAGGTTGACAAGCATATACGGAAATTAGATGCAGACCTAGCTAGGTTTGAGGCAGAGCTAAAGGAAAAATCTTTAGGAAAACAAGGTAAGTGGCCATTACTATCCACGATAGATAAAGTCCTTGCTTTAACTGGCTGGTCACGCCAAATCTTTATGATGAAGTACACATGTATTTTGTTACCGGTAGTCTCAATATGTCATTGCAATGTTTACCTTATCGCGATTCTTTAGAGAAATCACAATAATTATCTGTGTGTCGCAATTGCTAGTTTTAGTGTCCGGGAACATACGAGAAGAAGTCCATATAGCTCTACTTGGCAGAAAGTAACTCGTCTAGAACTTTTTAGTACTGAAGCGTAAAATGCCATAGATATTGTATTTCTGATATGTCATAATCATTCCTGTGTAGCGTTGGAACCGCTGGACTTCCTAGTTGTAATAATTAATGTTGTTTGTAGGGAGAATAGGAAAAGGATCAGACAAAGGGTCAAAGAAGAAACGAAAGGACAAGGATAAAGAATTGGATGACGAGATGCCAAAGAAAAAGAAAAGGAAGTCGCAGAAAGTGGAGTAAGTACCGTAGTTAGATAGTAACGATAGAGTTCTCCGACTCGGGGGTGATAATAATTGACATTGTTGGGATAACCGCCTTCAAAGCCAACGAAAACAGTTCTGTTTTATAATTTACTAATAATAATGTAAAGCTGAATGGCATTTCGTTAAATCTACATTCGAAGATAATTTATTGTGTTAGAAAGGTCGTTACCAAGCAGGAAATCGCAAACGTTTATCAAATTATGTATGTTATTATTAGTTTTTAGCTTTCTCCATTTGTGGCTGAGAGCTTACCTTGGCGACACATTAATGCAGATCGTCCCGTGTCTGTCGCCGTGTCATATGTCCTTTCATTATCACAGGGCGTGTCACTGATGTCATATATCATGTCTTACCTATATCTCTTGGCCCATTTTGGGTGGTAGTTGCGTCCGCGGCTAATCAGTGTCGATATTTCAGGCTTCTCGATGAGATAATGCCGTCGTCAGTACCCCCGCTGGTGTCCCTCACCATCTCCCACCCCTCTGACGTGCTCGACATGCCTGTCGACCCCAACGAGCCCACCTACTGCCTGTGTCACCAGGTGTCCTACGGCGAAATGATCGGCTGTGATAACCAGGATGTAAGTGATGCCCAGCTGACAGCTTCATTATTGTATTCTAAAAACATCCAAGTTGGTCCAGTGTTTTAATATATCCAAATATCAAAGAACAAAATGTCCGGTGTCTTTCAACGATGCGGTATTAGTCGCAAAGACATCTCAAGCAGTCCAGCATGCACTACAATGATCCATTTAGTGTGTGAAGGCCTCTGACGATGAAGTACTTTCAAAGGAAATAAGCTCCTTTTATTGTATCGACTACTCTTATATGCCACTGAAACTACTTTTTATTGTATATACTGCTCTTATATGTATACGAAACTACTGTTTATTGTATATACTCCTCTTATATATGACAATGTGATTTTAAATGGTTGTGTCATCTCTGCTGTCATTGCAGTGCCCGATAGAGTGGTTTCACTTCGCCTGTGTGGGACTGACCACGAAACCTAAAGGCAAATGGTTCTGTCCCCGTTGTACATCAGAACGCAAGAAGAAACAGTGAGCGTACCCCCTGTCGAGAGTGCAACAAACTACAGCGCGTTTGGCTATTCCCGACCGCAATCTCTAGTGAGATTGATACGAGCGTCAGATCTGGTCTCTAGACCCGTTTAGCCGTGCACCAGATGACCTGCTAGCATTGGAAATGTAGGTCAATGACAGTCGTGTACACGACGCCTTGGACTTCCTGCGGTACCAACTGTGGTAGTGGTGTAGGAATCTGATCTGAACGACACAGCGTACCTTTTGGGGCCCCGTCATCGGCTGCGTTTTAAGCGTGCGGCATAGGTTGAGTAGCAGCTCAGCTCCACGGTGTGTAATTATAATATTGGTGTACAAGATAGTGGCGTACCAGGTCAGCGCCGGTCTAGGCGTACCAGCTCAGCGCCGATCTAGGCGTACCAGCTCAGCGCGGATCTAGACGTACCGGCTCCGCGTCAGTCTAGGCGTACCAGCTTAGCGCCAAGTTAAACACGATTCCAGGCGTACAGCATGGCGCACCAGCTCAGCCCTAGTCTATACGGGAGTCTAGGCGGTGTGTAATTATAATATTGGCCTACGTGGCAGCTCAACGCCAACTTTAGTAGGAGTAGGCGTACAGCGCGGCGTACCAGCTCGGCGCGAACATGGAGTGAAAGCCAGGCGTGCAAGCAGGTGCGAATTGCAGGTCCGTAGAGAATGTCCTGAAACAAAGAAATAGTCTGAAACAAAAGAATAGTCTGACGACGTTGCGTTTAACTTGCTTTGCAACAGCTGTAGTTGATTTGCGATTGTTAGCATACTGTTCATATATCATACAATGCCCGGGAATTTTTTTAATGACGCCGCCCTTTGTGTTCTGACAGACAGAGCGTCAGGTATTTAACGCTCGCTCATATGATAATAGCCGCTTGTTTCTTTCTCATTCTTAGATTTCACGTCATTTTACAAGTACAATATATGTTTAAAAAAAAAAAAAAAAAAAATAGTCACATTTATTAAATATCGTTTTGAAATCAACTATAGAATAGAAATTTGATTTAAAAGAAAAGGGGCCATATTTACTTTTTGTCTTAAACCGCGCTAATGTGGCATTCAGGCGAAGGTAGGACCTTACATGTTGAGAATAAGTATGAATAGTTTGCTTATGTATGGCATTTTGTAATGTGAAAAAGTTGGGACTTTTTTTGTCGCTTTAATACTAATAATTTGTTTCCCCCCACTTCGGTTTTTGTGGTTACAAATGTTCCTTAATGCATGGCACTCTTAGTTGTAAGTCCCCGTTGAGGTTCTGTAAAAGTGTTCTGTGGAATTATATTAAGGTAAAATGTTAGACACGATTTTAAAAAGGAAAGTCACATTTATCTTAACGCTGAGTGAATTTGACGCACAGAGTAACGCTCAGAAGAGTCCATTATTTGAAATGTTCCAATGAGATGGCTTTACATGGGGGGGGAGGTGCAGGGCTGTAGTGTGAGCGCTAATCTGGAACGACCTGGAGGAGTGACGTAACTAAGAGTAGTGGTAAATTCGCCCCGTAGCCCTGAGATGTGCATTTGGTGTTTTCCTCTGAAACGCTGACTGAGACTTGAACCTGCTCGTGCAGTTTTTTTTACAACATCGAGATTAGTTTTGTGTGTTTGGAGCATCATCATTATTGCAATAATACAAATAATTATGTGTCGTTACGTTATAATGCGTAGCGGTTTGTAGACAACGGAAAGCCGGGTACCGAAGTGCCGTAGAACCGGCAGTACGTATTCATGAGTCCTGTGCACGCGCACAGCGTGAAGACGCACGGGCGGTTCTACGGTACTGGTGGTATAAATGGTATAGTGCTTGTAATTGAAAAGGATATGATGGTAAATTCATTAATATTAATATTAAATGCAATTATCTAAAACATCAGCAATAAATCGCAGTATTTATCCAGCAAATCTCCAAAAACCTATTTTATAGTTGATACAATAGCAGTTTAATCACCTTAATATAGTTACCAGTGACGAGTGTACGTCATCTGTTTTAGCTGCGGCTGGATCAAATATCTTACGATTAAGATGTTGAAGATTTGTATCAACTTAAGTGGAGCACAAACTTAATGTTCAGTATTTCTGGTTAGACGTTTGATTGTTACCTGTTAAGTTTTCACGACATTTGTAAATATATGTGTACATATTCTTAGCACCTGGCGCTTTAGTAGAGGCAGTAAGATGGTGATGAGGTGTTCATTGGACCCTGCAGAAACCGTACTGAGGGACTGAATGGTTTGAGCAGGTAGGAGTGAAAGTGATGTCGAAGATTTGAGAGATTATGAGACTTTATAAGGTCAGAAAGTCGGTGTCATTGGTGAAGGTGGGTTGTAGGAATGGTGGCATATTAAATGGCTTCATAGTAACATTTCAGTGTACTTCTAGGTCCAGTTTGATCTCACTTGCGTGAACGTTCACTCTCCAACGCTTGTAAAGCAGTTGAATTTGTCGGTGAAAGGGGCAAATGTACTGATGTAGCCAGAGCAAGCATATCCGACCGGATAGAAATGCACATCGTTTTCGTTTAATTAATCCAACTGAATTCCGCGGTAGATGGATTCGCCAAGGGTTGGTAAATGCGCAAATGGATTTTCCTGCGCATTTCATTATTTTGCAGTTGGTGTGATTAAGTCAGTGAACGAAATATCAGAAATGTAAACCAAATGATGTCCCAAATCGCGTACAATACTCGTTATGTGAATGGCGCAGGCTGCGATGCTGTTAAATGATGACTTACAAAGTGTTGTATGGCAACTATGATGAAGTATTCTATTGTCCTGATCATAGCTGCTGCGCTCGAATAATTTAGCTGGGAGTCGATTAATTTGCTTAATTAATTTGCCCGTGTACCGTTGATTATTTCTCAGCAAATTATAGACGCGTATAAAGTGATAATGTACGTGAGAATATGACAAATATGGAACGTCGTGAAATATAAGGAAAATAGGATATATTACACATAGTATGCCACGATGCATTTATGTTCGCGTTAATTACACCTATCATTTTTCATCCTTGGCTAAAAAAATGACTCTTATTTTGTCGTAATCTTGAGGTGGTAGAACGTGTTATTTCTCAACCAGTCTTGGCAGCAGTGCGGGAACCGAATACACAATTCAATATTGTCGGAAGCTGTGTTCCCAAACCTCAATATGTGGACAGTAAACTATAGTAAGCATCTGTTGTGTCAATTATGTCAATCTGCAGCTCATTTGTAAATAGTAGGCGGCAATACATATTGATTTCAATATGTTAGTAATCGTATTAGCTTGGTAATCGTTGTCATGACAACAGGTATGTATGGTCCATGGGTCTGAGCTCTAACATGGGAGATGGACCTATCCATGGGCACCCCTCCTGTTTCAGTTATGTCACAGTCTGATACGTTTGTGAAAGCGAAGTAAAGCAAAGATGAACAAAAACCTATTGGTGTCTTCCTTTTTTTATCGCTCTTACCCATGGTATCTATCATGGCTCCTTTCTGTGCAAGCGGAACCTCGATGGGATATTTGTTATGTGCAGTCTCTCGTTGATCTTGGCAGGCCCGGCCACGGTATCTTTGTAGTATTTCTGGTCCCAGGCCCGAATGGACGCCGTAAGTTCTACCCGCCTGGCTAGAACTTTCTACCCAGGCGGGTTTGGAACCGGCGACCTTCCGCATCCCGAGCGAACACCTTACACGTTAGGCCAAAGGGAAATTCCCATTTGGCCCGAGGCGCTTGGTGTCTTTTATCCACCGGGCCTGGGCCGAGATATCACATCTTTAGTTACATGTATTTGACTTCCGGCAATCAGCGGAAATACCGTGGCATTATTTGTATTTACCATTGGCCAAACCAAAACCAGAAGTCGTCTGCAGCGGGTGATACAACACCCACACGAAAAAATGTCAACTTCAGACGGGGTCAAAGTTCAAAGCGCTTGACGCCTTTGACCTCGATCAAACTTCCACGCAACATGGCTTCCAAAATCGAGTGCTTTCGTCCGGCACGGTACAATGAGCACTGTGGTGTGTTTGATGCCAACCTGCGGATATGTGTTAGATCAGATTCATTTTAAATTTTTGCGTATGAAGGATAATTAAGATGGTTAAATTTGACGAGGGGCAGAGGGATTTTTTTTTGTGTTTTTTTTTTATTGCTTTGAAAAAAGTGGGTACATCAGTTACAGGCACGTACGAGGCGGTGGGTACTAGCTACACACAAATACAAATGAAACAGATGCTAAGAAAATGCAAAAGAAATGCAACATACAAATACAACATAAGTGGGCAAATTCACAAGTTGGCGAAAAGTTAATGCCACCTGTTCACATACAAGTCAGTTTGATTGTTTTTGGACTAAAATGTGCTTGTGAGTTATGATATGGTTATGAGGGTCAGAGGGACTATAGCGTAAGCGGAACGCCCTCTGCCGGGAGGTCGTACAATCACCATGGTCCGCATCAGGGTTGAGTTTCGATCGACCGCTTCAGCGAGAGTAGTCCAGCATCATAATACATGTATTAAACCCCGAACGACCATTCTTCTGAAACCGTGAATATCGATGAGTAATAATTATCCTTTATTTATCAATATTTTACACCATTTAGAGTGTGCTGTTATTTCCAAATTCGCGGCGGTCGACCTTGCTCCGCAACTCCACCCAGTATATTTATTAGGAACTTCCGGTATTCAGGTGTGACGTCATTCCCTTATTTGAGACAGATAATGCCATAATGCGACATCGATTTCGGGCCATAGTGTATCTTACAATCGCTGACCTACTAGGCCTTTAGCCATACGGCCATGTTCTTTATTAAATACCGCTAGATGGAAATCATGTTACAATTGAGGGCCGTACGCTGGTTGCTATATTTCAATAATAAAGGGAATTGCGTCAAACTTAAATTGCCATGCCATATGATTGGCAATCTCGTTATCATTGAAAAAATATGTTGGTGTGTTAATTAGGCCGTTATGTATTACACTGTTTGCGGATGACACAAAAGCAAACTGTCTCTAATTCTTTGAAGTACCTTTGTCAAAACGCGCAGAACCCTTGAGCTACAGAGTAAGTGCAATCAGGATTTCGTTTATTGGGGTTTCACGGCCCTATCAACATGTAAGGCTAAATCGTGCCATGGAATCGTGCCTGTGTCGTCACTGGTCGCGGCGGTGTCCCCACTGGTCGCGGCAACAAAAAACTCTTTTATACTATTTACTGATATCGTATTGTCAATTAGATTAATACTAGTTTTTCCATAGATAATAATTTTTATTGTTGTGATAAGAATAAATAGTTATTGCACTAATCAGGCCATAGAACAAGTTTAGATACGTACATGATATGGGTTTAAAACAACTGTTCGAAAATCTTTAGTTGGCAACTACAGCATTCGCTGTTGCATAATTAAAATATTTTCTATATTCTTAACGTATTTATAACAGAACATTCCGAGGAAGGCAGGTCACGCACCATTTTATTCTATTTATCTCATTAAATGCTAACATTCGGAACCAGTAGGTTACATGCATCCCCAATTTTTTTTAAAGATATTCAACCCGTATAGAATGCATGGTAGTATTTTTACTCTAATTGAGTCATAAATACTCAATTACTCTATTGTTGCAGTCCTGTTTTTACTACAGTAACTACAACTTTTATTAATAATATAATAGTGTTAAATTTTCCATGTGAATTAATTTCACAAAGTTGTAGTAAATGTCTCAGACTTAAGTGTAAAATTTCAACTAGGTCGATGATGATAACAATATTATTATTAGTGTTATTTCGTTATAATTATGCCACGTATTTCGTCCGACACAAGGTCCACCTGCAACACAGGCTTTAATAAAAAAAATATGAACACTCTGTTTAAGTGAAAACCAGACAAATCTTCTTTATTTCCGTTCATACATATCTTCTTATATACAAAAGCTGATAAGTCTGTGGCCAGACCGTCGCCCTCCGCGATTATCATCACATTGTTAGAATCACTAATAGCTGACATGCCCACTGACGTTGATATGACCTCTTCACGTCTTCATTCGGGAAGTTAATTGTTTTGTCTGAAATTTGGGTTGGGGGAAGTTTCGATTTTACTTGAAATAATTTAGCGGCAAGTGATAGTTCTCCAGATATGCTTGACGATTTCCGGCCATATACACAGTGAGATAATCGATCAGTTCACGTACATAATTGTAATATGTCACATATTCTTTCTCCCCGATTTATCCCCGGGACATTTACAGTTTATCTGAGTAACCGAAAAATCATGTAGCCTCCAGCTGCCCCTCATAGTCACAGCTACCACCCTCTCCTCATAGCCAGACCTACGCCACCAAATAATTGCCCATAACGATGTTAAACGATAGCAAGGGTTTGAATGTAATACATGCCATTTCATAAGTGTACACGATCAGGCCCATAACTTATGACATAAGATCATTCATTCTGAATAATCACGAATTACTCCTATTGGGAAATTAATAACCGTGTAAGACAGGGAATTCATAACCTTCCAGATATTAGTAATAAATGGGATTAAACATCTTGGAGAGTTGCGACCTGGATAGGAGGTTTACAAATGTCGGAGAGCCTGAAGCTCTTACTGCCTATTGGGGATCAAGTTTGAAAATATTAATGCAAAAATTAAATATACAAACATAGTAAGAATTAACCGGACCACGCAGTCGACAGTCAAAGCGGTCAGAGTCAGTTGAAGGCTAACGAGTTCACCCCCAAAGCTCTGTACCCCCCCCCCCCTCCCACAACAGCCTTGGTTGCGGGAACCAAATCTCTAAACAACGTATAATTCTCTCTAAGTTTCTAAGCTGCCCGAAACTGGAAAAGATCTGCATTTATTTTTAGAAAGCTATAAACGACTCTCATAATGGGAATAAGTGGTGTAATCCTCCAAGTGTGTAAGAGTGAGTGAGGCCATCAATGAAGAAAACATATTTTCTGAGGTTGAATACAAGTAACAAATCAAGAAAACCTTTACACATACCCTCAACTCCCTTAGTCAAGATGTAAACCGCCATCTTGTGACGACACGTGATACGAAATCCGTGACGTGGTTAGTGTATCAGTGGTCACGTGAACTGTGCGACATCACAGAGCTGACGACAGACCTCCGTGTGACAGTCCTCGAGGGCGTCGGGAAGCAAGCGCCAAACAGGATGCCGAGACCGCGTCTCCATACTGGACTCCGGGAGACGCTTGCTCAGCCACTCTCCCCGCATTGACCGCGGAGGGATGTCCCCGACCCCCTCACTGCTGAGCAGGAGATGGGGGACACCCTTCCAACTCTCCAAGTGAGTCGCCAGGTCCCTCATGTATGGCTCCAGCTCCCCCCGCGCCACTCTATCACCCCTTTCTACCACGTCCCTCAGCACGAGATATTTGAGGACGGCCGAGGGGACCTCAAGTTGGGGTGGGGGTGGCACCGCCACAGCCTCCCCCACGGCGGGGTGGAGGACGGGGGCAGCAGCTAACAGTTTCTGGGCCTCACGGGTCAGGTCCTCACACAGGTCACAGTCACCCTGACACCCCTCAGCCCCCCGCTCTGCCCAGTGCGCTGTGTGGGTAGCGGATACAACCAGCGCCACCCTGCTCCAGTACACCCCCTCCCCAGCCTCCGGAGCATCCCCAACCCACTTCCCCTCCCTCCCCTCCCCCTCCCTTTTCTCTGGCCGCCTCACCTTCCCGGTATCCAGCGACTCCCTGACACAGTCAGAGAGCCCCTCCACGTCAACCAAGCCCCCAATACACCCCGGGGACCCACCACGCCCACCCGCCAGGTCCGCAAGGGTGTCCCGGGCCACCCTCACCTCATTATCCATATCATCCAGCGGGCGCCACTGGAGGTAGCGCCGTGCCAGGAGCTTGAGGCCCCGGATGAGGGTGACGGGGGTTGAGCGGGGGCCGAGGGCGTCCAGCGCGTGTGTCTCCACAACACACGTCGTCGGTAACCACTCATCCCCCAACCTTCCCCCCGGTACCAGGTGGACGGGGTGTGAGGACCGCTCCAGCCCCGTCACCCCCTCCAGGCGGCACATCGCCTCCTGGGTGACACCTTCCAGGGCGTCCCGAGGGACAGGAATGGCTGGGGTGAGGTCAGAGGTCAGCTGGGTCTCCCCCAGCCACACCAAAGACAGGGTGGCAGTTGTGCTGCCCGCCTTCACCTCCGTGTACCTGGGGGAGAGGAGGCCGCCATGGGTCAGACCCTCGGGGAGCGTGAAGTTGGGCAGCACGGCATGCAGCCCGTCCATCCAGCGCAGGCGGAAGGCATAAGGGTGCACCTCCCACTCCTTAACTCCATTCATGAGACGGGACTTACCTGTCAGGACTCCACCTCTCAAGAATCTCCTCCCCTGCCCCCCCTCCTCCCGGCAGGCGGCCAGGGCTTCACCTCTCACCCACACACGCCACCTCACTCTCCCCCGCCTCCGCTTTCCTACCACCCTCACCCCTTTCCACTTCACACTGATTAAAATATCAAACTCGACAGCCTTCGGTCTGACATCTGTCCCGTCGCCATGACTGCCGACCAGCGTGAAGTTAACTCCGGCGAACAGGGGCTCCCATCTCCCCACCGCCTTAACCAGCTCACAAACAAACTTCCAGAGTTGTTTTCTGAGGGCCACCGTGTCAGGGTGACCCCAGTCAAATGTCCCCCTCTCCAGCCTGGCCGCTTCCTCCGTCAGGGTGCCGGGGGGTCGGCCCTCCACCAGTGACCGGGCGCTGAGGACCTTGGCGTCCTGAGCGGGGTCTTCTCCTGGAAGCTCCACCAACCACGTGATGGTCTGGGGAGTGACAGTGCCGGGGGTGCGGTCCTGGGGGGTGACAGTGCCGGGGGTGCGGTCCTGGGGGGTCCTTGTGCCGGGGCTGCTTGTTGGGGTGGCGCCTGCAGCTAATGTCGACCTTAACAAAAAATACTTTTTTTAGACATCTGTCCTAAAAGAGGAAAACATTTGGAGCAATATTTACAAAAAAGCTTAGCTCTATCTGAAAAGTATTATAGGTAAAGCTCGTTAGAGGAATCGGTTTACTTCACAGCTGTGATCTTAGTTTAATTATGATTAATAATCCATTCAAAATCACATATAAAGGTGTTTTTTTAATTGCACAAAAGCCTTATGCAAAAAAGGACAGGAAGCAACATCTCCTGGACGATCTGATAGAAACAGGCAATATATATATAAAATCAAAGCGGGGTTAATTCAGGCGGTCGCCATAGAAACGGCCATCAGTCTGTAAAAAGATACACTTACAGGAAAACATCGTGAGCTTTTTCGATCAGCTCATGGTAGTCCGGCAGATCTTGCAGCACTTTTCTAGAAATATAAATTCACATATTTTAGACTACGGTCTCCATTTGCATGCACTGCTTGAGGTTCAATGGGCGAAGTGCTAACCTGTACGTAAGGCAGGAGTGGTGTATATGGTGCCTTTGTGTACGGGCGCCAGGGGTACATGCTTCAAGATTTCCCCAGGAGGGGGGGGGGGAGGGGGCGTAAGTTCGAAAAACGTACGAAAGAGTGGAGGGCTACGCTTCTCACATCTTGCGACCAAGGGGTGAGGGGTGGAGTGGGGGGGGGCGATGTTTCGTCAAGGGTGGCTGATCACGTCACAGGGCGAGACAATGGTTGTTGCACTCTGCTACTGACATGCGATAGATGGAGCACATTTACACATCTAAATGATTGTATATTATGTAGTGTTTAAACCCTCAATCCAACCCCCTTCCGCGTTGAGTATAATTGAGAAAGATTTAGCTTTACCTATATTCGTCGTGTGTTTCTCCGTCGGCGTCAAGGTGGTGAGCTCCAAATCGTCTGGAAGTACATGTATAGATAAACGTAGGACACGCTGAGACACCCACAAGTGCAGAAATCGAACACCATGAGATCATACGGACTGCAGCGTTGTTCAATTTACTGACAACATATCTCACTGTATGTATACATGTAAGTTGCAATGTGCGATCAAAAATGCGTCATTTCTCTCAATATAATATTTGCTGATACCTTGCGATATCCAAAGGCGTGAGTAGAAATTCATCCCCATGCGACAAGATATACATGGCCGAGTGTAGGCCATGCTTGCTCTCGACTTGAAACAACTCAGGGGCACAATTCCATCCAAAGTTTTCTCCGACTTTGTGCTTGGTAATAGCTGCTGTATGTTCTCCGCACTCCACCAAGCAGCAGCTGTTTACATTTAGCAAGTCCACTGCAGATTCGGATTCCTCTTCCTGTGACTCACTCAAGGCAAGCTTCGCTTTGACCTAATGGTATGCAACGTGAGGTGCGTCCTGAGCTGCACGGGACGCCCACAGTTAGACACCACTTCCGGCTGCCTCTTCTGGATCTCAATTCCTTGGAATATTATTCGATCCAGGTGCTCCGGGCGCCAGTGCAGCTGCCCGGCGTCCGCGGCGAGGAGGAACGCCGTGCAGACTGCGCGGCGGATGGCGCCCTCTTCTGGTGGGAGATCTCCGCACACGCTTTCGAGAGTGACGTCACCCTGGGCCAAGAGGCTGGGTGCTGCTGTATGTCTCGGTCTGCAAATTCCAATGAAAGCGTTCAGTCGTATTGGGACAATAGGAACGCAGCGGACAGTGATCAGTGTACCAGTCAGGCCGCTCATAGCGGACAGTGGTCAGTGTACCAGTCAGGCCGCTCATAGCAGACAGTGATCAGTGTACTAGTCCACCCCACCCATAGCGGACAGTGGTCAGTGTACCAGTCAGGCCGCTCATAGCAGACAGTGGTCAGTGTACTAGTCCACCCCACCCATAGCAGACAGTGGTCAGTGTACCATTCAGGCCGCTCATAGATGACACTGGTCAGTGTACCAGTCAGGCCGCTCATAGCAGACAATGGTCAGTGTACCATTGAGGCCGCTCACAGAGGACACTGGTCAGTGCACAAGTCAGGCCGCTCATAGCAGACAATGGTCAGTGTACCATTCAGGCCGCTCATAGCAGACAATGGTCAGTCCTACCAGTCAGGCTGCCCATAACAGACAGTGGTCAGTTCTACCAGTCAGACCGCCCATAGCGGACAGTGGTCAGTGTAGCAGTCAGGGCGCTAATAGTGGACAGTTGTCAGTGTACCAGTCAGGCCACTCACAGCGGACAGTGTACCAGTCAGATCTCTCATATCACACAGTGGTCAGTATACCAGCAAAGATATTAGTGCACTAAGTGGTGTACTAATATCTTTGATACCAGTCAGGCCACTCATAGTGGACAGTGTACCAGTCAGGCCATTCATAGCGGACAGTGTACTGGTCAGGCCGCTAATAGCAGACAGTGATCCGTGTACCAGTCAGTCTGCTCATAGCGGCGAGTGGATGGTTGTCTGTGTGCCAGTCAAACAACTAAAATGCATTCATTGTTCACACGTAGCTACATAACAAACATTGGGTTTCCTAAACATTGTACATATATCTCTGGCTTCATGCTGATTATACTATTATGTGTGTGTTCTTATTTATAATATTAAAACAACATTATTTCACACAAAGATATCACAATATAAGTGTTGGGTGTATTGAAATTTTACCTAAGTGTAGAAGTGTCAGTACATGTATAACAGGATTAAACATTCAGTGACTTATTGTATCATCAATCTTAACAACGACACTTACATCACTGACTCCCTCCTGGATTGATACCTCTTTGTTACACATGCACCCATTTTGGTCAAGTCCTTCAAAGAAAGTGAAAGACAGATGTAAAGAAGAATATTGTTATGACAATACTTGTCAGGCCAACAATAGTAAAAACATTTGTTTTTAATTTACCAAAAAGGTAATAAACCACTGGTTAACAGGCAAGGACAGACATTAACTTTGGATGCCCCCTATTCTGTCGGGCATGTCCTGCCCGCCTGAAAATTTACCTGTCCTATCAAATTGCGAAACAACAACGTTGAAACAACTAATACACTATTTATTTACAAGGTCAACAATTTCTACGATTCTGCAACATGATTTTCCAAAAAGGTGGGCGCCTATGACTGAGCGTACAGTTTTCCAATGTTATATTGTTGGGGGAAAAAAAGCTACCATGCAGTTATTGTTCACTAGTTAAAAGAAAATACTCCTATACTGGAACCAGAAAGTAATCAGCAAATGAAACATGAAGTTTTATGAGTACCACCATAATAACTATTTGCATACATTCTGCATTCCTTACTTCTCCCCAGCTATTAAATCAAAATAAATAAAATTTAGTCCATTACAACCTAAAGTTTAAACATACAGCTTGTCAACAAGGTCAACAATTTCGACGATTCTGCAACATGATTTTCCAAAAAGGTGGGTGCCTATGACTGAGCGCACAGTTTTCCAATGTTATATTGTTGGGGAAAAAAAAGCTACCATGCAGTTATTGTTCACTAGTTAAAAGAAAATACTCCTATACTGGAACCAGAAAGTAATCAGCACATGAAACATGAAGTTTTATGAGTACCACCATAATAACTATTTGCATACATTCTGCATTCCTTACTTCTCCCCAGCTATTAAATCAAAATAAATAAAATTGAGTCCATTACAACCTAAAATTTAAACATACAGCTTGCCAGGCAGCGGATTACTTTTGTCCAAGGATTGATTGAGAATGTTTTCTAAGGAGCTGGTGCATCATCTTAGGCTCATTCTTTTCAGAAATGCACTCTTTTCATGTGTAGCGAACTTGATCATTCTCCGGCAACAACCCATCTAAAAATGGTCCATGTTGTAGGGTCCTGTATTAGGCAGTAACGGATCACTTTACGCCATAACAGGTTCTGTCACAATTATAACTTTTCCGAAAGGGTACAAGATGTTTTTTGCTGCATTAAATACACAAAGCTCATTATTTTTAGGTTTTATTCTAGAAAACTGTAATGTGGCAAGAAATTACAGCTGATTTGACCATTTTTCAAGAATCTTGAAACTAGCTCCTGGCCGACAGCAGCGGTAAACTGGTAAAAGCTAGCTTGTGTAGCGCCACCATGCGGGGAGCTGGGTGGGGCAGTGGTGATGTGAGGAACGAGCGGGTATGTGGGCTATGGCCGCCAATGGATGTGGCTGCCATATGCTGTGGCCGCCGGTGGCAGCTCATGGGGGATGGGGTGGGTGGCGGGTGGGGGTGTTTTCTGTGGGGGCTTGGTTGGGCAATTGGTTGTGGGGTGGAGTGGCAAACTTGAAAGGAGGGATTAAGATAAATTTACCGGCGAGGTCGTTCGAACAGGTGGGACTAGTTGTTAATTAACACTGATTAAGCGGCTTAACATCCTGGGCTATTATCTGGAATTATTTTTAAATTGATAGGGGTTGTTAAAGAACATATTTAATTTTTAATCTTTTTTATTTCATTGTGATAGCAAGACTTTTAAGCAACTTAATTGAAAATACCCAGCCAATTAATCTATCGAGTTTCACCGGGAGATTTCTCCAGCCCACAAACTTGCCCTGCAACATGGGTATGGCCCACCAGCCGAATGGCGGTCCGTCTTCATTCAAGTCCCTCCCTGCAAATAATTTACATAACTTTACTTCTATTTCACTCACGCCCTGAAAATAACAGTACACAACAGTACACGGACACACCCCCCCCCCCTCACGCTACCTCAACCCCTACAAGCTGCCACAGCAGATGGCGGCCACATCCATTGGCGGCCGTAGCCTACATGGACCGGAACGAGCACCCTCTAGCCATGAATCCATGGCTATGGTTGAAGAATCATAGCCATGTAGCATTCTATAGTGAAAAATGAACTTCACATGACAAATTGAATTGTTTAAGTATAGCTTTCACAATTAGTTTCAACAATGTAAAAGTACTTTTCTATATATAATTACTGATGTATGAACTCTTCCAAAGTTGTTAAAGTCTTCAAAAGGAGCTATAATTGCCTACTAGCATGAAAATGGACAACAACATTTCACCATTTTTTTTACAGGAAGTTGTTCACTGCACATGTGCAAGGTCATCACATGATATTATAAGCCATGCTAATTGGTGTTCAGGGACCCAGTCATTGGGTCAGTGAAAACACATGTTTTCATGTGAATTTCTGGTGACAGACTGGACTATTTTTGCCTTTCAAGAAAAGGTTACTTATGTGATTAATCAATACTTGTCAGGAAGTAAAAAGAAAAGGATTAGGGTTTGTTTCTGTTATAAAACTTTTCCCACAGCAAAGGAGAATCAGAGCTACACTTGGTCAAAGTCAAACAACCCTGAAATGGGGTTGTTCCAGACCAGAATTTTACTATGGAATGCGACTAGGCTGTGTTTCAGCCTAGAGTTCTGGGCTAAGCGCCCTCTGCTGGCAGTGATAATTGATAGATTTGTTTCGACCCTTGAGCGATAATAGAGGTCAAAAACTACTCATTGAAGCCAGCCGATCTGACTCAGTATGCCCGAAAACATCATATGGCGTCAGGTTTTGTTACTGTTGAACTAGCGTGTAAATCAGACGTTAATGTTAAAGCTTACTGTTGAACCTGTTTCGTTGTTTTGTACCCGACCCGCTGAGCACTGGGCCGTCGCGCCGTCTCCGTCCGAGTTTTGGGGCCAGGCACCAGCTAACCAGATGCGTGGCACATAGCAATCACCTCGCCGCCCTGTAACACTCACTGAAAGCCTGATTCTTTGTGGTTGAAACAATTAAAATCGTCAAACAACAGTTGCTGACTTCCAATAAATATTAGTTTTACTTTTAGGCTCAAACAGCATTATTGATTAACGTGATATACAAAAAAAAGGGAGTTTTCCCTCTCTAGCCTAGGGGTTATCTGGTTATCAAACTCCCCGCTCGGTGGCGCTACGCAAGCTAGCTTTTATATAATGGAGCCCTAGCGGAGTGAGTCGAAGGCAGAGAGTGTTATAAGCATATCAGCCTATTTACAGAAAATGAAGCAACACGCGAGCAACTATTGAACGAGCAACCCGAAAATAAGACCGCACCGGGAGATAAAAAATCCCAAAGAGACATGCAGCTATCCGGGAAACATAATTATATAGAAGGAACGTGAATTTACTTGGCAATTTGAGACGGAAATTTACGTACACTTCGGCCGCGTATCTTATGTCCCCTGCACGTACCAAACTAGTTAAAGCTGGTGTAAAACCCAATCTAATCGCGATCTGCACCGAAAGTTAATTACACACTAAAATTAAATTGGCGAGTGTTTACGCTTCGTTTCGGTCGACTGGCAAATGCAACCCGCCCCGCCGCCATCAATATGGATGCCAGAGGAAAGGACTTATAGTGTCACGGGCCCTTCGTGGTGCGCCGCCTTGCGTTATTAATGGAAGTCGAAGTAACCCTTCACATGCAGTGAAGATAGCGTTCAGGGAAAACGAGTGAAGTGAGAGATCGGGGCCGCGATTTGCGGATGAATTGCCGCAGTTTCAAGCCGCGCAGTAGACAATGAGCTTAGTGTTTTATGGAAAAATAGCATCCAAACCAATTGATATATATGTCTGATATATATATAATCTAGGCGGTTGTATTCGTAGAAAACGGTAGGTCTAAGGTCTAAGGTCTCTTTATGGTATGATCTCTTATTTGCTTAGGGAAAACTTAATTTCTTATTAAGTCATTTAGAAATGCCGATAACTGTATACATTCTTTGTCATTCTTCCGGGAACAAAACCAGCAAAATATCTCTGTACATTGAAGATAACAAATTATCAAGTAATTAATCAAATGAAAAGTCTCTCGGTACGGTACCAGTACCCCTGTAAATGCTAAACAATGATGTATTTGATGCCAAACTGTGAAGGTATTAATTTTCAATTTTAATTTCGATTGTGAAGGATATTCCTGATGGTTAAATTTGACGTGGGGCAGAGGGACCATAGATTAAGCGGAACGCCCTCGCTAATGTGAGCGTCGGTGTTCCTCTCCACAACAGTCTTCTTGGCCTACACCGTCGTCCTGCTCATGGTCTCTGACGTCACGCCAAAGAGCAGCGATACCTTGTCACTTATCAGTAAGAGACATTGTCTATGGAGATCGAGAGATGGAGAGGTGAGGGAGAAGGGCATAGATAGTTTAGCACTCCCTAATTATGAAATGTTGGTATGCCTGGTGTCATATATATTATTAGATAAATAAATAAATAAATACATAAATACATAAATACATAAATACATAAATAAATAAATAAATAAAAGCAACTAAGTTTATGAAGTCATTGGGACGCGATCACACTCATGGCTCTCTACAGCACATTATTATAATATATGATTACATATTATATATATTATATATTATCATAACTATAATGTATGTATAATATATCCCGTTAAGTAATGCATATAATATATTTCCACACTAATGCAGTTCCACCGCGATTGATGAATACTTTTTTTTGTTTAGTGATATATTCAACTGAACGAACAAAGTTGTCTAATAAACGTTTAGATTCTGCCCAATACTACACATAATAATACATATGACCCGGTAGATGACATTTCGTGTCTATAGACGAACTTGGTTTTGTACTTCGGTCATGTTTAGTGTGCACGGTGGACAGGCTCTATAGCGGCGCAAAGAGCAAACCCGTCTGTATACGTGCTGTTTTTTTGTTGTCTTTGTGACGTCATGACAGTGCTCTGTGTTTTGGGGGAGGGGGTTGCGTTGGTGCGGGGGGTACGGTGTGGGGGGTTTGGTGGTCATGCTTGAAGGGGTGGAGGCATGCCCAGGTCGCATGGGGATTACGATAGACGACGGCTGGGTGTTAAGCACTGAGCCGCGGGGCTGGTTGTTCGATAATCGGCTTAAAAAACATCGCGGACACCTGTATACGCTATATACACTATATTTTATTCAACACATTCAACGGATTCAACACATATGTACATCCACGGGGTCACCCGGACTCCCTCCATCTGTGTGGCGTCACCGACCAGGGGTCCCTCCAGCACCAGGGACGCCAGGGACCGGCAGCATCCGGGGCGTCACCGGCGTCAGGGACGGCCGCGTCAGCGTCACCGGCGTCAGGGACGGCCGCGTCAGCTTCACCGGCGTCAGGGACGGCCGCGTCAGCACCACCGGCGTCAGGGACGGCCGCGTCAGCGTCACCGGCGTCAGGGACGGCCGCGTCAGCGTCACCGGCGTCAGGGACGGCCGCGTCAGCACCACCGGCGTCAGGGACGGCCGCGTCAGCGTCACCGGCGTCAGGGACGGCCGCGTCAGCGTCACCGGCGTCAGGGACGGCCGCGTCAGCGGCGGGGACACGGCGTCGGGCCTGCCGGGGCCCAATGAGGTGGCTGCCGGCCCTGAGAAGTGATACGGGGTCGCGTTCCCCGGCCACATACGCCGCCCACAGAGCCCGCAGGCGTTCGTCGGTGGTCGCGGCACCGGCCCGCCTCTGGCGGACGCGTTCCTCCCGCCGTACGAACTCCACCCCGACCTCCACCATTTTGGCCTCTGCTAGGAGGAGGTCCGACAGGAGGTAGATCGAGAGTGATGCGTGGCGTCCTCGGGTGTTGATATTATGTATGTTGATATATTTATTATGTACTGTCCTGTGATGAAATATCAGAAGAAAAAAAAATAAAAATAAAAATGTTTAGTGCGCAAGCATTAAAGCAATATATTCTGTAATTTTTTTGTATTACCAACCTCTTCCCCATGTCAAATAAATTCTGCCTTGAATTTAAATCCTGAAAGCCTGTGGGGTATCTGGAGAGAAGCCATTTGGTCACCGGGGCAGAAGTTGGTGACCTGCTTTATATTCATGCGAGCCTGTTCGCTGTTCGGTATTTTGTGTGTGATCTCGACCGCGGCTCGCTATCACGTCCGCGCGCGATATGAATAAACCGCGCAGTTTTATGTTGAAATTGTTGTTTTACAGACTCTCAGAGATATAAACACGATATGCATTTTAATTTTGAGATACTTTTAATCTTGTTCCTAAAATGTAAAAAATCTAAGACAGCGCATGTAAGTATATTGCTTTAATCGAGCAATTCCACTGATTTGAAAGTGCCCCGTGATAATAATTCTATCATTATTTACCGTTCAGTTATCTACATTATAATGAGTTTGAGCCAGACTGGTTTGTCACTTTCCCTGACGGTTTGGATGGTGCCGGTCAATCACCACTCCCAGACCCTCTAGTACCCAGATATATCCAAAGCCGCGTTCTTCACAAACGAGGATCAAAATTTTGAATTTTCTACCGAATACCGCAAACACCATATGGGTCATAGGGTGCTGTCTGGTGAAGGATTCACCCATTCGCGTCACATCAACTCGAGGTATGTAAATTCTGCGTCATGCTGGCTGCATGATACGAAACGTTACAAGGGCTGTCCAAGTACATTTTTTTTTACCCATATCTGTCACAACGCTCTTATCAGGTTGGGTCCGCATGGGGCCCAGCGGGTATAATGGCGATGGAGGGTGGGCGGGCTGGGGGGGGGGGGGGAGGAGAAAGGCCGGCGGGCGGGGGGGGGGGGGGTGTAGGCGAACGGAGAGGGGGGTCCTTCGACATGTGTGAACGACTGACCTTTGTTTGCTGTCGATCCGATAAGCCACTGATAATATCAAGTGATTTGTCGAGTGACAACTGGCGTTGTGATCTTAGGTTGGAGGCTCGAATCAGTCGCTTCATAGCTTACATGTATGGAGACAACGACGCAAAATGGACTCTTGGATGGTACAGGCGACATAGCTTAAGGGGATAGTCAATTAGAGCGTAAGAAACACATTCAGGTATGTACGTTGAAGTTTGTAAATCCCATATGTATATATATATATATGTACACAGGTATTTATGTACAAATATGAATGTATTTCGCTCTCGCCACATGAGAGTCTTTGTTTGCATATTCAGCCGTTAGGTGGTGACATAGCAGGGTAGTGGGTATAGTGGTGTTATTCTTCGTTTATGCGATTTCGTTGACAACATGTTACCCATGACGAGGTAATGTACAACTTTATATGTGAAAACTTACAATGTACCACATTTAGTGCATGTATATTCTGATGTTCCAATCGTAATTGGAATTGATGTCGGATTTGGCGTTTGTCTCCAGCCCGCGATGTTCGGGTCAAACAGTGTATTATGTACTAAAAGTTCACATATACTTCACGGTTGAACTTATTTTCACCCTAATCAATTGTTGTGTCAAATATAGCATCAGTGATAAAGATGTAATGCTTTCATCTCCTTTTTGACCCTAAAATTCAGATCAGTCGAATTTTTTGTAATTTGCTAAATTATATTAAAATGAAATAAATTTGGCAGGAGGTGAATTTACAGAGACTCCACTGCACGTAAGTAAGATACCACCACAATAGGGAAACATGATACTACTTCCACCATACGGTGTCTGCAATAGGGGGGTGAGGGGCTTGGTGCTATAAGCAGGTATAGCCACGGCAGAAACGGATGTCTTTTTCATTTGTAGATTTTAACGTAAAGGGTGATATTTTGCAAAGCCTGTTTTGTTTAGATAACTGCGGACTGGAGGCTGTCAAAGGCACTGATTTCATGCAGACGGAAAGTGGGGCTGTATTCTAAACTGGCCTGTATCTTTGTATGAAACAGCAAACGAAAACGCCCAAGCTCATCTTCAGGGCCCCAGAGGCTGGGGGGGGGGGGGTGAAGGTCGCATGTCGATTTTAAGAAAAGGTCCATGTCGCGTGTGGACAGATGCTATACTCCTCGTCGAAGTAGTCAATACTATGTCCTTTATGTGCCGCCCAAGAACGAAGTGCGGTGAACATGGATGTATTATTGGATAATCTATGTATTATGGAGGCAGGGGAGGGGAGGGGGAGTGGTGGGGGGCGCCTAAAGGTATAGGGTACAATGGTCCAGAACAAACACTTCATCTGGTCACGAACAAGCATCATTCATCACACTCGGGTTTTCTTTTCAGTGACGTTTGTTTGCACACGTGCCCTATATATAAATATACATATATGGTTGGCATCGGTCGGTCTGCGTGAGACGATGGATTTCCAGCGCTGGTTGTGATTTAAGTAGGCGTACTGCGACAGGTTGAATATACTGTGTACTCCATAATACATTGCAACCAACAGTCATTCTGTTTGTGAGTGTATGTATAAGAAGGAAACGATTAGTCAAGCGATGATCAAGCGCAAAGAGAGATAGAGAGGGGGAGGGAGAGAGAAAGGGAGAGTGAAAAAATAAAGAGAGATGTACAGATCTGTGAATGCGGCCACGATGACACTCTCTCACGTGGATTAAAGCGGGTGTCCAACCTAACCTAATCGCGATCTGCACCGAAAGTTTAATTAATTTGGCGAGTGTTAACGCTTTGTTTCGGCCGACTGGTAAGGAGAAAAACATTAAGCCAACCCGCCCCCATCAATGTCGAGCGGCGAGCCTTTAGCCGGAGCGAGTGACGTACATTGTGACCGTTCACGTGGCGCCGCCTTACGTTAGAACTGGAAGTTATCTCGCCGAGGGAATTCTTCACAGTGGGGATACCACTCAGGCGAAACGCGTGAAATGAGAGATCATGGCCGCGATTTACGGATGAATTGCGGCAGATCCAAGCCGAGCAGTACACCATGATCTCACCATGAACACGCCTGCAAAATAGAAATTGTCTCCAGTCCTTGTACCATTTGGATCTGTTACCTCTTTCGTGTAAATCTCTCTACGATATACTTTCTTCTCGCCCATCAAGTTGTGTACAGATGAACAAGTGGCTTGATGCATTTTCGTTCCACGAATCAGATTGGGGCAAAATATGTTCCCTGCCTTTTAAATGTACCTTTGAAACCGAACTACAATCCTTTCAATATTCAATCCTTTACAGGTTTGCTCCCCACAACAAATATCTAAACACAATTGGGCTGGCGGTGAGTGGTTTGTGTGATTCATGCTCAGAGGTAGATACACTCGTTCACAGATTCAGCGACTGCATCGCAGTACGTATATTCTGGAATGCCCTAACAGATTGGTGGCACCTAGCCACATCTGATACTGTAGCTGCTTCTACTAAGACAATCATTTTAGGATCCTACGATAAACCGGTCTATTCCATAAATAGTGCGTTCCTTTTAGCCAAATATTATATTCACGTATGTAAGTGTAAATCTGAGCCTATCAGGCTAAATTCTTATATATCCAAGCTAAAATATCATATAACAAACGAGCAGTATATCCTGTGTATCCAGTTCAAAGTCTTCATGTCTCGATGGGAGAAACTTTTATTTCTTATATCTGTGGACGGGTTAACTGTTTGACCATAAACGTTAAGTATTATATTTATATTGTAATGCCAAGTTACCTGTGGCGGGGGAATGTTATATTCACGGTGGCGACGCCTGTCGGTGGGTTTACCATGTATGTACTATCGCGCATGCCCATCGGTTGGCGCGCAATTACTCATTTCGTCATTCCTTTGTTTGCTGCCAACGAGGTAGCATTAGTAGACAGCTCTGACGCTGTTCTACAAATCTTGGTGGTTTACTGAGACGGCAACTTAATCAAGCCACAGGTATACTTTTATTTATGATCTGTTTGAATCATTAATATTGTCTTACGTACTAAATGTCCCAATTATAACTGAGAGATCACATGATATATAATGCGAATCGAGTGTTAGAATGTGTGGATTGTGTATTAAAGTTGACTGAAGTTAACGGAGCCACGCTTTTAATTAATCTGCTTAATCTGCAATATTTTCTAGATACTGAATGTCCTAACTAAGATACGGCATGATGTATGGTTTGAATCAGGTGTGAGAATGTGTGAATTGTTATATTTAAGCTGTCTGATGTTTCTCATATTTTATTAGTAATCAGCCATCGAGAAACGACTACTATTATTAATTGTATTGTTATATGTCACGTCACTATAATCTAATTAATTCGTTACATGTGTATATTTAGGGCTCGCCACCTGTCCAGCCCCAGCCCCGAGGCTGTGTTGAATAAACGCTATTTTGAGACAATCTGTCTTCGGCCTCATTAACACCTGGCCCACAGCACTGCTACATATCCTAATTGCAATGTATGTGACAATGCATTACCACAATCTCTTCTCATGTCTGTAACGCATCAAGGAAAAAAAAAAAAAAAAAAAAAGATCTCAGTGTGTCATTGAACAATAGCATGCAAACATATTGATATATCTCTTGCAACGATTGTCTTTGGAAAAAAGCCATGATTTGAGTTAGAATCGCAGCTATTTATATTTGCGATGATCACGCGCTCTTGTTTTGCTCACACAGTAGGCGACATTTCCGGTTTGAATATAATTAGTGTATCGCCTCCTTATTGGTCAATCGCGGACACACCTCCATAAAGGGCTGCCGCCTGTTTAAGCGGAATCGTGGCTGGTCGTCACTTCTGAATTTATTTATTTATTTATTTATTTATTATTGAGAGCTACAGAATTCTGTAAAATTCTGTAATTTGAAGGATAGACACTTGGGTATTATATGAATCGGCAAAGCAGCGTTAGAGGCCAGGCTAGCGGTTTCCCTTTAAGCCCATGACAGTGTCTGCTAGCTATAGGTGCATCAACATCAGTTATACACGATACCAATAGAGCGCACAGTCAGACTGTTGTGAACCAAAGTGAAAGATACAAATAATTATGAATAGGGTGCGATATCAGATACAACAAATGGAATGCCATGGTAGAAGTAGCAATTCGATTCTGCAGCTGTTATTATATCGTTTCAAGCTACTTATGTCTCCATTGATCAGTCTAATTGGTATCTGGTCCTGTTTCTGTATCCTCCTATCTACGGAGGTATAATGTAAGTTAATGTATCTTTCTTTTCATTGCAGTATATTTGAAGCTAAATTTTCGGCAACGATGAAAAAGCATAACTATTACCTTTCATCATTCTGATGGTGAAGTAATGTACTTCTCGAAATCTGTGCAATGTGAAATATGTATAATTTGAGCGTCTATTATAATTCCATATGCAGTGCAATATGCATAGATCAACGGTCACCGAGCCAACTCATGGCGGTAATCTGGCAACGCAAGACGTCAGCTTCTCCGGCGTGTCTGGCTTCATCTTCTGGTTGCTGATAGCTAGCTTCCTCTTCATTCTCGTTGCCTTCTCTACGATGGGATGGCAAATACGGGAGAGTTCCATGGGAGGCCGCTCCGTGTCTGTGGGACTCTGGAAGACATGTTACTGCGATGGCAGGTTCAGCTCGTACTATACCGACCAGGGTAAGGACATCTATCCAACATCCCATTCAATCAGCCTTTCATCCATTTATTCAGCCATTTATTCATTCATGCAATCCGCCCTCCGTCCATCCATTGAGCTATCCATTCATTCAATCAGCCTTCCGTCCATCCATTCAGCTATCCGTTCATTCAATTAGCCTTCCGTCCATCCATTCAACCATTTATTTATTCATTCAATCTGCCTTCCGTCCATCCATTCAGCTATCCATTCATTTAATTAGCCTTTCGTCCATTCATTCAGCTGTCCATTCATTCAATCTATTTCCACTCATTCAATCAGCCTTCCGTCCATCCATTCAGCTATCCGTTCCTTCAATTAGCCTTTCGTCCATTCATTCAACCATTTATTTATTCATTCAATCTGCCTTCCGTCCATCCATTCATTCAATCAGCCTTCCGTCCATCCATTCATTCAATCAGCCTTCCGTCCATCCGTTCAGCTATCCATTCATTCAATTAATCTTTCGTCCATATATTCAGCCATTTATTTATTCATTCAATCTGCCTTCCGTCCATCCATTCAGCTATCCGTTCATTCAATTAGCCTTTCGTCCATTCATTCAGCCATTTATTTATTCATTCAATCTGCCTTCCGTCCATCCATTCAGCTGTCCATTCGTTCAATTAGCCTTTCGTCCATTCATTCAGCTGTCCATTCATTCAATCTGCCTTCCGTCCATCCATTCAGCTATCCATTCATTCAATCAGCCTTCCGTCCATCCATTCAGCTATCCATTCATTCAATTAGCCTTTCGTCCATCCATTCAGCCATTTATTCATTCATTCAATCAGCCTTCCGTCCATCCATTCAGCTATCCATTCATTCAATCTGCCTTCCGTCCATCCATTCAGCTATCCATTCATTCAATCAGCCTTCCGTCCATCCATTCAGCTATCCATTCATTCAATTAGCCTTCCGTCCATCCATTCAGCAATCCATTCATTCAATCAGCCGTCCGTCCATCCATCCAGCTATCCATTTATTCAATTAGCCTTTCGTCCATCCATTCAGCCATTTATTTATTCATTCAATCAGCCTTCCGTCCATTCGTTCAGCTATCCATTCATTCAATTAGCCTTTCGTCCATTCATTCAGCCATTTATTTATTCATTCAATCAGCCTTCCGTCCATTCATTCAGCTGTCCATTCATTCAATTAGCCTTTCGTCCATTCATTCAGCTGTCCATTCATTCAATTAGCCTTTCGCCCATTCATTCAGCCATTTATTTATTCATTCAAGTAGCCTTTCGTCCATTCATTCAGCCATTTATTTATTCATTTAATCAGCCTTTCGTCCATCCATTCATTCAATCAGCCTTCCGTCCATTCATTCAGCTGTCCATTCATTCAATTAGCCTTTCCTCCATACATTCAGCCATTTATGTATTTATTCAATTAGCCTTTCGTCCATCCATTCATTCAATTAGCCTTCCGTCCATCCATTCATTCAATCAGCCTTCCGTCTAACCATTCAGCCATTTATTTATTCAATCAGCTATCCATTCATCAAACAATTCATTCATCAATTCATCTATCTTTCCATCCAATTACCCACCCACCCGGCCATTTATCCATCCATCTATGCATCCATGCATCCATCCATTCATAGCAGCCCACCCATGCTTCCAACCAAGTGACCATTTAGTATACATGTGTATGTGTTTGTTGGAAACCTCATGAAATAAGATTGTTAAACCTCATTTTATAAATTATTTTATTTTTGCACGTCGCCCCCCCCCTCCCACCACCCCTTATGACAATTTTTTGTTTCGTAGCTTGGTTCAGGGCGGTGCAGGCCTTCCTAACGCTGGGGCTGATATGCATGATAGTCGGCGTGGCCCTCACCATCGTCTACATGTTTGTGAGGAGAGTCAGCAAGAGCCTCGTTCTCATCTCCTTCACGATAGTCATCTTCCTGGCCTGTAAGTACAGACATGATAGGGGGTGGCGGGTGGAGTGGGGGGGTGGGGGTGGATTGGGTGGCGTGGCAGTGGCGGATCCAGGAATTTACGAAATGGGGGAAACTATTTATTACTGACAGAAGTTAACTCGGTTATATTTGAGCTAGGGAGCCCAGATTTGGCAGGAAGCGAGAGGCAAGTGTAAGGTTATCTGGTAAATCGCGATAGAATTGCTCTAGGACGCTTAGTTTGGCCGCTAGAGCGCTCGCAAGAGGTGCACCCCCCTTTGCTGAAGCTCCCATTATGAGTCAACGGCGATATCGACCGGCAATGCCTCTGCTTTGCGATGGCCGCCGTTTGCTTAATAGCGACGCTAGAGAGTCAGGACTGGTTTCAAAGGAGGGGCAAACGTCGACTTTGGTGAGGAATCCGCATTCGCTTCTAGCCTAGCACGCTTAGTTTTGACGCTGGAGGGTTCCGTAATTTAGCAATGATGAGTGCGAGAACAGGAATTAGGGCGGGACCAAGCACACGTAGAAAGTCGGGATTTGGCCGAAATCACTCAAAATGGCGCCTTCTATCTGGGAAAACAGCCCGCGTTGAACAGCAGCCGTTAGATTGTGGTCATCCAGCATCCGCATCGTAGAGGTCCAATTTGGGCTAAATTGCGCTTTCAGCGAGCCCAATACAGCTTTCAGTGGGCCGTGTGGGCTAGAACGCCTTCGGATATCGGCATTATTGAGCCCAAATTGGCCATTGAAGGCCCTGTTTAGCCCAAATTGGTCGCTGAAGACGGTAACTATTCCAATTTGCCCGTTTTTTGCGCTATTTAGCCCAAATTGTTCGTTCAAGGAGCTGTTTAACCCAGTCTGCCCACTGAAGGCATCATGTAGCCAGCACGAGGCAGGAGCAGCTTATAGTATATGTGTTTCTGCATGTCATCGCCTGTACCATAGTTTCGGCGCATAAATGGTGCCATAAATGGCGCATAAATGGTGCCACAGACGTGTGCGTCAAAGATGAAGTCACTTCTGTCAGTAAGCCTCAGCCTCCGGCTGATTTCGGCTCTTGTTTAATTACTATCCACGCGCCGATCCACAGTAAAATAAACTTGCGACCGGCAGTGGGGGGGGGGGGGGGGGGGGGTGCTGAGGAGGTATTGAAGGACAGTGAATGTGCCCCCTTACTTACGTACAGTTGATAGCAAGTGTGACCCGAACAATGCAGTACAGTATGTATCACTAATCTCATTATTTGAACTAATGATTTAAAAAGTAATCTTATTCTCTCGAACATGCTTTTTTTTTAAATTTTATTTCACACTTGACAGGTTTGACAATATATCACATTACACATGTTAATTATACAATGACGAGTATGCATTAACTAATATAAAAATGGTGATAAATCCTTAAATTTTTTCCTGATATTTCCTTCGTCTGCCCGTTGGATAATCTGTGTTCTCTCAAGTATGTGTATGGTCGACCACCTTGGTGGACGTAGGCCCATTTCCCATTAAGGAATGCGGTGCTACTTTCATGTAGTACACTGCGATGAATGGAATATCTGTCATATTCTCTGTGTAGATAATTAATATCAAGTTAATTCTGAGATAAAACTTTGGACTTTCAATTTTGATCCATAATGTACTTTGTGCTTCAGCTCTCTTCCTCCTGATTGGAGTAACGGTGTTTGGCTGCATGACGTCAGAGACGCAGTACGGCGGCGGAGGTCAAAGTTATTCCTTCGTCATGGCATGTATCTCTTTGATACTAACTCTGGCAGTAGGCGGACTCTCCGTGCTCCAGATGAGAATAACACGGCTAATATGAATTCCATCGCGATCACCCTGGCAGTAGGTGGACTCTCCCTGCTCCAGATGTAACTATCATGGCTGATATGGTCTCCATGGTGATCAGCCTGGCAGTAGGCGGACTCTCCTGGCTCCAGATGAGACTATCACGGCTGATATGATCTCCATGGTGACCACCCTGACAGTAGGCGGATTTTCCCTCCTCCAGATGAGACTATCACAGCTGATATGATCTCCATGGTGACCACCCTGGCAGTAGGCGGACTCTCCCTGCTCCAGATGTAACTATCATGGATAATATGATCTCCATGGTGACCACCCTGGCAGTAGGCGGACGCTTCCTGCTCCAGATGAGACTATCACGGCTGATATGATCTCCATGGTGACCACTCTGGCAGTAGGCGGACTCTCCCTGTTCCAGATGAGACTATCACAGCTGATATGATCTCCATGGTGACCACCCTGGCAGTAGGCGGACTCTCCCTGTTCCAGATGAGACTATCACGGCTGATATTATCTCCATGGTGACCACCCTGGTAGTAGGCGGACTCTCCCTGCTTCTGATGTAACTATCACGGCTGATGTTGTTGATGATGTGATTCCGAAACTTGCCTTATTTGTACAACTACAAATATCATGCCGCGAATTGCCTATCATATAAGGTATCAAATAATGTCGACATAATAATATTTTATAATTACCGAATTTTTATATTGGGCCGTAGTTGGTTTATTAAGGGTAATGTAAGTTGTACACCAACAAAGAGAGTGGGTGAGGATAGGATAGGTGTATCCCCCCGGTGTGCCATTGCGTAGATACTAAATATATTCGATGTTTTATTTACTCTAGTGAAAGACTGTGACGAGGTAATAGTCGCCAGTTGCTTGATTATAATTTTATTTTCATTTAAGGACATTGTTTAACAATTAGTTTTGTCATACAATTCTTCAGACGAACCATGGAGATATATCGTTCTCTTGGATTTTAATGCTATATAGTTGTCACCTACATAATTATATCATTGTCTAAACGTGTGGCCTGCTTAAATCAATACCAATTGTATATTATATTAAATAAATTCACTGTCTGTGATATGCGTAATCATAAAACTGTAAAATAAATCAGTGTACTACACATATCACAATTTATTTATTGCTGTTGCTAATTGTGTAGTCAGACATGGACCTATTCCGTTATGTTACAAATGAATACACCTATTTTCATTTTTAATTGAAATAATTAGCACATAATAATCTGCCACATGAGCGAGACTCACTTAATTATAGCAAATACCATTAATTACCAGAATTATAATCATACAGTCTTCAAATGTCATTCAACATGATGCCGAGTAGACTAATGTGCGCGTTTCATGACGTTCACATTTAAATGGTTCCATTTTGAGAAACAAACGTTCGACGGAGTCAGAGTATTGTTTTGAAATCCTGCGCTTTAGGCTGCAGGTGAAGCTGGCAAAGCGAATTTGGACCGAATTTCACAACGCAGATTCAGTAATCTCAGATACAAGTCTAATTGTCCAAGATTGATATACTATATTTTGACACTGCTATATATGCCAGGCACCGTATATCTGGAGATTTTCTCTGGCTTTTAAATCCTTTTCCCTTTGACTCCGTGGACACCGGCTTGGTACTGCCTGGCTTCTTGCAAATCACGACAATTTAAGGTGTGCAACGTAAATGTGCATACCTCATCACGAAGGTGGTAACAATCTTGCTGATTTATATGTAATACTGTGTAAAACAGTTATTGCAATAGACGTACCGTGGGACAGTGGTACCAGTTAAAAATGCAAGACACAACAGTGCGCTTACAAACACACGTGTAAATAAATGATACATTATTGGTGGATATTCGCTTCTTTACATATAATTTGCTAAAGTCCATATACCGCATTATACAATGCAGCCTCGGGAGACCCACTCCGTTCCGCCGTTGGGTCTCGGTTCCAGCCTGGGTTTCGCACGAAGACTTTCAAACAGGATAGGCGCATTTGGAAATTCTGAATTATTTGGAGGCACACTGGGGCTAAATATCACATTTGTGCATAGATTAATTGCTTTAGCTATTCTTCCAAACAATCAAAAAGATTGATCACATGTGTCTGAGTTTGCAAGACGTTTTACGGAGCACCAACGTCCGAACCGGGCGCCATATTTGTTTTGGCGCATGCTGGTACCTGGTGCAACTTCGTTACAAGCATATGACTCTTCGCTAGATGGCGCTGTCAGACGGGCACTTTGCAGTTAGGGACAACAGCAGCGCCCTCTGTCACAGAGAATTCAAAGTTTTAGGTCTATAGGCCTAATATCGAATCTCCAAGATGAGGACTGCTCAAAACCGGGGCGCGCGAAAACACACCTTAAAAGTGATATCGCGAATATCGAGGATTTCACAGACTGCTTTAACGGATCGAGTTAAATAGGGAATACTGAAGGGTCTTCGCGTTGAACCAGGAATGGTACGGAAAACCATCCCCAAAAGTGTCAACGAATCGCCAAGAATTCCTGGATGCCAATCGCGGAGATCGGAAAAGCTATTCCGACAACTATTGTCACCGGATAAAACATATAGGCCTACTTGGGTGCTTGCACAGAAGCTGACGACATCAATTCAGACGTTGCAATATTCAATAAGAAAAAAAATGTTCACATCGCCTGCCCTATATCGACTTTAAAGTACAAAACAGCTAAAAGCAATGATCTCCAAGGTCGTCAGAACGAGAAATGCGTACAGAAAGAACCGGTCAAGAATTCTGGCCACCTCTTCCCATTCTGCCTGGTTCCTCTGCTCGACACGGCGTTCTTCATCCCGCGCCATCTGCTGGCGCACGTATGCAATGACGTCATCCGGTAAGACGTCACTGGAAGCCATCTTGCGTTTTTCGGCGTCCATTGGCTTTTGCTCTATGTCTTGAAGGATCATTTTCTCATTGGTGACGAGCTCCTCTTTATCACTCGGACTGACCCGGCCAGACCCCTCGGGGCGTCGCCCACAACCATAGAAACAAATGGCGGTCGACATGCAGCCGAGAACGAGGCTTCGGATACATCCGGGCACTGGACGGTCTGGGGAGTGGTGATTGACGGATAAGATCCAGACCGTTAGTGCAAGCGACAAACCAGTCTGGCTCATACTCATGATAATGTAAACGGCTGAAAGGTAAGTAAACTGAGCGATTAATATGTTGGCATTATACTCAAAGAGGGGGGGGGGGGGGTGGGGGGGGGGCAAAAGGGTATGTCCGTTCCTCGGGACTGGGCTTTTCATTTCACCGTGAGCTGGGAATGAGGCAAATAATTGTTTGGGGACTGGGAATGAGACAAATAATTGGTCGTGAACTGGGAATGAGGCAAATAATTGTTCGTGAACTGGGAATGGGATATTAGTCGACCGCCGTGATCAGTCCTTGTGTAGTTTGTGTGGCGACTCCAGCGAGAAAGGCGAAATATGGGTGTAGTGCACTGCCCTTGACTGATTTTTCCTTATGCCGATCACTATAGGAATATGGAAGTCTATAAACTTCGTCTTCTTACTTTGTCTTTGGCAAATGTTTTTTTCTACTCGATTTCCTTGAACTAAATATGTTTCGGACGAAACAAGCATTTCTTATCGGCGTTGTTCTTGCGGGCGAACTTGTCCCATTAAGAGAGCAAACTTGCCCTACCTCGTTGCACGTTGCGCCACTTTTACCTTAGTGTCTTTGGTGTTAAATTATATTGTTAGTAAACAATCCACAACTGTAAAATAATCCCAGTGTCTTAACCGAGATATGTACCTATTATATCAGATGTAACATGGCTTCCTAACTAGGAACTAATGGCCTACATATCAATTTGAGTGAAAACCGGCCGAACTAACCCCGGTCTCCCCTATATTATTATATGTCAAGGGTGTAATTATATGCATATTATTATACTTGTAATAATACACTATTAAATGTTGTGTTTATAATTATATTAAATTATGCGATGCGGAAGGCGGCCATGGATGTCATCGCGTCACAATATAATATTACAGAATTGAAGATGATCTGAATAAATGCTTATGCATGCCTCCGCCAAAACAAAATTGAAGAAAGAAAACATCTTACTGATTAGTGGTAAGGTATCGCTGCTCTTTGGCGTAACGTCAGAGACCATGAGCAGGACGACGGTGTAGGCAAAGAAGACTGTTATGGAGAGAGAAACCTTCTCCCCGGCTTGGCTCGGCAGCAGGAACACCAGGGCAGACATCAGCGAGATGAGCACGACCGGTACGACCACGTGCACAAGGAAGTAGGTCGGCCGACGCAGGAGTGTCAGCTCGAAGAAAATAGTCGGCACTATCATATCCCCATCCTCGTCGGCCAACATCAACTGAAACCCCGACCTGGCGCTTTGGACTTCCCACTCGTCGTTGGATTTCAGGTTGGAAGTTTCCACGCCCGGAGTGACGTTTACAGTCAAGGAATCCACGCCGTACATCCAGTTGATGAAGGTGACGTTACAGAGCTGAGTGTCGAAGGGAAAATACTTCAAGTTGACCGAGCACCCTGTCTGCCATTTGAAGCCCGGCCCCCAGAAGACACGGCCGTCGAAAAGTATACTCACTCGGAACTTGGTGTCCAGGGACATGTCGCTACCTTGCTCCACACTTAATGCAGAGAAGCAAAAACACAATTCATGGCGTGGTTGTGTTGCATTATAGAATAGCGACACCGTGTATGATCGACGAAGATGCTTGTAAACAATACGCATACCTTCTTGTTTCACCCGTAAAGATCTTAATATATTTATTCCGCCCGGTGAAATATTTGTTAAAGTAACATCTTTAATTACGCGAGATATATTTAGTGGATCAAATATCGATTTTTGCAAAAGATCACCTTCTGCTGCCCCACCCCCCCCCCCCCCACACACACTCTCCTCGCCTCCCTGTGAATGATAAATGTAAACAATTCAATTTTGAGAAACTGGATTTGAAACGCCAATCTTGGCACACACTGAGCATAAACCTAGACTGAAAGACAGGTTATCGATGCAACGACTGCGGTAAAAGCTCTGTCAGTCCCAGATAGGCATAAGCGCAAATGCCGCGAAACAATTCTTACTACTTAAACCAAAACAAAAGCTGCAAATCTATGGCAACTCACCTGTTGAACATAGCTATCTCGGGAATCCAGATCTGTGAGCTTGACACAACAAGCCGGTAGGTGTCATTGTACAGAGTCGGATCCCAGCGGAGAAGTTCGTCAGTCCAAAACTGGGTATCGTGAATACAAAAACGGTTTTAACGCTTATCATATCAAATCTTCTCACAAAAGAGATTCAGATTCAGCTCCCAATATATTCGCGTACATACTCAGATATTGCCGCGATACTGTAAGTAAGGTCGCGAAAATATACGGTTACCCTGTTAATTATGTATCTCTGTTACAAAGAGCCAACTACGTACGTAAGTATCTGTGACAGGCCTGTTCTACCCAGATACAAATGTGTTTTTGTTTGTTTCAAGAAGTTAAGACATTCACAAACGTGGTTCAGTTGATTAAATGTTGTTTGAATTTGTTCATACTATATTCAAATAATCACTTCAATCCATAGATACAATAAGAATGCTAGAAATATGTAAACCCTGTGCTCAGGCTTATTTTTAAATTTGTTTAGTTCAGTATTTAGAATAAAGATCCTATTTTCAAGAAATGAAATGTTGAGGTTTCTTTCGCTGATAGTACAGTTTGAACTATTGATGTTTACTCACCAGAGCAATCCAGCCAAAGGTCGTCATGAATTGACTTTTCTCATTCTACAATAAGTAATGAACTACGGAAAATAATACCATTGCCATATAATGATTATTGTCAGGGCTTCAAAGACAGGGGTCAGGGAAAAGGTGCTGCTGAGGTAGGACGACCGAGGTTATCCCGAGGTTTACTTTACTAGGCGGCCACCAGGGGGGTGGGACTACCAAGACTTAAGTATACGCTGTTACATATGTACCACCCATCAAATGACCCCCCCTTTCCTGTATGAAAGTTTGCATTTTCTTGCGATGTCCTCCATCTGAAATTGCACCATTTTCTCTGTCCTAACATTACAGCTCTTTTAGCCATATTCTCCTCTGCATACCGACATTAACCTCCATATTCTTTGCCATGAGTGTCGGGGTCTATTTGGGATAAAAACTGTTTCTTTCGATGACCACAAAAATCGCATACTTTGCTCTCTCTCTCTCCATACGCCCTGTATGACTTGGGCAGCACACCCTTACCACTGTAATTAGTCCGTGGACACAACAAGGCGGTCCCAAATGCATATCGCTATTATACGGCGTCTGAATGCAAGTTAACGATGCATGATTTCGGAAATATTAATCCGCCATCTTTGAAAACAGAAAACGATAAATGGTAAATATTTTGATGCTAGATATATCTCGAAATTTAATGCAGAAATAAATACAGGATTGGTGCGCCAAAAAATTTGACTTACCAAAGCTTCCAATTTTCGCAATGTGAATGTTGCTTTGACCTTCATCTGCTCCTGCGGGTTGACCATCGGTCGTATATTCTTGTCATAATTCACCATTAAATCTCGATAAAGACGATTTTCGGGAGATATGAAGTCCGCTGCAGGGAGAAGTTAGCAATTATTAATGCCTCTGTCTAATATTAGACGTGCTGATTACATGAACGCTACTTTCAAGGACAATGAAGTTACATAAAGAGAAATTGACTCGAATCGCCAATGAATCTATGAAACTGCTTTACAGCTTGATGTTATAAGTACACATGTGCACTGATTTACACATCTTGCGTATAAAAAAGATTGTTTTATATGTTTCATATTTATATGTGTGCTAGGAATTGTAATAAACAATATGTACCCATATTGTATTTCAGGGGCATTCAAATCATGTGACGTTGCTTAAAGCGTTTTACCCGTTGCTGATACTGTACTGGTGCAGCCAACGATAGTCATCGACACAATCAAGAGATACCCGCACTCCATGACGTCAGCTCAGTCCTGGTAAAGTAAGAACCAGCATCAATGGCGAAACGAACATTTCGTTTTCACTCTTCGGTAAGGAGCAATACACTCAGTTACCTATATATAGAGCATCTGTAGGACATAAGGTATCAATGAGTTGGCAATACGACGGTACGAAAACAGCAATAACTGGCGAATATTTTATTATTACTCTTTTCCATAGCTTTTCCATAGAGAGACACTGAATTCTGAGATAGTGAGATATGCACGGATATTTTCGAATTATATTTCCCTTCTGTCTGCATATTTACTTCTTTAACGTTCGTTAATCTTAATAACAACAATTTTAGTAACCTGATGCCAACCGAATTACATGAGAATCCTTACCACTCGTGGTGATGCCTCTCTTCTTTTCGCACGTAGTGCTGAGTCACTGCGTCCCTCCGGCGTCTGTTTATTTACATCCAAATGTATGTTCAGGTGAAGAGGCGTCTTCTGAGTCTTTGCGTCATGTCACTGTGTCACACCGTAGCGGCCTGTCACTTTGTCGATATGTTACCTTACCGGACTGTTACCGGCGGAGATACATTATAGAGGCATTGAAAAGGGAGAGGAGGCTTCGCCCTAATACGGCACGGTTAGTTTTTGAAGAAAAGGTAAATCGACGAGAAGCGGGGGGCCACTCGCACCTCTAGCGAGGATCTAGTCTTAGCCCGGGTCAACCATCCTAAATGCCGTCATTTTGTTACTTTACATCCACCATTTACTGTTTTAATACTAGCGAATTTAAGACAATAAATTAACCTTGGATCGACTTGGACTTGGACTATATTGCGGAAGGCACTTTAATGCTTTATTTAAAAGGCGTTCTCTTCAAAGTTACCTGAATATATCAACTGATTGTCGAGACGAATATTGACACACAGGCCTACATAATAACTGAAAACATATTTATTAGAAATTATAAATAAGACACTTGTGCTAATTGGGATTGAATTTAAAAATAAAATAAATATGCGTTGATTCCACTAAGATACATGCATCTCTTTCCAAAAAAAACTGTTACAATTCTTTAGAAAGCCACATTTTTTACACACGCTGCTCATGCTTACAGAACACCGCGAAGTGTATGACAAAATGTAATATCCTGCAGTCTGCAAATATAAGCTCCCCTCCCTCCCCCCTTAGCGGTGAAAGATGTGAGGGTCGGTCACCAAGGACGGTCCATGTGCCGCCACGCTTGATTGAACCAGGGCCGTTAATGAATGCCTCATGAATGTTACAGGTTACAGGCGTAAAGAGAGGCCGAACAAGTCCGAATATATAGATCAATGGCTTTGTTTTCTACCGCAGCGTATTAGGGCCATATCAACGCACTTTCCGAAGTCGACATTTCGCGTTGGTCAAGTCGAAATTTCGTGATCGGAAGTCCATATTTCGTGACCGGAAGTCGAAATTTCGCGTTGCTGAAGGCGAATTTCGTGATCGGATGTCAAAATTTCGCGTTCGTGAAGTCGAAATTTCGCGTCTGTGACGTCAAAATTTCGCGTTGATGAAGGCGAAATTTCATGATCGGAAGTCAAAATTTCCTGACCGAAAGGCTAAATGTATAATGGTATTTCTTTTGCAACACACGCGCTTGATGCGTCAATAAGGGGGGTGAGTCGTGAATCGTAACACCCAAGGGGTCACTGCGCATATATCGTTAACATGGTTGCATCTTAAATGAAATTATGTACTCAGTTACATCTGTATGCGATCTTTGCCGGCTTTCTCATGTCTTCAAGGGCGATTGGTCACGATCGACAAGCACACACTACTCTTAGAACGTCACTCAAGATATATTCTTCCTTCGCTAACAGTTTGTACGACCTTCAATGACATTTTGGATACCGGCTGGCGACATACTAGCCGCTGTTTGAATTGTGAGGGTGCGTAGCACCTTGACAGTGATCTCGTGATATGTATTTCAGATTATTTATTTCTGTGCTCTGTGTCGGCCACATTCTCGTCGTTGGTATTTACCAAGACAGTGCAACAGTGATATGTCATATTCCTGATCAAGAACAAGCGAAAGAGACCCTTATTAGTTCTCGTAAATTTGTCAAGGTTTTGTTTTTGTGACTTGGTGGTCCTGGGTCCGGGTTTAGCTACTGCTATTATCATCCCTTCTCCGCCCATATCGTCATGATCGAATGGCACGCTGGGTGAGGGATATTTATCTTGAATCATGATGTGTAAAATTTCGTCATTTTCGTTAAAAGTGGAATTCGTTGGAGTAACCCCCCTCATATTTTCCGAAATTTTATTGAGGGTCGGGCACGAAATTTCAACACCCGTTCAAAAATGTTGACTTCACCAACGCGAAATTTCGACTTCGCAAAGTGTGGTGATATGGCCCAAATACGCTGCCGTAGTTTCCATATGTCATTCGCAACTTCTGGGTTGTACCTATAGTGACGCCATATTTATTGCTGAGTATACTTGGTAGCGCCATACGCCAGCGGAAGGAGATGCGGCAAGGAGAGGCCGGGGCTTGGGCTGGGGTGTTATCGTCAGTGGGGCGTGAGGTCCATGCCTGCCATTGTGAACGTCCAGACGCCGGGACGTCAATGGGAAAACCATTGCACGCATTCACGTCCGGACGTCTTCACGCCCCAACACGTTACAATTTTAAATGTGTTTCATGTATTGCCTTTTGGACAAACTGACAAGAGACTGTGGGAGGGAGGGGGGGGGGGGCGGGCCAGTAGTGCACAAAGTCTGATGAATGTCGGTGGGCGGGGGAAGGCGGGCAAGAGTGTAGGAATATGGTGGGTGTCGGTAGACGGGGCGGGACAGGAGAGCATGAGCCTGGTGGGTTCGGGAGAAGGGGGCAGGAATATAGTGGTGTTGGTGGGCAGCGGTGGGGGAGGGGCAGGGTACATCAGTCCGGCGGGTGTCGGTGGGCGGTGGGGGCAGGGGTTTAGGAATCTGAAGGGTGTCAGCAGGTTGGGAGGGAGGGGGGGGGGCTGCAGGAGTCGGGCTTATGGGTGTGGGTGCTGGGCAGAAAGGAGTCATCCTTCGGTTGGTGTGGGTGGGTGGGAGGGGGGGGGGGGCGAGTAGTCCATGAAATTGGTGCCGCTAGGGCGTGTGCAGTAATTATTCAAGTGGGTGGAGGCACAATAGCTTGTTCCAGACAGGGCACACGACGACCGCCGGGTGAGCCCGTGAGGCTGGTGGGCGCCTGGTGGGCGGCTGTGGGGGATGGGTAGCAAAACTTTGTTTAGCCGACGAACTGGTTAATTTCTTATTAGCCAATGAAACAAGACAGCCGTAGGACACGACTGTGGCGCCATTTATGCCCCGAAACTTTGGTACAGGCCATGACGTGCAGAAACACATATCCTATGATCTACTCTTGCCTCATGCTGGCTACATGAGGCCTTCAGTGGAAAATTTGGGTTAAACAGCTCCTCTGAACTGTTAAAACGAACAATTTGAGCCAACAAGCGCGTTAAATGGGCAAATTGGAATCATTACGGCCTTCAGCGGCCAATTTGGGCTAAACGTGACCTTCAATCGGCAATTTGGGCTCAATAACGCTTTCAGTGGGCAACGTACGCACTTGAGACCTTGATGAGGGGGCAAATTGGGGGCTGCAGGCACCATTTGCGCACTGTATAAAGCGATCCTAAAATAATTGTATTGATAAAACCGTCCTTTTACTACCGTCACTATTTGAGGTGGAAGTAAGATTGGAACGTATTGTTTTTATTATGCATATGGCCATTCCGCAACTTGTGGTGAATTTGAAAGTCGATATCTGAAGGCGTTCGAGCCCAAATTGCCAACTAAAAGTTGTATTGGGCTCGCTGAAACGCAATTTAGCCCAAATTGAACCCCAAGGACCCGGATGCTGGATGAGCATAATCTGACGGCTGCTATTCAACGCGGGCTGTTTTCCCACATAGAGGGCGTCATTTTGAGTGACTACGTCGAAATCCCGACTTTCTATGTGTGCTTCCTCACGCGCTAAAGCCTGTTTTCATACTCATTATTGCTAAATTACGGAACCCTTTAGCGTCGAAACTAAGCCTGCTACGCTATGAGCAGATGCAGATGTTTTACCCAAGTCGACGTTTGCCCGTCTTTTGCAACCAGTCCCGACTCTCTAGCGTCGCTATTAAGCGAACGGCGGCGATCGCGATCGAAAAGCGTGCCGGTCGATATAGCCGTTGACTCATAATGAGAGCCTCAGCAAGAGGGGGGTGCACCTCTTGCCAGCGCTCTAGCGGCCAAACTGAGCGTCATAGAGCAATTCTGTAGTAGTTTATAAATAGACAAGTCTACATTTGTCTTCAGCTTCAGGTTGGGCTCCCTAGCTCAAATATTAACCCTTATGACCCTTCAAAGTTAAAAACGCCACTTAAAGCGAGGTGGACGCCAACTATCCCTGTCTCATCGATGCCACTCGGCACATATGACGTCACTGACGCTTACCAAATGAAACACATTGGCTTCTAACTGTTCATGTTATCTACTTATGAACTTGTAGTGATATTACCTAGCGGCTAAATAGCAGAAAATGAAATGATTTCATAATTTCGTCTGGTAAATTAAACTTGGACGTCATATTTGACGCACACATTTCGGTACCGCTAAAAAGTTACGCACGCCAACATATGTCCCTTGGTATAAGGTATAACGCCAAAGTAAACCGGAATGACTCATAATAGCCGAGTAATTGCCTTTATAAAACTGTGAAGTCATAACGACATTTTGACGTCATGGCATGACGCACGGTAACGTACAAATAATAAGATGCTAACGGCATGCTCCGGAACCCAAACCGTTGACCACCACGGTGGTGGAAGCAGCAGCCCTTCAGATATGGCTTGACGAAATGACCAAATAATGCTTTACTTCATCATTATGAATATATAAAAAACGGGCAGATGTGCAAACGCCAATGCCGTCGGAAGAAAGACGGCAAGAATGTTTTTCTTTCCGCAGTTATCTGGGGATGTATGTTTTCTGCCATTAGCCGCAAAGATCTCTGCTCTAGCTTGCAACTTGCCTTTTGCCGTCTCATAGTGACGAAATGTGAAATCGCTCAAACGAAAGTATGTCAAATTGATTCTCATAGTGAAGAAATGTGAAATCGCTCAAATGAAAATATGTCAAATTGATTGAAGTTGTAGTTTCCCCATTGGGTTCTATGTTAAAGGTTTTCGACTATTTACCGAAAAGTTATTAGGTTATGTCCCCATGTTTACAATTGGGGGCTCATTTCATTCCGGTCCATCTATAACTGCAAGCATAGAGCGATGGCTTGAATAGGATGCCCGGGAGAGCCCCTGCTAGCACCAAATCTTAATATCTTTCACTATTAGGCAAATTTTGAAAAATTCCTGTGACGTCATTTCTTACTCAAATATCATATGGTACCCATTGCGGCTACTAGACACCATCTTTAACCAAACAATAAATCCTGGTAGTGTTTGACGAAGACACTTGCGAAATACGTTACAAAACATGTTTCCCAGCATGAGAGATGGATGGCTTTAACATGGAAAGTCCCATAAGGAATTGCCGTCACCCCTGGAACCGGAAGTAAGATAGAAACATACTATTTTTATGATGCAGACGAACATCGGACCCCATTTCCTACAAAATGACGCCACTCTCGATTTTGTTATATTTCTTTGTCGATTTTTGACGATTTTTTTCAAAGTGATGCCGTCTTGACGTCATAGGGCGTATTCGAAAAATCTCAGATTTCACAGAGGCTATTCTTATTCATATTTGTGTGGAAATCCGGAACACCATAGTGATATCTTCAATCTAGATGGGTCAAACTGCAGAAAAGCGGCTCAAGGTCATCTTCGCGTTTTTCAGAAAACATAAAACGTCATATGGCTCGAAAACGAGTACGACGCGTTAAAAAATGGTCAATAGCTGAAAGATGCGTTTTAAAGGGTAGCGTATTCTGAAACTTACCGGATGTATTTAGGTATAATATTAATTAGATAAACGCGTTCCTAATTTTGTTTCAAAAATTCATTGTGACCTTGACCTTTGACTTACATATGCCGATAACCAACTTAGCCGAGCTGTTTCATATGTCTAGCATTAGTTTTAATCTGATAACTGTTACCATGCACCCTGGACCTTAAATATATAAACAAGAGAAAAAATCCTGTAATGCGCGTGTTTCGGCTGAACTCCAGCTGGCTCTGCACTGCGTAGCATGTAAAAGGCGGGGACTGACTTACAGCTGCATAATTTTCAACAATTTATCATAGGTTAAGAGGGTGTTTTCTCAAACAAAAATCCATTTAGTAGACATAAATATCGTGACTATAAAATAATATTATTTTAAGAACGAGATGAAGGCATAAGACCCGAGAAAACAGCTGATAGAAATGTCGAACGGGAAGCCGAACAGATAGGACTGTTAAACTGTTCTAAATCTAGTGAAATATAAGCTGTGCTTTCATTAAATAATGCAATACTTACAGGAAAGATATAGATATATCGTTTGTTTGTTTTGTGACTGACAATGCCATAGAAGCAATCTGTCCGTGGCACAAGTTCACACGCTCAAGCCGCGTACCAACCGATTCAACAATTTTCACTACCGCCACCTAGCGAACATACCATTAGGGCATCTCGCGTCAGAGCGTCATGCATACAAGCCACACATACATTATCATTGTCATAATGCAAACACTAAATCGTCTCAACGCTGATGGACCTAAATGCTCGACGCCGATTGGTTGACAATTCCTAAATCTTGAAGTTGATCGAAACTTTAGTACATGCGCTAAGCTTACAATGTTTTGGAAAACCGGCCCTCCAATTGCAGAGTGGGTCGAAAAGTTGATTGGTTGCAATGAACTTTACAACGGGTTGCATCGGTTGAACATGGCATTAATCGGCGCATCGGCGACCTGCCAGGCGATCAGATAAAAAAAGTGGCGTCTTTTGCCTCGATTTGCTGAGACTTCAAGCTTACTGGGTCTAATAATTCGCTTGTCACAGTGGCTAGTTAGAACATTTATACTTAACTGTCAACAACATGCCAAATCAGTAATCTGAAGCAAAGTATCTTAGCAACTGGAATACTTTAGAGGCGTCACAATAGCGTCAGCAGGGACTTAAATACACTGATTAGATTGTTTTTCTCTAACATAGGTTTATGATAATGGATCCAATTGAATGTTGTAAAGATAAGCTTACTGTGTAATTAATTCGAGTTTTGTCCCTTGTACTTTTTTTCTTTGGGTTCTGGGGACTTTTTTTCTCTCTTTCTTCTTAATATTATACAATATTTAGTATTATGTGTATGCAATTGTTCATTGCATGTGTTCACTCTATTGGTTTTTACGTGAATGGTTTACATGTATCCCGCAGGTTGCCGTTATCTAATGGTAAAATTGTTGTGATGTCACGCCTCTTCCTTGAGTGTTCATTATCTGGAAGAATGCAGCGGAAAACAGACTAAGCCGTGTTATATTAACGTAAGTGTGCGTTATTTAAATAATGAACGACAAAACAATGGATGTTCTTGATAATGAACGCAATAACTGTGCATTATCTTGAAAATTACCAGTTGTTGTTAATATTGGTTCGCTTCACTTGCGCTAAGTGTCAGGGTGTAAGTCGAGCTGAGCGGATGTTGCCAGAAATTGATGTCAAGCTCTTGTGTCGGAAGGGGGGGGGGGGGGGGGAGGGCGTTAAATCAGAAAGCTCAAAATATATGGAAATGCGACAATTATCGATTGCATATATTTCTCATGCCGCCTCTAAACCGAAGACCGTCTGACATTGTCATGTCATGTCATTTGTACTGAAGGTGTCACATATATGTTTAATGATGCACGATAAATCCTATTTTCAAAAGACATGACATATATGGATGCATTAAAGGATGATCTATTTTAAAGTAGAAGCGTTCAACATCTCTAAAATCGCTTTTCATGTGGCGTTGTTTTCAGGGAGGTTAGACAGGATGACTTGACCCGTGTGGTGATTTAGAAACAAGACTCAAAATGTATCCTTCCCCCACCTTTCCTCCTGGGGCTTCAATTTGACTAACCGTTGTCATGGCGAAAATCGAAACCATCTGAGTCAGTTCTGTTTGTTATGGCGCAAACCGCCATCATGTGACTCTGCTCTGTTTGTGTGTGTGTGTGTGTGTCTGTCTGTCTGTCTGTGAGCACGATAACTGTCGAACACTTGCAGCTATCGTTGTCAAACTTCGCCAACAGATATCAGAAGTCTAATCTCAGGTCAAGTTCGTTCCCGGGTGAAATCGGTCAAACGTCGACGTCACGGTGACGTCATACGTCCAAAACACATTTCCCTGTCTATCTCGCTTAATATTACAGTAGGAGCAATAGTTTCCAAGCTACACGCTTTTAAAAATTTCTTTAAATCTCTAAGCGATTGTCACGAGACTTTGCAGGGACATCAAGGGTTCCACTCAGGTATATAATGGGCAAGATGAATGCAATCGAACCGTCACTTTTTTTTCCATAGCAACGCAAACATGGCCCAATGGTAAAAGATAGGACATTTTTGAAATTTACCATGAGCCAAAAACATAGAAAAATATAAGCCACGCAACTCATCTTTGACACAAAGATTACTTAAGGTGATATCTTAAAATTGATTATATTTTAGCAACCTGGGTCAAGGGTCAAGGTCGTGTCCTTGACTATTATGAATGCCGAGTGCTTGGTTGTAGCTTAAAAACTAAAAGACATCTGAGCACCAAAACTTGCCCTGGCGGATAGGGGTGACGTAGCTTATGCCAAATCCAATCTCAGCTTGAACCCGGAGTGCGCAACGTAACGGTGTCAGAGCGCCTGGAAGTTGGAGGTTCGAACCCGACTTTTTCAATTATTAAGCTATCGCCCTCCAATATTTACCACAGACTGGGGCATCAGGTGGTGGTTTTGATGTCAGAGCTAACCGGCCCCGTGCTGCCTTGTTATGACGGAAATCATAGACTTCCGTCATATATCGGTCTGTCCGTTTTCTTGTACAACCTGTGGTTTTCTGTCTGTAGGCGCTCTGTATGTCACAAAATGCAATATTTCGACCGGTCACTTGGCCAATCGATAGGTCGTCGAAATAGCTCGGTCAAGTTCGTTAGTGGCGTATATGGGTTCAAGGTCAAGGTCACAGTGACGTCATTTGTCCAACACATTACTATGGCAAGGAATGTCCCCATTATAAACCAATGGAGTTTTTCTCTTCCAGATTGCGACGACTTATATCTAAAACACATCGAAAACTATAAGCCACGCGCCTGATCTTTGAAACATGTCTTACCGTAGATGGTATCTCAAAGTTTACGTTAATCCAGCGACCTAGGTCAAAGGTCAAGGTCACGACTTTGACCACCCTCATATGTCAAGTGGTTGGCTGTAACTCAAAAACTATTAAACATTTGATCACCAAAGTTGTCCTAATGGACAGATATGATGTAGCACATACGGAATCTGCTCTCAGCCTGAACCCGCGGTGTACAACGTAGACGTCCTAGAGCGCCGAGAAGTTGGGGGTTCGAAACCGACTTTAATATTTCTGAAGCTAGCGCTTCGAAAAATATGCACATATTGTCCTTTAGGGTCCCTTTTATTGAATTTAAACTTTGGCCCGCAAACAATTATTTAAACTTAAGAAAAACGACTTTAACATGAGACTCTATAAGGCTACATATTTGAGCAAAGGGCCGTGGGGCCTTTCAGGGTGGAGTACTGGTCAAATGCGTTGGTGTGCATAAACGGGGAAGGAAGGAAGGGGTGCGATGTTGGATTTTTTCTATCTATGGGTGTCTCCGGGATCTTAGGGGTCAATCTGGATCAGGGAGGTCAAATCTGGATCTAGGATATCAAATCTGAATCCATGGAGCCGAATGTAGATCTGAGGGGTCAAATCTGGATCTGGGATGTCAAATATGGATCTATGGGGCCGAATCTGGATCTGAGAGGGTCAAGGTCACGAAACAGGTTTTCCCTCGTAACTCCATTAATCTTGGGTCTAGAGATTGGCAGTTTGTTTGACAGTATTCCACGGGCAGAGGCAAAGATTTTTCCGGACACTGAAAGATTTTCGAGTAATCGGCCAATCCATATTTAACGTAAGTGTCAAGTGGCGTTTTGAATTTTGCAAGGCCACAACAATAATATTTGAGCTAGGCGTTTAGGCATTGTTGCCATTTAACTAAATTTAACTAAATGGTAACAGAATTGCTCTAGGACGCCTAGTTTGACCGCTAGAGCGCTCGCAAGAGGTGCACCCCCCCCCCACTTGCTGACGCTCCCATTATGAGTCAACGGCGATATGGACCGGCACATTTTTGGGTTGCAATGGCCGCCGTTCGCTTAATAGCGACGCTAGAGAGTCGGGACTAGTTGCAAAGGACGGGCAAACGTCGACTTGAGTATGGAATCCGCCTTCGCTTTTAGCCTATCACGCTTAGTTTCGCCGCTAGGGGGCTTCGTAATTCAGCGATGACGAGTCCAAGAACAGGGATTAGGGCATGACCAAGGACTCGTAGAAAGCCGGGGTGTGGACGTATGCACTCTAAACGGCGGCGCCCTTGACCTGGACAAATAGCCCACGTTGCACAGCAGCCGTTATAGGGTGCTCGCAATCCAGCACATCAGGATACTTGGGGTACAATGTGGGCTAATTTGCGCTTTTAGCCAGCGATTTGGCCTCACTACTACAGCTTTCAGGGGGCGATATGGTCTCGAACGCCACGCAGAACAACCAACGAGCGAGTGGCGATGGGTCTTAAAATGGTCGAATTAGTCCCCAAACTCCGATTTAAGTCTCTTCTCAAGCTCGACTTGACGGTGTCTAGATTAGAGTATCTGCACTACTACTTGTTACATCATCAATATGAATACTTTTCTATTATGGCTATTAGTGTGGCATTAATTATTGGGATTATCACGATAATGGCCATTTGAATAATAAACATAGCCATGTAGGTGTATCTTAACTCACACATACATAACTCATAATATAATTTTATTAATTTATATTATCCGATTGCGAATGTTACAATTTTATTACCTTGCGATAATGCTAATGCACATAGTGGCAATATATATTTATTGACCTGACCCCGCATGACGAGGTGTAGGTTTCTATACAACCAAAACGAATCAAAATATTAAGCCATTAAGACATTGCTACCTCTGATCTTGTAATAACTTTTTATTATTTGACGTATTTGCGTTTCGCCACAAATACATAGTATGTACTCACTTTGCTACGTCCATCTCCTGAAATGAAATGAAACTATGATCGCTCTTCATACAATCCCCTCCCCCCCCACCACCCCCCCCGCCCCCGCTTCTCTCTCTCTCTCCCTCTCTCTCCCTCCCTCACCCCCTCTCTCTACCCCTCTCCATCTCTCTCTCTCTCTCTCTCTCTCTCTATATATATATATATATATATATATATATATATTAGTACAAATGCACCCATTGGGGGACGATAGTGCAGCCATCGGGGGACATTGTCCCCCAAAGGCTGACAAGCCATGTCCCCCGTAAGTCAAGTGCCAGTTTCAGAAAGGACGTCGCACAAAAATATAATATAGCACTACGAATTTGGATATAGGTAGCCCAAAATGCTGTAGGAACGATTATTTAAAGTTGTCTTTCTTTTTTTTCACCATTAATCGATCTTTTTGAAAACCGTTATATATATACGTGCGTTAAAAGGCACCCATTGGGGGACATCACAAAAAGTCAAATTGTGGGCTTGGGTGACATATATGTTGAACTCAAATTTGGACAGTGTGTCGAAGACTGTATTCTGTCAGTATATATAAGCACAACGCAATAAAGAAAGATGGCTTCAGTTTGTCCCGAAATATAGCACACTGTCAACGCCATTCTGACGACCGCGTTGGCGCCATTTCGTTGGACGCACTAAAATCCGGAAATTTCACGTTGCAAGTTGCAATCTTGCGTCGCAGTCATAAAGTTTAGAGAACAATTTGTTGATAAAAAAGCTGTCATGACTATTGGGGTATCAACTGCGGTTTTGTAATATTAAAGACTAATTTGTTTTGTTTATGAAACAAAGGATGTTACATAACCTAACTTTTATACAAATAGAAGTGCCAGTTACATGAATGCTAAATCCGTCTTTTGGTATCACGCGCCGTTTCAACCCATCCGCTTTTCGCAGCAAATCGAAGCGATAGAGTGAACCCTAACGGGTCTCACTTTATAGCGAAAAGACACTAATCTCTCGAAAAGACAGCCCCAATGCCAATTAACCCCGATTAGAAGCTGTTGAACAGGCTGATTCGGGTTGTAGTATCTTTACTGCCGGCAGGAATGAAAAAATGTATTGTTTACTCGGGTTCATGTGCACATTTAACAAATATTTCAACACGGACGCCGTTCAGCAATCGGTACGGCTGCCGCCATGTTGGATAGACACTTGCCCGTTGCCTCACTAGATGGCGTAACGCGACAAATGATGTTACATACATGTTTGCGTTATGAGGTCTTTTCGCGAAAAGACGGTTACGTCTCCTACCCCAATAACACTAACATTTTATTTCGTGAAAAATGGCCACCCAATCTTGATGAATTAAAAAAAAACGTTTCAGGCCATACATGTCCCATTTACGATTAGATTGTTGCATTATCGTCTTTTCGCGAAAAGACTTCATAACGCAAACATGCATATGATACTGCCCCAACTGCACGCCATCTAGTGAGGCAACGGGCAAGTGTCTATCCAACATGGCGGCAGCCGTACCGATCTCTGAACGGCGTCCGTGTTGAAATATTTGTTAAATGTGCACATAAACCCGAGTAAACAATACATTTTTTCATTCCTGTCCGCAGTAAAGACATTACAAACCGAATCAGCCGGTTCAACAGCTTCAAATCCGGGTTAATTGGCATTGGGGCTGTCTTTTCGCGAGATTAGTGTCTTTTAGCTATAAAGTGAGACCGAACCCTAACTGGTAAGTAAACCTGCGTAAATTCAGAGTTTTCAGTTGAATTAGTAATGTAATGTCCACTGATACAAGTTCATTGCAACTAAATTTATGTTTCTATATGCGTGAGAGAAACCATTCACATAGAAATCAGGTTGGATGGAGTGCGAACATTTATGATTCAGTGACAGTGTCAATAAGTTATCGCAATGCAACCTCTCTTCCACCCCCCTCCCCCAACCCCACTTCTGACTTCTCCTGCGGCTGGCTTTGAGTTATAGTATGAACTTGCCAGAGATAATTGTTGTCGTTTCTGACCTCATCGCTATTATTGCCCTCACAAGATCGAATACATCCCTATCTTATAAGCTTGAGCGGATCAGTTTAGTGCGAGCCTGTGAGCGATGAAGTGGCCTGCCGTAAGTCAGAAACTGCATAATCACCCATTGTCTCCCCAAAGCTATTTGCCACTTTCCGCCAAAGTCTAGTCCTAATCTGCCACAAATTTCTCTTTCCATCGTATAGATCGATCTACAGGCTTTTATGCGACTTATTCACGAGATCGTCATGTTGGCAACTGGATACTTTGTCGCTCATGCAACGCAAGAACGCTGGAGACACATACTGTTGCAAATTCAGTAATAATAATAGTGTGCTGTATATTATTTAGGCCATTTGCAGCATCTAGCATATTTCCTAATCGAAGCTAAGCTTAGTACATGTAGTATATGTAAATTATAATATATGTTCCGTTGTAGTGAATAACTTTTATTGATATTGAGATTGTATTTGTTTATAAGCACAGTCTTTGAAGCAGACCCATGTAAGCAAAGTGGGTGAGATATATGAGGAGATGAGGAGAAAATTATTATGATTGAGCTGTATCTTGGTTTACATAATTTGTCAAGGCATGAATGTATAAAGAATTGTATTCATAGTGTTATCTAAACTTACACTGCATGGTAAATTTTCGTAATCTAAGTTTGATCTGTATCTCTTGTAAATGATACGCTAAAATAAGCAATATTTGTAATTGTGTATGTATAATCCTAATTTGCCAGTTAATTATACTGTAAACATTGTATTCCCCTGTTAATATACACATTTCCGCAAGACAAAATTATTTATATGACAGCTTACGTCAACACCAAAGCTTGAATCTATGCTACCATGCCACCTTTGATGCTGGCAAATATCTGCAATGTGTTTTGTACACTCTTTGGGGCTCATAGTATATACTGAAAAGCTCAATAAAAAACTATATTTGATTCTCTTATATTTGTATCTAATGTATATATTAATTTTTTGAAGGATCTTATCGCACAACAATATGGTTTATGTGGTGACTAGAACCATATTCATGTATAATGGGTTGCTGAACTTTCTTTTAATTCAGTGTAACTGCATGAATTAATCGTGAACTGTGTTTCTTGTATATGACATATACCGAGTTCTTGGTCTCGTACATTGTAAATATTTATAGATATCTCAGTGTAAGAAATAAACTTTTAGAAACATCTGAATCTGTGTTGTTTCTTTTTTAAATCATAGTTTTGAAATAATTTTATTGGTTGATCTAATTATAATAAAAAATAGTGATTAATATCAGATAGACCAAGAACAAATATTGCGTTGAAGCTTTACCATTTGTAGTTCCACACAGGTTATATGGAGTGTCACAGGTTTTTGTGGTACATAATTATACCGGTTTAATTGGACTTCAGTTAACTGGTGATGCACATTTTGTGTTCCCGGGTTCATACACATGTAGGGACCGCTAACACAATGGCTCAATTGATATTTTATTATGCATATTAGTTAGTTTTCAATGTGTAATTGCTTGAGTAATCGATTATTCACACTTAAAATTAATACAGTTATATTTTAACTGCATTCGAATCTGATTAGTTAATTTTTAAATGGTTGAATCTCACCAGTTAATTTTTAAATGGTTCAATCTCAACAGTTAATTTTTAAATGATTCAATCTCAACAGTTGATTTTTAACTGGTTGAATCTCAACAGTTGATTTTTAACTGTTTTAATTTGAACAGTTGATGCTTGACTGGTTGAATCTGAACAGTATTTTTTTAACTGGTTCAATCTCAACAGTTAGTTTTTAACTGGTTGAACCTCAACTGGTTGAGTCTCAACAGTTAGTTTTTAACCATATGAACCTTAGCACAGATAACTTAATTCAACAGGTTGAATCTCCATGCAGTTAAATTTCCAGTACAAATATATGACATGTTGCAGGGCTAATTCTGCTGGATGTCGTTGAACGGGGAGCGGTGCACGAGTACATGAGCCTGGTGGGTGCAAAGATGGGGGTGGGGGAGCAGGAACCAGGAGAGTATGAGTCAGATGGGTGTTAAGACGGGGGGAGCGGCAGGGGCCAGGGGAGCATAAGTTTGGTGGTTGTGAGAACGGTGGGGCAGGGGCCAGGAGCGCAGGAGTCTGGTGGGTGTTAGGACGGGGGGAGTGACAGGGGCCAGGAAAACATGAGTGGTGGGTGTTTGCAGGGGGAGCGGGCGAGCATGAGGCTGGTGGATGTTAGGAGGGGGGCAGGGGCCAGAATAGCCGGTGGGTGTTAGGACAGTGGGTGGGTAACAGCCAGCAGAGTATCAGTCTGGCGGGTGTCGGGAAGGGTGGAGGGGCAGGCCAGGAAAGCATGAGTCTGGTGGCCGTCGGTGGGGATGGAGGGGGGTAGAAGAGCATGAGTGGCGGATGTCGTTGGGCGGGGGGCCATGCACGAGTGCATGAGCCTGGTGGGTGTTAAGAGGGGGGAGGGGGTAGGGGCCAGGAGAGTATGGTGCTGATGGGTGTTAGGAGTGGGGGAGGGGGCAGGAGAGCATGAGTGATGGGCGTTAGGGCTAGGCATGGGCCCGGAGAGCAGGAGTCTGGGGCTGTCGGTGGAGATGGAGGGGGGTAGAAGAGCATGAGTGGCGGATGTCGTTGGGCGGGGGGCGGTGCACGAGTGCATGAGCCTGGTGGGTGTTAATGGGGGGGGGGGGCAGGAGAGCATGGTGCGGATGGGTGTTAGGAGTGGGAGGGAGGGGGCAGGAGCTAGAGCATGAGTGATGGGCGTTAGGGCTGGGCATGGGCCCGGAGAGCAGGAGTCTGGTGTTAACACAACGATTACGGATAATCGAGTTAAATACCAGCAATAAATATAGTCACCGATTGCGTTGTGAGTGGCGGATTTTTAAAGAAAAATTCACAGCCTTAATAGCACGTTATTTTACGGGGAAACCATTAAACATACCCAGAACATTAACAGCTAACTAGTAATGCAGCCTAATTTTGCATAATTAAAAAATTACATATAAACGAGAGATGAAACGAATTGGATACTGCTATGGGCGCAGACTGCTATATTTCAAAGAAATAACAAAAAGGAACCCTTGGAATCGAAGTTCCCAGAACGTTTGGTGAACGTTAATTATGACAGCCATCAAATTAGTGTTTTTGTTCTGTACGACATGTAGAGTATTATTGTCATAACAATATGGCCACCGGAGCCTCTATATTGTTCACATAGTCCTAGCTTGACCGCATCCCCTGCGGGGGGGGGGGGGGGGGGCACGCCGCCTCGGGTAGCGTTATTCCTCAAAAAAAGTGGAGGGGGGGGGGGGGCTGGATCCCCTTTGGATAACAATATATACTATAACCGTGACACTAACATCAACACCCGGTGCTGACCCATTTACTAATCCGGTTATAATTATCCGCCATCTTGAAAAACATGTTTTAATAACTATCAAAACCTATGAATAGGCCTTAGCATGATTGGTAGGCGTATAAACGGTTCGATAACATGACGGTAAGGGTAAAATGGTTCGATAATAATGCAGGTAAACAGTTGTCCCCCCATGGGTGAACATATACAAAAACATATACCGTCCATTGGGGGACGTTCCCCAATGGATGGTATTTTGCATGACCACAAAGAACATGACTATCGGGGGACATCCTTCGGGGGACATACAAAGTATATTTTGAATTTAATCGTTATTTACACTAAATAACATATATATTCTAACCACGAATCTTTTGTGAGCCGAATCACACCATATTAACGAAAATAGCACATGTTATAACCAACAGATACGCCAATATGTCTTTTGTCCCCCAATGGGTGGTTTTTAAGCATTGTCCCCCAATGGACGCATTTGTAAGTATATATATATATATATATACATATATTTAAAATATATATATGTAAATGGAACCGCCCCCTGTTGTATAAATAGGCCCTATACATGTTTACACCTGTGTGGTCGCGGTTACCACACATCATGGCCAAGTCTCACAGGATAAATGGCCACGAGGAGATAGAAATACCCTATTATCAGTTACGTAAACACGTCCGGACGCCAGCGCGTCTTGGAACTCTCCTGTGTGAAGGTGAATTGACGTTCTCACGTCTGGAGATATCGGCGTCTTCGCCGAAATCATCATGTGTTCACGTCGTGACGCCGGGACGTCAGTGAGAAAACTTTGCATATATTCACGTTCGCCTTATTTTTCATATCTTCACGTACATATATGTGATATATATGCATATATACTGCGGCGCCACCTAGCGAACACTACTTATTTGTGACCGTTTCTCGACCTTGCGAGCATTTTTTCTTTTCTATATCTCAAAGTTAATTCAATGTACATAACAGCAAATAAGATATAATAAAAATGTCAGAGCCTAAATTTCGCCAATTTTTGTCAGCTTTTTTTATCACCGAAATTCCTTAAATGACAATGCAATTCCCACAATTGCCATGTTCACAGTTATTTCGCGAAAAAAGTAGGCAGAAGGCCTATATATTTCTTGCTCTTATTCGAACATTCAATGAGCAAGCTTGTTTCAGATTTGTTTTTATTAATTTTGTCTGGGCCGTTTTTTTGTTATTCAATATTTAGTGTCGAATATTCAAAAATCTCCATTGACAGCCATTATAAAATCAGATGTGACCCCTTACCTATCTAACGTCATTTTTACAGAAAAGTAGGCAGAAAACATATCGTTTTTATACCATTTTATCACTTCAGATACACATTACTACAAGTTGAAAAAACTTAATGAAGTTTATCTGAAAAAAATGTAACCTATGCATCTACCTTAACGCGTAGTCTTTCCTCTAGTCCTTTCCTTTGTCTTTGTGTGCAGGCGATTTTTCTACTTGTATTTTGCTCTCTTTTGTAAATCGTAAGTGTTGATTCATGCATGGTAATCGACAGTTTATACAATTCCATGACATTTTAAAGGTTTATCTTAAGTTTATCTTCAAGGTTTCAGGGAATATATGTCAACGCGATTAATCTGACAAAAGAAGTTGACCGGCGTCTGATATCGGTACTCCGAAATCATAATAAAAAGCCATATAAAAGTGCCTCCGTTCCACCTGGCCGCGCACCATGAGGCACTAGGGGGCAACAGGAAGCGGCACCGCCACCCCGCCGCTCACCACGACGCCAGACGGTTGAATGTGATGCTGAGTGGACAAGTGTACACGTGTTTCATGACGTCCACAGTCAAATGGTTGCATTATGGCTAACAAATTAACGTTCGACGGAGTCAGAGCCTTGCTTTAAAATGCTGGGCTTCAGAATGCTGGTGCTGCCTGGCTTTTTGCAAATCTCGACAATTGTTGGTGTGCAACGTTAATGTGCATACGTTATCACGAAGGTGGTAACAATCTTGGCGATATATATATGTAATACTGTGTATAACAGATATTGCAATAGACGTACCGTACGTGGGCCAGCGGTACCAGTTAAAAAGTGCAAGACACAACAGTGTGCTTATAAATGATATATGAATGGTGGATGTTTGCTTCTTTACATATTAACTGCTAAAGTCCATATACCGCATGATACAATGTTGCCCTCTACTCGTATGTCTAATCACGAGTAGAGAGTGGGCAGACGATTGTTGTGTCCCCGTAGGATGGTCGGGGGCGGGGGGGGGGGGCACTGTTATGCAAATGTGGTGGTCGGGGAACGCGGCACTATTATTCAAATGTGGTGGCGGGTGGTGGTGTGTGTGTGTGTGTGGGGGGGGGGGGGGGGGTCCAGGGTCTACGGCATTCGGCAGCGAATTGAAAATTCCGATTCTTCCCCATTGTCAGGAGAGGGGGTGGGGAAGGGTAACCTCTCTAAATCGCGAATGCCCAAGAATTTGGGTAAATAGGCCTAATATCAAATCTCCAAGATGAGAACGGCGCAAGACCGGGTGCGAAATAAACACACCCTAAAGTGATATCGAGGAATTCACATACCGCTATAACGGATCGTGTTAACTAGAGAATAATAAAGGGTCTTCGCGTTGAACCAGGAATTGTGCGCAGAACGATCCCATAAATTGTCAACGGCTGATCGTGAATCTCCAAGAGTTCCTGGATACCAATCGCGGAGATCGGAAAAGCTATTCCCTCAACTATTGTCACCGGCTAAAGCATATAAGCCTACTTGGGTGCATGCTTGCACAGAGGCTGACGACTTGAATTCAGACGTTGCAATATTCAATTAGAGAAAACATGTTCACATCGCTTCTCCTATATCGACGTTAAAGTACAGCGAGCAGATAAAGGCCATTATCTCCACAGCCGTCAGAACGAGAAATGCGTACAGAAAGAACCGGTCAAGAATTCTGGCCACCTCTTCCCATTCTGCCTGGTTCCTCTGCTCGACACGGCGTTCTTCATCCCGCGCCATCTGCTGGCGCACGTATGCAATGACGTCATCCGGTAAGACGTCACTGGAAGCCATCTTGCGTTTTTCGGCGTCCATTTGCTTTTGCTCTATGTCTTGAAGGATCATTTTCTCATTGATGACGAGTTCATCTTTATCACTCGGACTGACCCGGCCAGACCCCTCGGGGCGTCGCCCAAAACCATAGAAACAAATGGCGGTCGACATGCAGCCGAGAACGAGGCTTCGGATACATCCGGGCACTGGACGGTCTGGGGAGTGGTGATTGACGGATAAGATCCAGACCGTTAGTGCAAGCGACAAACCAGTCTGGCTCATACTCATGATAATGTAAATGGCTGAAAGGTAAGTAAACTGAGCGATTAATATGGTGGCATTATACTCAAAGAGGGAGGGGGCGGGGGGGCAAAAGGGTATTTCCGTTTCTCGGGACTGGGCTTTTCATTTCATCGTGAACCGGGAATGAGGCAAATAATTGTTTGGGGACGGGGAATGAGACAAATAATTGGTCCATGTGTAGTTTGTGTGGCGACTCCAGCGAGAAAGGCGAGATCTGGGTGTAGTGCACTGCTCTTGACTGATTTTTTTCTTATGCCGATCACTATAGGAATATGGAAGTCTATAAACTTCGTCTTCTTACTTTGTCTTTTTCAAACGTTTTTTTCTATTCGATTTCCTTGAACTAAATATGTTTCGGACGAAACAAGCATTTCTTATCAGCGTTGTTCTTGCGGGCGAACTTGTCCCATTAAGGGGGCAAACTTGCCCCACTTCGTTGCACGTTCGCCACTTTTACCTTAGTGTCTTTGGTGTTAAATTATGTTGTTAGTAAACAATCCACAACTGTAATATAATGCCAGTGTCTTAACCGAGATATGTACCTATTATATCAGACGTAACATGGCTTCCTAGCTAGGAAATAATGGCCTACAGATCAATTTGAGTGAAAACCGGCCGAACTAACCCCGGTCTCCCCTATATTATTATATGTCAAGGGTGTAATTATATACATATTATTATACTTGTAATAATATATTATTAAATGTTATCCTTATAATTATATTAAACTATGCGATGTGGAAGGCGGCCATGGATGTGATCGCGTCCCAATATAATATTACATAATTTAAGATGATCTGAATGAATGCTTATGCATGCCCCCGCCAAAACAAAATTGAAGAAAGAAAACATCTTACTGATAAGTGGTAAGGTATCGCTGCTTTTTGGCGTGACGTCAGAGACCATGAGCAGGACGACGGTGTAGGCCAGGAAGACCGTTATGGAGAGAGAAACCTTCTCCCCGGCTTGGCTCGGCAGCAGAAACACCAGGGCTGACATCAGCGAGATGAGCACGACCGGCACGACCACGTGCACAAGGAAGTAGGTCGGCCGACGCAGGAGTGTCAGCTCGAAGAAAATGGTCGGCACTATCATATCCCCTTCCTCGTCGGCCAACATCAACTGAAACCCCGACCTGGCGCTTTGGACTTCCCACTCGTCGTTGGATTCCAGGTTGGAAGTTTCCACGCCCGGAGTGACGTTTACAGTCAAGGAATCCACGCCGTACATCCAGTTGATGAAGGTGACGTTACAGAGCTGAGTGTCGAAGGGAAAGTACTTCAAGTTGACCGAGCACCCTGTCTGCCATTTGAAGCCCGGCCCCCAGAAGACACGGCCGTCGAAAAGTATACTCACTCGGAACTTGGTGTCCAGGGACATGTCGCTACCTTGCTCCACACTTAATGCGGAGAAGCAAAAACACAATTCATGGCGTGGTTGTGTTGCATTATAGAATAGCGACACCGTGTATGATCGACGAAGATGCTTGTAAACAATACGCATACCTTCTTGTTTCACCCGTAAAGATCTTAATATATTTATTCCGCCCGGTGAAATATTTGTTAAAGTAACATCTTTAGTTACGCGAGATATATTTAGTTGATCAAATATCGATTTTTGCAAAAGATCACCTTCTGCTGCCCCCCCCCCCCCCCCCCACACACACTCTCCTCGCCACCCTGTGAATGATAAATGTAAAAAATTCAATTTTGAGAAACTGGATTTGAAACGCCAATCTTGGCACACACTGAGCATAAACCTAGACTGAAAGACAGGTTATCGATGCAACGACTGCGGTAAAAGCTCTGTCAGTCCCAGATAGGCATAAGCGCAAATGCCGCGAAACAATTCTTACTACTTAAACCAAAACAAAAGCTGCAAATCTATGGCAACTCACCTGTTGAACATAGCTATCTCGGGAATCCAGATCTGAGAGCTTGACACAACAAGCCGGTAGGTGTCATTGTACAGAGTCGGATCCCAGCGGAGAAGTTCGTCAGTCCAAAACTGGGTATCGTGAATACAAAAACGGTTTTAACGCTGATCATATCAAATCTTCTCACAAAAGAGATTCAGATTCAGCTCCCAATATATTCGCGTACATACTCAGATATTGCCGCGATACTGTAAGTAAGGTCGCGAAAATATACGGTTACCCTGTTAATTATGTATCTCTGTTACAAAGAGCCAACTACGTACGCAAGTATCTGTGACAGGCCTGTTCTACCCAGATACAAATGTGTTTTTGTTTGTTTCAAGAAGTTAAGACATTCACAAACGTGGTTCAGTTGATTAAATGTTGTTTGAATTTGTTCATACTATATTCAAATAATCACTTCAATCCATAGTTACAATAAGAATGCTAGAAATATGTAAACCCTGTGCTCAGGCTTATTTTTAAATTTGTTTAGTTCAGTATTTAGAATAAAGATCCTATTTTCAAGAAATGAAATGTTGAGGTTTCTTCCGCTGATAGTACAGTTTGAACTATTGATGTTTACTCACCAGAGCAATCCAGCCAAAGGTCGTCATGAATTGACTTTTCTCATTCTACAATAAGTAATGAAATACGGAAAATAATACCATCGCCATATAATGATTATTGTCAGGGCTTCAAAGACAGGGGTTAGGGAAAAGGTGCTGCTGAGGTAGGACGCCCGAGGTTATCCCGAGGTTTACTTTACTAGGCGGCCACCAGGGGGGTGGGACTACCAGAACTGAAGTATACGCTGTTACATATGTACCACCCATCAAATGACCCCCCTTTCCTGTGTGGAAGCTTGCATTTTCTCGCGATGTCCTCCATCTGAAATTGCACCATTTTCTCTGTCCTAACATTACAGCTCTTTTAGCCATATTCTCCTCTGTATACCGACATTAACCTCCATATTCTTTGCCATGAGTGTCGGGGTCTATTTGGGATAAAAACTGTTTCTTTCGATGACCACAAAAATCGCATACTTTGCTCTCTCTCTCTCCATACGTCCTGTATGACTTGGGCAGCACACCCTTACCACTGTAATTAGTCCGTGGACACAACAAGGCGGTCCCAAATGCATATCGCTATTATACGGCGTCTGAATGCAAGTTAACGATGCATGATTTCGGAAATATTAATCCGCCATCTTTGAAAACAGAAAACGATAAATGGTAAATATTTTGATGCTAGATACATCTCGAAATTTAATGCAGAAATAAATACAGGATTGGTGCGCCAAAAAATTTGACTTACCAAAGCTTCCAATTTTCGCAATGTGAATGTTGCTTTGACCTTCATCTGCTCCTGCGGGTTGACCATCGGTCGTATATTCTTGTCATAATTCACCATTAAATCTCGATAAAGACGATTTTCGGGAGATATGAAGTCCGCTGCAGGGAGAAGTTAGCAATTATTAATGCCTCTGTCTAATATTAGACGTGCTGATTACATGAACGCTACTTTCAAGGACAATGAAGTTACATAAAGAGAAATTGACTCGAATCGCCAATGAATCTATGAAACTGCTTTACAGCTTGATGTTATAAGTACACATGTGCACTGATTTACACATCTTGCGTATAAAAAAGATTGTTTTATATGTTTCATATTTATATGTGTGTTAGGAATTGTAATAAACAAAATGTACCCATATTGTATTTCAGGGGCATTCAAATCATGTGACGTTGCTTAAAGCGTTTTACCCGTTGCTGATACTGTACTGGTGCAGCCAACGATAGTCATCGACACAATCAAGAAATACCCGCACTCCATGACGTCAGCTCAGTCCTGGTAAAGTAAGAACCAGCATCAATGGCGAAACGAACATTTCGTTTTCACTCTTCGGTACGGAGCAATACACTCAGTTACCTATATATAGAGCATCTGTAGGACATAAGGTATCAATGAGTTGGCAATACGACGGTACGAAAACAGCAATAACTGGCGAATATTTTATTATTACTCTTTTCCATAGCTCTTCCATAGAGAGACACTGAATTCTGAGATAGTGAGATATGCACGGATATTTTCGAATTATATTTCCCTTCTGTCTGCATATTTACTTCTTTAACGTTCGTTAATCTTAATAACAACAATTTTAGTAACCTGATGCCAACCGAATTACATGAGAATCCTTACCACTCGTGGTGATGCCTCTCTTCTTTTCGCACGTAGTGCTGAGTCACTGCGTCCCTCCGGCGTCTGTTTATTTACATCCAAATGTATGTTCAGGTGAAGAGGCGTCTTCTGAGTCTTTGCGTCATGTCACTGTGTCACACCGTAGCGGCCTGTCACTTTGTCGATATGTTACCTTACCGGACTGTTACCGGCGGAGATACATTATAGAGGCATTGAAAAGGGAGAGGAGGCTTCGCCCTAATAAGGCACGGTTAGTTTTTGAAGAAAAGGTAAATCGACGAGAAGCGGGGGGCCACTCGCACCTCTAGCGAGGATCTAGTCTTAGCCCAGGTCAACCATCCTAAATGCCGTCATTTTGTTACTTTACATCCACCATTTACTGTTTTAATACTAGCGAATTTAAGACAATAAATTAACCTTGGATCGACTTGGACTTGGACTATATTGCGGAAGGCACTTTAATGCTTTATTTAAAAGGGGTTCTCTTCAAAGCTACCTGAATATATCAACTGATTGTCGAGACGAATATTGACACACAGGCCTACATAATAACTGAAAACATATTTATTAGAAATTATAAATAAGACACTTGTGCTAATTGGGACTTGAAATTAAAAATAAAATAAATATGCGTTGATTCCACTAAGATACATGCATCTCTTTCCAAAAAAAACTGTTACAATTCTTTAGAAAGCCACATGTTTTACACACGCTGCTCATGCTTACAGAACACCGCGAAGTGTATGACAAAATGTAATATCCTGCAGTCTGCAAATACAAGCTCCCCTCCCTCCCCCCTTAGCGGTGAAAGATGTGAGGGTCGGTCACCAAGGACGGTCCATGTGCCGCCACGCTTGATTGAACCAGGGCCGTTAATGAATGCCTCATGAATGTTACAGGTTACAGGCGTAAAGAGAGGCCGAACAAGTCCGAATATATAGATCAATGGCTTTGTTTTCTACCGCAGCGTATTAGGGCCATATCAACGCACTTTCCGAAGTCGACATTTCGCGTTGGTCAAGTCGAAATTTCATGATCGGAAGTCCATATTTCGTGACCGGAAGTCGAAATTTCGCGTTGCTGAAGGCGAATTTCGTGATCGGATGTCAAAATTTCGCGTTCGTGAAGTCGAAATTTCGCGTCTGTGACGTCAAAATTTCGCGTTGATGAAGGCGAAATTTCATGATCGGAAGTCAAAATTTCCTGACCGAAAGGCTAAATGTATAATGGTATTTCTTTTGCAACACACGCGCTTGATGCGTCAATAAGGGGGGTGAGTCGTGAATCGTAACACCCAAGGGGTCACTGCGCATATATCGTTAACATGGTTGCATCTTAAATGAAATTATGTACTCAGTTACATCTGTATGCGATCTTTGCCGGCTTTCTCATGTCTTCAAGGGCGATTGGTCACGATCGACAAGCACACACTACTCTTAGAACGTCACTCAAGATATATTCTTCCTTCGCTAACAGTTTGTACGACCTTCAATGACATTGTGGATACCGGCTGGCGACATACTAGCCGCTGTTTGAATTGTGAGGGTGCGTAGCACCTTGACAGTGATCTCGTGATCTGTATTTCAGATTATTTATTTCTGTGCTCTGTGTCGGCCACATTCTCGTGGTTGGTATTTACCAAGACAGTGCAACAGTGATATGTCATGTTCCTGATCAAGAACAAGCGAAAGAGACAATTATTAGTTCTCGTAATTTGTTCAAGGTTTTGTTTTTGTGACTTGGTGGTCCTGGGTCCGGGTTTAGCTACTGCTATTATCATCCCTTCTCCGCCCATATCGTCATGATCGAATGGCACGCTGGGTGAGGGATATTTATCTTGAATCATGATGTGTAAACTTTCGTCATTTTCGTTAAAAGTGGAATTCGTTGGAGTAACCCCCCTCATATTTTCCGAAATTTTATTGAGGGTCGGGCACGAAATTTCAACACCCGTTCAAAAATGTTGACTTCACCAACGCGAAATTTCGACTTCGCAAAGTGTGGTGATATGGCCCTAATACGCTGCCGTAGTTTCCATATGTCATTCGCAACTTCTGGGTTGTACCTATAATGACGCCATATTTATTGCAGAGTATACTTGGTAGCGCCATACGCCAGCGGAAGGAGATGCGGCAAGGAGAGGTCGGGGTCCGGGCTGGGGTGTTATCGTCAGTGGGGCGTGAGGTCCATGCCTGCCATTGTGAACGTTGGCTCTCGTTCTTTACACGTAGAATATTTATAGACTGCTCGTGGTATGAACAGAGCCGTAACTCCTGCCTACCCGGCCTTTAAGTGCATCCATGCAATTAACATGAAAGGTGCGGGAGGCAGTAGGGGAATCAACAAATCAAGCGCGACCAAAGCTCCGCGCACCTAGGTTTACTATTCATGGACTCTTTAGGGCCAGCGTGAAAGGCTAGGCACACCTATTCCATGAATGTCCCGTAAGATGTATTGTCGCGCTATGTGCCACATAATCAGTCCAGCCCGTTACGTAAACACGTCCGGACGCCATCGCGTCTTAGAGATCCGTTATGTGGAAGTAAACTGACGTTCCCACGTCCGGACGTAACACCGTCTTCGGCGAAGCCATCAACCGTTTTCACGTCCAGACGCCGGGACGTCAATGAGAAAACCATTGCACGCATTCACGTCCGGACGTCTTCACGCCCCAACACGTCACAATTATAAATGTGTTTCGTGTATTGCCTTTTGGACAAACTGACAAGAGACTGTGGGCGGGAGGGGGGAGGGGGGCGGGCCAGTAGTGCACAAAGTCTGATGAGTGTCGGTGGGAGGAATATAGTGGTGTTGGTGGGCAGCGGTGGGGGAGGGGCAGGGTACATCAGTCCGGCGGGTGTCGGTGGGCGGTGGGGGCAGGGGTTTAGGAATCTGAAGGGTGTCGGCAGGTTGGGAGGGAGGGGGGGGGCTGCAGGAGTCGGGCTTATGGGTGTGGGGGCTGGGCAGAAAGGAGTCTTCCTTCGGTTGGTGTGGGTGGGTGGGAGGGGGGGGGGCGAGGAGTCCATGAAATTGGTGCCGCTAGGGCGTGTGCAGTAATTATTCAAGTGGGTGGAGGCACAATAGCTTGTTCCAGACAGGGCACACGACGACCGCCGGGTGAGCCCGTGAGGCTGGTGGGCGCCTGGTGGGCGGCTGTGGGGGATGGGTAGCAAAACTTTGTTTAGCCGACGAACTGGTTAATTTCTTATTAGCCAATGAAACAAGACAGCCGTAGGACACGACTGTGGCGCCATTTATGCCCCGAAACTTTGGTACAGGCCATGAGATGCAGAAACACATATCCTATGATCTACTCTTGCCTCATGCTGGCTACATGAGGCCTTCAGTGGAAAATTTGGGTTAAACAGCTCCTCTGAACTGTTAAAACGAACAATTTGAGCCAACAAGCGCGTTAAACGGGCAAATTGGAATCATTACGGCCTTCAGCGGCCAATTTGGGCTAAACGTGACCTTCAATCGGCAATTTGGGCTCAATAACGCTTTCAGTGGGCAACGTACGCACTTGAGACCTTGATGAGGGGGCAAATTGGGGGCTGCAGGCACCATTTGCGCACTGTATAAAGCGATCCTAAAATAATTGTATAGATAAAACCGTCCTTTTACTACCGTCACTATTTGAGGTGGAAGTAAGATTGGAACGTATTGTTTTTATTATGCATATGGCCATTCCGCAACTTGTGGTGAATTTGAAAGTCGATATCTGAAGGCGTTCGAGCCCAAATTGCCAACTAAAAGCTGTATTGGGCTCGCTGAAACGCAATTTAGCCCAAATTGAACCCCTAGGACCCGGATGCTGGATGAGCATAATCTGACGGCTGCTATTCAACGCGGGCTGTTTTCCCACATAGAGGGCGTCATCTTGAGTGACTACGTCGAAATCCCGACTTTCTATGTGTGCTTCCTCACGCGCTAAAGCCTGTTTTCATACTCATTATTGCTAAATTACGGAGCCCTTTAGCGTCGAAACTAAGCCTGCTACGCTATGAGCAGATGCAGATGTTTTACCCAAGTCGACGTTTGCCCGTCTTTTGCAACCAGTCCCGACTCTCTAGCGTCGCTATTAAGCGAACGGCGGCGATCGCGATCGAAAAGCGTGCCGGTCGATATAGCCGTTGACTCATAATGAGAGCCTCAGCAAGAGGGGGGTGCACCTCTTGCCAGCGATCTAGCGGCCAAACTGAGCGTCATAGAGCAATTCTGTAGTAGTTTATAAATAGACAAGTCTACATTTGTCTTCAGCTTCAGGTTGGGCTCCCTAGCTCAAATATTAACCCTTATGACCCTTCAAAGTTAAAAACGCCACTTAAAGCGAGGTGGACGCCAACTATCCCTGTCTCATCGATGCCACTCGGCACATATGACGTCACTGACGCTTACCAAATGAAACACATTGGCTTCTAACTGTTCATGTTATCTGCTTATGAACTTGTAGTGATATTACCTAGCGGCTAAATAGCAGAAAATGAAATGATTTCATAATTTCGTCTGGTAAATTAAACTTGGACGTCATATTTGACGCACACATTTCGGTACCGCTAAAAAGTTACGCACGCCAACATATGTCCCTTGGTATAAGGTATAACGCCAAAGTAAACCGGAATGACTCATAATAGCCGAGTAATTGCCTTTATAAAACTGTGAAGTCATAACGACATTTTGACGTCATGGCATGATGCACGGTAACGTACAAATAATAAGATGCTAACGGCATGCTCCGGAACCCAAACCGTTGACCACCACGGTGGTAGAAGCAGCAGCCCTTCAGATATGGCTTGACGAAATGACCAAATAATGCTTTACTTCATCATTATGTATATATAAAAAACGGGCAGATGTGCAAACGCCAATGCCGTCGGAAGAAAGACGGCAAGAATGTTTTTCTTTCCGCAGTTATCTGGGGATGTATGTTTTCTGCCATTAGCCGCAAAGATCTCTGCTCTAGCTTGCAACTTGCCTTTTGCCGTCTCATAGTGAAGAAATGTGAAATCGCTCAAACGAAAGTATGTCAAATTGATTCTCATAGTGAAGAAATGTGAAATCGCTCAAACGAAAATATGTCAAATTGATTGAAGTTGTAGTTTCCCCATTGGGTTCTATGTTAAAGGTTTTCGACTATTTACCGAAAAGTTATTAGGTTATGTCCCCATGTTTACCATTGGGGGCTCATTTCATTCCGGTCCATCTATAACTGCAAGCATAGAGCGATGGCTTGAACAGGATGCCCGGGAGAGCCCCTGCTAGCACCAAATCTCAATATCTTTCACTATTAGGCAAATTTTGAAAAATTCCTGTGACGTCATTTCTTACTCAAATATCATATGGTACCCATTGCGGCTACTAGACACCATCTTTAACCAAACAATAAATCCTGGTAGTGTTTGACGAAGACACTTGCGAAATACGTTACAGAACATGTTTCCCAGCATGAGAGATGGATGGCTTTAACATGGAAAGTCCCATAAGGAATTGCCGTCACCCCTGGAACCGGAAGTAAGATAGAAACATACTATTTTTATGATGCAGACGAACATCGGACCCCATTTCCTACAAAATGACGCCACTCTCGATTTTGTTATATTTCTTTGTCGATTTTTGACGATTTTTTCAAAGTGATGCCGTCTTGGCGTCATAGGGCGTATTCGAAAAATCTCAGATTTCACAGAGGCTATTCTTATTCATATTTGTGTGGAAATCCGGAACACCATAGTGATATCTTCAATCTACATGGTTCAAACTGCAGAAAAGCGGCTCAAGGTCATCTTCGCGTTTTTCAGAAAACATAACACGTCATATGGCTCGAAAACGAGTACGACGCGTTAAAAAATGGTCAATAGCTGAAAGATGCGTTTTAAAGGGTAGCGTATTCTGAAACTTACCGGATGTATTTAGGTATAATATTAATTAGATAAACGCGTTCCTAATTTTGTTTCAAAAATTCATTGTGACCTTGACCTTTGACTTACATATGCCGATAACCAGCTTAGCCGAGCTGTTTCATTTGTCTAGCATTAGTTTTAATCTGATAACTGTTACCATGCACCCTGGACCTTAAATATATAAACAAGAGAAAAAATTCTGTAATGCGCGTGTTTCGGCTGAACTCCAGCTGGCTCTGCACTGCGTAGCATGTAAGAGGCGGGGACTGACTTACAGCTGCATAATTTTCAACAATTTATCATAGGTTAAGAGGGTGTTTTCTCAAACAAAAATCCATTTAGTAGACATAAATATCGTGACTATAAAATAATATTATTTTAAGAACGAGATGAAGGCATAAGACCCGAGAAAACAGCTGATAGAAATGTCGAACGGGAAGCCGAACAGATAGGACTGTTAAACTGTTCTAAATCTAGTGAAATATAAGCTGTGCTTTTATTAAATAATGCAATACTTACAGGAAAGATGTAGATATATCGTTTGTTTGTTTTGTGACTGACAATGCCATAGAAGCAATCTGTCCGTGGCACAAGTTCACACGCTCAAGCCGCGTACCAACCGATTCAACAATTTTCACTACCGCCACCTAGCGAACATACCATTAGGGCATCTCGCGTCAGAGCGTCATGCATACAAGCCACACATACATTATCATTGTCATAATGCAAACACTAAATCGTCTCAACGCTGATGGACCTAAATGCTCGACGCCGATTGGTTGACAATTCCTAAATCTTGAAGTTGATCGAAACTTTAGTACATACGCTAAGCTTACAATGTTTTGGAAAACCGGCCCTCCAATTGCAGAGTGGGTCGAAAAGTTGATTGGTTGCAATGAACTTTACAACGGGTTGCATCGGTTGAACATGGCATTAATCGGCGCATCGGCGACCTGCCAGGCGATCAGATAAAAAAAGTGGCGTCTTTTGCCTCGATTTGCTGAGACTTCAAGCTTACTGGGTCTAATAATTCGCTTGTCACAGTGGCTAGTTAGAACATTTATACTTAACTGTCAACAACATGCCAAATCAGTAATCTGAAGCAAAGTATCTTAGCAACTGGAATACTTTAGAGGCGTCACAATAGCGTCAGCAGGGACTTAAATACACTGATTAGATTGTTTTTCTCTAACATAGGTTTATGATAATGGATCCAATTGAATGTTGTAAAGATAAGCTTACTGTGTAATTAATTCGAGTTTTGTCCCTTGTACTTTTTTTCTTTGGGTTCTGGGGACTTTTTTTTCTCTCTTTCTTCTTAATATTATACAATATTTAGTATTATGTGTATGCAATTGTTCATTGCATGTGTTCACTCTATTGGTTTTTACGTGAATGGTTTACATGTATCCCGCAGGTTGCCGTTATCTAATGGTAAAATTGTTGTGATGTCACGCCTCTTCCTTGAGTGTTCATTATCTGGAAGAATGCAGCGGAAAACAGACTAAGCCGTGTTATATTAACGTAAGTGTGCGTTATTTAAATAATGAACGACAAAACAATGCATGTTCTTGATAATGAACGCAATAACTGTGCATTATCTTGAAAATTACCAGTTGTTGTTAATATTGGTTCGCTTCACTTGCGCTAAGTGTCAGGGTGTAAGTCGAGCTGAGCGGATGTTGTCAGAAATTGATGTCAAGCTCTTGTGTCGGAAGGGGTGGGGGGGGCGTTAAATCAGAAAGCTCAAAATATATGGAAATGCGACAATTATCGATTGCATATATTTCTCATGCCGCCTCTAAACCGAAGACCGTCTGACATCGTCATGTCATGTCATTTGTACTGAAGGTGTCACATATATGTTTAATGATGCACGATAAATCCTATTTTCAAAAGACATGACATATATGGATGCATTAAGGGATGATCTATTTTAAAGTAGAAGCGTTCAACATCTCTAAAATCGCTTTTCATGTGGCGTTGTTTTCAGGGAGGTTAGACAGGATGACTTGACCCGTGTGGTGATTTAGAAACAAGACTCAAAATGTATCCTTCCCCCACCTTTCCTCCTGGGGCTTCAATTTGACTAACCGTTGTCATGGCGAAAATCGCCACCATCTGAGTCAGTTATGTTTGTTATGGCGCAAACCGCCATCATGTGACTCTGCTCTGTTTGTGTGTGTGTGTGTGTGTCTGTCTGTCTGTCTGTGAGCACGATAACTGTCGAACACTTGCAGCTATCGTTGTCAAACTTCGCCAACAGATATCAGAAGTCTAATCTCAGGTCAAGTTCGTTCCCGGGTGAAATCGGTCAAACGTCGACGTCACGGTGACGTCATACGTCCAAAACACATTTCCCTGTCTATCTCGCTTAATATTACAGTAGGAGCAATAGTTTTCAAGCTACACGCTTTTTAAAATTTCTTTAAATCTCCAAGCGATTGTCACGAGACTTTGCAGGGACATTAAGGGTTCCACTCAGGTATATAATGGGCAAGATGAATGCAATCGAACCGTCACTTTTTTTTCCATAGCAACGCAAACATAGCCCAATGGTAAACGATAGGACATTTTTGAAATTTACCATGAGCCAAAAACATAGAAAAATATAAGCCACGCAACTCATCTTTGACACAAAGATTACTTAAGGTGATATCTTAAAATTGATTATATTTTAGCAACCTGGGTCAAGGGTCAAGGTCGTGTCCTTGACTATTATGAATGCCGAGTGCTTGGTTGTAGCTTAAAAACTAAAAGATATCTGAGCACCAAAACTTGCCCTGGCGGATAGGGGTGACGTAGCTTATGCCAAATCCAATCTCAGCTTGAACCCGGAGTGCGCAACGTAACGGTGTCAGAGCGCCTGGAAGTTGGAGGTTCGAACCCGACTTATTCAATTATTAAGCTATCGCCCTCCAATATTTACTATAGACTGGGGCATCAGGTGGTGGTTTTGATGTCAGAGCTAACCGGCCCCGTGCTGCCTTGTTATGACGGAAATCATAGACTTCCGTCATATATCGGTCTGTCCGTTTTCTTGTACAACCTGTGTTTTTCTGTCTGTTCGCGCTCTGTATGTCACAAAATGCAATATTTCGACCGGTCACTTGGCTAATCGATAGGTCGTCGAAATAGCTCGGTCAAGTTCGTTAGTGGCGTATATGGGTTCAAGGTCAAGGTCACAGTGACGTCATTTGTCCAACACATTACTATGGCAAGGAATGTCCCCATTATAAACCAATGGAGTTTTTCTCTTCCAGATTGCGACGACTTATATCTAAAACACATCGAAAACTATAAGCCACGCGCCTGATCTTTGAAACATGTCTTACCGTAGATGGTATCTCAAAGTTTACGTTAATCCAGCGACCTAGTTCAAAGGTCAAGGTCACGACTTTGACCACCCTCATATGTCAAGTGGTTGGCTGTAACTCAAAAACTATTAAACATTTGATCACCAAAGTTGTCCTAATGGACAGATATGATGTAGCACATACGGAATCTGCTCTCAGCCTGAACCCGCGGTGTACAACGTAGACGTCCTAGAGCGCCGAGAAGTTGGGGGTTCGAAACCGACTTTAATATTTCTGAAGCTAGCGCTTCGAAAAAAATGCACATATTGTCCTTTAGGGTCCCTTTTATTGAATTTAAACTTTGGCCCGCAAACAATTATTTAAACTTAAGAAAAACGACTTTAACATGAGACTCTATAAGGCTACATATTTGAGCAAAGGGCCGTGGGGCCTTTCAGGGTGGAGTACTGGTCAAATGCGTGGGTGTGCATAAACGGGGAAGGAAGGAAGGGGTGCGATGTTGGATTTTTTCTATCTATGGGTGTCTCCGGGATCTTAGGGGTCAATCTGGATCAGGGAGGTCAAATCTGGATCTAGGATATCAAATCTGAATCCATGGAGCCGAATGTAGATCTGAGGGGTCAAATCTGGATCTGGGATGTCAAATATGGATCTGTGGGGCCGAATCTGGATCTGAGAGGGTCAAGGTCACGAAACAGGTTTTTCCTCGTAACTCCATTAATCTTGGGTCTAGAGATTGGCAGTTTGTTTGACAGTATTCCACGGGCAGAGGCAAAGACGTACTACTGGCTCAGATTTTTCCGGACACTGAAAGATTTTCGAGTAATCGGCCAATCCATATTTAACGTAAGTGTCAAGTGGCGTTTTGAATTTTGCAAGGCCACAACAATAATATTTGAGCTAGGCGTTTAGGCATTGTTGCCATTTCACTAAATTTAACTAAATGGTAACAGAATTGCTCTAGGACGCCTAGTTTGACCGCTAGAGCGCTCGCAAGAGGTGCACCCCCCCCCCTTGCTGACGCTCCCATTATGAGTCAACGGCGATATGGACCGGCACATTTTTGGGTTGCAATGGCCGCCGTTCGCTTAATAGCGACGCTAGAGAGTCGGGACTAGTTGCAAAGGACGGGCAAACGTCGACTTGAGTATGGAATCCGCCTTCGCTTTTAGCCTATCACGCTTAGTTTCGCCGCTAGGGGGCTCCGTAATTCAGCGATGACGAGTCCAAGAACAGGGATTAGGGCATGACCAAGGACTCGTAGAAAGCCGGGGTGTGGACGTATGCACTCTAAACGGCGGCGCCCTTGACCTGGACAAATAGCCCACGTTGCACAGCAGCCGTTATAGGGTGCTCGCAATCCAGCACATCAGGATACTTGGGGTACAATGTGGGCTAATTTGCGCTTTTAGCCAGCGATTTGGCCTCACTACTACAGCTTTCAGGGGGCGATATGGTCTCGAACGCCACGCAGAACAACCAATGAGCGAGTGGCGATGGGTCTTAAAATGGTCGAATTAGTCCCCAAACTCCGATTTAAGTCTCTTCTCAAGCTCGACTTGACGGTGTCTAGATTAGAGTATCTGGACTACTACTTGTTACATCATCAATATGAATACTTTTTTATTATGGCTATTAGTGTGGCATTAATTATTGGGATTATCACGATAATGGCCATTTGAATAATAAACATAGCCATGTAGGTGTATCTTAACTCACACATACATAACTCATAATATAATTTTATTAATTTATATTATCCGATTGCGAATGTTACAATTTTATTACCTTGCGATAATGCTAATGCACATAGTGGCAATATATATTTATTGACCTGACCCCGCATGACGAGGTGTAGGTTTCTATACAACCAAAACGAATCAAAATATTAAGCCATTACGACATTGCTACCTCTGATCTTGTAATAACTTTTTATTATTTGACGTATTTGCGTTTCGCCACAAATACATAGTATGTACTCACTTTGCTACGTCCATCTCCTGAAATGAAATGAAACTATGATCGCTCTTCATACAATCCCCCCCCCACCACCCCCCCGCCCCCGCTTCTCTCTCTCTCTCTCCCTCTCTCTCCCTCCCTCACCCCCTCTCTCTACCCCTCTCTCTCTCTCTCCATCTCTCTCTCTCTCTCTCTCTCTCTCTCTCTCTCTATATATATATATATATATATATATTAGTACAAATGCACCCATTGGGGGACGATAGTGCAGCCATCGGGGGACATTGTCCCCCAAAGGCTGACAAGCCATGTCCCCCGTAAGTCAAGTGCCAGTTTCAGAAAGGACGTCGCACAAAAATATAATATAGCACTACGAATTTGGATATAGGTAGCCCAAAATGCTGTAGGAACGATTATTTAAAGTTGTCTTTCTTTTTTTTCACCATTAATCGATCTTTTTGAAAACCGTTATATATATACGTGCGTTAAAAGGCACCCATTGGGGGACATCACAAAAAGTCAAATTGTGGGCTTGGGTGACATATATGTTGAACTCAAATTTGGACAGTGTGTCGAAGACTGCTTTCTGTCAGTATATATAAGCACAACGCAATAAAGAAAAGATGGCTTCAGTTTGTCCCGAAATATAGCACACTGTCAACGCCATTCTGACGACCGCGTTGGCGCCATTTCGTTGGACGCACTAAAATCCACAAATTTCACGTTGCAAGTTGCAATCTTGCGTCGCAGTCATAAAGTTTAGAGAACAATTTGTTGATAAAAAAGCTGTCATGACTATTGGGGTATCAACTGCGTTTTTGTAATATTAAAGACTAATTTGTTTTGTTTATGAAACAAAGGATGTTGCATAACCTAACTTTTATACAAATAGAAGTGCCAGTTACATGAATGCTAAATCCGTCTTTTGGTATCACGCGCCGTTTCAACACCTCCGCTTTTCGCAGCAAATCGAAGCGATTGTGTGAACCCTAACGGGTCTCACTTTATAGCGAAAAGACACTAATCTCTCGAAAAGACAGCCCCAATGCCAATTAACCCCGATTTGAAGCTGTTGAACAGGCTGATTCGGGTTGTAGTATCTTTACTGCCGGCAGGAATGAAAAAATGTATTGTTTACTCGGGTTCATGTGCACATTTAACAAATATTTCAACACGGACGCCGTTCAGCAATCGGTACGGCTGCCGCCATGTTGGATAGACACTTGCCCGTTGCCTCACTAGATGGCGTGCAGTTGGGGCAGTATCACTGGCTTTGAGTTATAGTATGAACTTGCCAGAGATAATTGTTGTCGTTTCTGACCTCATCGCTATTATTGCCCTCACAAGATCGAATACATCCCTATCTTATAAGCTTGAGCGGATCAGTTTAGTGCGAGCCTGTGAGCGATGAAGTGGCCTGCCGTAAGTCAGAAACTGCATAATCACCCATTGTCTCCCCAAAGCTATTTGCCACTTTCCGCCAAAGTCTAGTCCTAATCTGCCACAAATTTCTCTTTCCATCGTATAGATCGATCTACAGGCTTTTATGCGACTTATTCACGAGATCGTCATGTTGGCAACTGGATACTTTGTCGCTCATGCAACGCAAGAACGCTGGAGACACATACTGTTGCAAATTCAGTAATAATAATAGTGTGCTGTATATTATTTAGGCCATTTGCTGCATCTAGCATATTTCTTAATCGAAGCTAAGCTTAGTACATGTAGTATATGTAAATTATAATATATGTTCCGTTGTAGTGAATAACTTTTATTGATATTGAGATTGTATTTGTTTATAAGCACAGTCTTTGAAGCAGACCCATGTAAGCAAAGTGGGTGAGATATATGAGGAGATGAGGAGAAAATTATTATGATTGAGCTGTATCTTGGTTTACATAATTTGTCAAGGCATGAATGTATAAAGAATTGTATTCATAGTGTTATCTAAACTTACACTGCATGGTAAATTTTCGTAATCTAAGTTTGATCTGTATTTCTTATAAATGATACGCTAAAATAAGCAATATTTATAATTGTGTATGTATAATCCTAATTTGCCAGTTAATTATACTGTAAACATTGTATTCCCCTGTTAATATACACATTTCCGCAAGACAAAATTATTTATATGACAGCTTACGTCAACACCAAAGCTTGAATCTATGCTACCATGCCACCTTTGATGCTGGCAAATATCTGCAATGTGTTTTGTACACTCTTTGGGGCTCATAGTATATACTGAAAAGCTCAATAAAAAAACTATATTTGATTCTTTTATATTTGTATCTAATTTATATATTTATTCTTTGAAGGACCTTATCGCACAACAATATGGTTTATGTGGTGACAACTAGAACCATGTTCATGTATAATGGGTTGCTGAGCTTCCTTTAATTCAGTGTAACTGCATGAATTAATCGTGAACTGTGTTTCTTGTATATGACATATACCGAGCTCTTGGTCTCGTACATTGTAAATATTTATAGATATCTGAGTGTAAGAAATAAACTTTTAGAAACATCTGAATCTGTGTTGTTTCTTTTTTAAATCATAGTTTTGAAATAATTTTATTGGTTGATCTAATTTTTATAAAAAATAGTGATTAATATCAGATAGACCAAGAACAAATATTGCGTTGAAGCTTTACCATTTGTAGTTCCACACAGGTTATATGGAGTGTCACAGGTTTTTGTCGTACATAATTATACCTGTTTAATTGGACTTCAGTTAACTGGTGATGCACATTTTGTGTTCCCGGGTTCATACACATGTAGGGACCGCTAACACAATGGCTCAATTGATATTTTATTATGCATATTAGTTAGTTTTCAATGTGTAATTGCTTGAGTAATCGATTATTCACACTTAAAATTAACACAGTTATATTTTAACTGCATTCGAATCTGATTAGTTAATTTTTAAATGGTTGAATCTCACCAGTTAATTTTTAAATGGTTCAATCTCAACAGTTAATTTTTAAATGGTTCAATCTCAACAGTTGATTTTTAGCTGGTTGAATCTCAACAGTTGATTTTTAACTGTTTTAATTTGAACAGTTGATGCTTGACTGGTTGAATCTGAACAGTATTTTTTTAACTGGTTCAATCTCAACAGTTAGTTTTTAACTGGTTGAACCTCAACTGGTTGAGTCTCAACAGTTAGTTTTTAACCATATGAACCTTAGCACAGATAACTTAATTCAACAGGTTGAATCTCCATGCAGTTAAATTTCCAGTACAAATATATGACATGTTGCAGGGCTAATTCTGCTGGATGTCGTTGAACGGGGAGCGGTGCACGAGTACATGAGCCTGGTGGGTGCAAAGATGGGGGTGGGGGAGCAGGGACCAGGAGAGTATGAGTCAGATGGGTGTTAGGACGGGGGGAGCGGCAGGGGCCAGGGGAGCATAAGTTTGGTGGTTGTGAGAACGGGGGGGCAGGGGCCAGGAGCGCAGGAGTCTGGTGGGTGTTAGGACGGGGGGAGTGACAGGGGCCAGGAAAACATGAGTGGTGGGTGTTTGCAGGGGGAGCGGGCGAGCATGAGGCTGGTGGATGTTAGGAGGGGGGCAGGGGCCAGAATAGCCGGTGGGTGTTAGGACAGTGGGTGGGTTACAGCCAGGAGAGTATCAGTCTGGCGGTTGTCGGGAAGGGTGGAGGGGCAGGCCAGGAAAGCATGAGTCTGGTGGCCGTCGGTGGGGATGGAGGGGGGTAGAAGAGCATGAGTGGCGGATGTCGTTGGGCGGGGGGCCGTGCACGAGTGCATGAGCCTGGTGGGTGTTAAGAGGGGGGGAGGGGGTAGGGGCCAGGAGAGTATGGTGCTGATGGGTGTTAGGAGTGGGGGGAGGGGGCAGGAGAGCATGAGTGATGGGCGTTAGGGCTAGGCATGGGCCCGGAGAGCAGGAGTCTGGGGCTGTCCGTGGAGATGGAGGGGGGTAGAAGAGCATGAGTGGCGGATGTCGTTGGGCGGGGGGCGGTGCACGAGTGCATGAGCCCGGTGGGTGTTAATGGGGGGGGGGGCAGGAGAGCATGGTGCGGATGGGTGTTAGGAGTGGGGGGGAGGGGGCAGGAGCTAGAGCATGAGTGATGGGCGTTAGGGCTGGGCATGGGCCCGGAGAGCAGGAGTCTGGTGTTAACACAACGATTACGGATAATCGAGTTAAATACCAGCAATAAATATAGTCACCGATTGCGTTGTGAGTGGCGGATTTTTAAAGAAAAATTCACAGCCTTAATAGCACGTTATTTTACGGGGAAACCATTAAACATACCCAGAACATTAACAGCTAACTAGTAATGCAGCCTAATTTTGCACAATTAAAAAATTACATATAAACGAGAGATGAAACGAATTGGATACTGCTATGGGCGCAGACTGCTATATTTCAAAGAAATAACAGAAAGGAACCCTTGGAATCGAAGTTCCCAGAACGTTTGGTGAACGTTAATTATGACAGCCATCAAATTAGTGTTTCTGTTCTGTACGACATGTAGAGTATTATTGCCATAACAATATGGCCACCGGAGCCTCTATATTGTTCACATAGTCCTAGCTTGACCGCATCCCCTGCGGGGGGGTGGGGGGGGGGGGGGCACGCCGCCTCGGGTAGCGTTATTCCTCAAAAAAAGTGGAGAGGGGGGGGGGGGGGCTGGATCCCCTTTGGATAACAATATATACTATAACCGTGACACTAACATCAACACATGGTGCTGACCCATTTACTAATCCGATTATAATTATCCGCCATCTTGAAAAACATGTTTTAATAACTGTCAAAACCTATGAATAGGCCTTAGCATGATTGGTAGGCGTATAAACGGTTCGATAACATGACGGTAAGTGTAAAATGGTTCGATAATAATGCAGGTAAACAGTTGTCCCCCCATGGGTGAACATATACAAAAACATATACCGTCCATTGGGGGACGTTCCCCAATGGATGGTATTTTGCATGACCACAAGGAACATGACTATCGGGGGACATCCTTCGGGGGACATACAAAGTATATTTTGAATTTAATCGTTATTTACACTAAATAACATATATATTCTAACCACGAATCTTTTGTGAGCCGAATCACACCATATTAACGAAAATAGCACATGTTATAACCAACAGATACGCCAATGTGTCTTTTGTCCCCCGATGGGTGTTTTTTAAGCATTGTCCCCCAATGGACGCATTTGTAAGTATATATATATATATATACATATATTTAAAATATATATATGTAAATGGAACCGCCCCCTGTTGTATAAATAGGCCCTATACATGTTTACACCTGTGTGGTCGCGGTTACCACACATCATGGCCAAGTCTCACAGGATAAATGGCCACGAGGAGATAGAGATACCCTATTATCAGTTACGTAAACACGTCCGGACGCCAGCGCGTCTTGGAACTCTCCTGTGTGAAGGTGAATTGACGTTCTCACGTCTGGACATATCGGCGTCTTCGCCGAAATCATCATGTGTTCACGTCGTGACGCCGGGACGTCAGTGAGAAAACTTTGCATATATTCACGTTCGCCTTATTTTTCATATCTTCACGTACATATATGTGATATATATGCATATATACTGCGGCGCCAACTAGCGAACACTACTTATTTGGGACCGTTTCTCGACCTTGCGAGCATTTTTTCTTTTCTATATCTCAAAGTTAATTCAATGTACATAACAGCAAATAAGATATAATAAAAATGTCAGAGCCTAAATTTCGCCAATTTTTGTCAGCTTTTTTTATCACCGAAATTCCTTAAATGACAATGCAATTCCCACAATTGCCATGTTCACAGTTATTTCGCGAAAAAAGTAGGCAGAAGGCCTATATATTTCTTGCTCTTATTCGAACATTCAATGAGCAAGCTTGTTTCAGATTTGTTTTTATTAATTTTGTCTGGGCCGTTTTTTTGTTATTCAATATTTAGTGTCGAATATTCAAAAATCTCCATTGACAGCCCTTATAAAATCAGATGTGACCCCTTACCTATCTAACGTCATTTTTACAGAAAAGTAGGCAGAAAACATATCGTTTTTATATCATTTTATCACTTCAGATACACATTACTACAAGTTGAAAAAACTTAATGAAGTTTATCTGAAAAAAATGTAACCTATGCATCTACCTTAACGCGTAGTCTTTCCTTTCGTCCTTTCCTTTGTCTTTGTGTGCAGGCGATTTTTCTACTTGTATTTTGCTCTCTTTTGTAAATCGTAAGTGTTGATTCATGCATGGTAATCGACAGTTTATACAATTCCATGACATTTTAAAGGTTTATCTTAAGTTTATCTTAAAGGTTTCAGGGAATATATGTCAACGCGATTAATCTGGCAAAAGAAGTTGACTGGCGTCTGATATCGGTACTCCGAAATCATAATAAAAAGCCATATAAAAGTGCCTCCGTTCCACCTGGCCGCGCACCATGAGGCACTAGGGGGCAACAGGAAGCGGCACCGCCACCCCGCCGCTCACCACGACGCCAGACGGTTGAATGTGATGCTGAGTGGACAAGTGTACACGTGTTTGATGACGTCCACAGTCAAATGGTTGCATTATGGCTAACAAATTAACGTTCGACGGAAATGTTGAGGTTTCTTCTGCTGATAGTACAGTTTGACCTATTGATGTTTACTCACCAGAGCAATCCAGCCAAAGGTCGTCATGAATTGACTTTTCTCATTCTACAATAAGTAATGAAATACGGAAAATAATACCATCGCCATATAATGATTATTGTCAGGGCTTCAAAGACAGGGGTCAGGGAAAAGGTGCTGCTGAGGTAGGACGCCCGAGGTTATCCCGAGGTTTACTTTACTAGGCGGCCACCAGGGGGGTGGGACTACCAAGACTTAAGTATACGCTGTTACATATGCACCGCCCATCAAATGACCCTCCTTTCTTGTGTGGAAGCTTGCATTTTCTCGCGATGTCCTCCATCTGAAATTGCACCATTTTCTCTGTCCTAACATTACAGCTCTTTTAGCCATATTCTCCTCTGCATACCGACATTAACCTCCATATTCTTTGCCATGAGTGTCGGAGTCTATTTGGGATAAAAACTGTTTCTTTCGATGACCACAAAAATCGCATACTTTGCTCTCTCTCTCCATACGCCCTGTATGACTTGGGCAGCACACCCTTACCACTGTAATTAGTCCGTGGACACAACAAGGCGGTCCCAAATGCATATCGCTATTATACGGCGTCTGAATGCAAGTTAACGATGCATGATTTTGGAAATATTAATCCGCCATCTTTGAAAACAGAAAACGATAAATGGCAAATATTTTGATGCTAGATATATCTCGAAATTTAATGCAGAAATAAATACAGGATTGGTGCGCCAAAAAATGAAAAAGAAGTAAGAAAATAAGCAGCTTGTCTATACTATTTCTGGAAAATATGTTATCCACGAAACAGGATGATACGATAGAAATATATTCACGTTGCGGGACAAACGTGTAATATCGCTTCACGCTGTGGCACAGGATAATTCAGAAAGTCATTTCTGATATTAGAAATTATTTGACTTACCAAACCTTCCAATTTTCGCAATGCGAATGTTGCTTTGACCTTCATTTGCTCCTGCGGGGTGACCATCGGTCGTATATTCTTGTCATAATTCACCATTAAATCTCGATAAAGACGATTTTCGGGAGATATGAAGTCCGCTGCAGGGAGAAGTTAGCAATTATTAATGCCTCTGTCTAATATTAGACGTGCTGATTACATGAACGCTACTTTCAAGGACAATGAAGTTCCTTAAAGGGAAATTGACTCGAATCGCCAATGAATCGATGAATTTGCTTTACAGCTTGATGTTATAAGTACACATGTGCACTGATTTACACATCTTGCGTATAAAAAAGATTGTTTTATATTTATATGTGTGTTAGGAATTGTAATAAACAATATGTACACATATTGTATTTCAGGGGCATTCAAATCATGTGACATTGCTTAAAGCGTTTTACCCGTTGCTGATACTGTACTGGTGCAGCCAACGATAGTCATCGACACAATCAAGAGATACCCGCACTCCATGACGTCAGCTCAGTCCTGGTAAAGTAAGAACCAGCATCAATGGCGAAACGAACATTTCGTTTTCACTCTTCGGTAAGGAGCAATACACTCAGTTACCTATAAATAGAGCATCTGTAGGACATAAGGTATCAATGAGTTGGCAATACGACGGTACGAAAAAAGAAATAACTGGCGAATATTTTATTGTACTCTTTTTCATATCTCTTCAATAGAGAGACACTGAATTCTGAGACAGTGAGATATGCACGGATATTTTCGAATTATATTTCCCTTGTCTCTGCATATTTGCTTCTTTAACGTTCGTTAATCTTAATAACAACAATTTTAGTAACCTGATGCCAACCGAATTACATGAGAATCCTTACCACTCGTGGTGATGCCTCTCTTCTTTTCGCACGTAGTGCTGAATCACTGTGTCCCTCCGGCGTCTGTTTATTTACATCCAAATGTATGTTCAGGTGAAGAGGCGTCTTCTGAGTCTTTGCGTCATGTCACTGTGTCACACCGTAGCGGCCTGTCACTTTGTCGATATGTTACCTTATACACTTATGCGGGGGCGGACTGTTACCGGCGGAGATACATTATAGAGGCATTGGAAAGGGAGAGGAGGCTTCGCCCTAATATGGCACGGTTAGTTTTTGAAGAAAAGGTAAATCGACGAGAAGCGGGGGGCCACTCGCACCTCTAGCGAGGATCTAGTCTTAGCCCGGGTCAACCATCCTAAATGCCGTCATTTTGTTACTTTACATCCACCATTTACTGTTTTAATACTAGCAAATTTAAGACAATAAATTAACCTTGGATCGACTTGGACTTGGACTATATTGCGGAAGGCACTTTAATGCTTTATTTAAAAGGGGTTCTCTTCAAAGTTACCTGAATATATCAACTGATTGTCGAGACGAATATTGACGCACAGGCCTACATAATAACTGAAAACATATTTTTTAGAAATTATAAATAAGACACTTGTGCTAATTGGGACTTGAATTTAAAAATAAAATAAATATGCGTTGATTCCACTAAGATACATGCATCTCTTTCCAAAAAAACCTGTTACAATTCTTTAGAAAGCCACATTTTTACACACGCTGCTCATGCTTACAGAACACCGCGAAGTGTATAACAAAATGTAATATCCTGCAGTCTGCTCCCCTCCCTCCCCCCTCAGCGGTGAAAGATGTGAGGGTCGGTCACCAATGACGGTCCATGTGTCGCCACGCTTGATTGAACCAGGGCCGTTAATGAATGCCTCATGAATGTTACAGGTTACAGGCGTAAAAAGAGGCCGAAAAAGTCCGAATATATAGATCAATGGCTTTGTTTTCTACCGCAGCGTATTAGGGCCATATCACCGCACTTTCCAAAGTCGAAATTTCGCGTTGGTCAAGTCGAAATTTTGTGATCGGAAGTCCATATTTCGTGACCGGAAGTCGAAATTTCGCGTTGCTGAAGGCGAATTTCGTGATCGGATGTCAAAATTTTGCGTTCGTGAAGTCGAAATTTAGCGTCTGTGAAGTCGAAATTTCGCGTTGATGAAGGCGACATTTCATGATCGGAAGTCAAAATTTCCTGACCGAAAGGCTAAATGTATAATGGTATGTCTTTTGCAACACACGCGCTTGATGCGTCAATAAGGGGGTGAGTCGTGAATCGTAACACCCAAGGGGTCACTGTGCATATATCGTTAACATGGTTGCATCTTAAATGAAATTATGTACTCAGTTACATCTGTATGCGATCTTTGCCGGCTTTTTCATGTCTTCAAGGGCGATTGGTCACGATCGACAATCACACACTACTCTAAGAACGTCACTCAAGATATATTCTTCCTTCGCTAACAGTTTGTACGACCTTCAAGGACATTTTGGATACCGGCTGGCGACATACTAGTCGCTGTTTGAATTGTGAGGGTGCGTAGCACCTTGACAGTGATCTTGTGATCTGTATTTCAGATTATTTATTTCTGTGCTCTGTGTCGGCCACATTCTCGTGGTTGGTATTTACCAAGACAGTGCAACAGTGATATGTCATGTTCCTGATCAAGAACAAGCGAAAGAGACCCTTATTAGTTCTCGTAAATTTGTCAAGGTTTTGTTTTTGTGACTTGGTGGTCCTGTGTCCGGGTTTAGCTACTGTTATTATCATCCCTTCTCCGCCCATATCGTCATGATCGAATGGCACGCTGGGTGAGGGATATTTATCTTGAATCATGATGTGTAAACTTTCGTCATTTTCGTTAAAAGTGGAATTCTTTGGAGTAACCCCCCTCATATTTTCCGAAATTTTATTGAGGGTCGGGCACGAAATTTCAACACCCGTTCAAAAATGTTGACTTCACCAACGCGAAATTTCGACTTCGCAAAGTGTGGTGATATGGCCCTAATACGCTGCCGTAGTTTCCATATGTCATTCGCAACTTCTGGGTTGTACCTATAGTGACGCCATATTTATTGCTGAGTATACTTGGTAGCGCCATACGCCAGCGGAAGGAGATGCGGCAAGGAGAGGTCGGGGTCCGGGCTGGGGTGTTATCGTCAGTGGGGCGTGAGGTCCATGCCTGCCATTGTGAACGGTGGGTCGCCTTCTTCACACGTAGAATATTTATAGACTGCTCGTGGTATGAACAGAGCGGTAACTCCTGCCTACCCGGCCTTTAAGTGCATCCATGCAATTAACATAAAAGGTGCGGGAGGCAGTAGGGGAATCAACAAATCAAGCGCGACCAAAGCTCCGCGCTCCTAGGTTTAACTATTCATGGACTCTTTAGGGCCAGCGTGAAAGGCTAGGCCCACCTATTCCATGAATGTCCCGTAAGATGTATTGTCGCGCTATGTGCCACATAATCAGTCCAGCCCGTTACGTAAACACGTCCGGACGCCATCGCGTCTTAGCGATCCGTTATGTGGAAGTAAACTGACGTTCCCACGTCCGGAGGTAACACCGTCTTCGGCGAAGCCATCAACCGTTTTCACGTCCAGACGCCGGGACGTCAATGAGAAAACCATTGCACGCATTCACGTCCGGACGTCTTCACGCCCCAACACGTCACAATTATAAATGTGTTTCGTGTATTGCCTTTTGGACAAACTGACAAGAGACTGTGGGCGGGAGGGGGGGAGGGGGGCGGGCCAGTAGTGCACAAAGTCTGATGAGTGTCGGTGGGAGGAATATAGTGGTGTTGGTGGGCAGCGGTGGGGGAGGGGCAGGGTACATCAGTCCGACGGGTGTCGGTGGGCGGTGGGGGCAGGGGTTTAGGAATCTGAAGGGTGTCGGCAGGTTGGGAGGGAGGGGGGGGGCTGCAGGAGTCGGGCTTATGGGTGTGGGGGCTGGGCAGAAAGGAGTCTTCCTTCGGTTGGTGCGGGTGGGTGGGAGGGGGGGGGGGGGCGAGGAGTCCATGAAATTGGTGCCGCTAGGGCGTGTGCAGTAATTATTCAAGTGGGTGGAGGCACAATAGCTTGTTCCAGACAGGGCACACGACGACCGCCGGGTGAGCCCGTGAGGCTGGTGGGCGCCTGGTGGGCGGCTGTGGGGGATGGGTAGCAAAACTTTGTTTAGCCGACGAACTGGTTAATTTCTTATTAGCCAATGAAACAAGACAGCCGTAGGACACGACTGTGGCGCCATTTATGCTCCGAAACTTTGGTACAGGCCATGACATGCAGAAACACATATCCTATGATCTACTCTTGCCTCATGCTGGCTACATGAGGCCTTCAGTGGAAAATTTGGGTTAAACAGCTCCTCTGAACTGTTAAAACGAACAATTTGAGCCAACAAGCGCGTTAAACGGGCAAATTGGAATCATTACGGCCTTCAGCGGCCAATTTGGGCTAAACGTGACCTTCAATCGGCAATTTGGGCTCAATAACGCTTTCAGTGGGCAACGTACGCACTTGAGACCTTGATGAGGGGGCAAATTGGGGGCTGCAGGCACCATTTGCGCACTGTATAAAGCGATCCTAAAATAATTGTATAGATAAAACCGTCCTTTTACTACCGTCACTATTTGAGGTGGAAGTAAGATTGGAACGTATTGTTTTTATTATGCATATGGCCATTCCGCAACTTGTGGTGAATTTGAAAGTCGATATCTGAAGGCGTTCGAGCCCAAATTGCCAACTAAAAGCTGTATTGGGCTCGCTGAAACGCAATTTAGCCCAAATTGAACCCCTAGGACCCGGATGCTGGATGAGCATAATCTGACGGCTGCTATTCAACGCGGGCTGTTTTCCCACATAGAGGGCGTCATTTTGAGTGACTACGTCGAAATCCCGACTTTCTATGTGTGCTTCCTCACGCGCTAAAGCCTGTTTTCAAACTCATTATTGTTAAATTACGGAGCCCTTTAGCGTCGAAACTAAGCCTGCTACGCTATGAGCAGATGCAGATGTTTTACCCAAGTCGACGTTTGCCCGTCTTTTGCAACCAGTCCCGACTCTCTAGCGTCGCTATTAAGCGAACGGCGGCGATCGCGATCGAAAAGCGTGCCGGTCGATATAGCCGTTGACTCATAATGAGAGCCTCAGCAAGAGGGGGGTGCACCTCTTGCCAGCGCTCTAGCGGCCAAACTGAGCGTCATAGAGCAATTCTGTAGTAGTTTATAAATAGACAAGTCTACATTTGTCTTCAGCTTCAGGTTGGGCTCCCTAGCTCAAATATTAACCCTTATGACCCTTCAAAGTTAAAAACGCCACTTAAAGCGAGGTGGACGCCAACTATCCCTGTCTCATCGATGCCACTCGGCACATATGACGTCACTGACGCTTACCAAATGAAACACATTGGCTTCTAACTGTTCATGTTATCTACTTATGAACTTGTAGTGATATTACCTAGCGGCTAAATAGCAGAAAATGAAATGATTTCATAATTTCGTCTGGTAAATTAAACTTGGACGTCATATTTGACGCACACATTTCGGTACCGCTAAAAAGTTACGCACGCCAACATATGTCCCTTGGTATAAGGTATAACGCCAAAGTAAACCGGAATGACTCATAATAGCCGAGTAATTGCCTTTATAAAACTGTGAAGTCATAACGACATTTTGACGTCATGGCATGACGCACGGTAACGTACAAATAATAAGATGCTAACGGCATGCTCCGGAACCCAAACCGTTGACCACCACGGTGGTAGAAGCAGCAGCCCTTCAGATATGGCTTGACGAAATGACCAAATAATGCTTTACTTCATCATTATGAATATATAAAAAACGGGCAGATGTGCAAACGCCAATGCCGTCGGAAGAAAGACGGCAAGAATGTTTTTCTTTCCGCAGTTATCTGGGGATGTATGTTTTCTGCCATTAGCCGCAAAGATCTCTGCTCTAGCTTGCAACTTGCCTTTTGCCGTCTCATAGAGAAGAAATGTGAAATCGCTCAAACGAAAGTATGTCAAATTGATTCTCATAGTGAAGAAATGTGAAATCGCTCAAACGAAAATATGTCAAATTGATTGAAGTTGTAGTTTCCCCATTGGGTTCTATGTTAAAGGTTTTCGACTATTTACCGAAAAGTTATTAGGTTATGTCCCCATGTTTACCATTGGGGGCTCATTTCATTCCGGTCCATCTATAACTGCAAGCATAGAGCGATGGCTTGAATAGGATGCCCGGGAGAGCCCCCGCTAGCACCAAATCTCAATATCTTTCACTATTAGGCAAATTTTGAAAAATTCCTGTGACGTCATTTCTTACTCAAATATCATATGGTACCCATTGCGGCTACTAGACACCATCTTTAACCAAGCAATAAATCCTGGTAGTGTTTGACGAAGACACTTGCGAAATACGTTACAAAACATGTTTCCCAGCATGAGAGATGGATGGCTTTAACATGGAAAGTCCTATAAGGAATTGCCGTCACCCCTGGAACCGGAAGTAAGATAGAAACATACTATTTTTATGATGCAGACGAACATCGGACCCCATTTCCTACAAAATGACGCCACTCTCGATTTTGTTATATTTCTTTGTCGATTTTTGACGATTTTTTCAAAGTGATGCCGTCTTGGCGTCATAGGGCGTATTCGAAAAATCTCAGATTTCACAGAGGCTATTCTTATTCATATTTGTGTGGAAATCCGGAACACCATAGTGATATCTTCAATCTACATGGGTCAAACTGCAGAAAAGCGGCTCAAGGTCATCTTCGCGTTTTTCAGAAAACATAACACGTCATATGGCTCGAAAACGAGTACGACGCGTTAAAAAATGGTCAATAGCTGAAAGATGCGTTTTAAAGGGTAGCGTATTCTGAAACTTACCGGATGTATTTAGGTATAATATTAATTAGATAAACGCGTTCCTAATTTTGTTTCAAAAATTCATTGTGACTTTGACCTTTGACTTACATATGCCGATAACCAACTTAGCCGAGCTGTTTCATATGTCTAGCATTAGTTTTAATCTGATAACTGTTACCATGCACCCTGGACCTTAAATATATAAGCAAGAGAAAAAATTCTGTAATGCGCGTGTTTCGGCTGAACTCCAGCTGGCTCTGCACTGCGTAGCATGTAAAAGGCGGGGACTGACTTACAGCTGCATAATTTTCAACAATTTATCATAGGTTAAGAGGGTGTTTTCTCAAACAAAAATCCATTTAGTAGACATAAATATCGTGACTATAAAATAATATTATTTTAAGAACGATATGAAGGCATAAGACCCGAGAAAACAGCTGATAGAAATGTCGAACGGGAAGCCGAACAGATAGGACTGTTAAACTGTTCTAAATCTAGTGAAATATAAGCTGTGCTTTCATTAAATAATGCAATACTTACAGGAAAGATATAGATATATCGTTTGTTTGTTTTGTGACTGACAATGCCATAGAAGCAATCTGTCCGTGGCACAAGTTCACACGCTCAAGCCGCGTACCAACCGATTCAACAATTTTCACTACCGCCACCTAGCGAACATACCATTAGGGCATCTCGCGTCAGAGCGTCATGCATACAAGCCACACATACATTATCATTGTCATAATGCAAACACTAAATCGTCTCAACGCTGATGGACCTAAATGCTCGACGCCGATTGGTTGACAATTCCTAAATCTTGAAGTTGATCGAAACTTTAGTACATGCGCTAAGCTTACAATGTTTTGGAAAACCGGCCCTCCAATTGCAGAGTGGGTCGAAAAGTTGATTGGTTGCAATGAACTTTACAACGGGTTGCATCGGTTGAACATGGCATTAATCGGCGCATCGGCGACCTGCCAGGCGATCAGATAAAAAAAGTGGCGTCTTTTGCCTCGATTTGCTGAGACTTCAAGCTTACTGGGTCTAATAATTCGCTTGTCACAGTGGCTAGTTAGAACATTTATACTCTGAAGCAAAGTATCTTACCAACTGTTATACTTTAGAGGCGTCACAATAGCGTCAGCAGGGACTTAAATACACTGATTAGATTGTTTTTCTCTAACATAGGTTTATGATAATGGATCCAATTGAATGTTGTAAAGATAAGCTTACTGTGTAATTAATTCGAGTTTTGTCCCTTGTACTTTTTTTCTTTGGGTTCTGGGGACTTTTTTTCTCTCTTTCTTCTTAATATTATACAATATTTAGTATTATGTGTATGCAATTGTTCATTGCATATGTTCACTCTATTGGTTTTTACGTGAATGGTTTACATGTATCCCGCAGGTGGCCGTTATCTAATGGTAAAATTGTTGTGATGTCACGCCTCTTCCTTGAGTGTTCATTATCTGGAAGAATGCAGCGGAAAACAGACTAAGCCGTGTTATATTAACGTAAGTGTGCGTTATTTAAATAATGAACGACAAAACAATGCATGTTCTTGATAATGAACGCAATAACTGTGCATTATCTTGAAAATTACCAGTTGTTGTTAATATTGGTTCGCTTCACTTGCGCTAAGTGTCAGGGTGTAAGTCGAGCTGAGCGGATGTTGTCAGAAATTGATGTCAAGCTCTTGTGTCGGAAGGGGGGGGGGGCGTTAAATCAGAAAGCTCAAAATATATGGAAATGCGACAATTATCGATTGCATATATTTCTCATGCCGCCTCTAAACCGAAGACCGTCTGACATTGTCATGTCATGTCATTTGTACTGAAGGTGTCACATATATGTTTAATGATGCACGATAAATCCTATTTTCAAAAGACATGACATATATGGATGCATTAAGGGATGATCTATTTTAAAGTAGAAGCGTTCAACATCTCTAAAATCGCTTTTCATGTGGCGTTGTTTTCAGGGAGGTTAGACAGGATGACTTGACCCGTGTGGTGATTTAGAAACAAGACTCAAAATGTATCCTTCCCCCACCTTTCCTCCTGGGGCTTCAATTTGACTAACCGTTGTCATGGCGAAAATCGCCACCATCTGAGTCAGTTCTGTTTGTTATGGCGCAAACCGCCATCATGTGACTCTGCTCTGTTTGTGTGTGTGTGTGTGTGTCTGTCTGTCTGTGAACACGATAACTGTCGAACACTTGCAGCTATCGTCGGTGGAGATGGAGTGGGGTAGAAGAGCATGAGTGGCGGATGTCGTTGGGCGGGGGGCGGTGCACGAGTGCATGAGCCTGGTGGGTGTTAATGGGGGGGGGGGGGGCAGGAGAGCATGGTGCGGATGGGTGTTAGGAGTGGGGGGGAGGGGGCAGGAGCTAGAGCATGAGTGATGGGCGTTAGGGCTGGGCATGGGCCCGGAGAGCAGGAGTCTGGTGTTAACACAACGATTACGGATAATCGAGTTAAATACCAGCAATAAATATAGTCACCGATTGCGTTGTGAGTGGCGGATTTTTAAAGAAAAATTCACAGCCTTAATAGCACGTTATTTTACGGGGAAACCATTAAACATACCCAGAACATTAACAGCTAACTAGTAATGCAGCCTAATTTTGCACAATTAAAAAATTACATATAAACGAGAGATGAAACGAATTGGATACTGCTATGGGCGCAGACTGCTATATTTCAAAGAAATAACAGAAAGGAACCCTTGGAATCGAAGTTCCCAGAACGTTTGGTGAACGTTAATTATGACAGCCATCAAATTAGTGTTTCTGTTCTGTACGACATGTAGAGTATTATTGCCATAACAATATGGCCACCGGAACCTCTATATTGTTCACATAGTCCTAGCTTGACCGCATCCCCTGCGGGGGGGGGGGGGGGGCACGCCGCCTCGGGTAGCGTTAATCCTCAAAAAAAGTGGAGGGGGGGGGGGCTGGATCCCCTTTGGATAACAATATATACTATAACCGTGACACTAACATCAACACATGGTGCTGACCCATTTACTAATCCGGTTATAATTATCCGCCATCTTGAAAAACATGTTTTAATAACTATCAAAACCTATGAATAGGCCTTAGCATGATTGGTAGGCGTATAAACGGTTCGATAACTTGACGGTATGTGTAAAATGGTTCGATAATAATGCAGGTAAACAGTTGTCCCCCCATGGGTGAACATATACAAAAACATATACCGCCCATTGGGGGACGTTCCCCAATGAATGGTATTTTGCATGACCACAAAGAACATGACTATCGGGGGACATCCTTCGGGGGACATACAAAGTATATTTTGAATTTAATCGTTATTTACACTAAATAACATATATATTCTAACCACGAATCTTTTGTGAGCCGAATCACACCATATTAACGAAAATAGCATATGTTATAACCAACAGATACGCCAATATGTCTTTTGTCCCCCAATGGGTGGTTTTTAAGCATTGTCCCCCAATGGACGCATTTGTAAGTATATATATATATATATATATATATATACATATATTTAAAATATATATATGTAAATGGAACCACCTCCTGTTGTATAAATAGGCCCTATACATGTTTACACCTGTGTGGTCGCGGTTACCACACATCATGGCCAAGTCTCACAGGATAAATGGCCACGAGGAGATAGAGATACCCTATTATCAGTTACGTAAACACGTCCGGACGCCAGCGCGTCTTGGAACTCTCCTGTGTGAAGGTGAATTGACGTTCTCACGTCTGGAGATATCGGCGTCTTCGCCGAAATCATCATGTGTTCACGTCGTGACGCCGGGACGTCAGTGAGAAAACTTTGCATATATTCACGTTCGCCTTATTTTTCATATCTTCACGTACATATATGTGATATATATGCATATATACTGCGGCGCCACCTAGCGAACACTACTTATTTGTGACCGTTTCTCGACCTTGCGAGCATTTTTTCTGTTCTATATCTCAAAGTTAATTCAATGTACATAACAGCAAATAAGATATAATAAAAATGTCAGAGCCTAAATTTCGCCAATTTTTGTCAGCTTTTTTTATCACCGAAATTCCTTAAATGACAATGCAATTCCCACAATTGCCATGTTCACAGTTATTTCGCGAAAAAAGTAGGCAGAAGGCCTATATATTTCTTGCTCTTATTCGAACATTCAATGAGCAAGCTTGTTTCAGATTTGTTTTTATTAATTTTGTCTGGGCCGTTTTTTTGTTATTCAATATTTAGTGTCGAATATTCAAAAATCTCCATTGACAGCCATTATAAAATCAGATGTGACCCCTTACCTATCTAACGTCATTTTTACAGAAAAGTAGGCAGAAAACATATCGTTTTTATACCATTTTATCACTTCAGATACACATTACTACAAGTTGAAAAAACTTAATGAAGTTTATCTGAAAAAAATGTAACCTATGCATCTACCTTAACGCGTAGTCTTTCCTCTAGTCCTTTCCTTTGTCTTTGTGTGCAGGCGATTTTTCTACTTGTATTTTGCTCTCTTTTGTAAATCGTAAGTGTTGATTCATGCATGGTAATCGACAGTTTATACAATTCCATGACATTTTAAAGGTTTATCTTAAGTTTATCTTAAAGGTTTCAGGGAATATATGTCAACGCGATTAATCTGACAAAAGAAGTTGACCGGCGTCTGATATCGGTACTCCGAAATCATAATAAAAAGCCATATAAAAGTGCCTCCGTTCCACCTGGCCGCGCACCATGAGGCACTAGGGGGCAACAGGAAGCGGCACCGCCACCCCGCCGCTCACCACGACGCTAGACGGTTGAATGTGATGCTGAGTGGACAAGTGTACACGTGTTTCATGACGTCCACAGTCAAATGGTTGCATTATGGCTAACAAATTAACGTTCGACGGAGTCAGAGCCTTGCTTTAAAATGCTGGGCTTCAGAATGCTGGTGCTGCCTGGCTTTTTGCAAATCTCGACAATTGTTGGTGTGCAACGTTAATGTGCATACGTTATCACGAAGGTGGTAACAATCTTGTCGATATATATATGTAATACTGTGTATAACAGATATTGCAATAGACGTACCGTACGTGTGCCAGTGGTACCAGTTAAAAAGTGCAAGACACAACGGTGTGCTTATAAATGATATATGAATGGTGGATGTTGCTTCTTTACATATTAACTGCTAAAGTCCATATACCGCATGATACAATGTTGCTCTCTACTCGTATGTCTAATCACGAGTAGAGAGTGGGCAGACGATTGTTGTGTCCCCGTAGGATGGTCGGGGGCGGGGGGGGGGGGGCACTGTTATGCAAATGTGGTGGTCGGGGAACGCGGCACTATTATTCAAATGTGGTGGCGGGTGGTGGTGTGTGTGTGTGGGGGGGGGGGGGGGGGGTCCAGGGTCTACGGCATTCGGCAGCGAATTGAAAATTCCGATTCTTCCCCATTGTCAGGAGAGGGGGTGGGGAAGGGTAACCTCTCTAAATCGCGAATGCCCAAGAATTTGGGTAAATAGGCCAAATATCAAATCTCCAAGATGAGAACGTCGCAAGACCGGTTGCGAAATAAACACACCCTAAAGTGATATCGAGGAATTCACATACCGCTATAACGGATCGTGTTAACTAGAGAATAATAAAGGGTCTTCGCGTTGAACCAGGAATTGTGCGCAGAACGATCCCATAAATTGTCAACGGCTGATCGTGAATCTCCAAGAGTTCCTGGATACCAATCGCGGAGATCGGAAAAACTATTCCCTCAATTATTGTCACCGGCTAAAGCATATAAGCCTACTTGGGTGCATGCTTGCACAGAGGCTGACGACTTGAATTCAGACGTTGCAATATTCTATTAGAGAAAACATGTTCACATCGCCTCTCCTATATCGACGTTAAAGTACAGCGAGCAGATAAAGGCCATTATCTCCAAGGCCGTCAGAACGAGAAATGCGTACAGAAAGAACCGGTCAAGAATTCTGGCCACCTCTTCCCATTCTGCCTGGTTACTCTGCTCGACACGGCGTTCTTCATCCCGCGCCATCTGCTGGCGGACGTATGCAATGACGTCATCCGGTAAGACGTCACTGGAAGCCATCTTGCGTTTTTCGGCGTCCATTTGCTTTTGCTCTATGTCTTGAAGGATCATTTTCTCATTGATGACGAGCTCCTCTTTATCACTCGGACTGACCCGGCCAGACCCCTCGGGGCGTCGCCCAAAACCATAGAAACAAATGGCGGTCGACATGCAGCCGAGAACGAGGCTTCGGATACATCCGGGCACTGGACGGTCTGGGGAGTGGTGGTTGACGGATAAGATCCAAACCGTTAGTGCAAGCGACAAACCGGTCTGGCTCATACTCATGATAATGTAAACGGCTGAAAGGTAAGTAAACTGAGCGATTAATATGTTAGCATTATACTCAAAGAGGGGGGGGGGGGCAAATAGGTATTTCCGTTCCTCGGGACTGGGCTTTTCATTTCACCGTGAACTGGGACTGAGGCAAATAATTGTTTGGGGACGGGGAATGAGACAAATAATTGGTCCTTGTGTAGTTTGTGTGGCGACTCCAGCGAGAAAGGCGAAATCTGGGTGTAGTGCACTGCTCTTGACTGATTTTTTCTGATGCCGATCACTATAGGAATATGGAGGTCTATAAACTTCGTCTTCTTACTTTGTCTTTTTCAAATGTTTTTTTTCTATTCGATTTCCTTGAACTAAATATGTTTCGGACGAAACAAGCATTTCTTATCAGCGTTGTTCTTGCGAGCGAACTTGTCCCATTAAGTTCGCGAACTTGCCCCAACTCGTTGCACGTTCGCCAGTTTTACCTTTAGTGTATTTGGTGTTAAATTATGGTGTTAGTAAACAATCCACAACTGTAAAATAATGCCAGTGTCTTAGCCGAGACATGTACCTGTTATATCAGACTTAACATGGCTTCCTAGCTAGGAAATAATGGCCTACAGATCAATTTGAGTGAAAACCGGCCGAACTAACCCCGGTCTCCCCTATATTATTATATGTCAAGGGTGTAATTATATACATATTATTATACTTGTAATAATATATTATTAAATGTTATGCTTATAATTATATTAAATTATGCGATGTGGAAGGCGGCCATGGATGCCATCACGTCCCAATATAATATTACATAATTTAAGATGATCTGAATACATGCTTATGCATGCCTCCGCCAAAACAAAATTGAAGAAAGAAAACATCTTACTAATAAGTGGTAAGGTATCGCTGCTCTTTGGCGTGACGTCAGAGACCATGAGCAGGACGACGGTGTATGCCAAGAAGACTGTTATGGAGAGAGAAACCTTCTCCCCGGCTTGGCTCGGCAGCAGGAACACCAGGGCAGACATCAGCGAGATGAGCACGACCGGTACGACCACGTGCACAAGGAAGTAGGTCGGCCGACGCAGGAGTGTCAGCTCGAAGAAAATGGTCGGCACTATCATATCCCCTTCCTCGTCGGCCAACATCAACTGAAACCCCGACCTGGCGCTTTGGACTTCCCACTCGTCGTTGGATTCCAGGTTGGATGTTTCCACGCCCGGAGTGACGTTTATAGTCAAGGAATCCACGCCGTACATCCAGTTGATAAAGGTGACGTTGCAGAGCTGAGTGTCGAAGGGAAAGTACTTCAAGTTGACCGAGCACCCTGTCTGCCATTTGAAGCCCGGCCCCCAGAAGACACTGCCGTCGAAAAGTATACTCACTCGGAACTTGGTGTCCAGGGACATGTCGCTACCTTGCTCCACACTTGATGCGGAGAAGAAGCAAAAACACAATTCATGGCGTGGTTGTGTTGCATTATGGAATAGCCACATCGTGTTTGATCTACGAAGATGCTTGTAAACAATACGCATACCATCTTGTTTCACCCTTAAAAATTGTAATGCATTTATTTCGCCCCAATGAAATATTTTTTAACGTAACATCTTTAATTAGGCGAGATATATTTAGTTGATCAAATATCAATTTTTGCAAAAGATCACCGTGTGCTGTCGGTTTTACAATATGCAACAGACATAAACAGCCACTGATGCCCCCCCCCCCCCCTCAACTCGCCTCCCTGTGAATGATAGATGTAAGACGTTCAATTTTGAGAAACTGGATTTGAAACGCCAATCTTGGCACACACTGAGCATAAACCTAGACCAAACGACAGGTTATCGATGCAACGACTGCGGTAAAAGCTCTGTCAGTCCCAGATAGGCATAGGCGCAAATACCGCGAAACAATTCTTACTACTTAAACCAAAACAAAACCTGCAAATCTATGGCAACTCACCTGTTGAACATAGCTATCTCGGGAATCCAGATCTGAGAGCTTGACACAACAAGCCGGTAGGTGTCATTGTACAGAGTCGGATCCCAGCGGAGAAGTTCGTCAGTCCAAAACTGGATATCGTGAATACAAGAACGGTTTTAACGCTGATCATATCAAATCTTCTCACAAAAGATATTCAGATTCGGCCCCCAATATATTCGCGTACATACTCAGATGTTGCCGCGATACTGTAAGTAAGGTCGCGAAAATATACGGTTACTCTGTTAATGATGTATCTCTGTTACAAAGAGCCAAGTACGTACGTAAGTATCCGTGACAGGCCAGTTCTACCCAGATACAAACGTGTTTTTGTTTGTTTCAAGACTTTAAGACATTCACAAACGTGGTTCAGTTGATTAAATGCTGTTTGAATTTGTTCATGCTATATTCAGATGATCACTTCAATCCATAATTACAATAAGAATGCTAGAAATATGTAAACCACGTGCTCAGACTTATTTTTAAATTTGTTTAGTTCAGTATTTAGAATAAAGTTCATACTTTCAAGAAATGAAATGTTGAGGTTTCTTCTGCTGATAGTACAGTTTGACCTATTGATGTTTACTCACCAGAGCAATCCAGCCAAAGGTCGTCATGAATTGACTTTTCTCATTCTACAATAAGTAATGAAATACGGAAAATAATAGCATCCCCATATAATGATTATTGTCAGGGGCTTAAAAGAAAAGAAAAGGTGCTGCTGAGGTAGGACGCCCGAGGTTATCCCGAGGTTTATTTTCCTAGGCGGTCCACCAGGGGGGTGGGGCTACCTAGACTTAAGTATACGCTGTTTCATATGCACCACCCATGAAATGACCCCCATTTCCTGTGTGGAAGCTTGCATTTTCTCGCGATATACACAATACGGCCACTGTATGCAAGTTAACGATGCATGAATTCGGAAATATTGATCCGCCATCTTTGAAAACAGAAAACGATTAATGGCAAATAATTTGATGCTAGATATATCTCGTAATTTAATGCAAAAATAAATACAGGATTGGTACGCCAAAAAATTAAAGAGAAGTAAGAAAATAAACAGCTTGTCTATACTATTTCTGGAAAATATATGTTATCCATGAAACAGGCATAAGATGATCCAGAAAGTCATTTATGATATTGGAAATTATTTTACTTACCAAACTTTCCAGCTTGCGCACTGAGAATGATGCGTTAACCTTCATCTGCTCGTGCGGGTTGACCATCGGTCGTATATTCTTGTCATAATTCACCATTAAATCTCGATACAGACGATTTTCGGGAGATATGAAGTCCGCTGCAAAGACAATGTAACCATTATTTCATGACTCTGTCTAAAGCCTAGCTCACACTGTGCCGGTGTTGGTAACGGTTTACCCAGGCCCTCCCCGGTCCTGCCCCGGTCTATATACCGAGACGATTTTTTTTGCGCGAAACCAGTAGGCTGCGATGTTACTACGGTGCTACGGTTCATCCCGGTAGTTTTGAAGCCGTTCAAAACCACCGGGGCGACTTACGGTTCACCACGGCACACCCCGGATCACCCCGGATTGACTACGGACTCGCTACGATTGTCCAGTGTTGTCCAAGGTTGTCTCCGGTTTCCTGAACCGAGGTAAACCGGGCGTATGAACCGGCACAATGAGCTGGACTTTATATTCGCTGAGCGATGCTGATTACATGAACGTTGCTTTCAAGTGCAAGAAATTACATCAAGAGAAAATCACACGAAACGCTAGTTAATCCATTGATACCGCAGTCTTCATTCTGTTGGATGTTATAAGTACACCTGAGCACTGATTCACACATCTTGCCTATAAAAAAATTGTTTTATATGACAATGTGTGTTACGAATTGTAATATACAATATGTACACATATTTTATTTCAGAGGTATTGAAATCATATGACATTGCTTTTACCCGTAGCTGAGACTGTACTGATGCAGCCAATGACAGTCATCGACACAAACAAAAGATACCCGCACTCCATGACGTCAGTTCAGTCCTGTTAACGGAAAAAACAACATCAGTGGCGAAACGAACCTGTTTAGTGGGTATACATAGCGATATAGACAAAGACAACATTCGTAGCGGTTTGAGCTTACTCCAGTGGCGCCATCTAGTGGATAGCGGCAGCGTAAGTGAGGATAGGTTGAAGATCACTCGCTAGGGGGAGTTAGGGTAGCAGGACAGGCCATCTTTTTATGTAGGTTATCTAGCCGGTTTCTCAAGTACTTTGAAGTGTAGCCAAGCGTAGAGGGGTTATACTTGCTATAAGCTTGCCGCAGTAGCCGCGGCTGTAGTGAGTGTGATTTCTGGGTCTGGTACCTTGGGCGTATTCTTTATATGTGAGGTGCTCTCCTTTCCTATTAGTTACAGTGAGGTTCTGCGAGGTGCTATGAGTTATTATGGGGTGCTATGAGTTACTGTAGGGTGCTATTAGTTACTATGGGGTGCAATAAGTTTGTGTGAGGTACTATGATTCATTATAGGGTGCTATTAGTTACTGTGTGGTGCTATTAGTTAAAATAGGGTATTATTACTTACTATAGGGTGCTATTAGTTACTATAGGGTGTTATTAGTTACTGTAGGGTGCTATTGGTTACCAGTGAAGAAGAATCCAGGGATCCGACTTGCTATAAGCTTGCCGCAGTAGCCGCGGCTGTAGTGAGCGTGATTTCTGGGTCTGGTACCTTGGGCGTATTATTTATATGTGAGGTGCTCTCCTTTCCTATTAGTTACAGTGAGGTTCTGTGAGGTGCTATGAGTTATTATGGGGTGCTATGAGTTACTGTAGGGTGCTATTAGTTACTATGGGGTGCTATTAGTTTGTGTGAGGTACTATGATTCATTATAGGGTGCTATTAGTTACTGTATAGTGCTATTAGTTAATATATGGTATTATTAGTTACTATAGGGTGCTATTAGTTACTATAAGGTGTTATTAGTTACTATAGGGTGTTATTAGTTACTGTAGGGTGCTATTGGTTACCAGTGAAGAAGACTCCAGGGATCCGACTTGCTATAAGCTTGCCGCAGTAGCCGCGGCTTTAGTGAGTTCGATTTCGGAGTCTGGTTTCTCAGCCATATTTTTGTTATGGGGATATAGCATTGACGTTGAAGTGATATTCGTCATATATCAAGTATTAATATTAGTGGAGAAAGGTCTGAGAGGCAGGATATAACCGGAATAGCGTATAGTTTTGGTTGGGATCAGCAGTGTATTATTTGCCTCTTATAACCTGTATTTTCGCAAGAGCTGATGTCTATAAATAAATACTAGAACAGTATATTTGCATTTTCTTCATCTTGTATGTTTGCTGGTTACAATATCGAAACTTGCTTGAATGCGAAAAACCGTTAAACCGATAACCGAGTAGTGAAAATGCTGAACTGAAGAATTTAAACCCCAAAACCTACCAAGACAAGTATATCTGCGCAGTCGCCACAACACGACACCCTCCGCGGCACGTTACACATTTCGTTTTTACTCTCCTCGAGCAATACACTCATTTACCCATATATAAAGCATCTGTAGGAGATAAGGTATGAATGAGTTGGCAATATTAAGGTACGAAAAAATAAATGGCGAATATTTTATTTTACTCTTTTCCTTATTTTTTTCCATAGAGAGACACGGAATTCTGAGATAGTGAGATAAACACGTATATTTTCAAATTATATTTCACTTCTCTACAATATTACATCTCTAACGTTATAATCGATAATCTTAACAACAATAATTTTACTAACTGGATGCCAACTCGATTACAAGAGAGTTCTTACCACTCGTGGTGATGTCTCTCTTCTCTTCGCACGTAGTGCTGACTCACGGCGTTCGCCCCGGGTTTGTTTATTTACACCCGTGTCGGGGAGTGTCGCTGTTGCCGGTCGCGACATCCAAATGTATGTTCAGGTGAAGGGAGGGGTCTCCTGAGTCTTTGTGTCATGTCACTGTGTCACATCGTAGCGGCCTGTTACTTTGTCGATATGTCACCTTATACACCCCTTGGTCAGCGGCTATTATGGGATGGGGCGGGGAGGAGGGTGGGGGGGTCGTCATAATATAGCTGCGTACTGATAGAGGTATATTATATACGGGTGAGGTGGAGGGGTGGGCGCGGGCGTCCTAATAGGGCAGAGTACTGATAGAGGTAAGTTGTATAGGGGTGATGTGGAGGGAGCCGGAACGGACGTCCTAATAGGGCATGGCACCATTATAGGTACATTACATAGGCAATGGGAAGGGGGAGGGGGCTTTGCACTAATACGGCACGGTTGGTGTGGAAGTAAATAGGGGATGAGCTAGGGGCCACTCGCAACTAGGGTTCTCTTCAAAGTTACCTTTGTCTATTAACGGATTGTCGAGACCAAGTCCATGTGTCGCCACGCTTGATTGAAACAGGGCCGTTAATAAATATGCCTCGCGGTTTGATAGGCGATATGTATTTATGTGTATTACCATTGACGAGTTCGTCGCAAGTTACAGGCGTAAAGAGGGGTGACACGGTCGGTCACTGGACAGCGGGCCAGCCGAAAAAGTCCGAATATATCGATCGATGGCAGTCGAGCAATGCGAGTTTGAATGAGTTTATAATTAATGTATGTTCGGCGGAATCAATTAAGGGCTCCTGTTTTGTTTTCATATGTGCATCGGCAACTTCTGGGTTGTAAATATAGTGGCGCCATATTTATTGTTGACTATAATTGGTAGTGCGATGCGCAAAATGAGGGAGATGCGAGGTCGGGGTCCGAGCTGGGGTGTTATCGTCAGTTGAGCGTGAGGTTCATGTCTGCCATTGTGAACGGTGGGTCGCCTTCTTCACACGTAGAATATTTATAGACTGTGCGTGGTATGAACAGAGCGGTAACTCCCTCCTAGCCGGCCTTTAAGTGCATCCATACAATTAACATGAAAGGTGCGGTAGGCAGCAGGGAAACCAACAAATCAAGCGCGACCAAAGCTCCGCGCACCTAGGTTTACTATTCATGGATTCTTTAGGGCCAGCGTGAAAGGCCAAGCCCACCTATTCCGTGAGTGTCCCCCAAGCTGTGTTGTCGCGCTGTGTGCTACATAATGGGGTATCTCGTTCTCGTCGTGGCCATTTATCCTGTGAGGCTTGGCCATGATGTGTGGCAATCGCGACCACATAGGTGTAAACATGTATAGGGCCTATTTATTCTACAGAATGTGTGATATTTCTCGTCCCAGGCCCGAAAGGACGCCGAAAGTTCTACCCGCCCCTGGCGAGTTTCGAACCGGCGACCTTCCGCATCCCGAGCGAACACCTTACACGTTAGGCCAAAGGGAAATTCCCATTTGGCCCGAGGCGCTTGGTGTGTTTTATCCACCGGGCCTGGGCCGAGATACTACATACCACCCTTTCCCATTGGACCGCGCCCTCGCGGTCTATCCACCACGCCCTGCGTGTGAATCCAAGGCTACGGCTCCTACAGGTATCCGGGGAGTGACAAGGACCGCGTCTTGCCGCACTAAGCGGAGATCTACGTTTCCTTTGTTTCACCCGGCCCAGTAGGCGACCGTTTGAAAGGGTGGCCCCAGGTTCGTTTTCCATCGGCACCACTGTGATATTTCTCGTCCCAGGCCCGAAAGGACGCCGAAAGTTCTACCCGCCCCTGGCGAGTTTCGAACCAGCGACCTTCCGCATCCCGAGCGAACACCTTACACGTTAGGCCAAAGGGAAATTCCCATTTGGCCCGATGCGCTTGGTGTGTTTTATCCACCGGGCCTGGGCCGAGATACTACATACCACCCTTTCCCATTGGAGCGCGCCCTCGCGGTCTATCCACCACGCCCTGCGTGTGAATCCAAGCCTTCGGCTCCTACAGGTATCCGGGGAGTGACAAGGACCGCGTCTTGCCGCACTAAGCGGAGATCTACGTTTCCTTTGTTTCACCCGGCCCAGTAGGCGACCGTTTGAAAGGGTGGCCCCAGGTTCGTTTTCCATCGGCACCACTGTGATATTTCTCGTCCCAGGCCCGAAAGGACGCCGAAAGTTCTACCCGCCCCTGGCGAGTTTCGAACCAGCGACCTTCCGCATCCCGAGCGAACACCTTACACGTTAGGCCAGAGGGAAATTCCCATTTGGCCCGAGGCGCTTGGTGTGTTTTATCCACCGGGCCTGGGCCGAGATACTACATACCACCCTTTCCCATTGGACCGCGCCCTCGCGGTCTATCCACCACGCCCTGCGTGTGAATCCAAGCCTTCGGCTCCTACAGGTATCCGGGGAGTGACAAGGACCGCGTCTTGCCGCACTAAGCGGAGATCTACGTTTCCTTTGTTTCACCCGGCCCAGTAGGCGACCGTTTGAAAGGGTGGCCCCAGGTTCGTTTTCCATCGGCACCACTGTGATATTTCTCGTCCCAGGCCCGAAAGGACGCCGAAAGTTCTACCCGCCCCTGGCGAGTTTCGAACCAGCGACCTTCCGCATCCCGAGCGAACACCTTACACGTTAGGCCAAAGGGAAATTCCCATTTGGCCCGAGGCGCTTGGTGTGTTTTATCCACCGGGCCTGGGCCCGAGATACTACAAATGTGCTTCCATTTATATATATATATCTCAATTTACAGAGAGAAGGAGAGAGAGAGGGGGGGGGGGGGGGGGGGGTAGGAGGTTGCATGAAGAGCGATCATAATTTCATTGGTAGGAGATAGACGTAGCAAAGTGAGCACATATAACGTATTTGTGGCGAAACGCAAATGCGTCAAATGATAAAACGTAATTAAAAGAACGGCGGTAGAAATGTTTTAATGCCTTAATATTTTGATTCGTTTTGGTTGTATAGAAACCTACACCTCGTCATGCGGGGTCAGGTCAATAAATATATATTGCCACTATGTGTATTAGCATTATCGCAAGTTAATAAAATTGTAACATTCGCTGTCGGAACAAGATACTCTAATCAAAGACGTTACTATGATAAGACGCCACACTCAGCGGGCCCAATGGTTATCGCGCGACGGCAGCGCCGCCAAGCGGATGGAGTTGGATGCCCGTTGTCAAAACAATGTCGGGTGAAACGACTGGCTGCTGCTATTCAGCCTATTGCTCAGCGTTTTGGCTGCAGCAACAACAAAAAACAGCAACCCGAACTATCATTTTTTCATTTCCCAAAGAACAAGCAAACGTAATTTTTACTCTGAATAAACATTTATGGCGTTAATCCCAAAATATATGAAATTAATTATGAGCGATAATTGATGATAATGTGGAGTTGCTGGGGAAGCGGCGTGAAGTTAGAGACCAGAGGCAGACAAATTAAATGACCGTGTTTCTGTTAACCAGGTGTCATTTGAAGGATTCATTGTGCATGAATTGAAACCAACATCTTGATAATAGTACTAGCGAATAATCATATCCATATTACCTCTCTTCAGCGCCAAACTGCTTTCTAGCTAGCTTCTAGCTTGACATGTTTATCATGTTAGAAAGACAAATGGTGCTGGTTTTGTCTTCACATAGGTCTTTGCATTGCATGCATGAATAATATTAGTGCATATATTGATATCCAATAACGGCGGTAGTCAGGTAGAAATTAATAACTATATTATAAGCTTAATAATGATAATTATAATATCAATTTATCAGATTTTAGGCTAGCTGCTAATGGTTGTCAATTGATCAGGGTGTGCACAGGCTTGCAAAGTGCTTGAATTTTGACTGATGCATGGAAAAGGTCATAAAAACAGAAATGGGCCTTGAGGTCGATCCAATGTACTTGAATTTGCTTGAAACTAGGGAAGTTACAATGAAAAGTGCTTGATTTCAAACTGGACCGGGCACTGGCAAAGAACCAAGAAAAAATCGAACAAACGCTGGCTGAATTGAAGAAGTAGCAATTAATAAAAGTAAAGTGATTATAACTCCAATAAATGCTGTTGGTTGGTAATAAATAAACGTAGACTGACTGCCTTCTTGTCATTCCTTATTTTCTTATCTTTCAAAGATTGTATGCATAAAATTTAGTCCAAGTTTTGCAATTTTTATGCTTAAAATAGACCAGAGAAGGTACAAATTGTCCTTGCAAAGTCCTTAAATTTTCTGGTGCTTGCCTTAAAAAGGGTTGAATTGGATGAAATCTTGCCTGTGTGAACCCTGTTGATATAAGTAGGATGCATTGTTATAAAGTTATAACGTGATGCATGCAAAAAGATTGAAAAGTTTGTTGTAAAAAAAGTTCCACTTCAGGTGTTATTTTAGCTGAATTTAGAGCAATATCTCTATAAATATCCATGTCTACATGGAGTAACCAACTACTTTTTGTGAAGAAAGACACATATTTGTTTAGCACTGGCCCTTAATTTGGGCTGGCGTATAGGTTCAGCTATCGTCCAGTGTGCTTCCCAATAGTTGTCAAATCAGGGTTGATGTCAAATTGTTCAAGTAGTTTCAGTTACTGGTAATCAGGGCTTAACATTCTTATTGGTGATGCTACCAATGCTAACATTAATGTATTTCTTCTTGTGAAGATGTCCAAAGCTCAGTTGTGGAAAGTACCACACCACATCATCAACCTAGCATTCTCTGGATCTCCCCTGGCAAGAAGAGGTTAAAATGTCAGCTGCAGAAATTGAACTGGCACAGCGCAGAGCTCAAATGAAGATAGCTCAGCTCGAAAATATGCAGAAGAAATACCTGTAGTTTGTGTATTTAAACTTAAAGTTGCATGTCGAGTTCTTGCCCGCCAAAACTAAGCCTAGGCGAAATTTATATCAAAATCTGCAGAAAACTCGATTGTTTCATTCTATAAATTCAGAAACCTGATAAACATCGCCGTTTCGGCTGTAGTGTGGCAAGCGTGTCTATCCCGGGACACCACAGAACTCGGTCGCGGCACTGCTACTTATACCAAAGCATCGCGAAGCACACAAACTGGTGACGTTTACCACTAAAATGAAAACTTGTGGTAAATTGATATCACGAAATAGAACATTTAATATTAAACATTTTCTGGAAGAATAAAAAACATGGCATCGCTAAAAACATACTAAAACAAAACATGATTAGAGGAGGATTAAATATGATTAATATAGCTACTAAAATTAAAGCCCAACGAGTTAACACAATCCGAATTTTACTTACGCAAGCTAATGGGAAATGGAGGAACTTAGCCGCTTTTTATATAGGTGCTTATAGGAATGGGGAATTTGGCCTAAACCTATTAACTAGCCATTTCAACACAAACAGGCTAAAGATGATTAATACACCGATATTTTATAAAGAACTTTTACATATATGGAACCAGCTACCCGTAGAAACCAGTCATGAACCCACCACAGCAACAGAAGTCTTAGAACAAACCATTTTTTTAAATTTTAATATTAAACATAATAACTCGACTATCTTTTTCAAAGAGTATATTAACCACAATATAAATACCTTAGCAGATTTTACAAATCAATATTGGATTCTAATGTACCAACAACTAGTTGAGGAAAAGGATCTCCCAGACACAACTCATAACCAACATTGTTACAATATTATAAAACGTGCTATACCCCCCCCCCCCCAGTGGATTGAAATACTAAGACAACAGATTCAAGGCCCAGCCAACATACCACACATTTACATTCAATTATCAGAAGACAACAATTTAACTTTAGACAAATTCACAACAAGGAACATCTATAACTTCTTAGCTACACGGGATATACCAATTTCTATAAACAACTGGGAAAGGACATTCCATACACAATTGCATATAGAAACCATATTTGCCAACATTTACAAACACACACTTGATAGACAATTATCAGACTTCCAATATAAAATAACTCACCAAATCTTACCTACCAATAAATATTTATTTAACTTTAAAATAGTGGATGACCCTAGTTGCATCTACTGCCCAGACCAATTAGAAACAACCATGCACTGTTTCACGAAATGCAAACACTTTCTTCAACAAGAAATTTACTTTATTCTATTTTTTAAAGATATCACACAGGACAATAAGCCTTTCAGCCTACATAACATCCTATTCAATTACAACCCGAAACCAGAAGAGAACAAGAGTAAAATCCCACTTAACACCATCCATTATTTATATAATCTGTTCAAATATTCCCTATGGCTTTCTCGCCAATTTAAAAAAGATGGTCGTGTAGTTCCTACCCATCATATTTTTAACAACAAACTAACCTCCCGTATAAAACAAGATTTCTATTATGCATGCATGTATCCTGATTACCTAATAAAATTTAACAAGAACTGGCTTCAGACTAACTCACTATGCACAATAAGTAACACATTCCAATTAACAGCAATCATTGCAATCCAACCCCCCGATTAACCGAGGCGCCGGTGTTGGCCAGAAACCCCTGGTCGATGGCCAGCACCGGCCACACTAACTCAGTGCATCAACTAGAAACCCATTCTGCTTCCCGAAGGCTGCACCCTCTCATCGGGGCAACCCGATCATGGTGCAGTCTAGTCAACCACCCACATGGCGTCTCTCGTGCATGGTGGGGATTTACCCTACCAGCCGATAGACGTAGCACAGTGGGTCGGTTGGCAAGGCGCTTTGCTGCCATCAGCCCCGCCGAAGCGTGGAAGCAGACCAATAATTAAGGAAGCACGTCCCTACATAAGATACGCACCTTTAGCCCTATCTCCCCCAGGACGTCGTTACCTGACGTCCTAGTCAGCCGCCCACGAGGCGCCCCCCGTGCATGGTAGGGCTTGACCCTGCCAGCCGAGGGGTGTAGTGCAGTGGGTGCGCTGGCAAGGCGCCCTGCTGCTATCAGCCCCGCCGAGGTGTGGAGATAGGTGCACCACCATCCACCCCCTTTATGCCCTCCTCAGGTCAGGGGGCTCCCCCCCGGATTGGACAGGGTCACCTGTCCAAGAAAGGGGGGATTCCGCAGTCGGCATACCGCGTGGCACCGCCCTGGCATGACAGGGATTTACCCTGTCAGCCCGGCGGTGCATTGAGCCTGTATGCCGGCCAGGCACCCTGCTACTATTAGCGGGTGTCTACTGATAGGGGAGGGCCCATAGACTAATACTAGAACAGCACCGTCACCACAGGCTTCATTCATATCATAGCGTCGTCATCCTATCATCAATCAATAAAGAAAACCTGACGTGTTTATTTTACGTACCCGAAACCAATGCAAACATCGACAATATATATATCAAAGATATATAACAGATTACATAGCAATTATATAATCATATAATAGATTATTATAATAGAATACAACCATTTCATTATATAACAGTCAAATCGATAAAGCGAATATATTACTTTTAACACACAAGTGTTACGGACTGTGGCACATAGTGCCACACCACTTTTATTTATACCTGTTATGGTATATTATTGCTTTTTTATACTCACCTTTTTATGTGCTTTATGGTGAATAAACAAATACAGAAAACTTGTGGTAAATTGATATCACGGACAAGGCTAAGAGACACTACCTGGCAGTCTGGTATGGGTGGAGTATAGATAAAAGAAGTCTTGAATGATTCAAGGACTGATTCTTATATATATATTGACCTCATTAGTTTTGGCGGGAAAGAGCTCGACATGCAACTTTAATAAATTCATTCTATATGAAGACATTAGAACTATTTCCTAGAATTTCCTTTACATGCATATAGTATGCAATATACTTATATGTATCTTTAGAGTATTACAGTCTCTTTTGTGAAATCAAGATGATTGCTGTGACTGATTTAAGCTTTCCTGTGGACCGATTTTGATACCTTGATACTAACATATGCATATATAGCATTGGTTCAAGTGGGAGATGAGTTAATCTCAGCACAAGTCTTCTTTATTCTATGTGAGCTTTGAAGCATTTTCACCTGAGAGGTGACAAATCGAAGAGTATCTATATATGAGATCGGGACAGTCTGTGAACCCCTTGTGTAATATTGCTTGAACTCATTAATGAAATCATTCACTCTTTGGAAATTGTTGCAAATAATTGGTTTGACTATTATGACCCGTGTGTGTAGTCATTGCATTGATATGTGGCATGTTTTGAGAAAGAGACATTCGCAAAGGTTGATTTTGTTGCTCTGAAACCCACTCCGAAATGAGATTATTTATTTTCTTTTTATTTATTTCTCCTTATCATTAATAACTATTGTTTGAGTCCCCCGTGAATGTCTGGTGCCTAGCTGTATAAGCTTCATACGAAATAAATGGTAATAAAACAATAAACCTGGTCTGTTATGGTGAGAATTTTTTTTTGCTTAAGTAAGTAGGGGTCTATTAATTATTTACATAATACAAACATGAATAAATAACACAATTAATGCGAAAATAATAAAATAACAAGGCCATTACCGCTGAAAGTCCCAAAAAGCAGGCCCTAACGAGCCCTATGATCATCCAGCAGCGTCAGAACTAGTCCCAGTTATGAACTTTGTTACGCAATATAAATTCCACATCGTCACTGCATGAGTAATTAAATTTTTTTTTCTCTCTACCGCTAAATTCCGATGGGACCCCCCCCCCTCCCGCCCGCCCCTCCCAACAGAGTATCAATTATATTTACCTAATACGTAACTCAATACTTTCATTTCGTCCAGGGGTAATTAATCTCACGGCAAGTTGTTTTGTCTTTACCGATAAAGCTTGCTTAAACAGATCAGACTCGCGAAAATCGTATGGCACTAGCCCCCCCCCCCCCTCCCACCACCTCCAACGGCACCAAAAGTAGTCCCAGTTATTATTTTTGACCGAATATATGTCCAAATACTTCCAAATGGTCCTAAGCTAATTAATCAGAAAGGCAAGTTGTTTTGTCTTCATACCGATATTGCTTGCTTAATCAGATAGGAGCCGGCGAGAACAGCATGGCACTTGTACGCCACTGTCGCTCGCATAACGAAAGTTGCCACCGGGCTGTACTGAGTGTGGTGTCTTATTACAGTAAGGTCTTTGCTCTAATCAAGGCAGCACGGGGTTAGCTCTGACACCAAAGCCACCACCAAGGTGAAAGCTGAATAGCACAACACTTTTCGATGTAGAGTCCCCTTCGAAACCTCCCGGCGCAAAGGGTCCCAACTAATGTTTCAAATATACAAAATATACATTTATATGTGAAACATAAGCCATTGACGGGTTCATTGTGCGTACGCCGCCATGCTTGTTTTCTGCATCGGAAAGTGTTGTGCTATTCAAAACCTTCACTTTGGTGGTTTTGATGTCACAGCTAGGGGCCCGCTGTATGTACTAGTTAAGGACGTGCAATTGCCAAAATAAAGCAGAAGCATTAGTTTTGCTCATGATTTGCGTGTTTCATTTTCCACGTTTGAACACAAGAAATCGACTGTTGTCAGGGCGGATCCCAAAAATCTGATTAGGGAAGACCAATTTCAGGGTCTGATCCAGATATGCTGGATAGGAGGGGGGTTTCATATGTTAAATGGTATAAATTATATAAATGTCGGCATTAAAAGGGGGGGCGCCGACCCAGGCCCCGGCCTCTCCGCCCCTGGCTGTATCAATTGCACTGACTAATACATGAGCGAGCATAGGGAAACAACGATTCGTCAAAGTGAAGCCCCAGGGGGGAAGGTGTAGGAAGGATACATTTTGAGTCTGGTTTCTAAATCCCCACACGGGTCAAGTCATCCCGTCTAACCTCCCTGAAAACAACGCCACATGAAAAGCAATTTCAGAGATTTTTAACGCTTCTACTTCAAAATAGATCATCCCTTAGTTTATTCCTATATGTCATGTCTTTTGAAAATAGATTGATCGTGCACTTTTAAACATATATGTGACACCTTCAGTACAAATGCCATGACGTGACAATGTCAGACGGTCTCCCCGTTTATAGGCGGCATGAGAAATATATGCAATCGATAACTGTCTAATTTCCATATATTTTGAGCTTCCTGATCTAACGCCAGCCCCCCCCCCCCGCCCCCCCCCCCCCTCGGGCCTAGCATCTAGTTCTGACAACATCAGCTAGCTCGCATCCGCTCACCTCCGCTAAGCTCGACTGATTTCACTGTGACACTTAGCGCAATCGAAGGGAATCAATTATAACATCAACTGATCATTAGCAAGATAATGCACAGTTATTGCGTTCATTATCAAGAACATGCATTGTTTTGTCGTTCATTATTTAAATAACGCACACTTACGTAATATAACACGGCTTAGTCTGTTTTCCGCTGCAATCTCCCAGATAATGAACACTTAAGGCAAAGGCGTGACATCACAAATTTTCTTAGCATTAGATAACGGCCACCTGAGGGGTACATGTAAGCCCTTCAAGTAAAAACCAATAGAGTGACCATATGCAATGAACAATTGCATACACACATAATATTAAGGAGAAAGAGAAAAAAGTCACCAGAACCCAAAGAAAACAAGTACAATTAAGGGACAACACTTGAATTAATTAGACTATAAGCTTATCTTTACAACATTCAATCGGATCCATTATCATAAACCTATGTTAGGGAAACAAAAAGGATCTGATCAGTGTATTTAAGCCCGCTATTGTGTCGCCTCTAAGGTAGTCCAGTTGCTAAGATACTTTGCTTCAGACTATTGATTTTGCACGTTGTTGACAGTATAAACGATCTGACTAGCCACTGTGACAAGCGAATTATTAGACCCAGTAAGCTTGAAGTCTCAGCAAATCGAGGCAAAAGACGCCACTTCTTATCTGATCGCCTGGCAGGTCGCCGATGCGCCGATTATAATGCCAGGTTCAACCGATGCAACACGTTGCAAAGTTCATTGCAAGTTCAATCAGGTTCGAGCATTTCAGCCAATCAGCGTTGAGATGATAACGTTCACTTTATTGTTTGCATTATGACAATGATACTGTATGTGTGGCTTGTATGCCTGACGCTATGACGTCACGTATTAGCCTAATGGTATGTTCGCTAGGTGGCGGTAGCGAAAATTGTTGAATCGGTTGGTACGCGGCTTGACCGTGTGATATCTTGACCAAACGATGCTTCGACCGTTGTTACGACTATTTAAGGAATTATCTTACCGTGTAAATACTAAGATGACAATTCATCCCGACGCAATTACCTTTCGTCTAGAGGTATTGTAGCCGGAGCATATATATGACACTCATATACCACATTATGATTCAAATTAATCTAACGGTATGTCACAAAGAACATCACCGTATGGTTCACGAGGCAATAGATCAAAAATTCTAAGTCACGGAATGACACCCAATAAATCAAGGGAAAAGATCAATAAGTCGCATTTGGCAGTATACATTTGAAAGTATGAGTAAGACACCAAAATTAAATACAAGAAGTGCATAAATGACCTGATGCTGACGTTGGAACGGACTTATTACCTGATGTAGCTGACTTTTGGGTATAAATAAGGCTTACTAAACTTGTTCTTTCTGCATACAAGCTAAAATCTAATACATTTAATTAATTATATCGTGACAGGACCTTCCAATATTAGAGGTTGGATATCGAAGGTATCTCTGCTCTCATTGTTTTACTTGGAAAGGGAGGAGTTTTGTGAGATACCACTGTTAAGAAAATCGGTCAGTGACAAAAACGGCGACACGTTGTTCACCTTTGCATTACTTCTCTTTCATAAACGTATTTTATTGTAACAGAATCGAAACCGAATCCGAAGAATGAACCAAACATTCAAGTTCTCATGACAACAGTTATCATCATACGGTTACCATTAGAGTGAAATCAATGTGTATAGGCGACTATGCAAATCGTAGTTCAGCTTATTCCACTGTGGGGCGCCACTGCATGTGCAATGCATTCTGGGTATTATTTTGGTCTGCGAGATGTCAAGATGGCGTCATCGCATGACAACATATTCTGTTGACATTTAAACATACGATACTTTCATTTGGGTGCAAAGGAAAAGTTAGAATGGTATTCATCTCTGTAGAAAAATTCTAGATAACACCAAAATACTTCCCAGAAATCTTTGCGCCAGTCGTACGTTTTCCAAGATGGTGTATAATTGCGAAGTATTGTATTACCGCTTACTATTGACAGAGTATGCTGCAGGTGCCCGACGATCGTGTGTCGGCAGACATAAGCAGATCATTGTTAGTCCCACTTTGGTATCTATATAATAACAAGTTGTTCGCTATGATATAAATTCGGATTTTGGGAAGCTGATTACCCACCAGAGAAAGTCGACACTTCAAACGAGAGGAAATCGATGTGATGAGCTGCGGCAATCAAAGTATGATTTTGTGCAGAAATAATTAAATTAAAACAAAGATAATCCATCAGAGTAGTTTGGTTAAAAGTAGGAGGCTTTAACTCGTCTGTACAGGTCAATCAGCGACAATAGGAAGGGTTTAGGTAGTGATGGAGCCATACTTGAATCATGCCTATCTTTCACCACTTTGTATGTCATCATTTAACAGCATCGCAACTAGTTCAAATCTCATGCACATAGTTATCTTTCCTATATCATTAGAAGTTACTTTTTCAGCAAAAACTGTCCTTTTTTATTCTTTTTTATTAAGACGAACCGTCGGGACGCCTGAACTTATCAGTCTTAGAATGCGCATTGACTCAGAGAGGGTTTGTCGCCATCAATAAATGCAAACGAACAAAAAAAGGAAAAAAAAAAACACTTGCGTCCAACCATACTTAAACGCACGAGCGAAGGGGCTGCCCCGATAGCCCAGTGATTTAGAGCGCTCTGGTCACCTAACGATACGTGGATCGTGATAGATCGGGCAGGATAAAGATCTCATGCCCTTCTTTGCAAATAGTAAGGGGTTACCCCTCGGATATGGTTCCGTTCTTCCCTTGTTTCTCTCTTTGGCGCGATCTGAGCAAAATTGGTTAAAGCGTTCTAGATATACAATGAATCAATCTACGACCAAAATTCCGGTGTTTTACCGATTGGGCTACCCCCCCCCCACCCCGGCCTTACTTGTGACAGCATGGTGTCGTTTGAATGTGCGTGCTTTTGAACTCAAACCTGTCCCGCTCAAATGGTGCGGCCCCGCCGGTCCTAATTTATTTCTTGTTGAAGTGCAATAACTTAAATTAAGTACACCATATTAAAGAGACAGCACAGTGTGGCGTCTTGCGAGAGAGACGTCTTGACTACGTCTCTGCAATCCGACGGATTCAAGGATTCTAAAGAGGCTTACCACAACGATAATCAGTTTAAAATTTCATTATGACAAACTATGATCGTCAATTTTAAGCCACAAGGCGAGCGGTGTCGTAACGTGGTTTTGCAAGCGATTTAACTAGAGATCTTGACAAAATATAAGTTGTTGGGAGATGCTGTGCGACAGGGGCTTTCATAGGGAGGTAACACGGTGTAAAATCATAAGAGGGAGGGGGGGGGGGGCAAGTGCAAGAACCCGGAGCCATGGCCCAGCGCCCGGAGCCAGAGCAAGCGCCCGAAGCCAAACCCGCGCCCGGAACCATGTTCCGCGCCCAGAGCCAGGCCCCACGACCGGAACCAGAGCCCGCGCCCGGAAACAGGGCACGCGCCGGGAACCAGAGCCCGCGCCCAGAGCCATAGTCTAGTGCATAAAAAAAACCGTGCGAGTTAGTGAGGGTGAGAACGCGAGGGTGACATCGCGAGAACGTCGAGTGTGGTACTGAAATGTATCTGTTTTAGAGCCGCCTATAAATACCACAGAACATGACCTGAATAGAAGGACACGTGGCCTACCTAGGTATAAGCGTGTTTAATACGTACTCTCCTTTTTGTTCTTTCCTTTGTCTTTGCGTGCATGCGATTTTTCTACTTTTTGCTCTCCGTCATTTTAACTATAACAGCAAATATAGGGACTAAATAAATCGTAAGTGTTGATTCGTGCATGGCAATCGACAGCTTAGACAATTGTATGACATCTTAAAGGTTTATCTTAAGTTTATCTTAAATGTTTCAAGAAATATATGTCAACGCGATTAATCTGGGAAAGTTGACCGGCGTCTGATATCGGTACTACAAAATCTTAATAAAAAGCCATTTAAAAGTGCCTCCGTTACACCTCGCCGATCACCGTGACGCACTGCAGGGCAGCAGAAAGTGGCACCGTAACCTCCGCGCTCACCATGACGCACTGCGGGGCAGCAGAATGCGACGCCGCCACCTCATCGCTCATCAAGACGCACTGCGGGACAGCAGGAAGCGGCACCGTTACCTTTCCGCTCACCATGACGCCAACTTGCCACTCACCATGAGTCACTACCGGGCAGCAGGAAGCGGCACCGCTACCCCACCGTTTACCATGACGCCACCTCGCCACTCACCATGACGCCACCACGCCGCTCACCATGACTCACTGCGTGGCAGAAGGAAGCGACATCGCTACGTCGCCGCACACCAAGAGGCATTACAGAGCAGCAGGAAGTGGCACCGTAACCTCCGCGCTCACCATGACGCACTGCTGGGCAGCAGGACGCGGCAACGCCACCCCGCCGCTCACCAAGACGCACTGCGGGGCAGCAGGAAGCGGCACAGCTACCTCGCCGCTCACCATGACGCACTGCGGGCCAGCAGGAAGCGGCACCGCCACGTCGCCATGACGCCACTTTGTCGCTGATCATGACGCACTGCGGGGCAGCAGAAGGCGGCCCGCCACCTCGCCGCTTACCATGACGCCACCTCGCCGCTCACCACGACGCACTGCGGGCCAGCAGGAAGCGGCACCGCCACGTCGCCATGACGCCACTTTGTCGCTGATCATGACGCACTGCGGGGCAGCAGAAGGCGGCCCGCCACCTCGCCGCTTACCATGACGCCACCTCGCCGCTCACCATGACGCACTGCGGGGCAACAGGAAGCGGCACCGCCACCTCGTGGCTCACCATGACGCACTGCCGGGCAGCAGGAAGCGGTAGCGCTACCTTATCGTTTACCATGACGCCACCTCGCCGCTCACCATGACGCCACCTCGCCGCTCACCATGACGCCACCTCGCCGCTCACCATGACGCCACCTCGCAGCTCACCATGACGCCACCTCGCCGCTCACCATGACGCACTGCGGGGCGGCAGGAAGCGGCACCGCCATCTCGCCGCTCAATATGACGCCACCTCGCCGCTCACCATGACGCCACCTCGCCGCGCACCATGACGCCACCTCGCCGCTCACCATGACGCCACCTCATCGCTCGCCAAGACGCACTGCGTATCAGCAGGAAGCAGCACCGACACCTTGCCGCTCACCATGACGCACAGCTGGGCAGCAAGAAGCGACACCGCCATCTCGCCGCTCACCATGACGCACTGCGGGGCAGCAGGAAGCGGCACCGCCACCTCGCCGCTCACCATGACGCCACCTCGCCGCGCACCATGACGCCACCTCGCCGCTCACCATGACGCCACCTCGCCGCTCACCATGACGCCACCTCGCCGCTCACCATGACGCCACCTCATCGCTCGCCAAGACGCACTGCGTATCAGCAGGAAGCAGCACCGACACCTTGCCGCTCACCATGACGCACAGCTGGGCAGCAAGAAGCGACACCGCCATCTCGCCGCTCACCATGACGCACTGCGGGGCAGCAGGAAGCGGCACCGCCACCTCGCCGCTCACCATGACGCCACCTCGCCGCGCACCATGACGCCACCTCGCCGCTCACCATGACGCCACCTCGCCGCTCACCATGACGCCACCTCGCCGCTCACCATGACGCCACCTCATCGCTCGCCAAGACGCACTGCGTATCAGCAGGAAGCAGCACCGACACCTTGCCGCTCACCATGACGCACAGCTGGGCAGCAAGAAGCGACACCGCCATCTCGCCGCTCACCATGACGCACTGCGGGGCAGCAGGAAGCGGCACCGCTACCTCGCCGCTCACCATGACGCCACCTCGCCGCGCACCATGACGCCACCTCGCCGCTCACCATGACGCCACCTCGCCGCTCACCATGACGCCACCTCGCCGCTCACCATGACGCCACCTCATCGCTCGCCAAGACGCACTGCGTATCAGCAGGAAGCAGCACCGACACCTTGCCGCTCACCATGACGCACAGCTGGGCAGCAAGAAGCGACACCGCCATCTCGCCGCTCACCATGACGCACTGCGGGGCAGCAGGAAGCGGCACCGCCACCTCGCCGCTCACCATGACGCACTGCGGGGCAGCAAAAAGCGGCCCGCCACCTCACCGCTTACCATGACGCCACCTCGCCGCTCGCCATGACGCACGGCTGGGCAGCAGAAGCGTCACCGCCACCTTGCCGCTCACCATGACGCACTGCTTGGCAGAAGGAAGCGACATCGCTACCTCGCCGCTCACCATTGCGCCATAGACATGGCAGCCCATGACGTTCAACATGACGCTCTGCGGGGCAGCAGGAAGCGGCACCGCCACCTCGCCGTTCAACATGACGCTCTGCGGGGCAGCAGGAAGCGGCATCGCCAACTCGCCGCTCAACATGACGCTCTGCGGGGCAGCAGGAAGCGGCACCGCCACCTCGCCGCTCAACATGACGCTCTGCGGGGCAGCAGGAAGCGGCACCGCCACCTCGCCGCTCAACATGACGCTCTGCGGGGCAGCAGGAAGCGGCACCGCCACCTCGCCGTTCAACATGACGCTCTGCGGGGCAGCAGGAAGCGGCATCGCCAACTCGCCGCTCAACATGACGCTCTGCGGGGCAGCAGGAAGCGGCACCGCCACTTCGCCGTTCAACATGACGCTCTGCGGGGCAGCAGGAAGCGGCATCGCCACCTCGCCGCTCAACATGACATACTGCGGGGCAGCAGGAAGCGGCATCGCTACCTCGCCGCTCAACATGACGCTCTGCGGGGCAGCAGGAAGCGGCACCGCCACCTCGCCGTTCAACATGACGCTCTGCGGGGCAGCAGGAAGCGGCACCGCCACCCCGCCGTTCAACATGACGCTCTGCGGGGCAGCAGGAAGCGGCATCGCCACCTCGCCGCTCAACATGACATACTGCGGGGCAGCAGGAAGCGGCACCGCTACCTCGCCGCTCAACATGACGCTCTGCGGGGCAGCAGGAAGCGGCACCGCCACCTCGCCGTTCAACATGACGCTCTGCGGGGCAGCAGGAAGCGGCACCGCCACTTCGCCGTTCAACATGACGCTCTGCGGGGCAGCAGGAAGCGGCATCGCCACCTCGCCGCTCAACATGACATACTGCGGGGCAGCAGGAAGCGGCACCGCTACCTCGCCGCTCAACATGACGCTCTGCGGGGCAGCAGGAAGCGGCACCGCCAACTCGCCGCTCAACATGACGCTCTGCGGGGCAGCAGGAAGCGGCACCGCCACTTCGCCGTTCAACATGACGCTCTGCGGGGCAGCAGGAAGCGGCATCGCCACCTCGCCGCTCAACATGACATACTGCGGGGCAGCAGGAAGCGGCACCGCTACCTCGCCGCTCAACATGACGCTCTGCGGGGCAGCAGGAAGCGGCACCGCCACCTCGCCGCTCAACATGACGCACTGCTGGGCAGCAGGAAGCGGCACCGCCACTTCGCGGTTCAACATGACGCACTGCGGGGCAGCAGGAAGCGGCACCGCCACTTCGCCGCTCAACATGACGCTCTGCGGGGCAGCAGGAAGCGGCACCGCCGCCGCTCAACATGACGCTCTGCGGGGCAGCAGGAAGCGGCACCGCCAGCTCGCCGCCCAACATTACGCACTGCGGGGCAGCAGGAAGCGGCACAGCCACCTGGTTGCTCACCATGACGCACTGCGGGGCAGCAGGAAGCGGCACCGACACCTCGCCGTTCAACATGACGCACTGCGAGGCAGCAGGAAGCGGCACCGCCACTTCGCGGTTCAACATGACGCACTGCGGGGCAGCAGGAAGCGGCACCGTGACCTCGCCGTTCAACATGACGCTCTGCGGGGCAGCAGGAAGCGGCACCGCCACCTCGCCGTTCAACATGACGCTCTGAGGGGCAGCAGGAAGCGGCACCGCCACTTCGCCGTTCAATATGACGCACTGCGAGGCAGCAGGAAGCGGCACCGCCACCTCGCCGCTCAACATGACGCTCTGCGGGGCAGCAGGAAGCGGCACCGCCACTTCGTCGTTCAACATGACGCACTGCGAGGCAGCAGGAAGCGGCACCGCCACTTCGCCGTTCAACATGACGCACTGCGAGGCAGCAGGAAGCGGCACCGCCACCTCGCAGCTCAACATGACGCTCTGCGGGGCAGCAGGAAGCGGCACCGCCACTTCGCCGTTCAACATGACGCACTGCGGGGCAGCAGGAAGCGGCACCGCCACTTCGCCGTTCAACATGACGCACTGCGGGGCAGCAGGAAGCGGCACCGCCACCTCGCCGTTCAACATGAGTCACTGCGGGGCAGCAGGAAGCGGCACCGCCACCTCGCCGTTCAACATGACGCTCTGCGGGGCAGCAGGAAGCGGCACCGCCACCTCGCCGTTCAACATGACGCACTGCGGGGCAGCAGGAAGCGGCACCGCCACCTCGCCGCTCACCATGACGCACTGCGGGGCAGCAAAAAGCGGCCCGCCACCTCACCGCTTACCATGACGCCACCTCGCCGCTCGCCATGACGCACGGCTGGGCAGCAGAAGCGTCACCGCCACCTTGCCGCTCACCATGACGCACTGCTTGGCAGAAGGAAGCGACATCGCTACCTCGCCGCTCACCATTGCGCCATAGACATGGCAGCCCATGACGTTCAACATGACGCTCTGCGGGGCAGCAGGAAGCGGCACCGCCACCTCGCCGTTCAACATGACGCTCTGCGGGGCAGCAGGAAGCGGCATCGCCAACTCGCCGCTCAACATGACGCTCTGCGGGGCAGCAGGAAGCGGCACCGCCACCTCGCCGCTCAACATGACGCTCTGCGGGGCAGCAGGAAGCGGCACCGCCACCTCGCCGCTCAACATGACGCTCTGCGGGGCAGCAGGAAGCGGCACCGCCACCTCGCCGTTCAACATGACGCTCTGCGGGGCAGCAGGAAGCGGCATCGCCAACTCGCCGCTCAACATGACGCTCTGCGGGGCAGCAGGAAGCGGCACCGCCACTTCGCCGTTCAACATGACGCTCTGCGGGGCAGCAGGAAGCGGCATCGCCACCTCGCCGCTCAACATGACATACTGCGGGGCAGCAGGAAGCGGCACCGCTACCTCGCCGCTCAACATGACGCTCTGCGGGGCAGCAGGAAGCGGCACCGCCACCTCGCCGCTCAACATGACGCACTGCTGGGCAGCAGGAAGCGGCACCGCCACTTCGCGGTTCAACATGACGCACTGCGGGGCAGCAGGAAGCGGCACCGCCACTTCGCCGCTCAACATGACGCTCTGCGGGGCAGCAGGAAGCGGCACCGCCGCCGCTCAACATGACGCTCTGCGGGGCAGCAGGAAGCGGCACCGCCAGCTCGCCGCCCAACATTACGCACTGCGGGGCAGCAGGAAGCGGCACAGCCACCTGGTTGCTCACCATGACGCACTGCGGGGCAGCAGGAAGCGGCACCGACACCTCGCCGTTCAACATGACGCACTGCGAGGCAGCAGGAAGCGGCACCGCCACTTCGCGGTTCAACATGACGCACTGCGGGGCAGCAGGAAGCGGCACCGTGACCTCGCCGTTCAACATGACGCTCTGCGGGGCAGCAGGAAGCGGCACCGCCACCTCGCCGTTCAACATGACGCTCTGAGGGGCAGCAGGAAGCGGCACCGCCACTTCGCCGTTCAATATGACGCACTGCGAGGCAGCAGGAAGCGGCACCGCCACCTCGCCGCTCAACATGACGCTCTGCGGGGCAGCAGGAAGCGGCACCGCCACTTCGTCGTTCAACATGACGCACTGCGAGGCAGCAGGAAGCGGCACCGCCACTTCGCCGTTCAACATGACGCACTGCGAGGCAGCAGGAAGCGGCACCGCCACCTCGCAGCTCAACATGACGCTCTGCGGGGCAGCAGGAAGCGGCACCGCCACTTCGCCGTTCAACATGACGCTCTGCGGGGCAGCAGGAAGCGGCACCGCCACTTCGCCGTTCAACATGACGCACTGCGGGGCAGCAGGAAGCGGCACCGCCACCTCGCCGTTCAACATGAGTCACTGCGGGGCAGCAGGAAGCGGCACCGCCACCTCGCCGTTCAACATGACGCTCTGCGGGGCAGCAGGAAGCGGCACCGCCACCTCGCCGTTCAACATGACGCACTGCGGGGCAGCAGGAAGCGGCACCGTCACCTCGCCGTTCAACATGACGCACTGCGGGGCAGCAGGAAGCGGCACCGCCACCTCGCCGCTCAACATGACGCTCTGCGGGGCAGCAGGAAGCGGCACTGCCAGCTCGCCGCTCAACATGACGCTCTGCGGGGCAGCAGGAAGCGGCACCGCCACTTCGCCGTTCAACATGACGCTCTGCGGGGCAGCAGGAAGCGGCATCGCCACCTCGCCGCTCAACATGACATACTGCGGGGCAGCAGGAAGCGGCACCGCTACCTCGCCGCTCAACATGACGCACTGCGGGGCAGCAGGAAGCGGCACCGCCACCTCGCCGTTCAACATGACGCTCTGCGGGGCAGCAGGAAGCGGCACCGCCGCCGCTCAACATGACGCTCTGCGGGGCAGCAGGAAGCGGCACCGCCACCTCGCCGTTCAACATGACGCTCTGCGGGGCAGCAGGAAGCGGCACCGCCGCCGCTCACCATGACGCACTGCGGGGCAGCAGGAAGCGGCACCGCCACCTCGCCGTTCAACATGACGCACTGCGGGGCAGCAGGAAGCGGCACCGCCACCTGGTTGCTCACCATGACGCACTGCGGGGCACCAGGAAGCGGCACCGCCACTTCGCCGTTCAACATGACGCACTGCGAGGCAGCAGGAAGCGGCACCGCCACTTCGCCGCTCACCATGACGCACTGCGGGGCAGCAGGAAGCGGCACAGCCACTTCGCCGTTCAACATGACGCACTGCGAGGCAGCAGGAAGCGGCACCGCCACCCCGCCGTTCACCATGACGCACTGCGGGCAGCAGGAAGCGGCACCGCCACCTCGCCGTTCAACATGCCGCTCTGCGGGGCAGCAGGAAGCGGCACCGCCACCTCGCCGCTCACCATGACGCACTGCTGGGCAGCAGGAAGCGGCACCGCCACCTTGCCGCTCACCATGACGCACTGCGGGGCAGCAAAAAGCGGCCCGCCACCTCACCGCTTACCATGACGCCACCTCGCCGCTCGCCATGACGCACGGCTGGGCAGCAGAAGCGTCACCGCCACCTTGCCGCTCACCATGACGCACTGCTTGGCAGAAGGAAGCGACATCGCTACCTCGCCGCTCACCATTGCGCCATAGACATGGCAGCCCATGACGTTCAACATGACGCTCTGCGGGGCAGCAGGAAGCGGCACCGCCACCTCGCCGCTCAACATGAGTCACTGCGGGGCAGCAGGAAGCGGCACCGCCACCTCGCTGTTCAACATGACGCTCTGCGGGGCAGCAGGAAGCGGCACCGCCGCCGCTCAACATGACGCTCTGCGGGGCAGCAGGAAGCGGCACCGCCAGCTCGCCGCCCAACATTACGCACTGCGGGGCAGCAGGAAGCGGCACAGCCACCTGGTTGCTCACCATGACGCACTGCGGGGCAGCAGGAAGCGGCACCGCCACCTCGCCGTTCAACATGACGCACTGCGAGGCAGCAGGAAGCGGCACCGCCACTTCGCGGTTCAACATGACGCACTGCGGGGCAGCAGGAAGCGGCACCGTGACCTCGCCGTTCAACATGACGCTCTGCGGGGCAGCAGGAAGCGGCACCGCCACCTCGCCGTTCAACATGACGCTCTGAGGGGCAGCAGGAAGCGGCACCGCCACTTCGCCGTTCAATATGACGCACTGCGAGGCAGCAGGAAGCGGCACCGCCACCTCGCCGCTCAACATGACGCTCTGCGGGGCAGCAGGAAGCGGCACCGCCACTTCGCCGTTCAACATGACGCACTGCGAGGCAGCAGGAAGCGGCACCGCCACTTCGCCGTTCAACATGACGCACTGCGAGGCAGCAGGAAGCGGCACCGCCACCTCGCAGCTCAACATGACGCTCTGCGGGGCAGCAGGAAGCGGCACCGCCACTTCGTCGTTCAACATGACGCTCTGCGGGGCAGCAGGAAGCGGCACCGCCACTTCGCCGTTCAACATGACGCACTGCGGGGCAGCAGGAAGCGGCACCGCCACCTCGCCGTTCAACATGACGCTCTGCGGGGCAGCAGGAAGCGGCACCGCCACCTCGCCGTTCAACATGACGCACTGCGGGGCAGCAGGAAGCGGCACCGCCACCTCGCCGTTCAACATGACGCACTGCGGGGCAGCAGGAAGCGGCACCGCCACCTCGCCGCTCAACATGACGCTCTGCGGGGCAGCAGGAAGCGGCACTGCCAGCTCGCCGCTCAACATGACGCTCTGCGGGGCAGCAGGAAGCGGCACCGCCACTTCGCCGTTCAACATGACGCTCTGCGGGGCAGCAGGAAGCGGCACCGCCACTTCGCCGTTCAACATGACGCTCTGCGGGGCAGCAGGAAGCGGCATCGCCACCTCGCCGCTCAACATGACATACTGCGGGGCAGCAGGAAGCGGCACCGCTACCTCGCCGCTCAACATGACGCTCTGCGGGGCAGCAGGAAGCGGCACCGCCACCTCGCCGTTCAACATGACGCTCTGCGGGGCAGCAGGAAGCGGCACCGCCGCCGCTCAACATGACGCTCTGCGGGGCAGCAGGAAGCGGCACCGCCACCTCGCCGCCCAACATTACGCACTGCGGGGTAGCAGGAAGCGGCACCGCCACTTCGCCGTTCAACATGACGCACTGCGAGGCAGCAGGAAGCGGCACCGCCACTTCGCCGCTCACCATGACGCACTGCGGGGCAGCAGGAAGCGGCACAGCCACTTCGCCGTTCAACATGACGCACTGCGAGGCAGCAGGAAGCGGCACCGCCACCCCGCCGTTCACCATGACGCACTGCGGGCAGCAGGAAGCGGCACCGCCACGTCGCCGTTCAACATGCCGCTCTGCGGGGCAGCAGGAAGCGGCACCGCCACCTCGCCGCTCACCATGACGCACTGCTGGGCAGCAGGAAGCGGCACCGCCACCTCGCCGCTCAACATGACGCTCTGCGGGGCAGCAGGAAGCGGCACCGCCACCTCGCCGTTCAACATGACGCCCTGCGGGGCAGCAGGAAGCGGCACCGCCGCCCCTCAACATGACGCTCTGCGGGGCAGCAGGAAGCGGCACCGCCACCTCGCCGCCCAACATTACGCACTGCGGGGCAGCAGGAAGCGGCACAGCCACCTGGTTGCTCACCATGACGCACTGCGGGGCAGCAGGAAGCGGCACCGCCACTTCGCCGTTCAACATGACGCACTGCGAGGCAGCAGGAAGCGGCACCGCCACTTCGCCGTTCAACATGACGCACTGCGAGGCAGCAGGAAGCGGCACCGCCACCTCGCAGCTCAACATGACGCTCTGCGGGGCAGCAGGAAGCGGCACCGCCACTTCGTCGTTCAACATGACGCTCTGCGGGGAAGCAGGAAGCGGCACCGCCACTTCGCCGTTCAACATGACGCACTGCGGGGCAGCAGGAAGCGGCACCGCCACCTCGCCGTTCAACACGAGTCACTGCGGGGCAGCAGGAAGCGGCACCGCCACCTCGCCGTTCAACATGACGCTCTGCGGGGCAGCAGGAAGCGGCACCGCCACCTCGCCGTTCAACATGACGCACTGCGGGGCAGCAGGAAGCGGCACCGCCACCTCGCCGTTCAACATGACGCACTGCGGGGCAGCAGGAAGCGGCACCGCCACCTCGCCGCTCAACATGACGCTCTGCGGGGCAGCAGGAAGCGGCACTGCCAGCTCGCCGCTCAACATGACGCTCTGCGGGGCAGCAGGAAGCGGCACCGCCACTTCGCCGTTCAACATGACGCTCTGCGGGGCAGCAGGAAGCGGCACCGCCACTTCGCCGTTCAACATGACGCTCTGCGGGGCAGCAGGAAGCGGCATCGCCACCTCGCCGCTCAACATGACATACTGCGGGGCAGCAGGAAGCGGCACCGCTACCTCGCCGCTCAACATGACGCTCTGCGGGGCAGCAGGAAGCGGCACCGCCACCTCGCCGTTCAACATGACGCTCTGCGGGGCAGCAGGAAGCGGCATCGCCAACTCGCCGCTCAACATGACATACTGCGGGGCAGCAGGAAGCGGCACCGCCACCTCGCCGCCCAACATTACGCACTGCGGGGCAGCAGGAAGCGGCACCGCCACTTCGCCGTTCAACATGACGCACTGCGAGGCAGCAGGAAGCGGCACCGCCACTTCGCCGCTCACCATGACGCACTGCGGGGCAGCAGGAAGCGGCACCGCCACTTCGCCGTTCAACATGACGCACTGCGAGGCAGCAGGAAGCGGCACCGCCACCTCGCCGTTCAACATGACGCACTGCGAGGCAGCAGGAAGCGGCACCGCCACTTCGCCGCTCACCATGACGCACTGCGGGGCAGCAGGAAGCGGCACAGCCACTTCGCCGTTCAACATGACGCACTGCGAGGCAGCAGGAAGCGGCACCGCCACCCCGCCGTTCACCATGACGCACTGCGGGCAGCAGGAAGCGGCACCGCCACCTCGCCGTTCAACATGCCGCTCTGCGGGGCAGCAGGAAGCGGCACCGCCACCTCGCCGCTCACCATGACGCACTGCTGGGCAGCAGGAAGCGGCACCGCCACCTCGCCGCTCAACATGACGCTCTGCGGGGCAGCAGGAAGCGGCACCGCCACCTCGCCGTTCAACATGACGCTCTGCGGGGCAGCAGGAAGCGGCACCGCCGCCCCTCAACATGACGCTCTGCGGGGCAGCAGGAAGCGGCACCGCCACCTCGCCGCCCAACATTACGCACTGCGGGGCAGCAGGAAGCGGCACAGCCACCTGGTTGCTCACCATGACGCACTGCGGGGCAGGAGGAAGCGGCACCGCCACCTCGCCGCTCACCATGACGCACTGCTGGGCAGCAGGAAGCGGCACCGCCACCTCGCCACTCAACATGACGCTCTGCGGGCCAGCAGGAAGCGGCACCGCCACCTCGCCGTTCAACATGACGCTCTGCGAGGCAGCAGGAAGCGGCACCGCCGCCGCTCAACATGACGCTCTGCGGGGCAGCAGGAAGCGGCACCGCCACTTCGCCGTTCAACATGACGCACTGCGAGGCAGCAGGAAGCAGCACCGCCACCCCGCCGTTCAACATGACGCACTGCGGGGCAGCAGGAAGCGGCACCGCCACCTCGCCGTTCAACATGACGCACTGCGGGGCAGCAGGAAGCGGCACCGCCACCTCGCCGTTCAACATGACGCTCTGCGGGGCAGCAGGAAGCGGCACCGCCACCTCGCCGTTCAACATGACGCACTGCGGGGCAGCAGGAAGCGGCACCGCCACCTCGCCGCTAACCATGACGCACTGCGGGGCAGCAGGAAGCGGCACCGCCACCTCGCCGTTCAACATGACGCTCTGCGGGGCAGCAGGAAGCGGCACCGCCACCTCGCCGTTCAACATGACGCACTGCCGGGCAGCAGGAAGCGGCACCGCCACCACGCCGTTCAACATGACGCACTGCGGGGCAGCAGGAAGCGGCACCGCCACCTGGTTGCTCACCATGACGCACTGCGGGGCAGCAGGAAGCGGCACCGCCACCTAGCCGTTCAACATGACGCACTGCAGGGCAGCAGGAAGCGGCACCGCCACCTGGTTGCTCACCATGACGCACTGCGGGGCAGCAGGAAGCGGCACCGCCACTTCGCCGTTCAACATGACGCACTCCGAGGCAGCAGGAAGCGGCACCGCCACTTCGCGGTTCAACAGGACGCACTGCGGGGCAGCAGGAAGCGGCACCGTGACCTCGCCGTTCAACATGACGCTCTGCGGGGCAGCAGGAAGCGGCACCGCCACCTCGCCGTTCAACATGACACTCTGAGGGGCAGCAGGAAGCGGCACCGCCACTTCGCCGTTCAATATGACGCACTGCGAGGCAGCAGGAAGCGGCACCGCCACCTCGCCGCTCAACATGACGCTCTGCGGGGCAGCAGGAAGCGGCACCGCCACTTCGCCGTTCAACATGACGCACTGCGAGGCAGCAGGAAGCGGCACCGCCACCTCGCAGCTCAACATGACGCTCTGCGGGGCAGCAGGAAGCGGCACCGTCACTTCGCCGTTCAACATGACGCTCTGCGGGGCAGCAGGAAGCGGCACCGCCACTTCGCCGTTCAACATGACGCACTGCGGGGCAGCAGGAAGCGGCACCGCCACCTCGCCGTTCAACATGACGCTCTGCGAGGCAGCAGGAAGCGGCACCGCCAGCTCGCCGCTCAACATGACGCTCTGCGGGGCAGCAGGAAGCGGCACCGCCACTTCGCCGTTCAACATGACGCTCTGCGGGGCAGCAGGAAGCGGCATCGCCACCTCGCCGCTCAACCCGACATACTGCGGGGCAGCAGGAAGCGGCACCGCCACCTCGCCGCTCAACATGACGCTCTGCGGGGCAGCAGGAAGCGGCACCGCCACCTCGCCGTTCAACATGACGCTCTGCGGGGCAGCAGGAAGCGGCACCGCCACCTCGCCGCCCAACATTACGCACTGCGGGGCAGCAGGAAGCGGCACCGCCACCTGGTTGCTCACCATGACGCACTGCGGGGCACCAGGAAGCGGCACCGCCACTTCGCCGTTCAACATGACGCACTGCGAGGCAGCAGGAAGCGCCACCGCCACTTCGCCGTTCAACATGACGCACTGCGAGGCAGCAGGAAGCGGCACCGCCACCTCGCAGCTCAACATGACGCTCTGCGGGGCAGCAGGAAGCGGCACCGCCACTTCGCCGTTCAACATGACGCTCTGCGGGGCAGCAGGAAGCGGCACCGCCACTTCGCCGTTCAACATGACGCACTGCGGGGCAGCAGGAAGCGGCACCGCCACCTCGCCGTTCAACATGACGCACTGCGAGGCAGCAGGAAGCGGCACCGCCACCTGGTTGCTCACCATGACGCACTGCGGGGCACCAGGAAGCGGCACCGCCACTTCGCCGTTCAACATGACGCACTGCGAGGCAGCAGGAAGCCGCACCGCCACTTCGCCGCTCACCATGACGCACTGCGGGGCAGCAGGAAGCGGCACCGCCACTTCGCCGTTCAACATGACGCACTGCGAGGCAGCAGGAAGTGGCACCGCCACCCCGCCGTTCAACATGACGCACTGCGGGGCAGCAGGAAGCGGCACCGCCATCTCGCCGTTCAACATGAAGCACTGCGGGGCAGCAGGAAGCGGCACCGCCACCTCGCCGTTCAACATGACGCTCTGCGGGGCAGCAGGAAGCGGCACCGCCACCTCGCCGCTCACCATGACGCACTGCGGGGCAGCAGGAAGCGGCACCGCCACCTCGCCGCTCACCATGACGCACTGCTGGGCAGCAGGAAGCGGCACCGCCACCTCGCCGCTCAACATGACGCTCTGCGGGCCAGCAGGAAGCGGCACCGCCACCTCGCCGTTCAACATGACGCTCTGCGGGGCAGCAGGAAGCGGCACCGCCGCCGCTCAACATGACGCTCTGCGGGGCAGCAGGAAGCGGCACCGCCACTTCGCCGTTCAACATGACGCACTGCGAGGCAGCAAATAAGCAGCACCGCCACCCCGCCGTTCAACATGACGCACTGCGGGGCAGCAGGAAGCGGCACCGCCACCTCGCCGTTCAACATGACGCACTGCGGGGCAGCAGGAAGCGGCACCGCCACCTCGCCGTTCAACATGACGCTCTGCGGGGCAGCAGGAAGCGGCACCGCCACCTCGCCGCCCAACATTACGCACTGCGGGGCAGCAGGAAGCGGCACCGCCACCTGGTTGCTCACCATGACGCACTGCGGGGCACCAGGAAGCGGCACCGCCACTTCGCCGTTCAACATGACGCACTGCGAGGCAGCAGGAAGCGCCACCGCCACTTCGCCGCTCACCATGACGCACTGCGGGGCAGCAGGAAGCGGCACCGCCACCTCGCCGCTCACCATGACGCACTGCTGGGCAGCAGGAAGCGGCACCGCCACCTCGCCGCTCAACATGACGCTCTGCGGGGCAGCAGGAAGCGGCACCGCCACCTCGCCGTTCAACATGACGCTCTGCGGGGCAGCAGGAAGCGGCACCGCCGCCCCTCAACATGACGCTCTGCGGGGCAGCAGGAAGCGGCACCGCCACCTCGCCGCCCAACATTACGCACTGCGGGGCAGCAGGAAGCGGCACAGCCACCTGGTTGCTCACCATGACGCACTGCGGGGCAGCAGGAAGCGGCACCGCCACCTCGCCGTTCACCATGACGCACTGCAGGGCAGCAGGAAGCGGCACCGCCACCTGGTTGCTCACCATGATGCACTGCGGGGCAGCAGGAAGCGGCACCGCCACTTCGCCGTTCAACATGACGCACTGCGAGGCAGCAGGAAGCGGCACCGTGACCTCGCCGTTCAACATGACGCTCTGCGGGGCAGCAGGAAGCGGCACCGCCACCTCGCCGTTCAACATGACGCTCTGAGGGGCAGCAGGAAGCGGCACCGCCACTTCGCCGTTCAACATGACGCACTGCGAGGCAGCAGGAAGCGGCACCGCCACCTCGCAGCTCAACATGAGGCTCTGCGGGGCAGCAGGAAGCGGCACCGCCACTTCGCCGTTCAACATGACGCTCTGCGGGGCAGCAGGAAGCGGCACCGCCACTTCGCCGTTCAACATGACGCACTGCGGGGCAGCAGGAAGCGGCAACGCCACCTGGCCGTTCAACATGACGCACTGCGGGGCAGCAGGAAGCGGCACCGCCACCTGGTTGCTCACCATGACGCACTGCGGGGCACCAGGAAGCGGCACCGCCACTTCGCCGTTCAACATGACGCACTGCGAGGCAGCAGGAAGCCGCACCGCCACTTCGCCGCTCACCATGACGCACTGCGGGGCAGCAGGAAGCGGCACCGCCACTTCGCCGTTCAACATGACGCACTGCGAGGCAGCAGGAAGTGGCACCGCCACCCCGCCGTTCAACATGACGCACTGCGGGGCAGCAGGAAGCGGCACCGCCATCTCGCCGTTCAACATGAAGCACTGCGGGGCAGCAGGAAGCGGCACCGCCACCTCGCCGTTCAACATGACGCTCTGCGGGGCAGCAGGAAGCGGCACCGCCACCTCGCCGCTCACCATGACGCACTGCGGGGCAGCAGGAAGCGGCACCGCCACCTCGCCGCTCACCATGACGCACTGCTGGGCAGCAGGAAGCGGCACCGCCACCTCGCCGCTCAACATGACGCTCTGCGGGCCAGCAGGAAGCGGCACCGCCACCTCGCCGTTCAACATGACGCTCTGCGGGGCAGCAGGAAGCGGCACCGCCGCCGCTCAACATGACGCTCTGCGGGGCAGCAGGAAGCGGCACCGCCACTTCGCCGTTCAACATGACGCACTGCGAGGCAGCAAATAAGCAGCACCGCCACCCCGCCGTTCAACATGACGCACTGCGGGGCAGCAGGAAGCGGCACCGCCACCTCGCCGTTCAACATGACGCACTGCGGGGCAGCAGGAAGCGGCACCGCCACCTCGCCGCTAACCATGACGCACTGCGGGGCAGCAGGAAGCGGCACCGCCACCTCGCCGTTCAACATGACGCTCTGCGGGGCAGCAGGAAGCGGCACCGCCACCTCGCCGTTCAACATGACGCACTGCCGGGCAGCAGGAAGCGGCACCGCCACCACGCCGTTCAACATGACGCACTGCGGGGCAGCAGGAAGCGGCACCGCCACCTGGTTGCTCACCATGACGCACTGCGGGGCAGCAGGAAGCGGCACCGCCACCTAACCGTTCAACATGACGCACTGCAGGGCAGCAGGAAGCGGCACCGCCACCTGGTTGCTCACCATGACGCACTGCGGGGCAGCAGGAAGCGGCACCGCCACTTCGCCGTTCAACATGACGCACTCCGAGGCAGCAGGAAGCGGCACCGCCACTTCGCGGTTCAACAGGACGCACTGCGGGGCAGCAGGAAGCGGCACCGTGACCTCGCCGTTCAACATGACGCTCTGCGGGGCAGCAGGAAGCGGCACCGCCACCTCGCCGTTCAACATGACACTCTGAGGGGCAGCAGGAAGCGGCACCGCCACTTCGCCGTTCAATATGACGCACTGCGAGGCAGCAGGAAGCGGCACCGCCACCTCGCCGCTCAACATGACGCTCTGCGGGGCAGCAGGAAGCGGCACCGCCACTTCGCCGTTCAACATGACGCACTGCGAGGCAGCAGGAAGCGGCACCGCCACCTCGCAGCTCAACATGACGCTCTGCGGGGCAGCAGGAAGCGGCACCGTCACTTCGCCGTTCAACATGACGCTCTGCGGGGCAGCAGGAAGCGGCACCGCCACTTCGCCGTTCAACATGACGCACTGCGGGGCAGCAGGAAGCGGCACCGCCACCTCGCCGTTCAACATGACGCTCTGCGAGGCAGCAGGAAGCGGCACCGCCAGCTCGCCGCTCAACATGACGCTCTGCGGGGCAGCAGGAAGCGGCACCGCCACTTCGCCGTTCAACATGACGCTCTGCGGGGCAGCAGGAAGCGGCATCGCCACCTCGCCGCTCAACCCGACATACTGCGGGGCAGCAGGAAGCGGCACCGCCACCTCGCCGCTCAACATGACGCTCTGCGGGGCAGCAGGAAGCGGCACCGCCACCTCGCCGTTCAACATGACGCTCTGCGGGGCAGCAGGAAGCGGCACCGCCACCTCGCCGCCCAACATTACGCACTGCGGGGCAGCAGGAAGCGGCACCGCCACCTGGTTGCTCACCATGACGCACTGCGGGGCACCAGGAAGCGGCACCGCCACTTCGCCGTTCAACATGACGCACTGCGAGGCAGCAGGAAGCGCCACCGCCACTTCGCCGCTCACCATGACGCACTGCGGGGCAGCAGAAAGCGGCACCGCCACCTCGCCGCTCACCATGACGCACTGCTGGGCAGCAGGAAGCGGCACCGCCACCTCGCCGCTCAACATGACGCTCTGCGGGGCAGCAGGAAGCGGCACCGCCACCTCGCCGTTCAACATGACGCTCTGCGGGGCAGCAGGAAGCGGCACCGCCGCCCCTCAACATGACGCTCTGCGGGGCAGCAGGAAGCGGCACCGCCACCTCGCCGCCCAACATTACGCACTGCGGGGCAGCAGGAAGCGGCACAGCCACCTGGTTGCTCACCATGACGCACTGCGGGGCAGCAGGAAGCGGCACCGCCACCTCGCCGTTCACCATGACGCACTGCAGGGCAGCAGGAAGCGGCACCGCCACCTGGTTGCTCACCATGATGCACTGCGGGGCAGCAGGAAGCGGCACCGCCACTTCGCCGTTCAACATGACGCACTGCGAGGCAGCAGGAAGCGGCACCGTGACCTCGCCGTTCAACATGACGCTCTGCGGGGCAGCAGGAAGCGGCACCGCCGCCCCTCAACATGACGCTCTGCGGGGCAGCAGGAAGCGGCACCGCCACCTCGCCGCCCAACATTACGCACTGCGGGGCAGCAGGAAGCGGCACAGCCACCTGGTTGCTCACCATGACGCACTGCGGGGCAGCAGGAAGCGGCACCGCCACCTCGCCGTTCACCATGACGCACTGCAGGGCAGCAGGAAGCGGCACCGCCACCTGGTTGCTCACCATGATGCACTGCGGGGCAGCAGGAAGCGGCACCGCCACTTCGCCGTTCAACATGACGCACTGCGAGGCAGCAGGAAGCGGCACCGTGACCTCGCCGTTCAACATGACGCTCTGCGGGGCAGCAGGAAGCGGCACCGCCACCTCGCCGTTCAACATGACGCTCTGAGGGGCAGCAGGAAGCGGCACCGCCACTTCGCCGTTCAACATGACGCACTGCGAGGCAGCAGGAAGCGGCACCGCCACCTCGCAGCTCAACATGACGCTCTGCGGGGCAGCAGGAAGCGGCACCGCCACTTCGCCGTTCAACATGACGCTCTGCGGGGCAGCAGGAAGCGGCACCGCCACTTCGCCGTTCAACATGACGCACTGCGGGGCAGCAGGAAGCGGCACCGCCACCTCGCCGTTCAACATGACGCACTGCGAGGCAGCAGGAAGCGGCACCGCCACCTGGTTGCTCACCATGACGCACTGCGGGGCACCAGGAAGCGGCACCGCCACTTCGCCGTTCAACATGACGCACTGCGAGGCAGCAGGAAGCCGCACCGCCACTTCGCCGCTCACCATGACGCACTGCGGGGCAGCAGGAAGCGGCACCGCCACTTCGCCGTTCAACATGACGCACTGCGAGGCAGCAGGAAGTGGCACCGCCACCCCGCCGTTCAACATGACGCACTGCGGGGCAGCAGGAAGCGGCACCGCCATCTCGCCGTTCAACATGAAGCACTGCGGGGCAGCAGGAAGCGGCACCGCCACCTCGCCGTTCAACATGACGCTCTGCGGGGCAGCAGGAAGCGGCACCGCCACCTCGCCGCTCACCATGACGCACTGCGGGGCAGCAGGAAGCGGCACCGCCACCTCGCCGCTCACCATGACGCACTGCTGGGCAGCAGGAAGCGGCACCGCCACCTCGCCGCTCAACATGACGCTCTGCGGGCCAGCAGGAAGCGGCACCGCCACCTCGCCGTTCAACATGACGCTCTGCGGGGCAGCAGGAAGCGGCACCGCCGCCGCTCAACATGACGCTCTGCGGGGCAGCAGGAAGCGGCACCGCCACTTCGCCGTTCAACATGACGCACTGCGAGGCAGCAAATAAGCAGCACCGCCACCCCGCCGTTCAACATGACGCACTGCGGGGCAGCAGGAAGCGGCACCGCCACCTCGCCGTTCAACATGACGCACTGCGGGGCAGCAGGAAGCGGCACCGCCACCTCGCCGTTCAACATGACGCTCTGCGGGGCAGCAGGAAGCGGCACCGCCACCTCGCCGCCCAACATTACGCACTGCGGGGCAGCAGGAAGCGGCACCGCCACCTGGTTGCTCACCATGACGCACTGCGGGGCACCAGGAAGCGGCACCGCCACTTCGCCGTTCAACATGACGCACTGCGAGGCAGCAGGAAGCGCCACCGCCACTTCGCCGCTCACCATGACGCACTGCGGGGCAGCAGGAAGCGGCACCGCCACCTCGCCGCTCACCATGACGCACTGCTGGGCAGCAGGAAGCGGCACCGCCACCTCGCCGCTCAACATGACGCTCTGCGGGGCAGCAGGAAGCGGCACCGCCACCTCGCCGTTCAACATGACGCTCTGCGGGGCAGCAGGAAGCGGCACCGCCGCCCCTCAACATGACGCTCTGCGGGGCAGCAGGAAGCGGCACCGCCACCTCGCCGCCCAACATTACGCACTGCGGGGCAGCAGGAAGCGGCACAGCCACCTGGTTGCTCACCATGACGCACTGCGGGGCAGCAGGAAGCGGCACCGCCACCTCGCCGTTCACCATGACGCACTGCAGGGCAGCAGGAAGCGGCACCGCCACCTGGTTGCTCACCATGATGCACTGCGGGGCAGCAGGAAGCGGCACCGCCACTTCGCCGTTCAACATGACGCACTGCGAGGCAGCAGGAAGCGGCACCGTGACCTCGCCGTTCAACATGACGCTCTGCGGGGCAGCAGGAAGCGGCACCGCCACCTCGCCGTTCAACATGACGCTCTGAGGGGCAGCAGGAAGCGGCACCGCCACTTCGCCGTTCAACATGACGCACTGCGAGGCAGCAGGAAGCGGCACCGCCACCTCGCAGCTCAACATGAGGCTCTGCGGGGCAGCAGGAAGCGGCACCGCCACTTCGCCGTTCAACATGACGCTCTGCGGGGCAGCAGGAAGCGGCACCGCCACTTCGCCGTTCAACATGACGCACTGCGGGGCAGCAGGAAGCGGCAACGCCACCTGGCCGTTCAACATGACGCACTGCGGGGCAGCAGGAAGCGGCACCGCCACCTGGTTGCTCACCATGACGCACTGCGGGGCACCAGGAAGCGGCACCGCCACTTCGCCGTTCAACATGACGCACTGCGAGGCAGCAGGAAGCCGCACCGCCACTTCGCCGCTCACCATGACGCACTGCGGGGCAGCAGGAAGCGGCACCGCCACTTCGCCGTTCAACATGACGCACTGCGAGGCAGCAGGAAGTGGCACCGCCACCCCGCCGTTCAACATGACGCACTGCAGGGCAGCAGGAAGCGGCACCGCCATCTCGCCGTTCAACATGAAGCACTGCGGGGCAGCAGGAAGCGGCACCGCCACCTCGCCGTTCAACATGACGCTCTGCGGGGCAGCAGGAAGCGGCACCGCCACCTCGCCGCTCACCATGACGCACTGCGGGGCAGCAGGAAGCGGCACCGCCACCTCGCCGCTCACCATGACGCACTGCTGGGCAGCAGGAAGCGGCACCGCCACCTCGCCGCTCAACATGACGCTCTGCGGGCCAGCAGGAAGCGGCACCGCCACCTCGCCGTTCAACATGACGCTCTGCGGGGCAGCAGGAAGCGGCACCGCCGCCGCTCAACATGACGCTCTGCGGGGCAGCAGGAAGCGGCACCGCCACTTCGCCGTTCAACATGACGCACTGCGAGGCAGCAAATAAGCAGCACCGCCACCCCGCCGTTCAACATGACGCACTGCGGGGCAGCAGGAAGCGGCACCGCCACCTCGCCGTTCAACATGACGCACTGCGGGGCAGCAGGAAGCGGCACCGCCACCTCGCCGCTAACCATGACGCACTGCGGGGCAGCAGGAAGCGGCACCGCCACCTCGCCGTTCAACATGACGCTCTGCGGGGCAGCAGGAAGCGGCACCGCCACCTCGCCGTTCAACATGACGCACTGCCGGGCAGCAGGAAGCGGCACCGCCACCACGCCGTTCAACATGACGCACTGCGGGGCAGCAGGAAGCGGCACCGCCACCTGGTTGCTCACCATGACGCACTGCGGGGCAGCAGGAAGCGGCACCGCCACCTAGCCGTTCAACATGACGCACTGCAGGGCAGCAGGAAGCGGCACCGCCACCTGGTTGCTCACCATGACGCACTGCGGGGCAGCAGGAAGCGGCACCGCCACTTCGCCGTTCAACATGACGCACTCCGAGGCAGCAGGAAGCGGCACCGCCACTTCGCGGTTCAACAGGACGCACTGCGGGGCAGCAGGAAGCGGCACCGTGACCTCGCCGTTCAACATGACGCTCTGCGGGGCAGCAGGAAGCGGCACCGCCACCTCGCCGTTCAACATGACACTCTGAGGGGCAGCAGGAAGCGGCACCGCCACTTCGCCGTTCAATATGACGCACTGCGAGGCAGCAGGAAGCGGCACCGCCACCTCGCCGCTCAACATGACGCTCTGCGGGGCAGCAGGAAGCGGCACCGCCACTTCGCCGTTCAACATGACGCACTGCGAGGCAGCAGGAAGCGGCACCGCCACCTCGCAGCTCAACATGACGCTCTGCGGGGCAGCAGGAAGCGGCACCGTCACTTCGCCGTTCAACATGACGCTCTGCGGGGCAGCAGGAAGCGGCACCGCCACTTCGCCGTTCAACATGACGCACTGCGGGGCAGCAGGAAGCGGCACCGCCACCTCGCCGTTCAACATGACGCTCTGCGAGGCAGCAGGAAGCGGCACCGCCAGCTCGCCGCTCAACATGACGCTCTGCGGGGCAGCAGGAAGCGGCACCGCCACTTCGCCGTTCAACATGACGCTCTGCGGGGCAGCAGGAAGCGGCATCGCCACCTCGCCGCTCAACCCGACATACTGCGGGGCAGCAGGAAGCGGCACCGCCACCTCGCCGCTCAACATGACGCTCTGCGGGGCAGCAGGAAGCGGCACCGCCACCTCGCCGTTCAACATGACGCTCTGCGGGGCAGCAGGAAGCGGCACCGCCACCTCGCCGCCCAACATTACGCACTGCGGGGCAGCAGGAAGCGGCACCGCCACCTGGTTGCTCACCATGACGCACTGCGGGGCACCAGGAAGCGGCACCGCCACTTCGCCGTTCAACATGACGCACTGCGAGGCAGCAGGAAGCGCCACCGCCACTTCGCCGCTCACCATGACGCACTGCGGGGCAGCAGAAAGCGGCACCGCCACCTCGCCGCTCACCATGACGCACTGCTGGGCAGCAGGAAGCGGCACCGCCACCTCGCCGCTCAACATGACGCTCTGCGGGGCAGCAGGAAGCGGCACCGCCACCTCGCCGTTCAACATGACGCTCTGCGGGGCAGCAGGAAGCGGCACCGCCGCCCCTCAACATGACGCTCTGCGGGGCAGCAGGAAGCGGCACCGCCACCTCGCCGCCCAACATTACGCACTGCGGGGCAGCAGGAAGCGGCACAGCCACCTGGTTGCTCACCATGACGCACTGCGGGGCAGCAGGAAGCGGCACCGCCACCTCGCCGTTCACCATGACGCACTGCAGGGCAGCAGGAAGCGGCACCGCCACCTGGTTGCTCACCATGATGCACTGCGGGGCAGCAGGAAGCGGCACCGCCACTTCGCCGTTCAACATGACGCACTGCGAGGCAGCAGGAAGCGGCACCGTGACCTCGCCGTTCAACATGACGCTCTGCGGGGCAGCAGGAAGCGGCACCGCCACCTCGCCGTTCAACATGACGCTCTGAGGGGCAGCAGGAAGCGGCACCGCCACTTCGCCGTTCAACATGACGCACTGCGAGGCAGCAGGAAGCGGCACCGCCACCTCGCAGCTCAACATGACGCTCTGCGGGGCACCAGGAAGCGGCACCGCCACTTCGCCGTTCAACATGACGCTCTGCGGGGCAGCAGGAAGCGGCACCGCCACTTCGCCGTTCAACATGACGCACTGCGGGGCAGCAGGAAGCGGCACCGCCACCTCGCCGTTCAACATGACGCACTGCGAGGCAGCAGGAAGCGGCACCGCCACCTGGTTGCTCACCATGACGCACTGCGGGGCACCAGGAAGCGGCACCGCCACTTCGCCGTTCAACATGACGCACTGCGAGGCAGCAGGAAGCCGCACCGCCACTTCGCCGCTCACCATGACGCACTGCGGGGCAGCAGGAAGCGGCACCGCCACTTCGCCGTTCAACATGACGCACTGCGAGGCAGCAGGAAGTGGCACCGCCACCCCGCCGTTCAACATGACGCACTGCGGGGCAGCAGGAAGCGGCACCGCCATCTCGCCGTTCAACATGAAGCACTGCGGGGCAGCAGGAAGCGGCACCGCCACCTCGCCGTTCAACATGACGCTCTGCGGGGCAGCAGGAAGCGGCACCGCCACCTCGCCGCTCACCATGACGCACTGCGGGGCAGCAGGAAGCGGCACCGCCACCTCGCCGCTCACCATGACGCACTGCTGGGCAGCAGGAAGCGGCACCGCCACCTCGCCGCTCAACATGACGCTCTGCGGGCCAGCAGGAAGCGGCACCGCCACCTCGCCGTTCAACATGACGCTCTGCGGGGCAGCAGGAAGCGGCACCGCCGCCGCTCAACATGACGCTCTGCGGGGCAGCAGGAAGCGGCACCGCCACTTCGCCGTTCAACATGACGCACTGCGAGGCAGCAAATAAGCAGCACCGCCACCCCGCCGTTCAACATGACGCACTGCGGGGCAGCAGGAAGCGGCACCGCCACCTCGCCGTTCAACATGACGCACTGCGGGGCAGCAGGAAGCGGCACCGCCACCTCGCCGTTCAACATGACGCTCTGCGGGGCAGCAGGAAGCGGCACCGCCACCTCGCCGCCCAACATTACGCACTGCGGGGCAGCAGGAAGCGGCACCGCCACCTGGTTGCTCACCATGACGCACTGCGGGGCACCAGGAAGCGGCACCGCCACTTCGCCGTTCAACATGACGCACTGCGAGGCAGCAGGAAGCGCCACCGCCACTTCGCCGCTCACCATGACGCACTGCGGGGCAGCAGGAAGCGGCACCGCCACCTCGCCGCTCACCATGACGCACTGCTGGGCAGCAGGAAGCGGCACCGCCACCTCGCCGCTCAACATGACGCTCTGCGGGGCAGCAGGAAGCGGCACCGCCACCTCGCCGTTCAACATGACGCTCTGCGGGGCAGCAGGAAGCGGCACCGCCGCCCCTCAACATGACGCTCTGCGGGGCAGCAGGAAGCGGCACCGCCACCTCGCCGCCCAACATTACGCACTGCGGGGCAGCAGGAAGCGGCACAGCCACCTGGTTGCTCACCATGACGCACTGCGGGGCAGCAGGAAGCGGCACCGCCACCTCGCCGTTCACCATGACGCACTGCAGGGCAGCAGGAAGCGGCACCGCCACCTGGTTGCTCACCATGATGCACTGCGGGGCAGCAGGAAGCGGCACCGCCACTTCGCCGTTCAACATGACGCACTGCGAGGCAGCAGGAAGCGGCACCGTGACCTCGCCGTTCAACATGACGCTCTGCGGGGCAGCAGGAAGCGGCACCGCCACCTCGCCGTTCAACATGACGCTCTGAGGGGCAGCAGGAAGCGGCACCGCCACTTCGCCGTTCAACATGACGCACTGCGAGGCAGCAGGAAGCGGCACCGCCACCTCGCAGCTCAACATGAGGCTCTGCGGGGCAGCAGGAAGCGGCACCGCCACTTCGCCGTTCAACATGACGCTCTGCGGGGCAGCAGGAAGCGGCACCGCCACTTCGCCGTTCAACATGACGCACTGCGGGGCAGCAGGAAGCGGCAACGCCACCTGGCCGTTCAACATGACGCACTGCGGGGCAGCAGGAAGCGGCACCGCCACCTGGTTGCTCACCATGACGCACTGCGGGGCACCAGGAAGCGGCACCGCCACTTCGCCGTTCAACATGACGCACTGCGAGGCAGCAGGAAGCCGCACCGCCACTTCGCCGCTCACCATGACGCACTGCGGGGCAGCAGGAAGCGGCACCGCCACTTCGCCGTTCAACATGACGCACTGCGAGGCAGCAGGAAGTGGCACCGCCACCCCGCCGTTCAACATGACGCACTGCGGGGCAGCAGGAAGCGGCACCGCCATCTCGCCGTTCAACATGAAGCACTGCGGGGCAGCAGGAAGCGGCACCGCCACCTCGCCGTTCAACATGAAGCACTGCGGGGCAGCAGGAAGCGGCACCGTGACCTCGCCGTTCAACATGACGCTCTGCGGGGCAGCAGGAAGCGGCACCGCCACCTCGCCGTTCAACATGACGCTCTGAGGGGCAGCAGGAAGCGGCACCGCCACTTCGCCGTTCAACATGACGCACTGCGAGGCAGCAGGAAGCGGCACCGCCACCTCGCAGCTCAACATGAGGCTCTGCGGGGCAGCAGGAAGCGGCACCGCCACTTCGCCGTTCAACATGACGCTCTGCGGGGCAGCAGGAAGCGGCACCGCCACTTCGCCGTTCAACATGACGCACTGCGGGGCAGCAGGAAGCGGCAACGCCACCTGGCCGTTCAACATGACGCACTGCGGGGCAGCAGGAAGCGGCACCGCCACCTGGTTGCTCACCATGACGCACTGCGGGGCACCAGGAAGCGGCACCGCCACTTCGCCGTTCAACATGACGCACTGCGAGGCAGCAGGAAGCCGCACCGCCACTTCGCCGCTCACCATGACGCACTGCGGGGCAGCAGGAAGCGGCACCGCCACTTCGCCGTTCAACATGACGCACTGCGAGGCAGCAGGAAGTGGCACCGCCACCCCGCCGTTCAACATGACGCACTGCGGGGCAGCAGGAAGCGGCACCGCCATCTCGCCGTTCAACATGAAGCACTGCGGGGCAGCAGGAAGCGGCACCGCCACCTCGCCGTTCAACATGACGCTCTGCGGGGCAGCAGGAAGCGGCACCGCCACCTCGCCGCTCACCATGACGCACTGCGGGGCAGCAGGAAGCGGCACCGCCACCTCGCCGCTCACCATGACGCACTGCTGGGCAGCAGGAAGCGGCACCGCCACCTCGCCGCTCAACATGACGCTCTGCGGGCCAGCAGGAAGCGGCACCGCCACCTCGCCGTTCAACATGACGCTCTGCGGGGCAGCAGGAAGCGGCACCGCCGCCGCTCAACATGACGCTCTGCGGGGCAGCAGGAAGCGGCACCGCCACTTCGCCGTTCAACATGACGCACTGCGAGGCAGCAAATAAGCAGCACCGCCACCCCGCCGTTCAACATGACGCACTGCGGGGCAGCAGGAAGCGGCACCGCCACCTCGCCGTTCAACATGACGCACTGCGGGGCAGCAGGAAGCGGCACTGCCACCTCGCCGCTCACCATGACGCACTGCTGGGCAGCAGGAAGCGGCACCGCCACCTCGCCGTTCAACACGACGCACTGCGGGGCAGCAGGAAGCGGCACCGCCACCTCGCCGCCCAACATTACGCACTGCGGGGCAGCAGGAAGCGGCACCGCCACCTCGCCGCTCACCATGACGCACTGCGGGGCAGCAGGAAGCGGCACCCCCACCTCGCCGTTCAACATGACGCTCTGCGGGGCAGCAGGAAGCGGCACCGCCACCTCGCCGTTCAACATGACGCACTGCGGGGCAGCAGGAAGCGGCACCGCCCCGTTCAACATGACGCACTGCGGGGCAGCAGGAAGCGGCACCGCCACCTCGCCGTTCAACATGACGCTCTGCGGGGCAGCAGGAAGCGACACCGCCACCTCGCCGTTCAACATGACGCACTGCGGGGCAGCAGGAAGCGGCACCGCCACCTCGCCGATCACCATGACGCACTGCGGGGCAGCAGGAAGCGGCACCGCCACTTCGCCGTTCAACATGACGCACTGCGAGGCAGCAGGAAGCGGCACCGCCACCCCGCCGTTCAACATGACGCACTGCGGGGCAGCAGGAGGCGGCACCGCCACCTCGCCGTTCAACATGACGCACTGCGGGGCAGCAGGAAGCGGCACCGCCACCTCGCCGTTCAACATGACGCTCTGCGGGGCAGCAGGAAGCGGCACCGCCACCTCGCCGCTCACCATGACGCACTGCGGGGCAGCAGGAAGCGGCACCGCCACCTCGCCGCTCACCATGACGCACTGCTGGGCAGCAGGAAGCGGCACCGCCACCTCGCCGCTCAACATGACGCTCTGCGGGCCAGCAGGAAGCGGCACCGCCACCTCGCCGTTCAACATGACGCTCTGCGGGGCAGCAGGAAGCGGCACCGCCGCCGCTCAACATGACGCTCTGCGGGGCAGCAGGAAGCGGCACCGCCACTTCGCCGTTCAACATGACGCACTGCGAGGCAGCAAATAAGCAGCACCGCCACCCCGCCGTTCAACATGACGCACTGCGGGGCAGCAGGAAGCGGCACCGCCACCTCGCCGTTCAACATGACGCACTGCGGGGCAGCAGGAAGCGGCACCGCCACCTCGCCGTTCAACATGACGCTCTGCGGGGCAGCAGGAAGCGGCACCGCCACCTCGCCGCCCAACATTACGCACTGCGGGGCAGCAGGAAGCGGCACCGCCACCTGGTTGCTCACCATGACGCACTGCGGGGCACCAGGAAGCGGCACCGCCACTTCGCCGTTCAACATGACGCACTGCGAGGCAGCAGGAAGCGCCACCGCCACTTCGCCGCTCACCATGACGCACTGCGGGGCAGCAGGAAGCGGCACCGCCACCTCGCCGCTCACCATGACGCACTGCTGGGCAGCAGGAAGCGGCACCGCCACCTCGCCGCTCAACATGACGCTCTGCGGGGCAGCAGGAAGCGGCACCGCCACCTCGCCGTTCAACATGACGCTCTGCGGGGCAGCAGGAAGCGGCACCGCCGCCCCTCAACATGACGCTCTGCGGGGCAGCAGGAAGCGGCACCGCCACCTCGCCGCCCAACATTACGCACTGCGGGGCAGCAGGAAGCGGCACAGCCACCTGGTTGCTCACCATGACGCACTGCGGGGCAGCAGGAAGCGGCACCGCCACCTCGCCGTTCACCATGACGCACTGCAGGGCAGCAGGAAGCGGCACCGCCACCTGGTTGCTCACCATGATGCACTGCGGGGCAGCAGGAAGCGGCACCGCCACTTCGCCGTTCAACATGACGCACTGCGAGGCAGCAGGAAGCGGCACCGTGACCTCGCCGTTCAACATGACGCTCTGCGGGGCAGCAGGAAGCGGCACCGCCACCTCGCCGTTCAACATGACGCTCTGAGGGGCAGCAGGAAGCGGCACCGCCACTTCGCCGTTCAACATGACGCACTGCGAGGCAGCAGGAAGCGGCACCGCCACCTCGCAGCTCAACATGAGGCTCTGCGGGGCAGCAGGAAGCGGCACCGCCACTTCGCCGTTCAACATGACGCTCTGCGGGGCAGCAGGAAGCGGCACCGCCACTTCGCCGTTCAACATGACGCACTGCGGGGCAGCAGGAAGCGGCACCGCCACCTCGCCGTTCAACATGACGCACTGCGGGGCAGCAGGAAGCGGCACCGCCACCTGGTTGCTCACCATGACGCACTGCGGGGCACCAGGAAGCGGCACCGCCACTTCGCCGTTCAACATGACGCACTGCGAGGCAGCAGGAAGCCGCACCGCCACTTCGCCGCTCACCATGACGCACTGCGGGGCAGCAGGAAGCGGCACCGCCACTTCGCCGTTCAACATGACGCACTGCGAGGCAGCAGGAAGTGGCACCGCCACCCCGCCGTTCAACATGACGCACTGCGGGGCAGCAGGAAGCGGCACCGCCATCTCGCCGTTCAACATGAAGCACTGCGGGGCAGCAGGAAGCGGCACCGCCACCTCGCCGTTCAACATGACGCTCTGCGGGGCAGCAGGAAGCGGCACCGCCACCTCGCCGCTCACCATGACGCACTGCGGGGCAGCAGGAAGCGGCACCGCCACCTCGCCGCTCACCATGACGCACTGCTGGGCAGCAGGAAGCGGCACCGCCACCTCGCCGCTCAACATGACGCTCTGCGGGCCAGCAGGAAGCGGCACCGCCACCTCGCCGTTCAACATGACGCTCTGCGGGGCAGCAGGAAGCGGCACCGCCGCCGCTCAACATGACGCTCTGCGGGGCAGCAGGAAGCGGCACCGCCACTTCGCCGTTCAACATGACGCACTGCGAGGCAGCAAATAAGCAGCACCGCCACCCCGCCGTTCAACATGACGCACTGCGGGGCAGCAGGAAGCGGCACCGCCACCTCGCCGTTCAACATGACGCACTGCGGGGCAGCAGGAAGCGGCACTGCCACCTCGCCGCTCACCATGACGCACTGCTGGGCAGCAGGAAGCGGCACCGCCACCTCGCCGTTCAACACGACGCACTGCGGGGCAGCAGGAAGCGGCACCGCCACCTCGCCGCCCAACATTACGCACTGCGGGGCAGCAGGAAGCGGCACCGCCACCTCGCCGCTCACCATGACGCACTGCGGGGCAGCAGGAAGCGGCACCCCCACCTCGCCGTTCAACATGACGCTCTGCGGGGCAGCAGGAAGCGGCACCGCCACCTCGCCGTTCAACATGACGCACTGCGGGGCAGCAGGAAGCGGCACCGCCCCGTTCAACATGACGCTCTGCGGGGCAGCAGGAAGCGGCACCGCCACCTCGCCGTTCAACATGACGCTCTGCGGGGCAGCAGGAAGCGACACCGCCACCTCGCCGTTCAACATGACGCACTGCGGGGCAGCAGGAAGCGGCACCGCCACCTCGCCGCTCACCATGACGCACTGCGGGGCAGCAGGAAGCGGCACCGCCACTTCGCCGTTCAACATGACGCACTGCGAGGCAGCAGGAAGCGGCACCGCCACCCCGCCGTTCAACATGACGCACTGCGGGGCAGCAGGAGGCGGCACCGCCACCTCGCCGTTCAACATGACGCACTGCGGGGCAGCAGGAAGCGGCACCGCCACCTCGCCGTTCAACATGACGCTCTGCGGGGCAGCAGGAAGCGGCACCGCCACCTCGCCGCTGACCATGACGCACTGCGGGGCAGCAGGAAGCGGCACCGCCACCTCGCCGTTCAACATGACGCACTGCGGGGCAGGAGGAAGCGGCACCGCCACCTCGCCGCTCACCATGACGCACTGCTGGGCAGCAGGAAGCGGCACCGCCACCTCGCCGCTCAACATGACGCTCTGCGGGCCAGCAGGAAGCGGCACCGCCACCTCGCCGTTCAACATGACGCTCTGCGAGGCAGCAGGAAGCGGCACCGCCGCCGCTCAACATGACGCTCTGCGGGGCAGCAGGAAGCGGCACCGCCACTTCGCCGTTCAACATGACGCACTGCGAGGCAGCAGGAAGCAGCAGCGCCACCCCGCCGTTCAACATGACGCACTGCGGGGCAGCAGGAAGCGGCACCGCCACCTCGCCGTTCAACATGACGCACTGCGGGGCAGCAGGAAGCGGCACCGCCACCTCGCCGTTCAACATGACGCTCTGCGGGGCAGCAGGAAGCGGCACCGCCACCTCGCCGTTCAACATGACGCACTGCGGGGCAGCAGGAAGCGGCACCGCCACCTCGCCGCTAACCATGACGCACTGCGGGGCAGCAGGAAGCGGCACCGCCACCTCGCCGTTCAACATGACGCTCTGCGGGGCAGCAGGAAGCGGCACCGCCACCTCGCCGTTCAACATGACGCACTGCCGGGCAGTAGGAAGCGGCACCGCCACCTCGCCGTTCAACATGACGCACTGCGGGGCAGCAGGAAGCGGCACCGCCACCTGGTTGCTCACCATGACGCACTGCGGGGCAGCAGGAAGCGGCACCGCCACCTAGCCGTTCAACATGACGCACTGCAGGGCAGCAGGAAGCGGCACCGCCACCTGGTTGCTCACCATGACGCACTGCGGGGCAGCAGGAAGCGGCACCGCCACTTCGCCGTTCAACATGACGCACTCCGAGGCAGCAGGAAGCGGCACCGCCACTTCGCGGTTCAACAGGACGCACTGCGGGGCAGCAGGAAGCGGCACCGTGACCTCGCCGTTCAACATGACACTCTGAGGGGCAGCAGGAAGCGGCACCGCCACTTCGCCGTTCAATATGACGCACTGCGAGGCAGCAGGAAGCGGCACCGCCACCTCGCCGCTCAACATGACGCTCTGCGGGGCAGCAGGAAGCGGCACCGCCACTTCGCCGTTCAACATGACGCACTGCGAGGCAGCAGGAAGCGGCACCGCCACCTCGCAGCTCAACATGACGCTCTGCGGGGCAGCAGGAAGCGGCACCGTCACTTCGCCGTTCAACATGACGCTCTGCGGGGCAGCAGGAAGCGGCACCGCCACTTCGCCGTTCAACATGACGCACTGCGGGGCAGCAGGAAGCGGCACCGCCACCTCGCCGTTCAACATGACGCTCTGCGAGGCAGCAGGAAGCGGCACCGCCAGCTCGCCGCTCAACATGACGCTCTGCGGGGCAGCAGGAAGCGGCACCGCCACTTCGCGGTTCAACATGACGCTCTGCGGGGCAGCAGGAAGCGGCATCGCCACCTCGCCGCTCAACCCGACATACTGCGGGGCAGCAGGAAGCGGCACCGCCACCTCGCCGCTCAACATGACGCTCTGCGGGGCAGCAGGAAGCGGCACCGCCACCTCGCCGTTCAACATGACGCTCTGCGGGGCAGCAGGAAGCGGCACCGCCACCTCGCCGCCCAACATTACGCACTGCGGGGCAGCAGGAAGCGGCACCGCCACCTGGTTGCTCACCATGACGCACTGCGGGGCACCAGGAAGCGGCACCGCCACTTCGCCGTTCAACATGACGCACTGCGAGGCAGCAGGAAGCGCCACCGCCACTTCGCCGCTCACCATGACGCACTGCGGGGCAGCAGGAAGCGGCACCGCCACTTCGCCGTTCAACATGACGCACTGCGAGGCAGCAGGAAGCGGCACTGCCATCCCGCCGTTCAACATGACGCACTGCGGGGCAGCAGGAAGCGGCACCGCCACCTCGCCGTTCAACATGACGCACTGCGGGGCAGCAGGAAGCGGCACCGCCACCTCGCCGTTCAACATGACGCTCTGCGGGGCAGCAGGAAGCGGCACCGCCACCTCGCCGCTCACCATGACGCACTGCGGGGCAGCAGGAAGCGGCACCGCCACCTCGCCGTTCAACATGACGCACTGCGGGGCAGCAGGAAGCGGCACCGCCACCTCGCCGCTCACCATGACGCACTGCGGGGCAGCAGGAAGCGGCACCGCCACCTCGCCGCTCAACATGACGCACTGCGGGGCAGCAGGAAGCGGCACCGCCACTTCGCCGTTCAACATGACGCTCTGCGGGGCAGCAGGAAGCGGCACCGCCACTTCGCCGTTCAACATGACGCACTGCGGGGCAGCAGGAAGCGGCACCGCCACTTCGCCGTTCAACATGACGCACTGCGGGGCAGCAGGAAGCGGCACCGCCACCTCGCCGTTCAACATGAGTCACTGCGGGGCAGCAGGAAGCGGCACCGCCACCTCGCCGTTCAACATGACGCTCTGCGGGGCAGCAGGAAGCGGCACCGCCACCTCGCCGTTCAACATGACGCACTGCGGGGCAGCAGGAAGCGGCACCACCACCTCGCCGTTCAACATGACGCACTGCGGGGCAGCAGGAAGCGGCACCGCCACCTCGCCGCTCAACATGACGCTCTGCGGGGCAGCAGGAAGCGGCACTGCCAGCTCGCCGCTCAACATGACGCTCTGCGGGGCAGCAGGAAGCGGCACCGCCACTTCGCCGTTCAACATGACGCTCTGCGGGGCAGCAGGAAGCGGCATCGCCACCTCGCGGCTCAACATGACATACTGCGGGGCAGCAGGAAGCGGCACCGCTACCTCGCCGCTCAACATGACGCTCTGCGGGGCAGCAGGAAGCGGCACCGCCACCTCGCCGTTCAACATGACGCTCTGCGGGGCAGCAGGAAGCGGCACCGCCACCTCGCCGCCCAACATTACGCACTGCGGGGCAGCAGGAAGCGGCACCGCCACTTTGCCGTTCAACATGACGCACTGCGAGGCAGCAGGAAGCGGCACCGCCACTTCGCCGCTCACCATGACGCACTGCGGGGCAGCAGGAAGCGGCCCCGCCACTTCGCCGTTCAACATGACGCACTGCGAGGCAGCAGGAAGCGGCACCGCCACCTCGCCGTTCAACATGACGCACTGCGGGGCAGCAGGAAGCGGCACCGCCACCTGGTTGCTCACCATGACGCACTGCGGGGCACCAGGAAGCGGCACCGCCACTTCGCCGTTCAACATGACGCACTGCGAGGCAGCAGGAAGCGGCACCGCCACTTCGCCGCTCACCATGACGCACTGCGGGGCAGCAGGAAGCGGCACAGCCACTTCGCCGTTCAACATGACGCACTGCGAGGCAGCAGGAAGCGGCACCGCCACCCCGCCGTTCACCATGACGCACTGCGGGCAGCAGGAAGCGGCACCGCCACCTCGCCGTTCAACATGCCGCTCTGCGGGGCAGCAGGAAGCGGCACCGCCACCTCGCCGCTCACCATGACGCACTGCTGGGCAGCAGGAAGCGGCACCGCCACCTCGCCGCTCAACATGACGCTCTGCGGGGCAGCAGGAAGCGGCACCGCCACCTCGCCGTTCAACATGACGCTCTGCGGGGCAGCAGGAAGCGGCACCGCCGCCCCTCAACATGACGCTCTGCGGGGCAGCAGGAAGCGGCACCGCCACCTCGCCGCCCAACATTACGCACTGCGGGGCAGCAGGAAGCGGCACAGCCACCTGGTTGCTCACCATGACGCACTGCGGGGCAGCAGGAAGCGGCACCGCCACCTCGCCGTTCAACATGACGCACTGCAGGGCAGCAGGAAGCGGCACCGCCACCTGGTTGCTCACCATGACGCACTGCGGGGCAGCAGGAAGCGGCACCGCCACTTCGCCGTTCAACATGACGCACTGCGAGGCAGCAGGAAGCGGCACCGTGACCTCGCCGTTCAACATGACGCTCTGCGGGGCAGCAGGAAGCGGCACCGCCACCTCGCCGTTCAACATGACGCACTGCCGGGCAGCAGGAAGCGGCACCGCCACTTCGCCGTTCAACATGACGCACTGCGAGGCAGCAGGAAGCGGCACCGCCACCTCGCAGCTCAACATGACGCTCTGCGGGGCAGCAGGAAGCGGCACCGCCACTTCGCCGTTCAACATGACGCTCTGCGGGGCAGCAGGAAGCGGCACCGCCACTTCGCCGTTCAACATGACGCACTGCGGGGCAGCAGGAAGCGGCACCGCCACCTCGCCGTTCAACATGACGCACTGCGGGGCAGCAGGAAGCGGCACCGCCACCTGGTTGCTCACCATGACGCACTGCGGGGCACCAGGAAGCGGCACCGCCACTTCGCCGTTCAACATGACGCACTGCGAGGCAGCAGGAAGCGGCACCGCCACTTCGCCGCTCACCATGACGCACTGCGGGGCAGCAGGAAGCGGCACCGCCACTTCGCCGTTCAACTTGACGCACTGCGAGGCAGCAGGAAGTGGCACCGCCACCCCGCCGTTCAACATGACGCACTGCGGGGCAGCAGGAAGCGGCACCGCCATCTCGCCGTTCAACATGAAGCACTGCGGGGCAGCAGGAAGCGGCACCGCCACCTCGCCGTTCAACATGACGCTCTGCGGGGCAGCAGGAAGCGGCACCGCCACCTCGCCGCTCACCATGACGCACTGCGGGGCAGCAGGAAGCGGCACCGCCACCTCGCCGTTCAACATGACGCACTGCGGGGCAGCAGGAAGCGGCACCGCCACCTCGCCGCTCACCATGACGCACTGCGGGGCAGCAGGAAGCGGCACCGCCACCTCGCCGCTCAACATGACGCTCTGAGGGGCAGCAGGAAGCGGCACCGCCACTTCGCCGTTCAACATGACGCTCTGCGGGGCAGCAGGAAGCGGCACCGCCACCTCGCCGCTCACCATGACGCACTGCGGGGCAGCAGGAAGCGGCACCCCCACCTCGCCGTTCAACATGACGCTCTGCGGGGCAGCAGGAAGCGGCACCGCCACCTCGCCGTTCAACATGACGCACTGCGGGGCAGCAGGAAGCGGCACCGCCCCGTTCAACATGACGCACTGCGGGGCAGCAGGAAGCGGCACCGCCACCTCGCCGTTCAACATGACGCTCTGCGGGGCAGCAGGAAGCGAGACCGCCACCTCGCCGTTCAACATGACGCACTGCGGGGCAGCAGGAAGCGGCACCGCCACCTCGCCGCTCACCATGACGCACTGCGGGGCAGCAGGAAGCGGCACCGCCACTTCGCCGTTCAACATGACGCACTGCGAGGCAGCAGGAAGCGGCACCGCCACCCCGCCGTTCAACATGACGCACTGCGGGGCAGCAGGAGGCGGCACCGCCACCTCGCCGTTCAACATGACGCTCTGCGGGGCAGCAGGAAGCGGCACCGTCACTTCGCCGTTCAACATGACGCTCTGCGGGGCAGCAGGAAGCGGCACCGCCACTTCGCCGTTCAACATGACGCACTGCGGGGCAGCAGGAAGCGGCACCGCCACCTCGCCGTTCAACATGACGCTCTGCGAGGCAGCAGGAAGCGGCACCGCCAGCTCGCCGCTCAACATGACGCTCTGCGGGGCAGCAGGAAGCGGCACCGCCACTTCGCCGTTCAACATGACGCTCTGCGGGGCAGCAGGAAGCGGCATCGCCACCTCGCCGCTCAACCCGACATACTGCGGGGCAGCAGGAAGCGGCACCGCCACCTCGCCGCTCAACATGACGCTCTGCGGGGCAGCAGGAAGCGGCACCGCCACCTCGCCGTTCAACATGACGCTCTGCGGGGCAGCAGGAAGCGGCACCGCCACCTCGCCGCCCAACATTACGCACTGCGGGGCAGCAGGAAGCGGCACCGCCACCTGGTTGCTCACCATGACGCACTGCGGGGCACCAGGAAGCGGCACCGCCACTTCGCCGTTCAACATGACGCACTGCGAGGCAGCAGGAAGCGCCACCGCCACTTCGCCGCTCACCATGACGCACTGCGGGGCAGCAGGAAGCGGCACCGCCACTTCGCCGTTCAACATGACGCACTGCGAGGCAGCAGGAAGCGGCACTGCCACCCCGCCGTTCAACATGACGCACTGCGGGGCAGCAGGAAGCGGCACCGCCACCTCGCCGTTCAACATGACGCACTGCGGGGCAGCAGGAAGCGGCACCGCCACCTCGCCGTTCAACATGACGCTCTGCGGGGCAGCAGGAAGCGGCACCGCCACCTCGCCGCTCACCATGACGCACTGCGGGGCAGCAGGAAGCGGCGCCGCCACCTCGCCGTTCAACATGACGCACTGCGGGGCAGCAGGAAGCGGCACCGCCACCTCGCCGCTCACCATGACGCACTGCGGGGCAGCAGGAAGCGGCACCGCCACCTCGCCGCTCAACATGACGCACTGCGGGGCAGCAGGAAGCGGCACCGCCACTTCGCCGTTCAACATGACGCTCTGCGGGGCAGCAGGAAGCGGCACCGCCACTTCGCCGTTCAACATGACGCACTGCGGGGCAGCAGGAAGCGGCACCGCCACTTCGCCGTTCAACATGACGCACTGCGGGGCAGCAGGAAGCGGCACCGCCACCTCGCCGTTCAACATGAGTCACTGCGGGGCAGCAGGAAGCGGCACCGCCACCTCGCCGTTCAACATGACGCTCTGCGGGGCAGCAGGAAGCGGCACCGCCACCTCGCCGTTCAACATGACGCACTGCGGGGCAGCAGGAAGCGGCACCACCACCTCGCCGTTCAACATGACGCACTGCGGGGCAGCAGGAAGCGGCACCGCCACCTCGCCGCTCAACATGACGCTCTGCGGGGCAGCAGGAAGCGGCACCGCCACCTCGCCGTTCAACATGACGCACTGCGGGGCAGCAGGAAGCGGCACCGCCACCTGGTTGCTCACCATGACGCACTGCGGGGCACCAGGAAGCGGCACCGCCACTTCGCCGTTCAACATGACGCACTGCGAGGCAGCAGGAAGCGGCACCGCCACTTCGCCGCTCACCGTGACGCACTGCGGGGCAGCAGGAAGCGGCACAGCCACTTCGCCGTTCAACATGACGCACTGCGAGGCAGCAGGAAGCGGCACCGCCACCCCGCCGTTCACCATGACGCACTGCGGGCAGCAGGAAGCGGCACCGCCACCTCGCCGTTCAACATGCCGCTCTGCGGGGCAGCAGGAAGCGGCACCGCCACCTCGCCGCTCACCATGACGCACTGCTGGGCAGCAGGAAGCGGCACCGCCACCTCGCCGCTCAACATGACGCTCTGCGGGGCAGCAGGAAGCGGCACCGCCACCTCGCCGTTCAACATGACGCTCTGCGGGGCAGCAGGAAGCGGCACCGCCGCCCCTCAACATGACGCTCTGCGGGGCAGCAGGAAGCGGCACCGCCACCTCGCCGCCCAACATTACGCACTGCGGGGCAGCAGGAAGCGGCACAGCCACCTGGTTGCTCACCATGACGCACTGCGGGGCAGCAGGAAGCGGCACCGCCACCTCGCCGTTCAACATGACGCACTGCAGGGCAGCAGGAAGCGGCACCGCCACCTGGTTGCTCACCATGACGCACTGCGGGGCAGCAGGAAGCGGCACCGCCACTTCGCCGTTCAACATGACGCACTGCGAGGCAGCAGGAAGCGGCACCGTGACCTCGCCGTTCAACATGACGCTCTGCGGGGCAGCAGGAAGCGGCACCGCCACCTCGCCGTTCAACATGACGCACTGCCGGGCAGCAGGAAGCGGCACCGCCACTTCGCCGTTCAACATGACGCACTGCGAGGCAGCAGGAAGCGGCACCGCCACCTCGCAGCTCAACATGACGCTCTGCGGGGCAGCAGGAAGCGGCACCGCCACTTCGCCGTTCAACATGACGCTCTGCGGGGCAGCAGGAAGCGGCACCGCCACTTCGCCGTTCAACATGACGCACTGCGGGGCAGCAGGAAGCGGCACCGCCACCTCGCCGTTCAACATGACGCACTGCGGGGCAGCAGGAAGCGGCACCGCCACCTGGTTGCTCACCATGACGCACTGCGGGGCACCAGGAAGCGGCACCGCCACTTCGCCGTTCAACATGACGCACTGCGAGGCAGCAGGAAGCGGCACCGCCACTTCGCCGCTCACCATGACGCACTGCGGGGCAGCAGGAAGCGGCACCGCCACTTCGCCGTTCAACATGACGCACTGCGAGGCAGCAGGAAGTGGCACCGCCACCCCGCCGTTCAACATGACGCACTGCGGGGCAGCAGGAAGCGGCACCGCCATCTCGCCGTTCAACATGAAGCACTGCGGGGCAGCAGGAAGCGGCACCGCCACCTCGCCGTTCAACATGACGCTCTGCGGGGCAGCAGGAAGCGGCACCGCCACCTCGCCGCTCACCATGACGCACTGCGGGGCAGCAGGAAGCGGCACCGCCACCTCGCCGTTCAACATGACGCACTGCGGGGCAGCAGGAAGCGGCACCGCCACCTCGCCGCTCACCATGACGCACTGCGGGGCAGCAGGAAGCGGCACCGCCACCTCGCCGCTCAACATGACGCTCTGAGGGGCAGCAGGAAGCGGCACCGCCACTTCGCCGTTCAACATGACGCTCTGCGGGGCAGCAGGAAGCGGCACCGCCACCTCGCCGCTCACCATGACGCACTGCGGGGCAGCAGGAAGCGGCACCCCCACCTCGCCGTTCAACATGACGCTCTGCGGGGCAGCAGGAAGCGGCACCGCCACCTCGCCGTTCAACATGACGCACTGCGGGGCAGCAGGAAGCGGCACCGCCCCGTTCAACATGACGCACTGCGGGGCAGCAGGAAGCGGCACCGCCACCTCGCCGTTCAACATGACGCTCTGCGGGGCAGCAGGAAGCGAGACCGCCACCTCGCCGTTCAACATGACGCACTGCGGGGCAGCAGGAAGCGGCACCGCCACCTCGCCGCTCACCATGACGCACTGCGGGGCAGCAGGAAGCGGCACCGCCACTTCGCCGTTCAACATGACGCCCTGCGAGGCAGCAGGAAGCGGCACCGCCACCCCGCCGTTCAACATGACGCACTGCGGGGCAGCAGGAGGCGGCACCGCCACCTCGCCGTTCAACATGACGCTCTGCGGGGCAGCAGGAAGCGGCACCGTCACTTCGCCGTTCAACATGACGCTCTGCGGGGCAGCAGGAAGCGGCACCGCCACTTCGCCGTTCAACATGACGCACTGCGGGGCAGCAGGAAGCGGCACCGCCACCTCGCCGTTCAACATGACGCTCTGCGAGGCAGCAGGAAGCGGCACCGCCAGCTCGCCGCTCAACATGACGCTCTGCGGGGCAGCAGGAAGCGGCACCGCCACTTCGCCGTTCAACATGACGCTCTGCGGGGCAGCAGGAAGCGGCATCGCCACCTCGCCGCTCAACCCGACATACTGCGGGGCAGCAGGAAGCGGCACCGCCACCTCGCCGCTCAACATGACGCTCTGCGGGGCAGCAGGAAGCGGCACCGCCACCTCGCCGTTCAACATGACGCTCTGCGGGGCAGCAGGAAGCGGCACCGCCACCTCGCCGCCCAACATTACGCACTGCGGGGCAGCAGGAAGCGGCACCGCCACCTGGTTGCTCACCATGACGCACTGCGGGGCACCAGGAAGCGGCACCGCCACTTCGCCGTTCAACATGACGCACTGCGAGGCAGCAGGAAGCGCCACCGCCACTTCGCCGCTCACCATGACGCACTGCGGGGCAGCAGGAAGCGGCACCGCCACTTCGCCGTTAAACATGACGCACTGCGAGGCAGCAGGAAGCGGCACTGCCACCCCGCCGTTCAACATGACGCACTGCGGGGCAGCAGGAAGCGGCACCGCCACCTCGCCGTTCAACATGACGCACTGCGGGGCAGCAGGAAGCGGCACCGCCACCTCGCCGTTCAACATGACGCTCTGCGGGGCAGCAGGAAGCGGCACCGCCACCTCGCCGCTCACCATGACGCACTGCGGGGCAGCAGGAAGCGGCGCCGCCACCTCGCCGTTCAACATGACGCACTGCGGGGCAGCAGGAAGCGGCACCGCCACCTCGCCGCTCACCATGACGCACTGCGGGGCAGCAGGAAGCGGCACCGCCACCTCGCCGCTCAACATGACGCACTGCGGGGCAGCAGGAAGCGGCACCGCCACTTCGCCGTTCAACATGACGCTCTGCGGGGCAGCAGGAAGCGGCACCGCCACTTCGCCGTTCAACATGACGCACTGCGGGGCAGCAGGAAGCGGCACCGCCACTTCGCCGTTCAACATGACGCACTGCGGGGCAGCAGGAAGCGGCACCGCCACCTCGCCGTTCAACATGAGTCACTGCGGGGCAGCAGGAAGCGGCACCGCCACCTCGCCGTTCAACATGACGCTCTGCGGGGCAGCAGGAAGCGGCACCGCCACCTCGCCGTTCAACATGACGCACTGCGGGGCAGCAGGAAGCGGCACCACCACCTCGCCGTTCAACATGACGCACTGCGGGGCAGCAGAAAGCGGCACCGCCACCTCGCCGCTCAACATGACGCTCTGCGGGGCAGCAGGAAGCGGCACTGCCAGCTCGCCGCTCAACATGACGCTCTGCGGGGCAGCAGGAAGCGGCACCACCACTTCGCCGTTCAACATGACGCTCTGCGGGGCAGCAGGAAGCGGCATCGCCACCTCGCGGCTCAACATGACATACTGCGGGGCAGCAGGAAGCGGCACCGCTACCTCGCCGCTCAACATGACGCTCTGCGGGGCAGCAGGAAGCGGCACCGCCACCTCGCCGTTCAACATGACGCTCTGCGGGGCAGCAGGAAGCGGCACCGCCACCTCGCCGCCCAACATTACGCACTGCGGGGCAGCAGGAAGCGGCACCGCCACTTCGCCGTTCAACATGACGCACTGCGAGGCAGCAGGAAGCGGCACCGCCACTTCGCCGCTCACCATGACGCACTGCGGGGCAGCAGGAAGCGGCACAGCCACTTCGCCGTTCAACATGACGCACTGCGAGGCAGCAGGAAGCGGCACCGCCACCCCGCCGTTCACCATGACGCACTGCGGGCAGCAGGAAGCGGCACCGCCACCTCGCCGTTCAACATGCCGCTCTGCGGGGCAGCAGGAAGCGGCACCGCCACCTCGCCGCTCACCATGACGCACTGCTGGGCAGCAGGAAGCGGCACCGCCACCTCGCCGCTCAACATGACGCTCTGCGGGGCAGCAGGAAGCGGCACCGCCACCTCGCCGCCCAACATTACGCACTGCGGGGCAGCAGGAAGCGGCACAGCCACCTGGTTGCTCACCATGACGCACTGCGGGGCAGCAGGAAGCGGCACCGCCACCTCGCCGTTCAACATGACGCACTGCAGGGCAGCAGGAAGCGGCACCGCCACCTGGTTGCTCACCATGACGCACTGCGGGGCAGCAGGAAGCGGCACCGCCACTTCGCCGTTCAACATGACGCACTGCGAGGCAGCAGGAAGCGGCACCGTGACCTCGCCGTTCAACATGACGCTCTGCGGGGCAGCAGGAAGCGGCACCGCCACCTCGCCGTTCAACATGACGCTCTGAGGGGCAGCAGGAAGCGGCACCGCCACTTCGCCGTTCAACATGACGCACTGCGAGGCAGCAGGAAGCGGCACCGCCACCTCGCAGCTCAACATGACGCTCTGCGGGGCAGCAGGAAGCGGCACCGCCACTTCGCCGTTCAACATGACGCTCTGCGGGGCAGCAGGAAGCGGCACCGCCACTTCGCCGTTCAACATGACGCACTGCGGGGCAGCAGGAAGCGGCACCGCCACCTCGCCGTTCAACATGACGCACTGCGGGGCAGCAGGAAGCGGCACCCCCACCTGGTTGCTCACCATGACGCACTGCGGGACACCAGGAAGCGGCACCGCCACTTCGCCGTTCAACATGACGCACTGCGAGGCAGCAGGAAGCGGCACCGCCACTTCGCCGCTCACCATGACGCACTGCGGGGCAGCAGGAAGCGGCACCGCCACTTCGCCGTTCAACATGACGCACTGCGAGGCAGCAGGAAGTGGCACCGCCACCCCGCCGTTCAACATGACGCACTGCGGGGCAGCAGGAAGCGGCACCGCCATCTCGCCGTTCAACATGAAGCACTGCGGGGCAGCAGGAAGCGGCACCGCCACCTCGCCGTTCAACATGACGCTCTGCGGGGCAGCAGCAAGCGGCACCGCCACCTCGCCGCTCACCATGACGCACTGCGGGGCAGCAGGAAGCGGCACCGCCACCTCGCCGTTCAACATGACGCACTGCGGGGCAGCAGGAAGCGGCACCGCCACCTCGCCGCTCACCATGACGCACTGCGGGGCAGCAGGAAGCGGCACCGCCACCTCGCCGCTCAACATGACGGTCTGCGGGGCAGCAGGAAGCGGCACCGCCACTTCGCCGTTCAACATGACGCTCTGCGGGGCAGCAGGAAGCGGCACCGCCACTTCGCCGTTCAACATGACGCACTGCGGGGCAGCAGGAAGCGGCACCGCCACTTCGCCGTTCAACATGACGCACTGCGGGGCAGCAGGAAGCGGCACCGCCACCTCGCCGTTCAACATGAGTCACTGCGGGGCAGCAGGAAGCGGCACCGCCACCTCGCCGTTCAACATGACGCTCTGCGGGGCAGCAGGAAGCGGCACCGCCACCTCGCCGTTCAACATGACGCACTGCGGGGCAGCAGGAAGCGGCACCACCACCTCGCCGTTCAACATGACGCACTGCGGGGCAGCAGGAAGCGGCACCGCCACCTCGCCGCTCAACATGACGCTCTGCGGGGCAGCAGGAAGCGGCATCGCCACCTCGCGGCTCAACATGACATACTGCGGGGCAGCAGGAAGCGGCACCGCTACCTCGCCGCTCAACATGACGCTCTGCGGGGCAGCAGGAAGCGGCACCGCCACCTCGCCGCCCAACATTACGCACTGCGGGGCAGCAGGAAGCGGCACCGCCACTTCGCCGTTCAACATGACGCACTGCGAGGCAGCAGGAAGCGGCACCGCCACTTCGCCGCTCACCATGACGCACTGCGGGGCAGCAGGAAGCGGCACCGCCACTTCGCCGTTCAACATGACGCACTGCGAGGCAGCAGGAAGCGGCACCGCCACCTCGCCGTTCAACATGACGCACTGCGGGGCAGCAGGAAGCGGCACCGCCACCTGGTTGCTCACCATGACGCACTGCGGGGCACCAGGAAGCGGCACCGCCACTTCGCCGTTCAACATGACGCACTGCGAGGCAGCAGGAAGCGGCACCGCCACTTCGCCGTTCAACATGACGCTCTGCGGGGCAGCAGGAAGCGGCACCGCCACCTCGCCGTTCAACATGACGCTCTGAGGGGCAGCAGGAAGCGGCACCGCCACTTCGCCGTTCAACATGACGCACTGCGAGGCAGCAGGAAGCGGCACCGCCACCTCGCAGCTCAACATGACGCTCTGCGGGGCAGCAGGAAGCGGCACCGCCACTTCGCCGTTCAACATGACGCTCTGCGGGGCAGCAGGAAGCGGCACCGCCACTTCGCCGTTCAACATGACGCACTGCGGGGCAGCAGGAAGCGGCACCGCCACCTCGCCGTTCAACATGACGCACTGCGGGGCAGCAGGAAGCGGCACCGCCACCTGGTTGCTCACCATGACGCACTGCGGGGCACCAGGAAGCGGCACCGCCACTTCGCCGTTCAACATGACGCACTGCGAGGCAGCAGGAAGCGGCACCGCCACTTCGCCGCTCACCATGACGCACTGCGGGGCAGCAGGAAGCGGCACCGCCACTTCGCCGTTCAACATGACGCACTGCGAGGCAGCAGGAAGTGGCACCGCCACCCCGCCGTTCAACATGACGCACTGCGGGGCAGCAGGAAGCGGCACCGCCATCTCGCCGTTCAACATGAAGCACTGCGGGGCAGCAGGAAGCGGCACCGCCACCTCGCCGTTCAACATGACGCTCTGCGGGGCAGCAGGAAGCGGCACCGCCACCTCGCCGCTCACCATGACGCACTGCGGGGCAGCAGGAAGCGGCACCGCTACCTCGCCGTTCAACATGACGCACTGCGGGGCAGCAGGAAGCGGCACCGCACCTCGCCGCTCACCATGACGCACTGCGGGGCAGCAGGAAGCGGCACCGCCACCTCGCCGCTCAACATGACGCACTGCGGGGCAGCAGGAAGCGGCACCGCCACTTCGCCGTTCAACATGACGCTCTGCGGGGCAGCAGGAAGCGGCACCGCCACTTCGCCGTTCAACATGACGCACTGCGGGGCAGCAGGAAGCGGCACCGCCACTTCGCCGTTCAACATGACGCACTGCGGGGCAGCAGGAAGCGGCACCGCCACCTCGCCGTTCATCATGAGTCACTGCGGGGCAGCAGGAAGCGGCACCGCCACCTCGCCGTTCAACATGACGCTCTGCGGGGCAGCAGGAAGCGGCACCGCCACCTCGCCGTTCAACATGACGCACTGCGGGGCAGCAGGAAGCGGCACCACCACCTCGCCGTTCAACATGACGCACTGCGGGGCAGCAGGAAGCGGCACCGCCACCTCGCCGCTCAACATGACGCTCTGCGGGGCAGCAGGAAGCGGCACTGCCAGCTCGCCGCTCAACATGACGCTCTGCGGGGCAGCAGGAAGCGGCACCGCCACTTCGCCGTTCAACATGACGCTCTGCGGGGCAGCAGGAAGCGCCATCGCCACCTCGCGGCTCAACATGACATACTGCGGGGCAGCAGGAAGCGGCACCGCTACCTCGCCGCTCAACATGACGCTCTGCGGGGCAGCAGGAAGCGGCACCGCCACCTCGCCGTTCAACATGACGCTCTGCGGGGCAGCAGGAAGCGGCACCGCCACCTCGCCGCCCAACATTACGCACTGCGGGGCAGCAGGAAGCGGCACCGCCACTTCTCCGTTCAACATGACGCACTGCGAGGCAGCAGGAAGCGGCACCGCCACTTCGCCGCTCACCATGACGCACTGCGGGGCAGCAGGAAGCGGCACCGCCACTTCACCGTTCAACATGACGCACTGCGAGGCAGCAGGAAGCGGCACCGCCACCTCGCCGTTCAACATGACGCACTGCGGGGCAGCAGGAAGCGGCACCGCCACCTGGTTGCTCACCATGACGCACTGCGGGGCACCAGGAAGCGGCACCGCCACTTCGCCGTTCAACATGACGCACTGCGAGGCAGCAGGAAGCGGCACCGCCACTTCGCCGCTCACCATGACGCACTGCGGGGCAGCAGGAAGCGGCACAGCCACTTCGCCGTTCAACATGACGCACTGCGAGGCAGCAGGAAGCGGCACCGCCACCCCGCCGTTCACCATGACGCACTGCGGGCAGCAGGAAGCGGCACCGCCACCTCGCCGTTCAACATGCCGCTCTGCGGGGCAGCAGGAAGCGGCACCGCCACCTCGCCGCTCACCATGACGCACTGCTGGGCAGCAGGAAGCGGCACCGCCACCTCGCTGCTCAACATGACGCTCTGCGGGGCAGCAGGAAGCGGCACCGCCACCTCGCCGTTCAACATGACGCTCTGCGGGGCAGCAGGAAGCGGCACCGCCGCCCCTCAACATGACGCTCTGCGGGGCACCAGGAAGCGGCACCGCCACCTCGCCGCCCAACATTACGCACTGCGGGGCAGCAGGAAGCGGCACAGCCACCTGGTTGCTCACCATGACGCACTGCGGGGCAGCAGGAAGCGGCACCGCCACCTCGCCGTTCAACATGACGCACTGCAGGGCAGCAGGAAGCGGCACCGCCACCTGGTTGCTCACCATGACGCACTGCGGGGCAGCAGGAAGCGGCACCGCCACTTCGCCGTTCAACATGACGCACTGCGAGGCAGCAGGAAGCGGCACCGTGACCTCGCCGTTCAACATGACGCTCTGCGGGGCAGCAGGAAGCGGCACCGCCACCTCGCCGTTCAACATGACGCTCTGAGGGGCAGCAGGAAGCGGCACCGCCACTTCGCCGTTCAACATGACGCACTGCGAGGCAGCAGGAAGCGGCACCGCCACCTCGCAGCTCAACATGACGCTCTGCGGGGCAGCAGGAAGCGGCACCGCCACTTCGCCGTTCAACATGACGCTCTGCGGGGCAGCAGGAAGCGGCACCGCCACTTCGCCGTTCAACATGACGCACTGCGGGGCAGCAGGAAGCGGCACCGCCACCTCGCCGTTCAACATGACGCACTGCGGGGCAGCAGGAAGCGGCACCGCCACCTGGTTGCTCACCATGACGCACTGCGGGGCACCAGGAAGCGGCACCGCCACTTCGCCGTTCAACATGACGCACTGCGAGGCAGCAGGAAGCGGCACCGCCACTTCGCCGCTCACCATGACGCACTGCGGGGCAGCAGGAAGCGGCACCGCCACCTCGCCGTTCAACATGACGCTCTGCGGGGCAGCAGGAAGCGGCACCCCCACCTCGCCGCTCACCATGAGGCACTGCGGGGCAGCAGGAAGCGGCACCGCCACCTCGCCGTTCAACATGACGCACTGCGGGGCAGGAGGAAGCGGCACCGCCACCTCGCCGCTCACCATGACGCACTGCTGGGCAGCAGGAAACGGCACCGCCACCTCGCCGCTCACCATGACGCACTGCTGGGCAGCAGGAAGCGGCACCGCCACCTCGCCGTTCAACATGACGCTCTGCGGGGCAGCAGGAAGCGGCACCGCCGCCGCTCAACATGACGCTCTGCGGGGCAGCAGGAAGCGGCACCGCCACTTCGCCGTTCAACATGACGCACTGCGAGGCAGCAAATAAGCAGCACCGCCACCCCGCCGTTCAACATGACGCACTGCGGGGCAGCAGGAAGCGGCACCGCCACCTCGCCGTTCAACATGACGCACTGCGGGGCAGCAGGAAGCGGCACTGCCACCTCGCCGCTCACCATGACGCACTGCTGGGCAGCAGGAAGCGGCACCGCCACCTCGCCGTTCAACACGACGCACTGCGGGGCAGCAGGAAGCGGCACCGCCAGCTCGCCGCCCAACATTACGCATTGCGGGGCAGCAGGAAGCGGCACCGCCACCTCGCCGTTCAACATGACGCACTGCGGGGCAGCAGGAAGCGGCACCGCCCCGTTCAACATGACGCACTGCGGGGCAGCAGGAAGCGGCACCGCCACCTCGCCGTTCAACATGACGCTCTGCGGGGCAGCAGGAAGCGACACCGCCACCTCGCCGTTCAACATGACGCACTGCGGGGCAGCAGGAAGCGGCACCGCCAGCTCGCCGCCCAACATTACGCATTGCGGGGCAGCAGGAAGCGGCACCGCCACCTCGCCGTTCAACATGACGCACTGCGGGGCAGCAGGAAGCGGCACCGCCCCGTTCAACATGACGCACTGCGGGGCAGCAGGAAGCGGCACCGCCACCTCGCCGTTCAACATGACGCTCTGCGGGGCAGCAGGAAGCGACACCGCCACCTCGCCGTTCAACATGACGCACTGCGGGGCAGCAGGACGCGGCACCGCCACCTCGCCGCTCACCATGACGCACTGCGGGGCAGCAGGAAGCGGCACCGCCACTTCGCCGTTCAACATGACGCACTGCGAGGCAGCAGGAAGCGGCACCGCCACCCCGCCGTTCAACATGACGCACTGCGGGGCAGCAGGAAGCGGCACCGCCACCTCGCCGTTCAACATGACGCACTGCGGGGCAGCAGGAAGCGGCACCGCCACCTCGCCGTTCAACATGACGCTCTGCGGGGCAGCAGGAAGCGGCACCGCCACCTCGCCGCTGACCATGACGCACTGCGGGGCAGCAGGAAGCGGCACCGCCACCTCGCCGTTCAACATGACGCACTGCGGGGCAGGAGGAAGCGGCACCGCCACCTCGCCGCTCACCATGACGCACTGCGGGGCAGCAGGAAGCGGCACCGCCACCTCGCCGCTCACCATGACGCACTGCTGTGCAGCAGGAAGCGGCACCGCCACCTCGCCGCTCAACATGACGCTCTGCGGGCCAGCAGGAAGCGGCACCGCCACCTCGCCGTTCAACATGACGCTCTGCGAGGCAGGAGGAAGCGGCACCGCCGCCTCGCCGTTCAACATGACGCACTGCGGGGCAGCAGGAAGCGGCAACGCCACCTCGCCGTTCAACATGACGCACTGCGGCGCAGCAGGAAGCGGCACCGCCACCTCGCCGTTCAACATGACGCTCTGCGGGGCAGCAGGAAGCGGCACCGCCACCTCGCCGTTCAACATGACGCACTGCGGGGCAGCAGGAAGCGGCACCGCCACCTCGCCGCTCACCATGACGCACTGCGGGGCAGCAGGAAGCGGCACCGCCACCTCGCCGTTCAACATGACGCTCTGCGGGGCAGCAGGAAGCGGCACCGCCACCTCGCCGTTCAACATGACGCACTGCCGGGCAGCAGGAAGCGGCACCGCCACCTCGCCGTTCAACATGACGCACTGCGGGGCAGCAGGAAGCGGCACCGCCACCTGGTTGCTCACCATGACGCACTGCGGGGCAGCAGGAAGCGGCACCGCCACCTAGCCGTTCAACATGACGCACTGCAGGGCAGCAGGAAGCGGCACCGCCACCTGGTTGCTCACCATGGCGCACTGCGGGGCAGCAGGAAGCGGCACCGCCACTTCGCCGTTCAACATGACGCACTCCGAGGCAGCAGGAAGCGGCACCGCCACTTCGCGGTTCAACAGGACGCACTGCGGGGCAGCAGGAAGCGGCACCGTGACCTCGCCGTTCAACATGACGCTCTGCGGGGCAGCAGGAAGCGGCACCGCCACCTCGCCGTTCAACATGACACTCTGAGTGGCAGCAGGAAGCGGCACCGCCACTTCGCCGTTCAATATGACGCACTGCGAGGCAGCAGGAAGCGGCACCGCCACCTCGCCGCTCAACATGACGCTTTGCGGGGCAGCAGGAAGCGGCACCGCCACTTCGCCGTTCAACATGACGCTCTGCGGGGCAGCAGGAAGCGGCATCGCCACCTCGCCGCTCAACCCGACATACTGCGGGGCAGCAGGAAGCGGCACCGCCACCTCGCCGCTCAACATGACGCTGTGCGGGGCAGCAGGAAGCGGCACCGCCACCTCGCCGTTCAACATGACGCTCTGCGGGGCAGCAGGAAGCGGCACCGCCACCTCGCCGCCCAACATTACGCACTGCGGGGCAGCAGGAAGCGGCACCGCCACCTGGTTGCTCACCATGACGCACTGCCTGGCACCAGGAAGCGGCACCGCCACTTCGCCGTTCAACATGACGCACTGCGAGGCAGCAGGAAGCGCCACCGCCACTTCGCCGCTCACCATGACGCACTGCGGGGCAGCAGGAAGCGGCACCGCCACTTCGCCGTTCAACATGACGCACTGCGAGGCAGCAGGAAGCGGCACTGCCACCCCGCCGTTCAACATGACGCACTGCGGGGCAGCAGGAAGCGGCACCGCCACCTCGCCGTTCAACATGACGCACTGCGGGGCAGCAGGAAGCGGCACCGCCACCTCGCCGTTCAACATGACGCACTGCGGGGCAGCAGGAAGCGGCACCGCCACCTCGCCGCTCACCATGACGCACTGCGGGGCAGCAGGAAGCGGCACCGCCACCTCGCCGTTCAACATGACGCACTGCTGGGCAGCAGGAAGCGGCACCGCCACCTCGCCGCTCACCATGACGCACTGCGGGGCAGCAGGAAGCGGCACCGCCACCTCGCCGCTCAACATGACGCACTGCGGGGCAGCAGGAAGCGGCACCGCCACCTCGCCGTTCAACATGACGCTCTGCGGGGCAGCAGGAAGCGGCACCGCCGCCGCTCAACATGACGCTCTGCGGGGCAGCAGGAAGCGGCACCGCCACTTCGCCGCTCACCATGACGCACTGCGGGGCAGCAGGAAGCGGCACCGCCACTTCGCCGTTCAACATGACGCACTGCGAGGCAGCAGGAAGCGGCACTGCCACCCCGCCGTTCAACATGACGCACTGCGGGGCAGCAGGAAGCGGCACCGCCACCTCACCGTTCAACATGACGCACTGCGGGGCAGCAGGAAGCGGCACCGCCACCTCGCCGTTCAACATGACGCTCTGCGGGGCAGCAGGAAGCGGCACCGCCACCTCGCCGCTCACCATGACGCACTGCGGGGCAGCAGGAAGCGGCACCGCCACCTCGCCGTTCAACATGACGCACTGCTGGGCAGCAGGAAGCGGCACCGCCACCTCGCCGCTCACCATGACGCACTGCGGGGCAGCAGGAAGCGGCACCGCCACCTCGCCGCTCAACATGACGCACTGCGGGGCAGCAGGAAGCGGCACCGCCACCTCGCCGTTCAACATGACGCTCTGCGGGGCAGCAGGAAGCGGCACCGCCGCCGCTCAACATGACGCTCTGCGGGGCAGCAGGAAGCGGCACCGCCACTTCGCCGTTAAACATGACGCACTGCGAGGCAGCAGGAAGCAGCACCGCCACCCCACCGTTCAACATGACGCACTGCGGGGCAGCAGGAAGCGGCACCGCCACCTCGCCGCTCACCATGACGCACTGCGGGGCAGCAGGAAGCGGCACCGCCATCTCGCCGTTCAACATGAAGCACTGCGGGGCAGCAGGAAGCGGCACCGCCACCTCGCCGTTCAACATGACGCTCTGCGGGGCAGCAGGAAGCGGCACCGCCACCTCGCCGCTCACCATGACGCACTGCGGGGCAGCAGGAAGCGGCACCGCCACCTCGCCGTTCAACATGACGCACTGCGGGGCAGCAGGAAGCGGCACCGCACCTCGCCGCTCACCATGACGCACTGCGGGGCAGCAGGAAGCGGCACCGCCACCTCGCCGCTCAACATGACGCACTGCGGGGCAGCAGGAAGCGGCACCGCCACTTCGCCGTTCAACATGACGCTCTGCGGGGCAGCAGGAAGCGGCACCGCCACTTCGCCGTTCAACATGACGCACTGCGGGGCAGCAGGAAGCGGCACCGCCACTTCGCCGTTCAACATGACGCACTGCGGGGCAGCAGGAAGCGGCACCGCCACCTCGCCGTTCAACATGAGTCACTGCGGGGCAGCAGGAAGCGGCACCGCCACCTCGCCGTTCAACATGACGCTCTGCGGGGCAGCAGGAAGCGGCACCGCCACCTCGCCGTTCAACATGACGCACTGCGGGGCAGCAGGAAGCGGCACCACCACCTCGCCGTTCAACATGACGCACTGCGGGGCAGCAGGAAGCGGCACCGCCACCTCGCCGCTCAACATGACGCTCTGCGGGGCAGCAGGAAGCGGCACTGCCAGCTCGCCTCTCAACATGACGCTCTGCGGGGCAGCAGGAAGCGGCACCGCCACTTCGCCGTTCAACATGACGCTCTGCGGGGCAGCAGGAAGCGGCATCGCCACCTCGCGGCTCAACATGACATACTGCGGGGCAGCAGGAAGCGGCACCGCTACCTCGCCGCTCAACATGACGCTCTGCGGGGCAGCAGGAAGCGGCACCGCCACCTCGCCGTTCAACATGACGCTCTGCGGGGCAGCAGGAAGCGGCACCGCCACCTCGCCGCCCAACATTACGCACTGCGGGGCAGCAGGAAGCGGCACCGCCACTTCTCCGTTCAACATGACGCACTGCGAGGCAGCAGGAAGCGGCACCGCCACTTCGCCGCTCACCATGACGCACTGCGGGGCAGCAGGAAGCGGCACCGCCACTTCGCCGTTCAACATGACGCACTGCGAGGCAGCAGGAAGCGGCACCGCCACCTCGCCGTTCAACATGACGCACTGCGGGGCAGCAGGAAGCGGCACCGCCACCTGGTTGCTCACCATGACGCACTGCGGGGCACCAGGAAGCGGCACCGCCACTTCGCCGTTCAACATGACGCACTGCGAGGCAGCAGGAAGCGGCACCGCCACTTCGCCGCTCACCATGACGCACTGCGGGGCAGCAGGAAGCGGCACAGCCACTTCGCCGTTCAACATGACGCACTGCGAGGCAGCAGGAAGCGGCACCGCCACCCCGCCGTTCACCATGACGCACTGCGGGCAGCAGGAAGCGGCACCGCCACCTCGCCGCTCACCATGACGCACTGCTGGGCAGCAGGAAGCGGCACCGCCACCTCGCTGCTCAACATGACGCTCTGCGGGGCAGCAGGAAGCGGCACCGCCACCTCGCCGTTCAACATGACGCTCTGCGGGGCAGCAGGAAGCGGCACCGCCGCCCCTCAACATGACGCTCTGCGGGGCAGCAGGAAGCGGCACCGCCACCTCGCCGCCCAACATTACGCACTGCGGGGCAGCAGGAAGCGGCACAGCCACCTGGTTGCTCACCATGACGCACTGCGGGGCAGCAGGAAGCGGCACCGCCACCTCGCCGTTCAACATGACGCACTGCAGGGCAGCAGGAAGCGGCACCGCCACCTGGTTGCTCACCATGACGCACTGCGAGGCAGCAGGAAGCGGCACTGCCACCCCGCCGTTCAACATGACGCACTGCGGGGCAGCAGGAAGCGGCACCGCCACCTCACCGTTCAACATGACGCACTGCGGGGCAGCAGGAAGCGGCACCGCCACCTCGCCGTTCAACATGACGCTCTGCGGGGCAGCAGGAAGCGGCACCGCCACCTCGCCGCTCACCATGACGCACTGCGGGGCAGCAGGAAGCGGCACCGCCACCTCGCCGTTCAACATGACGCACTGCTGGGCAGCAGGAAGCGGCACCGCCACCTCGCCGCTCACCATGACGCACTGCGGGGCAGCAGGAAGCGGCACCGCCACCTCGCCGCTCAACATGACGCACTGCGGGGCAGCAGGAAGCGGCACCGCCACCTCGCCGTTCAACATGACGCTCTGCGGGGCAGCAGGAAGCGGCACCGCCGCCGCTCAACATGACGCTCTGCGGGGCAGCAGGAAGCGGCACCGCCACTTCGCCGTTAAACATGACGCACTGCGAGGCAGCAGGAAGCAGCACCGCCACCCCACCGTTCAACATGACGCACTGCGGGGCAGCAGGAAGCGGCACCGCCACCTCGCCGCTCACCATGACGCACTGCGGGGCAGCAGGAAGCGGCACCGCCATCTCGCCGTTCAACATGAAGCACTGCGGGGCAGCAGGAAGCGGCACCGCCACCTCGCCGTTCAACATGACGCTCTGCGGGGCAGCAGGAAGCGGCACCGCCACCTCGCCGCTCACCATGACGCACTGCGGGGCAGCAGGAAGCGGCACCGCCACCTCGCCGTTCAACATGACGCACTGCGGGGCAGCAGGAAGCGGCACCGCACCTCGCCGCTCACCATGACGCACTGCGGGGCAGCAGGAAGCGGCACCGCCACCTCGCCGCTCAACATGACGCACTGCGGGGCAGCAGGAAGCGGCACCGCCACTTCGCCGTTCAACATGACGCTCTGCGGGGCAGCAGGAAGCGGCACCGCCACTTCGCCGTTCAACATGACGCACTGCGGGGCAGCAGGAAGCGGCACCGCCACTTCGCCGTTCAACATGACGCACTGCGGGGCAGCAGGAAGCGGCACCGCCACCTCGCCGTTCAACATGAGTCACTGCGGGGCAGCAGGAAGCGGCACCGCCACCTCGCCGTTCAACATGACGCTCTGCGGGGCAGCAGGAAGCGGCACCGCCACCTCGCCGTTCAACATGACGCACTGCGGGGCAGCAGGAAGCGGCACCACCACCTCGCCGTTCAACATGACGCACTGCGGGGCAGCAGGAAGCGGCACCGCCACCTCGCCGCTCAACATGACGCTCTGCGGGGCAGCAGGAAGCGGCACTGCCAGCTCGCCTCTCAACATGACGCTCTGCGGGGCAGCAGGAAGCGGCACCGCCACTTCGCCGTTCAACATGACGCTCTGCGGGGCAGCAGGAAGCGGCATCGCCACCTCGCGGCTCAACATGACATACTGCGGGGCAGCAGGAAGCGGCACCGCTACCTCGCCGCTCAACATGACGCTCTGCGGGGCAGCAGGAAGCGGCACCGCCACCTCGCCGTTCAACATGACGCTCTGCGGGGCAGCAGGAAGCGGCACCGCCACCTCGCCGCCCAACATTACGCACTGCGGGGCAGCAGGAAGCGGCACCGCCACTTCTCCGTTCAACATGACGCACTGCGAGGCAGCAGGAAGCGGCACCGCCACTTCGCCGCTCACCATGACGCACTGCGGGGCAGCAGGAAGCGGCACCGCCACTTCGCCGTTCAACATGACGCACTGCGAGGCAGCAGGAAGCGGCACCGCCACCTCGCCGTTCAACATGACGCACTGCGGGGCAGCAGGAAGCGGCACCGCCACCTGGTTGCTCACCATGACGCACTGCGGGGCACCAGGAAGCGGCACCGCCACTTCGCCGTTCAACATGACGCACTGCGAGGCAGCAGGAAGCGGCACCGCCACTTCGCCGCTCACCATGACGCACTGCGGGGCAGCAGGAAGCGGCACAGCCACTTCGCCGTTCAACATGACGCACTGCGAGGCAGCAGGAAGCGGCACCGCCACCCCGCCGTTCACCATGACGCACTGCGGGCAGCAGGAAGCGGCACCGCCACCTCGCCGCTCACCATGACGCACTGCTGGGCAGCAGGAAGCGGCACCGCCACCTCGCTGCTCAACATGACGCTCTGCGGGGCAGCAGGAAGCGGCACCGCCACCTCGCCGTTCAACATGACGCTCTGCGGGGCAGCAGGAAGCGGCACCGCCGCCCCTCAACATGACGCTCTGCGGGGCAGCAGGAAGCGGCACCGCCACCTCGCCGCCCAACATTACGCACTGCGGGGCAGCAGGAAGCGGCACAGCCACCTGGTTGCTCACCATGACGCACTGCGGGGCAGCAGGAAGCGGCACCGCCACCTCGCCGTTCAACATGACGCACTGCAGGGCAGCAGGAAGCGGCACCGCCACCTGGTTGCTCACCATGACGCACTGCGGGGCAGCAGGAAGCGGCACCGCCACTTCGCCGTTCAACATGACGCACTGCGAGGCAGCAGGAAGCGGCACCGTGACCTCGCCGTTCAACATGACGCTCTGCGGGGCAGCAGGAAGCGGCACCGCCACCTCGCCGTTCAACATGACGCTCTGAGGGGCAGCAGGAAGCGGCACCGCCACTTCGCCGTTCAACATGACGCACTGCGAGGCAGCAGGAAGCGGCACCGCCACCTCGCAGCTCAACATGACGCTCTGCGGGCAGCAGGAAGCGGCACCGCCACTTCGCCGTTCAACATGACGCTCTGCGGGGCAGCAGGAAGCGGCACCGCCACTTCGCCGTTCAACATGACGCACTGCGGGGCAGCAGGAAGCGGCACCGCCACCTCGCCGTTCAACATGACGCACTGCGGGGCAGCAGGAAGCGGCACCGCCACCTGGTTGCTCACCATGACGCACTGCGGGGCACCAGGAAGCGGCACCGCCACTTCGCCGTTCAACATGACGCACTGCGAGGCAGCAGGAAGCGGCACCGCCACTTCGCCGCTCACCATGACGCACTGCGGGGCAGCAGGAAGCGGCACCGCCACTTCGCCGTTCAACATGACGCACTGCGAGGCAGCAGGAAGTGGCACCGCCACCCCGCCGTTCAACATGACGCACTGCGGGGCAGCAGGAAGCGGCACCGCCATCTCGCCGTTCAACATGAAGCACTGCGGGGCAGCAGGAAGCGGCACCGCCACCTCGCCGTTCAACATGACGCTCTGCGGGGCAGCAGGAAGCGGCACCCCCACCTCGCCGCTCACCATGACGCACTGCGGGGCAGCAGGAAGCGGCACCGCCACCTCGCCGTTCAACATGACGCACTGCGGGGCAGGAGGAAGCGGCACCGCCACCTCGCCGCTCACCATGACGCACTGCGGGGCAGCAGGAAACGGCACCGCCACCTCGCCGCTCACCATGACGCACTGCTGGGCAGCAGGAAGCGGCACCGCCACCTCGCCGTTCAACATGACGCTCTGCGGGGCAGCAGGAAGCGGCACCGCCGCCGCTCAACATGACGCTCTGCGGGGCAGCAGGAAGCGGCACCGCCACTTCGCCGTTCAACATGACGCACTGCGAGGCAGCAAATAAGCAGCACCGCCACCCCGCCGTTCAACATGACGCACTGCGGGGCAGCAGGAAGCGGCACCGCCACCTCGCCGTTCAACATGACGCACTGCGGGGCAGCAGGAAGCGGCACTGCCACCTCGCCGCTCACCATGACGCACTGCTGGGCAGCAGGAAGCGGCACCGCCACCTCGCCGTTCAACACGACGCACTGCGGGGCAGCAGGAAGCGGCACCGCCAGCTCGCCGCCCAACATTACGCATTGCGGGGCAGCAGGAAGCGGCACCGCCACCTCGCCGCTCACCATGACGCACTGCGGGGCAGCAGGAAGCGGCACCCCCACCTCGCCGTTCAACATGACGCTCTGCGGGGCAGCAGGAAGCGGCACCGCCACCTCGCCGTTCAACATGACGCACTGCGGGGCAGCAGGAAGCGGCACCGCCCCGTTCAACATGACGCACTGCGGGGCAGCAGGAAGCGGCACCGCCACCTCGCCGTTCAACATGACGCTCTGCGGGGCAGCAGGAAGCGACACCGCCACCTCGCCGTTCAACATGACGCACTGCGGGGCAGCAGGAAGCGGCACCGCCACCTCGCCGCTCACCATGACGCACTGCGGGGCAGCAGGAAGCGGCACCGCCACTTCGCCGTTCAACATGACGCACTGCGAGGCAGCAGGAAGCGGCACCGCCACCCCGCCGTTCAACATGACGCACTGCCTGGCAGCAGGAAGCGGCACCGCCACCTCGCCGTTCAACATGACGCACTGCGGGGCAGCAGGAAGCGGCACCGCCACCTCGCCGTTCAACATGACGCTCTGCGGGGCAGCAGGAAGCGGCACCGCCACCTCGCCGCTGACCATGACGCACTGCGGGGCAGCAGGAAGCGGCACCGCCACCTCGCCGTTCAACATGACGCACTGCGGGGCAGGAGGAAGCGGCACCGCCACCTCGCCGCTCACCATGACGCACTGCGGGGCAGCAGGAAGCGGCACCGCCACCTCGCCGCTCACCATGACGCACTGCTGTGCAGCAGGAAGCGGCACCGCCACCTCGCCGCTCAACATGACGCTCTGCGGGCCAGCAGGAAGCGGCACCGCCACCTCGCCGTTCAACATGACGCTCTGCGGGGCAGCAGGAAGCGGCACCGCCACCTCGCCGTTCAACATGACGCACTGCGGGGCAGCAGGAAGCGGCACCGCCACCTCGCCGCTCACCATGACGCACTGCGGGGCAGCAGGAAGCGGCACCGCCACCTCGCCGTTCAACATGACGCTCTGCGGGGCAGCAGGAAGCGGCACCGCCACCTCGCCGTTGAACATGACGCACGGCCGGGCAGCAGGAAGCGGCACCGCCACCTCGCCGTTCAACATGACGCACTGCGGGGCAGCAGGAAGCGGCACCGCCACCTGGTTGCTCACCATGACGCACTGCGGGGCAGCAGGAAGCGGCACCGCCACCTAGCCGTTCAACATGACGCACTGCAGGGCAGCAGGAAGCGGCACCGCCACCTGGTTGCTCACCATGGCGCACTGCGGGGCAGCAGGAAGCGGCACCGCCACTTCGCCGTTCAACATGACGCACTCCGAGGCAGCAGGAAGCGGCACCGCCACTTCGCGGTTCAACAGGACGCACTGCGGGGCAGCAGGAAGCGGCACCGTGACCTCGCCGTTCAACATGACGCTCTGCGGGGCAGCAGGAAGCGGCACCGCCACCTCGCCGTTCAACATGACACTCTGAGGGGCAGCAGGAAGCGGCACCGCCACTTCGCCGTTCAATATGACGCACTGCGAGGCAGCAGGAAGCGGCACCGCCACCTCGCCGCTCAACATGACGCTCTGCGGGGCAGCAGGAAGCGGCACCGCCACATCGCCATTCAACATGACGCACTGCGAGGCAGCAGGAAGCGGCACCGCCACCTCGCAGCTCAACATGACGCTCTGCGGGGCAGCAGGAAGCGGCACCGTCACTTCGCCGTTCAACATGACGCTCTGCGGGGCAGCAGGAAGCGGCACCGCCACTTCGCCGTTCAACATGACGCACTGCGGGGCAGCAGGAAGCGGCACCGCCACCTCGCCGTTCAACATGACGCTCTGCAAGGCAGCAGGAAGCGGCACTGCCAGCTCGCCGCTCAACATGACGCTCTGCGGGGCAGCAGGAAGCGGCACCGCCACTTCGCCGTTCAACATGACGCTCTGCGGGGCAGCAGGAAGCGGCATCGCCACCTCGCCGCTCAACCCGACATACTGCGGGGCAGCAGGAAGCGGCACCGCCACCTCGCCGCTCAACATGACGCTGTGCGGGGCAGCAGGAAGCGGCACCGCCACCTCGCCGTTCAACATGACGCTCTGCGGGGCAGCAGGAAGCGGCACCGCCACCTCGCCGCCCAACATTACGCACTGCGGGGCAGCAGGAAGCGGCACCGCCACCTGGTTGCTCACCATGACGCACTGCGGGGCACCAGGAAGCGGCACCGCCACTTCGCCGTTCAACATGACGCACTGCGAGGCAGCAGGAAGCGCCACCGCCACTTCGCCGCTCACCATGACGCACTGCGGGGCAGCAGGAAGCGGCACCGCCACTTCGCCGTTCAACATGACGCACTGCGAGGCAGCAGGAAGCGGCACTGCCACCCCGCCGTTCAACATGACGCACTGCGGGGCAGCAGGAAGCGGCACCGCCACCTCGCCGTTCAACATGACGCACTGCGGGGCAGCAGGAAGCGGCACCGCCACCTCGCCGTTCAACATGACGCACTGCGGGGCAGCAGGAAGCGGCACCGCCACCTCGACGCTCACCATGACGCACTGCGGGGCAGCAGGAAGCGGCACCGCCACCTCGCCGTTCAACATGACGCACTGCTGGGCAGCAGGAAGCGGCACCGCCACCTCGCCGCTCACCATGACGCACTGCGGGGCAGCAGGAAGCGGCACCGCCACCTCGCCGCTCAACATGACGCACTGCGGGGCAGCAGGAAGCGGCACCGCCACCTCGCCGTTCAACATGACGCTCTGCGGGGCAGCAGGAAGCGGCACCGCCGCCGCTCAACATGACGCTCTGCGGGGCAGCAGGAAGCGGCACCGCCACTTCGCCGCTCACCATGACGCACTGCGGGGCAGCAGGAAGCGGCACCGCCACTTCGCCGTTCAACATGACGCACTGCGAGGCAGCAGGAAGCGGCACTGCCACCCCGCCGTTCAACATGACGCACTGCGGGGCAGCAGGAAGCGGCACCGCCACCTCACCGTTCAACATGACGCACTGCGGGGCAGCAGGAAGCGGCACCGCCACCTCGCCGTTCAACATGACGCTCTGCGGGGCAGCAGGAAGCGGCACCGCCACCTCGCCGCTCACCATGACGCACTGCGGGGCAGCAGGAAGCGGCACCGCCACCTCGCCGTTCAACATGACGCACTGCTGGGCAGCAGGAAGCGGCACCGCCACCTCGCCGCTCACCATGACGCACTGCGGGGCAGCAGGAAGCGGCACCGCCACCTCGCCGCTCAACATGACGCACTGCGGGGCAGCAGGAAGCGGCACCGCCACCTCGCCGTTCAACATGACGCTCTGCGGGGCAGCAGGAAGCGGCACCGCCGCCGCTCAACATGACGCTCTGCGGGGCAGCAGGAAGCGGCACCGCCACTTCGCCGTTAAACATGACGCACTGCGAGGCAGCAGGAAGCAGCACCGCCACCCCGCCGTTCAACATGACGCACTGCGGGGCAGCAGGAAGCGGCACCGCCACCTCGCCGCTCACCATGACGCACTGCGGGGCAGCAGGAAGCGGCACCGCCACCTCGCCGCTCAACATGACGCACTGCGGGGCAGCAGGAAGCGGCACCGCCACCTCGCCGTTCAACATGACGCTCTGCGGGGCAGCAGGAAGCGGCACCGCCGCCGCTCAACATGACGCTCTGCGGGGCAGCAGGAAGCGGCACCGCCACTTCGCCGCTCACCATGACGCACTGCGGGGCAGCAGGAAGCGGCACCGCCACTTCGCCGTTCAACATGACGCACTGCGAGGCAGCAGGAAGCGGCACTGCCACCCCGCCGTTCAACATGACGCACTGCGGGGCAGCAGGAAGCGGCACCGCCACTTCGCCGTTCAACATGACGCTCTGCGGGGCAGCAGGAAGCGGCATCGCCACCTCGCGGCTCAACATGACATACTGCGGGGCAGCAGGAAGCGGCACCGCTACCTCGCCGCTCAACATGACGCTCTGCGGGGCAGCAGGAAGCGGCACCGCCACCTCGCCGTTCAACATGACGCTCTGCGGGGCAGCAGGAAGCGGCACCGCCACCTCGCCGCCCAACATTACGCACTGCGGGGCAGCAGGAAGCGGCACCGCCACTTCTCCGTTCAACATGACGCACTGCGAGGCAGCAGGAAGCGGCACCGCCACTTCGCCGCTCACCATGACGCACTGCGGGGCAGCAGGAAGCGGCACCGCCACTTCGCCGTTCAACATGACGCACTGCGAGGCAGCAGGAAGCGGCACCGCCACCTCGCCGTTCAACATGACGCACTGCGGGGCAGCAGGAAGCGGCACCGCCACCTGGTTGCTCACCATGACGCACTGCGGGGCACCAGGAAGCGGCACCGCCACTTCGCCGTTCAACATGACGCACTGCGAGGCAGCAGGAAGCGGCACCGCCACTTCGCCGCTCACCATGACGCACTGCGGGGCAGCAGGAAGCGGCACAGCCACTTCGCCGTTCAACATGACGCACTGCGAGGCAGCAGGAAGCGGCACCGCCACCCCGCCGTTCACCATGACGCACTGCGGGCAGCAGGAAGCGGCACCGCCACCTCGCCGTTCAACATGCCGCTCTGCGGGGCAGCAGGAAGCGGCACCGCCACCTCGCCGCTCACCATGACGCACTGCTGGGCAGCAGGAAGCGGCACCGCCACCTCGCTGCTCAACATGACGCTCTGCGGGGCAGCAGGAAGCGGCACCGCCACCTCGCCGTTCAACATGACGCTCTGCGGGGCAGCAGGAAGCGGCACCGCCGCCCCTCAACATGACGCTCTGCGGGGCAGCAGGAAGCGGCACCGCCACCTCGCCGCCCAACATTACGCACTGCGGGGCAGCAGGAAGCGGCACAGCCACCTGGTTGCTCACCATGACGCACTGCGGGGCAGCAGGAAGCGGCACCGCCACCTCGCCGTTCAACATGACGCACTGCAGGGCAGCAGGAAGCAGCACCGCCACCTGGTTGCTCACCATGACGCACTGCGGGGCAGCAGGAAGCGGCACCGCCACTTCGCCGTTCAACATGACGCACTGCGAGGCAGCAGGAAGCGGCACCGTGACCTCGCCGTTCAACATGACGCTCTGCGGGGCAGCAGGAAGCGGCACCGCCACCTCGCCGTTCAACATGACGCTCTGAGGGGCAGCAGGAAGCGGCACCGCCACTTCGCCGTTCAACATGACGCACTGCGAGGCAGCAGGAAGCGGCACCGCCACCTCGCAGCTCAACATGACGCTCTGCGGGGCAGCAGAAAGCGGCACCGCCACTTCGCCGTTCAACATGACGCTCTGCGGGGCAGCAGGAAGCGGCACCGCCACTTCGCCGTTCAACATGACGCACTGCGGGGCAGCAGGAAGCGGCACCGCCACCTCGCCGTTCAACATGACGCACTGCGGGGCAGCAGGAAGCGGCACCGCCACCTGGTTGCTCACCATGACGCACTGCGGGGCACCAGGAAGCGGCACCGCCACTTCGCCGTTCAACATGACGCACTGCGAGGCAGCAGGAAGCGGCACCGCCACTTCGCCGCTCACCATGACGCACTGCGGGGCAGCAGGAAGCGGCACCGCCACTTCGCCGTTCAACATGACGCACTGCGAGGCAGCAGGAAGTGGCACCGCCACCCCGCCGTTCAACATGACGCACTGCGGGGCAGCAGGAAGCGGCACCGCCATCTCGCCGTTCAACATGAAGCACTGCGGGGCAGCAGGAAGCGGCACCGCCACCTCGCCGTTCAACATGACGCTCTGCGGGGCAGCAGGAAGCGGCACCCCCACCTCGCCGCTCACCATGACGCACTGCGGGGCAGCAGGAAGCGGCACCGCCACCTCGCCGTTCAACATGACGCACTGCGGGGCAGGAGGAAGCGGCACCGCCACCTCGCCGCTCACCATGACGCACTGCGGGGCAGCAGGAAACGGCACCGCCACCTCGCCGCTCACCATGACGCACTGCTGGGCAGCAGGAAGCGGCAGCGCCACCTCGCCGTTCAACATGACGCTCTGCGGGGCAGCAGGAAGCGGCACCGCCGCCGCTCAACATGACGCTCTGCGGGGCAGCAGGAAGCGGCACCGCCACTTCGCCGTTCAACATGACGCACTGCGAGGCAGCAAATAAGCAGCACCGCCACCCCGCCGTTCAACATGACGCACTGCGGGGCAGCAGGAAGCGGCACCGCCACCTCGCCGTTCAACATGACGCACTGCGGGGCAGCAGGAAGCGGCACTGCCACCTCGCCGCTCACCATGACGCACTGCTGGGCAGCAGGAAGCGGCACCGCCACCTCGCCGTTCAACACGACGCACTGCGGGGCAGCAGGAAGCGGCACCGCCAGCTCGCCGCCCAACATTACGCATTGCGGGGCAGCAGGAAGCGGCACCGCCACCTCGCCGTTCAACATGACGCACTGCGGGGCAGCAGGAAGCGGCACCGCCCCGTTCAACATGACGCACTGCGGGGCAGCAGGAAGCGGCACCGCCACCTCGCCGTTCAACATGACGCTCTGCGGGGCAGCAGGAAGCGACACCGCCACCTCGCCGTTCAACATGACGCACTGCGGGGCAGCAGGAAGCGGCACCGCCAGCTCGCCGCCCAACATTACGCATTGCGGGGCAGCAGGAAGCGGCACCGCCACCTCGCCGTTCAACATGACGCACTGCGGGGCAGCAGGAAGCGGCACCGCCCCGTTCAACATGACGCACTGCGGGGCAGCAGGAAGCGGCACCGCCACCTCGCCGTTCAACATGACGCTCTGCGGGGCAGCAGGAAGCGACACCGCCACCTCGCCGTTCAACATGACGCACTGCGGGGCAGCAGGACGCGGCACCGCCACCTCGCCGCTCACCATGACGCACTGCGGGGCAGCAGGAAGCGGCACCGCCACTTCGCCGTTCAACATGACGCACTGCGAGGCAGCAGGAAGCGGCACCGCCACCCCGCCGTTCAACATGACGCACTGCGGGGCAGCAGGAAGCGGCACCGCCACCTCGCCGTTCAACATGACGCACTGCGGGGCAGCAGGAAGCGGCACCGCCACCTCGCCGTTCAACATGACGCTCTGCGGGGCAGCAGGAAGCGGCACCGCCACCTCGCCGCTGACCATGACGCACTGCGGGGCAGCAGGAAGCGGCACCGCCACCTCGCCGTTCAACATGACGCACTGCGGGGCAGGAGGAAGCGGCACCGCCACCTCGCCGCTCACCATGACGCACTGCGGGGCAGCAGGAAGCGGCACCGCCACCTCGCCGCTCACCATGACGCACTGCTGTGCAGCAGGAAGCGGCACCGCCACCTCGCCGCTCAACATGACGCTCTGCGGGCCAGCAGGAAGCGGCACCGCCACCTCGCCGTTCAACATGACGCTCTGCGAGGCAGCAGGAAGCGGCACCGCCGCCTCGCCGTTCAACATGACGCACTGCGGGGCAGCAGGAAGCGGCACCGCCACCTCGCCGTTCAACATGACGCACTGCGGCGCAGCAGGAAGCGGCACCGCCACCTCGCCGTTCAACATGACGCTCTGCGGGGCAGCAGGAAGCGGCACCGCCACCTCGCCGTTCAACATGACGCACTGCGGGGCAGCAGGAAGCGGCACCGCCACCTCGCCGCTCACCATGACGCACTGCGGGGCAGCAGGAAGCGGCACCGCCACCTCGCCGTTCAACATGACGCTCTGCGGGGCAGCAGGAAGCGGCACCGCCACCTCGCCGTTCAACATGACGCACTGCCGGGCAGCAGGAAGCGGCACCGCCACCTCGCCGTTCAACATGACGCACTGCGGGGCAGCAGGAAGCGGCACCGCCACCTGGTTGCTCACCATGACGCACTGCGGGGCAGCAGGAAGCGGCACCGCCACCTAGCCGTTCAACATGACGCACTGCAGGGCAGCAGGAAGCGGCACCGCCACCTGGTTGCTCACCATGGCGCACTGCGGGGCAGCAGGAAGCGGCACCGCCACTTCGCCGTTCAACATGACGCACTCCGAGGCAGCAGGAAGCGGCACCGCCACTTCGCGGTTCAACAGGACGCACTGCGGGGCAGCAGGAAGCGGCACCGTGACCTCGCCGTTCAACATGACGCTCTGCGGGGCAGCAGGAAGCGGCACCGCCACCTCGCCGTTCAACATGACACTCTGAGGGGCAGCAGGAAGCGGCACCGCCACTTCGCCGTTCAATATGACGCACTGCGAGGCAGCAGGAAGCGGCACCGCCACCTCGCCGCTCAACATGACGCTCTGCGGGGCAGCAGGAAGCGGCACCGCCACATCGCCATTCAACATGACGCACTGCGAGGCAGCAGGAAGCGGCACCGCCACCTCGCAGCTCAACATGACGCTCTGCGGGGCAGCAGGAAGCGGCACCGTCACTTCGCCGTTCAACATGACGCTCTGCGGGGCAGCAGGAAGCGGCACCGCCACTTCGCCGTTCAACATGACGCACTGCGGGGCAGCAGGAAGCGGCACCGCCACCTCGCCGTTCAACATGACGCTCTGCAAGGCAGCAGGAAGCGGCACTGCCAGCTCGCCGCTCAACATGACGCTCTGCGGGGCAGCAGGAAGCGGCACCGCCACTTCGCCGTTCAACATGACGCTCTGCGGGGCAGCAGGAAGCGGCATCGCCACCTCGCCGCTCAACCCGACATACTGCGGGGCAGCAGGAAGCGGCACCGCCACCTCGCCGCTCAACATGACGCTGTGCGGGGCAGCAGGAAGCGGCACCGCCACCTCGCCGTCCAACATGATGCTCTGCGGGGCAGCAGGAAGCGGCACCGCCACCTCGCCGCCCAACATTACGCACTGCGGGGCAGCAGGAAGCGGCACCGCCACCTGGTTGCTCACCATGACGCACTGCGGGGCACCAGGAAGCGGCACCGCCACTTCGCCGTTCAACATGACGCACTGCGAGGCAGCAGGAAGCGCCACCGCCACTTCGCCGCTCACCATGACGCACTGCGGGGCAGCAGGAAGCGGCACCGCCACTTCGCCGTTCAACATGACGCACTGCGAGGCAGCAGGAAGCGGCACTGCCACCCCGCCGTTCAACATGACACACTGCGGGGCAGCAGGAAGCGGCACCGCCACCTCGCCGTTCAACATGACGCACTGCGGGGCAGCAGGAAGCGGCACCGCCACCTCGCCGTTCAACATGACGCACTGCGGGGCAGCAGGAAGCGGCACCGCCACCTCGCCGCTCACCATGACGCACTGCGGGGCAGCAGGAAGCGGCACCGCCACCTCGCCGTTCAACATGACGCACTGCTGGGCAGCAGGAAGCGGCACCGCCACCTCGCCGCTCACCATGACGCACTGCGGGGCAGCAGGAAGCGGCACCGCCACCTCGCCGCTCAACATGACGCACTGCGGGGCAGCAGGAAGCGGCACCGCCACCTCGCCGTTCAACATGACGCTCTGCGGGGCAGCAGGAAGCGGCACCGCCGCCGCTCAACATGACGCTCTGCGGGGCAGCAGGAAGCGGCACCGCCACTTCGCCGCTCACCATGACGCACTGCGGGGCAGCAGGAAGCGGCACCGCCACTTCGCCGTTCAACATGACGCACTGCGAGGCAGCAGGAAGCGGCACTGCCACCCCGCCGTTCAACATGACGCACTGCGGGGCAGCAGGAAGCGGCACCGCCACCTCACCGTTCAACATGACGCACTGCGGGGCAGCAGGAAGCGGCACCGCCACCTCGCCGTTCAACATGACGCTCTGCGGGGCAGCAGGAAGCGGCACCGCCACCTCGCCGCTCACCATGACGCACTGCGGGGCAGCAGGAAGCGGCACCGCCACCTCGCCGTTCAACATGACGCACTGCTGGGCAGCAGGAAGCGGCACCGCCACCTCGCCGCTCACCATGACGCACTGCGGGGCAGCAGGAAGCGGCACCGCCACCTCGCCGCTCAACATGACGCACTGCGGGGCAGCAGGAAGCGGCACCGCCACCTCGCCGTTCAACATGACGCTCTGCGGGGCAGCAGGAAGCGGCACCGCCGCCGCTCAACATGACGCTCTGCGGGGCAGCAGGAAGCGGCACCGCCACTTCGCCGTTAAACATGACGCACTGCGAGGCAGCAGGAAGCAGCACCGCCACCCCGCCGTTCAACATGACGCACTGCGGGGCAGCAGGAAGCGGCACCGCCACCTCGCCGCTCACCATGACGCACTGCGGGGCAGCAGGAAGCGGCACCGCCATCTCGCCGTTCAACATGAAGCACTGCGGGGCAGCAGGAAGCGGCACCGCCACCTCGCCGTTCAACATGACGCTCTGCGGGGCAGCAGGAAGCGGCACCGCCACCTCGCCGCTCACCATGACGCACTGCGGGGCAGCAGGAAGCGGCACCGCCACCTCGCCGTTCAACATGACGCACTGCGGGGCAGCAGGAAGCGGCACCGCACCTCGCCGCTCACCATGACGCACTGCGGGGCAGCAGGAAGCGGCACCGCCACCTCGCCGCTCAACATGACGCACTGCGGGGCAGCAGGAAGCGGCACCGCCACTTCGCCGTTCAACATGACGCTCTGCGGGGCAGCAGGAAGCGGCACCGCCACTTCGCCGTTCAACATGACGCACTGCGGGGCAGCAGGAAGCGGCACCGCCACTTCGCCGTTCAACATGACGCACTGCGGGGCAGCAGGAAGCGGCACCGCCACCTCGCCGTTCAACATGAGTCACTGCGGGGCAGCAGGAAGCGGCACCGCCACCTCGCCGTTCAACATGACGCTCTGCGGGGCAGCAGGAAGCGGCACCGCCACCTCGCCGTTCAACATGACGCACTGCGGGGCAGCAGGAAGCGGCACCACCACCTCGCCGTTCAACATGACGCACTGCGGGGCAGCAGGAAGCGGCACCGCCACCTCGCCGCTCAACATGACGCTCTGCGGGGCAGCAGGAAGCGGCACTGCCAGCTCGCCGCTCAACATGACGCTCTGCGGGGCAGCAGGAAGCGGCACCGCCACTTCGCCGTTCAACATGACGCTCTGCGGGGCAGCAGGAAGCGGCATCGCCACCTCGCGGCTCAACATGACATACTGCGGGGCAGCAGGAAGCGGCACCGCTACCTCGCCGCTCAACATGACGCTCTGCGGGGCAGCAGGAAGCGGCACCGCCACCTCGCCGTTCAACATGACGCTCTGCGGGGCAGCAGGAAGCGGCACCGCCACCTCGCCGCCCAACATTACGCACTGCGGGGCAGCAGGAAGCGGCACCGCCACTTCTCCGTTCAACATGACGCACTGCGAGGCAGCAGGAAGCGGCACCGCCACTTCGCCGCTCACCATGACGCACTGCGGGGCAGCAGGAAGCGGCACCGCCACTTCGCCGTTCAACATGACGCACTGCGAGGCAGCAGGAAGCGGCACCGCCACCTCGCCGTTCAACATGACGCACTGCGGGGCAGCAGGAAGCGGCACCGCCACCTGGTTGCTCACCATGACGCACTGCGGGGCACCAGGAAGCGGCACCGCCACTTCGCCGTTCAACATGACGCACTGCGAGGCAGCAGGAAGCGGCACCGCCACTTCGCCGCTCACCATGACGCACTGCGGGGCAGCAGGAAGCGGCACAGCCACTTCGCCGTTCAACATGACGCACTGCGAGGCAGCAGGAAGCGGCACCGCCACCCCGCCGTTCACCATGACGCACTGCGGGCAGCAGGAAGCGGCACCGCCACCTCGCCGTTCAACATGCCGCTCTGCGGGGCAGCAGGAAGCGGCACCGCCACCTCGCCGCTCACCATGACGCACTGCTGGGCAGCAGGAAGCGGCACCGCCACCTCGCTGCTCAACATGACGCTCTGCGGGGCAGCAGGAAGCGGCACCGCCACCTCGCCGTTCAACATGACGCTCTGCGGGGCAGCAGGAAGCGGCACCGCCGCCCCTCAACATGACGCTCTGCGGGGCAGCAGGAAGCGGCACCGCCACCTCGCCGCCCAACATTACGCACTGCGGGGCAGCAGGAAGCGGCACAGCCACCTGGTTGCTCACCATGACGCACTGCGGGGCAGCAGGAAGCGGCACCGCCACCTCGCCGTTCAACATGACGCACTGCAGGGCAGCAGGAAGCGGCACCGCCACCTGGTTGCTCACCATGACGCACTGCGGGGCAGCAGGAAGCGGCACCGCCACTTCGCCGTTCAACATGACGCACTGCGAGGCAGCAGGAAGCGGCACCGTGACCTCGCCGTTCAACATGACGCTCTGCGGGGCAGCAGGAAGCGGCACCGCCACCTCGCCGTTCAACATGACGCTCTGAGGGGCAGCAGGAAGCGGCACCGCCACTTCGCCGTTCAACATGACGCACTGCGAGGCAGCAGGAAGCGGCACCGCCACCTCGCAGCTCAACATGACGCTCTGCGGGGCAGCAGGAAGCGGCACCGCCACTTCGCCGTTCAACATGACGCTCTGCGGGGCAGCAGGAAGCGGCACCGCCACTTCGCCGTTCAACATGACGCACTGCGGGGCAGCAGGAAGCGGCACCGCCACCTCGCCGTTCAACATGACGCACTGCGGGGCAGCAGGAAGCGGCACCGCCACCTGGTTGCTCACCATGACGCACTGCGGGGCACCAGGAAGCGGCACCGCCACTTCGCCGTTCAACATGACGCACTGCGAGGCAGCAGGAAGCGGCACCGCCACTTCGCCGCTCACCATGACGCACTGCGGGGCAGCAGGAAGCGGCACCGCCACTTCGCCGTTCAACATGACGCACTGCGAGGCAGCAGGAAGTGGCACCGCCACCCCGCCGTTCAACATGACGCACTGCGGGGCAGCAGGAAGCGGCACCGCCATCTCGCCGTTCAACATGAAGCACTGCGGGGCAGCAGGAAGCGGCACCGCCACCTCGCCGTTCAACATGACGCTCTGCGGGGCAGCAGGAAGCGGCACCCCACCTCGCCGCTCACCATGACGCACTGCGGGGCAGCAGGAAGCGGCACCGCCACCTCGCCGTTCAACATGACGCACTGCGGGGCAGGAGGAAGCGGCACCGCCACCTCGCCGCTCACCATGACGCACTGCGGGGCAGCAGGAAACGGCACCGCCACCTCGCCGCTCACCATGACGCACTGCTGGGCAGCAGGAAGCGGCACCGCCACCTCGCCGTTCAACATGACGCTCTGCGGGGCAGCAGGAAGCGGCACCGCCGCCGCTCAACATGACGCTCTGCGGGGCAGCAGGAAGCGGCACCGCCACTTCGCCGTTCAACATGACGCACTGCGAGGCAGCAAATAAGCAGCACCGCCACCCCGCCGTTCAACATGACGCACTGCGGGGCAGCAGGAAGCGGCACCGCCACCTCGCCGTTCAACATGACGCACTGCGGGGCAGCAGGAAGCGGCACTGCCACCTCGCCGCTCACCATGACGCACTGCTGGGCAGCAGGAAGCGGCACCGCCACCTCGCCGTTCAACACGACGCACTGCGGGGCAGCAGGAAGCGGCACCGCCAGCTCGCCGCCCAACATTACGCATTGCGGGGCAGCAGGAAGCGGCACCGCCACCTCGCCGCTCACCATGACGCACTGCGGGGCAGCAGGAAGCGGCACCCCCACCTCGCCGTTCAACATGACGCTCTGCGGGGCAGCAGGAAGCGGCACCGCCACCTCGCCGTTCAACATGACGCACTGCGGGGCAGCAGGAAGCGGCACCGCCCCGTTCAACATGACGCACTGCGGGGCAGCAGGAAGCGGCACCGCCACCTCGCCGTTCAACATGACGCTCTGCGGGGCAGCAGGAAGCGACACCGCCACCTCGCCGTTCAACATGACGCACTGCGGGGCAGCAGGAAGCGGCACCGCCACCTCGCCGCTCACCATGACGCACTGCGGGGCAGCAGGAAGCGGCACCGCCACTTCGCCGTTCAACATGACGCACTGCGAGGCAGCAGGAAGCGGCACCGCCACCCCGCCGTTCAACATGACGCACTGCGGGGCAGCAGGAAGCGGCACCGCCACCTCGCCGTTCAACATGACGCACTGCGGGGCAGCAGGAAGCGGCACCGCCACCTCGCCGTTCAACATGACGCTCTGCGGGGCAGCAGGAAGCGGCACCGCCACCTCGCCGCTGACCATGACGCACTGCGGGGCAGCAGGAAGCGGCACCGCCACCTCGCCGTTCAACATGACGCACTGCGGGGCAGGAGGAAGCGGCACCGCCACCTCGCCGCTCACCATGACGCACTGCGGGGCAGCAGGAAGCGGCACCGCCACCTCGCCGCTCACCATGACGCACTGCTGTGCAGCAGGAAGCGGCACCGCCACCTCGCCGCTCAACATGACGCTCTGCGGGCCAGCAGGAAGCGGCACCGCCACCTCGCCGTTCAACATGACGCTCTGCGAGGCAGCAGGAAGCGGCACCGCCGCCTCGCCGTTCAACATGACGCACTGCGGGGCAGCAGGAAGCGGCACCGCCACCTCGCCGTTCAACATGACGCACTGCGGCGCAGCAGGAAGCGGCACCGCCACCTCGCCGTTCAACATGACGCTCTGCGGGGCAGCAGGAAGCGGCACCGCCACCTCGCCGTTCAACATGACGCACTGCGGGGCAGCAGGAAGCGGCACCGCCACCTCGCCGCTCACCATGACGCACTGCGGGGCAGCAGGAAGCGGCACCGCCACCTCGCCGTTCAACATGACGCTCTGCGGGGCAGCAGGAAGCGGCACCGCCACCTCGCCGTTCAACGTGACGCACTGCCGGGCAGCAGGAAGCGGCACCGCCACCTCGCCGTTCAACATGACGCACTGCGGGGCAGCAGGAAGCGGCACCGCCACCTGGTTGCTCACCATGACGCACTGCGGGGCAGCAGGAAGCGGCACCGCCACCTAGCCGTTCAACATGACGCACTGCAGGGCAGCAGGAAGCGGCACCGCCACCTGGTTGCTCACCATGGCGCACTGCGGGGCAGCAGGAAGCGGCACCGCCACTTCGCCGTTCAACATGACGCACTCCGAGGCAGCAGGAAGCGGCACCGCCACTTCGCGGTTCAAAAGGACGCACTGCGGGGCAGCAGGAAGCGGCACCGTGACCTCGCCGTTCAACATGACGCTCTGCGGGGCAGCAGGAAGCGGCACCGCCACCTCGCCGTTCAACATGACACTCTGAGGGGCAGCAGGAAGCGGCACCGCCACTTCGCCGTTCAATATGACGCACTGCGAGGCAGCAGGAAGCGGCACCGCCACCTCGCCGCTCAACATGACGCTCTGCGGGGCAGCAGGAAGCGGCACCGCCACATCGCCATTCAACATGACGCACTGCGAGGCAGCAGGAAGCGGCACCGCCACCTCGCAGCTCAACATGACGCTCTGCGGGGCAGCAGGAAGCGGCACCGTCACTTCGCCGTTCAACATGACGCTCTGCGGGGCAGCAGGAAGCGGCACCGCCACTTCGCCGTTCAACATGACGCACTGCGGGGCAGCAGGAAGCGGCACCGCCACCTCGCCGTTCAACATGACGCTCTGCAAGGCAGCAGGAAGCGGCACTGCCAGCTCGCCGCTCAACATGACGCTCTGCGGGGCAGCAGGAAGCGGCACCGCCACTTCGCCGTTCAACATGACGCTCTGCGGGGCAGCAGGAAGCGGCATCGCCACCTCGCCGCTCAACCCGACATACTGCGGGGCAGCAGGAAGCGGCACCGCCACCTCGCCGCTCAACATGACGCTGTGCGGGGCAGCAGGAAGCGGCACCGCCACCTCGCCGTTCAACATGACGCTCTGCGGGGCAGCAGGAAGCGGCACCGCCACCTCGCCGCCCAACATTACGCACTGCGGGGCAGCAGGAAGCGGCACCGCCACCTGGTTGCTCACCATGACGCACTGCGGGGCACCAGGAAGCGGCACCGCCACTTCGCCGTTCAACATGACGCACTGCGAGGCAGCAGGAAGCGCCACCGCCACTTCGCCGCTCACCATGACGCACTGCGGGGCAGCAGGAAGCGGCACCGCCACTTCGCCGTTCAACATGACGCACTGCGAGGCAGCAGGAAGCGGCACTGCCACCCCGCCGTTCAACATGACGCACTGCGGGGCAGCAGGAAGCGGCACCGCCACCTCGCCGTTCAACATGACGCACTGCGGGGCAGCAGGAAGCGGCACCGCCACCTCGCCGTTCAACATGACGCACTGCGGGGCAGCAGGAAGCGGCACCGCCACCTCGCCGCTCACCATGACGCACTGCGGGGCAGCAGGAAGCGGCACCGCCACCTCGCCGTTCAACATGACGCACTGCTGGGCAGCAGGAAGCGGCACCGCCACCTCGCCGCTCACCATGACGCACTGCGGGGCAGCAGGAAGCGGCACCGCCACCTCGCCGCTCAACATGACGCACTGCGGGGCAGCAGGAAGCGGCACCGCCACCTCGCCGTTCAACATGACGCTCTGCGGGGCAGCAGGAAGCGGCACCGCCGCCGCTCAACATGACGCTCTGCGGGGCAGCAGGAAGCGGCACCGCCACTTCGCCGCTCACCATGACGCACTGCGGGGCAGCAGGAAGCGGCACCGCCACTTCGCCGTTCAACATGACGCACTGCGAGGCAGCAGGAAGCGGCACTGCCACCCCGCCGTTCAACATGACGCACTGCGGGGCAGCAGGAAGCGGCACCGCCACCTCACCGTTCAACATGACGCACTGCGGGGCAGCAGGAAGCGGCACCGCCACCTCGCCGTTCAACATGACGCTCTGCGGGGCAGCAGGAAGCGGCACCGCCACCTCGCCGCTCACCATGACGCACTGCGGGGCAGCAGGAAGCGGCACCGCCACCTCGCCGTTCAACATGACGCACTGCTGGGCAGCAGGAAGCGGCACCGCCACCTCGCCGCTCACCATGACGCACTGCGGGGCAGCAGGAAGCGGCACCGCCACCTCGCCGCTCAACATGACGCACTGCGGGGCAGCAGGAAGCGGCACCGCCACCTCGCCGTTCAACATGACGCTCTGCGGGGCAGCAGGAAGCGGCACCGCCGCCGCTCAACATGACGCTCTGCGGGGCAGCAGGAAGCGGCACCGCCACTTCGCCGTTAAACATGACGCACTGCGAGGCAGCAGGAAGCAGCACCGCCACCCCGCCGTTCAACATGACGCACTGCGGGGCAGCAGGAAGCGGCACCGCCACCTCGCCGCTCACCATGACGCACTGCGGGGCAGCAGGAAGCGGCACCGCCACCTCGCCGCTCAACATGACGCACTGCGGGGCAGCAGGAAGCGGCACCGCCACCTCGCCGTTCAACATGACGCTCTGCGGGGCAGCAGGAAGCGGCACCGCCGCCGCTCAACATGACGCTCTGCGGGGCAGCAGGAAGCGGCACCGCCACTTCGCCGTTCAACATGACGCACTGCGAGGCAGCAGGAAGCGGCACTGCCACCCCGCCGTTCAACATGACGCACTGCGGGGCAGCAGGAAGCGGCACCGCCACCTCGCCGTTCAACATGACGCACTGCGGGGCAGCAGGAAGCGGCACCGCCACCTCGCCGTTCAACATGACGCTCTGCGGGGCAGCAGGAAGCGGCACCGCCACCTCGCCGCTCACCATGACGCACTGCGGGGCAGCAGGAAGCGGCACCGCCACCTCGCCGTTCAACATGACGCACTGCTGGGCAGCAGGAAGCGGCACCGCCACCTCGCCGCTCACCATGACGCACTGCGGGGCAGCAGGAAGCGGCACCGCCACCTCGCCGCTCAACATGACGCACTGCGGGGCAGCAGGAAGCGGCACCGCCGCCGCTCAACATGACGCTCTGCGGGGCAGCAGGAAGCGGCACCGCCACTTCGCCGTTCAACATGACGCACTGCGAGGCAGCAGGAAGCAGCACCGCCACCCCGCCGTTCAACATGACGCTCTGCGGGGCAGCAGGAAGCGGCACCGCCACCTCGCCGCTCACCATGACGCACTGCGGGGCAGCAGGAAGCGGCACCGCCACCTCGCCGTTCAACATGACGCTCTGCGGGGCAGCAGGAAGCGGCACCGCCGCCGCTCAACATGACGCTCTGCGGGGCAGCAGGAAGCGGCACCGCCACTTCGCCGTTCAACATGACGCACTGCGAGGCAGCAGGAAGCAGCACCGTCACCCCGCCGTTCAACATGACGCACTGCGGGGCAGCAGGAAGCGGCACCGCCACCTCGCCGCTCACCATGACGCACTGCGGGGCAGCAGGAAGCGGCACCGCCACCTCGCCGCTCAACATGACGCACTGCGGGGCAGCAGGAAGCGGCACCGCCACCTCGCCGTTCAACATGACGCTCTGCGGGGCAGCAGGAAGCGGCACCGCCGCCGCTCAACATGACGCTCTGCGGGGCAGCAGGAAGCGGCACCGCCACTTCGCCGCTCACCATGACGCACTGCGGGGCAGCAGGAAGCGGCACTGCCACCTCGCCGTTCAACATGACGCACTGCGGGGCAGCAGGAAGCGGCACCGCCACCTCGCCGTTCAACATGACGCTCTGCGGGGCAGCAGGAAGCGGCACCGCCACCTCGCCGCTCACCATGACGCACTGCGGGGCAGCAGGAAGCGGCACCGCCACCTCGCCGTTCAACATGACGCACTGCTGGGCAGCAGGAAGCGGCACCGCCACCTCGCCGCTCACCATGACGCACTGCGGGGCAGCAGGAAGCGGCACCGCCACCTCGCCGCTCAACATGACGCACTGCGGGGCAGCAGGAAGCGGCACCGCCGCCGCTCAACATGACGCTCTGCGGGGCAGCAGGAAGCGGCACCGCCACTTCGCCGTTCAACATGACGCACTGCGGGGCAGCAGGAAGCGGCACTGCCACCTCGCCGCTCACCATGACGCACTGCTGGGCAGCAGGAAGCGGCACCGCCACCTCGCCGTTCAACATGACGCACTGCGGGGCAGCAGGAAGCGGCACCGCCACCCCGCCGCTCAACATGACGCACTGCGGGGCAGCAGGAAGCGGCACCGCCAGCTCGCCGCCCAACATTACGCACTGCGGGGCAGCAGGAAGCGGCACCGCCACCTCGCCGCTCACCATGACGCAATGCGGGGCAGCAGGAAGCGGCACCGCCACTTCGCCGTTCAAAATGACGCTCTGCGGGGCAGCAGGAAGCGGCACCGCCACCTCGCCGTTCAACATGACGCACTGCGGGGCAGCAGGAAGCGGCACCGCCACCTCGCCGTTCAACATGACGCACTGCGGGGCAGCAGGAAGCGGCACCGCCACCTCGCCGTTCAACATGACGCTCTGCGGGGCAGCAGGAAGCGGCACCGCCACCTCGCCGTTCAACATGACGCACTGCGGGGCAGCAGGAAGCGGCACCGCCACCTCGCCGTTCAACATGACGCTCTGCGGGGCAGCAGGAAGCGGCACCGCCACCTCGCCGTTCAACATGACGCACTGCCGGGCAGCAGGAAGCGGCACTGCCACCTCGCCGCTCACCATGACGCACTGCTGGGCAGCAGGAAGCGGCACCGCCACCTCGCCGTTCAACATGACGCACTGCGGGGCAGCAGGAAGCGGCACCGCCACCCCGCCGCTCAACATGACGCACTGCGGGGCAGCAGGAAGCGGCACCGCCAGCTCGCCGCCCAACATTACGCACTGCGGGGCAGCAGGAAGCGGCACCGCCACCTCGCCGCTCACCATGACGCAATGCGGGGCAGCAGGAAGCGGCACCGCCACTTCGCCGTTCAAAATGACGCTCTGCGGGGCAGCAGGAAGCGGCACCGCCACCTCGCCGTTCAACATGACGCACTGCGGGGCAGCAGGAAGCGGCACCGCCACCTCGCCGTTCAACATGACGCACTGCGGGGCAGCAGGAAGCGGCACCGCCACCTCGCCGTTCAACATGACGCTCTGCGGGGCAGCAGGAAGCGGCACCGCCACCTCGCCGTTCAACATGACGCACTGCGGGGCAGCAGGAAGCGGCACCGCCACCTCGCCGTTCAACATGACGCTCTGCGGGGCAGCAGGAAGCGGCACCGCCACCTCGCCGCTCAACATGACGCACTGCGGGGCAGCAGGAAGCGGCACCGCCACCTCGCCGTTCAACATGACGCTCTGCGGGGCAGCAGGAAGCGGCACCGCCGCCGCTCAACATGACGCTCTGCGGGGCAGCAGGAAGCGGCACCGCCACTTCGCCGCTCACCATGACGCACTGCGGGGCAGCAGGAAGCGGCACTGCCACCTCGCCGTTCAACATGACGCACTGCGGGGCAGCAGGAAGCGGCACCGCCACCTCGCCGTTCAACATGACGCTCTGCGGGGCAGCAGGAAGCGGCACCGCCACCTCGCCGCTCACCATGACGCACTGCGGGGCAGCAGGAAGCGGCACCGCCACCTCGCCGTTCAACATGACGCACTGCTGGGCAGCAGGAAGCGGCACCGCCACCTCGCCGCTCACCATGACGCACTGCGGGGCAGCAGGAAGCGGCACCGCCACCTCGCCGCTCAACATGACGCACTGCGGGGCAGCAGGAAGCGGCACCGCCGCCGCTCAACATGACGCTCTGCGGGGCAGCAGGAAGCGGCACCGCCACTTCGCCGTTCAACATGACGCACTGCGGGGCAGCAGGAAGCGGCACTGCCACCTCGCCGCTCACCATGACGCACTGCTGGGCAGCAGGAAGCGGCACCGCCACCTCGCCGTTCAACATGACGCACTGCGGGGCAGCAGGAAGCGGCACCGCCACCCCGCCGCTCAACATGACGCACTGCGGGGCAGCAGGAAGCGGCACCGCCAGCTCGCCGCCCAACATTACGCACTGCGGGGCAGCAGGAAGCGGCACCGCCACCTCGCCGCTCACCATGACGCAATGCGGGGCAGCAGGAAGCGGCACCGCCACTTCGCCGTTCAAAATGACGCTCTGCGGGGCAGCAGGAAGCGGCACCGCCACCTCGCCGTTCAACATGACGCACTGCGGGGCAGCAGGAAGCGGCACCGCCACCTCGCCGTTCAACATGACGCACTGCGGGGCAGCAGGAAGCGGCACCGCCACCTCGCCGTTCAACATGACGCTCTGCGGGGCAGCAGGAAGCGGCACCGCCACCTCGCCGTTCAACATGACGCACTGCGGGGCAGCAGGAAGCGGCACCGCCACCTCGCCGTTCAACATGACGCTCTGCGGGGCAGCAGGAAGCGGCACCGCCACCTCGCCGTTCAACATGACGCACTGCCGGGCAGCAGGAAGCGGCACCGCCACCTCGCCGTTCAACATGACGCACTGCGGGGCAGCAGGAAGCGGCACCGCCACCTCGCCGCTCACCATGACGCACTGCGGGGCAGCAGGAAGCGGCACCGCCACCTCGCCGTTCAACATGACGCTCTGCGGGGCAGCAGGAAGCGGCACCGCCGCCGCTCAACATGACGCTCTGCGGGGCAGCAGGAAGCGGCACCGCCACTTCGCCGCTCACCATGACGCACTGCGGGGCAGCAGGAAGCGGCACTGCCACCTCGCCGTTCAACATGACGCACTGCGGGGCAGCAGGAAGCGGCACCGCCACCTCGCCGTTCAACATGACGCTCTGCGGGGCAGCAGGAAGCGGCACCGCCACCTCGCCGCTCACCATGACGCACTGCGGGGCAGCAGGAAGCGGCACCGCCACCTCGCCGTTCAACATGACGCACTGCTGGGCAGCAGGAAGCGGCACCGCCACCTCGCCGCTCACCATGACGCACTGCGGGGCAGCAGGAAGCGGCACCGCCACCTCGCCGCTCAACATGACGCACTGCGGGGCAGCAGGAAGCGGCACCGCCGCCGCTCAACATGACGCTCTGCGGGGCAGCAGGAAGCGGCACCGCCACTTCGCCGTTCAACATGACGCACTGCGGGGCAGCAGGAAGCGGCACTGCCACCTCGCCGCTCACCATGACGCACTGCTGGGCAGCAGGAAGCGGCACCGCCACCTCGCCGTTCAACATGACGCACTGCGGGGCAGCAGGAAGCGGCACCGCCACCCCGCCGCTCAACATGACGCACTGCGGGGCAGCAGGAAGCGGCACCGCCAGCTCGCCGCCCAACATTACGCACTGCGGGGCAGCAGGAAGCGGCACCGCCACCTCGCCGCTCACCATGACGCAATGCGGGGCAGCAGGAAGCGGCACCGCCACTTCGCCGTTCAAAATGACGCTCTGCGGGGCAGCAGGAAGCGGCACCGCCACCTCGCCGTTCAACATGACGCACTGCGGGGCAGCAGGAAGCGGCACCGCCACCTCGCCGTTCAACATGACGCACTGCGGGGCAGCAGGAAGCGGCACCGCCACCTCGCCGTTCAACATGACGCTCTGCGGGGCAGCAGGAAGCGGCACCGCCACCTCGCCGTTCAACATGACGCACTGCGGGGCAGCAGGAAGCGGCACCGCCACCTCGCCGTTCAACATGACGCTCTGCGGGGCAGCAGGAAGCGGCACCGCCACCTCGCCGTTCAACATGACGCACTGCCGGGCAGCAGGAAGCGGCACCGCCACCTCGCCGTTCAACATGACGCACTGCGGGGCAGCAGCAAGCGGCACCGCCACCTGGTTGCTCACCATGACGCACTGCGGGGCAGCAAGAAGCGGCACCGCCATCTGGTTGCTCACCGTGACGCACTGCGGGGCAGCAGGAAGCGGCACCGCCACTTCGCCGTTCAACATGACGCACTCCGAGGCAGCAGGAAGCGGCACCGCCACCTCGCCGTTCAACCTGACGCACTGCGGGGCAGCAGGAAGCGGCACCGCCACCTGGTTGCTCACCATGACGCACTGCGGGGCAGCAGGAAGCGGCACCGCCACCTAGCCGTTCAACATGACGCACTGCAGGGCAGCAGGAAGCGGCACCGCCACCTGGTTGCTCACCGTGACGCACTGCGGGGCAGCAGGAAGCGGCACCGCCACTTCGCCGTTCAACATGACGCACTCCGAGGCAGCAGGAAGCGGCACCGCCACTTCGCGGTTCAACAGGACGCACTGCGGGGCAGCAGGAAGCGGCACCGTGACCTCGCCGTTCAACATGACGCTCTGCGGGGCAGCAGGAAGTGGCACCGCCACTTCGCCGTTCAATATGACGCACTGCGAGGCAGCAGGAGGCGGCACCGCCACCTCGCCGCTCAACATGACGCACTCCGAGGCAGCAGGAAGCGGCACCGCCACTTCGCCGTTCAACATGACGCACTCCGAGGCAGCAGGAAGCGGCACCGCCACTTCGCGGTTCAACAGGACGCACTGCGGGGCAGCAGGAAGCGGCACCGCCACCTCGCAGCTCAACATGACGCTCTGCGGGGCAGCAGGAAGTGGCACCGCCACTTCGCCGTTCAACATGACGCTCTGCGGGGCAGCAGGAAGTGGCACCGTGACCTCGCCGTTCAACATGACGCTCTGCGGGGCAGCAGGAAGCGGCACCGCCACCTCGCCGTTCAACATGACGCTCTGCGGGGCAGCAGGAGGCGGCACCGCCACCTCGCCGCTCAACATGACGCTCTGCGGGGCAGCAGGAAGCGGCACCGCCACTTCGCCGTTCAACATGACGCACTGGGAGGCAGCAGGAAGCGGCACCGCCACCTCGCCGCTCACCATGACGCACTGCTGGGCAGCAGGAAGCGGCACCGCCACCTCGCCGTTCAACATGACGCACTGCGGGGCAGCAGGAAGCGGCACCGCCACCCCGCCGCTCAACATGACGCACTGCGGGGCAGCAGGAAGCGGCACCGCCAGCTCGCCGCCCAACATTACGCACTGCGGGGCAGCAGGAAGCGGCACCGCCACCTCGCCGCTCACCATGACGCAATGCGGGGCAGCAGGAAGCGGCACCGCCACTTCGCCGTTCAAAATGACGCTCTGCGGGGCAGCAGGAAGCGGCACCGCCACCTCGCCGTTCAACATGACGCACTGCGGGGCAGCAGGAAGCGGCACCGCCACCTCGCCGTTCAACATGACGCACTGCGGGGCAGCAGGAAGCGGCACCGCCACCTCGCCGTTCAACATGACGCTCTGCGGGGCAGCAGGAAGCGGCACCGCCACCTCGCCGTTCAACATGACGCACTGCGGGGCAGCAGGAAGCGGCACCGCCACCTCGCCGTTCAACATGACGCTCTGCGGGGCAGCAGGAAGCGGCACCGCCACCTCGCCGTTCAACATGACGCACTGCCGGGCAGCAGGAAGCGGCACCGCCACCTCGCCGTTCAACATGACGCACTGCGGGGCAGCAGCAAGCGGCACCGCCACCTGGTTGCTCACCATGACGCACTGCGGGGCAGCAAGAAGCGGCACCGCCATCTGGTTGCTCACCGTGACGCACTGCGGGGCAGCAGGAAGCGGCACCGCCACTTCGCCGTTCAACATGACGCACTCCGAGGCAGCAGGAAGCGGCACCGCCACCTCGCCGTTCAACCTGACGCACTGCGGGGCAGCAGGAAGCGGCACCGCCACCTGGTTGCTCACCATGACGCACTGCGGGGCAGCAGGAAGCGGCACCGCCACCTAGCCGTTCAACATGACGCACTGCAGGGCAGCAGGAAGCGGCACCGCCACCTGGTTGCTCACCGTGACGCACTGCGGGGCAGCAGGAAGCGGCACCGCCACTTCGCCGTTCAACATGACGCACTCCGAGGCAGCAGGAAGCGGCACCGCCACTTCGCGGTTCAACAGGACGCACTGCGGGGCAGCAGGAAGCGGCACCGTGACCTCGCCGTTCAACATGACGCTCTGCGGGGCAGCAGGAAGTGGCACCGCCACTTCGCCGTTCAATATGACGCACTGCGAGGCAGCAGGAGGCGGCACCGCCACCTCGCCGCTCAACATGACGCACTCCGAGGCAGCAGGAAGCGGCACCGCCACTTCGCCGTTCAACATGACGCACTCCCTGGCAGCAGGAAGCGGCACCGCCACTTCGCGGTTCAACAGGACGCACTGCGGGGCAGCAGGAAGCGGCACCGCCACCTCGCCGTTCAACATGACGCTCTGCGGGGCAGCAGGAAGTGGCACCGCCACTTCGCCGTTCAACATGACGCTCTGCGGGGCAGCAGGAAGTGGCACCGTGACCTCGCCGTTCAACATGACGCTCTGCGGGGCAGCAGGAAGCGGCACCGCCACCTCGCCGTTCAACATGACGCTCTGCGGGGCAGCAGGAGGCGGCACCGCCACCTCGCCGCTCAACATGACGCTCTGCGGGGCAGCAGGAAGCGGCACCGCCACTTCGCCGTTCAACATGACGCACTGGGAGGCAGCAGGAAGCGGCACCGCCACCTCGCAGCTCAACATGACGCTCTGCGGGGCAGCAGGAAGCGGCACCGCCACCTCGCCGTTCAACATGACGCTCTGCGGGGCAGCAGGAAGCGGCACCGCCACTTCGCCGTTCAACATGACGCACTGCGGGGCAGCAGGAAGCGGCACCGCCACCTCGCCGTTCAACATGACGCTCTGCGAGGCAGCAGGAAGCGGCACCGCCACCTCGCCGCTCAACATGACGCTCTGCGGGGCAGCAGGAAGCGGCACCGCCACTTCGCCGTTCAACATGACGCACTGCGAGGCAGCAGGAAGCAGCACCGCCACCCCGCCGTTCAACATGACGCACTGCGGGGCAGCAGGAAGCGGCACTGCCACCTCGCCGCTCACCATGACGCACTGCTGGGCAGCAGGAAGCGGCACCGCCACCTCGCCGTTCAACATGACGCACTGCGGGGCAGCAGGAAGCGGCACCGCCACCCCGCCGCTCAACATGACGCACTGCGGGGCAGCAGGAAGCGGCACCGCCAGCTCGCCGCCCAACATTACGCACTGCGGGGCAGCAGGAAGCGGCACCGCCACCTCGCCGCTCACCATGACGCAATGCGGGGCAGCAGGAAGCGGCACCGCCACTTCGCCGTTCAACATGACGCTCTGCGGGGCAGCAGGAAGCGGCACCGCCACCTCGCCGTTCAACATGAAGCACTGCGGGGCAGCAGGAAGCGGCACCGCCACCTCGCCGTTCAACATGACGCACTGCGGGGCAGCAGGAAGCGGCACCGCCACCTCGCCGTTCAACATGACGCTCTGCGGGGCAGCAGGAAGCGGCACCGCCACCTCGCCGTTCAACATGACGCACTGCGGGGCAGCAGGAAGCGGCACCGCCACCTCGCCGTTCAACATGACGCTCTGCGGGGCAGCAGGAAGCGGCACCGCCACCTCGCCGTTCAACATGACGCACTGCCGGGCAGCAGGAAGCGGCACCGCCACCTCGCCGTTCAACATGACGCACTGCGGGGCAGCAGGAAGCGGCACCGCCATCTGGTTGCTCACCGTGACGCACTGCGGGGCAGCAGGAAGCGGCACCGCCACTTCGCCGTTCAACATGACGCACTCCGAGGCAGCAGGAAGCGGCACCGCCACCTCGCCGTTCAACCTGACGCACTGCGGGGCAGCAGGAAGCGGCACCGCCACCTGGTTGCTCACCATGACGCACTGCGGGGCAGCAGGAAGCGGCACCGCCACCTAGCCGTTCAACATGACGCACTGCAGGGCAGCAGGAAGCGGCACCGCCACCTGGTTGCTCACCGTGACGCACTGCGGGGCAGCAGGAAGCGGCACCGCCACTTCGCCGTTCAACATGACGCACTCCGAGGCAGCAGGAAGCGGCACCGCCACTTCGCGGTTCAACAGGACGCACTGCGGGGCAGCAGGAAGCGGCACCGTGACCTCGCCGTTCAACATGACGCTCTGCGGGGCAGCAGGAAGTGGCACCGCCACTTCGCCGTTCAATATGACGCACTGCGAGGCAGCAGGAGGCGGCACCGCCACCTCGCCGCTCAACATGACGCACTCCGAGGCAGCAGGAAGCGGCACCGCCACTTCGCCGTTCAACATGACGCACTCCCTGGCAGCAGGAAGCGGCACCGCCACTTCGCGGTTCAACAGGACGCACTGCGGGGCAGCAGGAAGCGGCACCGCCACCTCGCCGTTCAACATGACGCTCTGCGGGGCAGCAGGAAGTGGCACCGCCACTTCGCCGTTCAACATGACGCTCTGCGGGGCAGCAGGAAGTGGCACCGTGACCTCGCCGTTCAACATGACGCTCTGCGGGGCAGCAGGAAGCGGCACCGCCACCTCGCCGTTCAACATGACGCTCTGCGGGGCAGCAGGAGGCGGCACCGCCACCTCGCCGCTCAACATGACGCTCTGCGGGGCAGCAGGAAGCGGCACCGCCACTTCGCCGTTCAACATGACGCACTGGGAGGCAGCAGGAAGCGGCACCGCCACCTCGCAGCTCAACATGACGCTCTGCGGGGCAGCAGGAAGCGGCACCGCCACCTCGCCGTTCAACATGACGCTCTGCGGGGCAGCAGGAAGCGGCACCGCCACTTCGCCGTTCAACATGACGCACTGCGGGGCAGCAGGAAGCGGCACCGCCACCTCGCCGTTCAACATGACGCTCTGCGAGGCAGCAGGAAGCGGCACCGCCACCTCGCCGCTCAACATGACGCTCTGCGGGGCAGCAGGAAGCGGCACCGCCACTTCGCCGTTCAACATGACGCACTGCGAGGCAGCAGGAAGCAGCACCGCCACCCCGCCGTTCAACATGACGCACTGCGGGGCAGCAGGAAGCGGCACTGCCACCTCGCCGCTCACCATGACGCACTGCTGGGCAGCAGGAAGCGGCACCGCCACCTCGCCGTTCAACATGACGCACTGCGGGGCAGCAGGAAGCGGCACCGCCACCCCGCCGCTCAACATGACGCACTGCGGGGCAGCAGGAAGCGGCACCGCCAGCTCGCCGCCCAACATTACGCACTGCGGGGCAGCAGGAAGCGGCACCGCCACCTCGCCGCTCACCATGACGCAATGCGGGGCAGCAGGAAGCGGCACCGCCACTTCGCCGTTCAACATGACGCTCTGCGGGGCAGCAGGAAGCGGCACCGCCACCTCGCCGTTCAACATGACGCACTGCGGGGCAGCAGGAAGCGGCACCGCCACCTCGCCGTTCAACATGACGCACTGCGGGGCAGCAGGAAGCGGCACCGCCACCTCGCCGTTCAACATGACGCTCTGCGGGGCAGCAGGAAGCGGCACCGCCACCTCGCCGTTCAACATGACGCACTGCGGGGCAGCAGGAAGCGGCACCGCCACCTCGCCGTTCAACCTGACGCACTGCGGGGCAGCAGGAAGCGGCACCGCCACCTGGTTGCTCACCATGACGCACTGCGGGGCAGCAGGAAGCGGCACCGCCACCTCGCCGTTCAACATGACGCACTCCGAGGCAGCAGGAAGCGGCACCGCCACCTCGCCGTTCAACCTGACGCACTGCGGGGCAGCAGGAAGCGGCACCGCCACCTGGTTGCTCACCATGACGCACTGCGGGGCAGCAGGAAGCGGCACCGCCACCTAGCCGTTCAACATGACGCACTGCAGGGCAGCAGGAAGCGGCACCGCCACCTGGTTGCTCACCGTGACGCACTGCGGGGCAGCAGGAAGCGGCACCGCCACTTCGCCGTTCAACATGACGCACTCCGAGGCAGCAGGAAGCGGCACCGCCACTTCGCGGTTCAACAGGACGCACTGCGGGGCAGCAGGAAGCGGCACCGTGACCTCGCCGTTCAACATGACGCTCTGCGGGGCAGCAGGAAGTGGCACCGCCACTTCGCCGTTCAATATGACGCACTGCGAGGCAGCAGGAGGCGGCACCGCCACCTCGCCGCTCAACATGACGCACTCCGAGGCAGCAGGAAGCGGCACCGCCACTTCGCCGTTCAACATGACGCACTCCGAGGCAGCAGGAAGCGGCACCGCCACTTCGCGGTTCAACAGGACGCACTGCGGGGCAGCAGGAAGCGGCACCGCCACCTCGCCGTTCAACATGACGCTCTGCGGGGCAGCAGGAAGTGGCACCGCCACTTCGCCGTTCAACATGACGCTCTGCGGGGCAGCAGGAAGTGGCACCGTGACCTCGCCGTTCAACATGACGCTCTGCGGGGCAGCAGGAAGCGGCACCGCCACCTCGCCGTTCAACATGACGCTCTGCGGGGCAGCAGGAGGCGGCACCGCCACCTCGCCGCTCAACATGACGCTCTGCGGGGCAGCAGGAAGCGGCACCGCCACTTCGCCGTTCAACATGACGCACTGGGAGGCAGCAGGAAGCGGCACCGCCACCTCGCAGCTCAACATGACGCTCTGCGGGGCAGCAGGAAGCGGCACCGCCACCTCGCCGTTCAACATGACGCTCTGCGGGGCAGCAGGAAGCGGCACCGCCACTTCGCCGTTCAACATGACGCACTGCGGGGCAGCAGGAAGCGGCACCGCCACCTCGCCGTTCAACATGACGCTCTGCGAGGCAGCAGGAAGCGGCACCGCCACCTCGCCGCTCAACATGACGCTCTGCGGGGCAGCAGGAAGCGGCACCGCCACTTCGCCGTTCAACATGACGCACTGCGAGGCAGCAGGAAGCAGCACCGCCACCCCGCCGTTCAACATGACGCACTGCGGGGCAGCAGGAAGCGGCACTGCCACCTCGCCGCTCACCATGACGCACTGCTGGGCAGCAGGAAGCGGCACCGCCACCTCGCCGTTCAACATGACGCACTGCGGGGCAGCAGGAAGCGGCACCGCCACCCCGCCGCTCAACATGACGCACTGCGGGGCAGCAGGAAGCGGCACCGCCAGCTCGCCGCCCAACATTACGCACTGCGGGGCAGCAGGAAGCGGCACCGCCACCTCGCCGCTCACCATGACGCAATGCGGGGCAGCAGGAAGCGGCACCGCCACTTCGCCGTTCAACATGACGCTCTGCGGGGCAGCAGGAAGCGGCACCGCCACCTCGCCGTTCAACATGAAGCACTGCGGGGCAGCAGGAAGCGGCACCGCCACCTCGCCGTTCAACATGACGCACTGCGGGGCAGCAGGAAGCGGCACCGCCACCTCGCCGTTCAACATGACGCTCTGCGGGGCAGCAGGAAGCGGCACCGCCACCTCGCCGTTCAACATGACGCACTGCGGGGCAGCAGGAAGCGGCACCGCCACCTCGCCGTTCAACATGACGCTCTGCGGGGCAGCAGGAAGCGGCACCGCCACCTCGCCGTTCAACATGACGCACTGCCGGGCAGCAGGAAGCGGCACCGCCACCTCGCCGTTCAACATGACGCACTGCGGGGCAGCAGGAAGCGGCACCGCCACCTGGTTGCTCACCATGACGCACTGCGGGGCAGCAAGAAGCGGCACCGCCATCTGGTTGCTCACCGTGACGCACTGCGGGGCAGCAGGAAGCGGCACCGCCACTTCGCCGTTCAACATGACGCACTCCGAGGCAGCAGGAAGCGGCACCGCCACCTCGCCGTTCAACCTGACGCACTGCGGGGCAGCAGGAAGCGGCACCGCCACCTGGTTGCTCACCATGACGCACTGCGGGGCAGCAGGAAGCGGCACCGCCACCTAGCCGTTCAACATGACGCACTGCAGGGCAGCAGGAAGCGGCACCGCCACCTGGTTGCTCACCGTGACGCACTGCGGGGCAGCAGGAAGCGGCACCGCCACTTCGCCGTTCAACATGACGCACTCCGAGGCAGCAGGAAGCGGCACCGCCACTTCGCGGTTCAACAGGACGCACTGCGGGGCAGCAGGAAGCGGCACCGTGACCTCGCCGTTCAACATGACGCTCTGCGGGGCAGCAGGAAGTGGCACCGCCACTTCGCCGTTCAATATGACGCACTGCGAGGCAGCAGGAGGCGGCACCGCCACCTCGCCGCTCAACATGACGCACTCCGAGGCAGCAGGAAGCGGCACCGCCACTTCGCCGTTCAACATGACGCACTCCCTGGCAGCAGGAAGCGGCACCGCCACTTCGCGGTTCAACAGGACGCACTGCGGGGCAGCAGGAAGCGGCACCGCCACCTCGCCGTTCAACATGACGCTCTGCGGGGCAGCAGGAAGTGGCACCGCCACTTCGCCGTTCAACATGACGCTCTGCGGGGCAGCAGGAAGTGGCACCGTGACCTCGCCGTTCAACATGACGCTCTGCGGGGCAGCAGGAAGCGGCACCGCCACCTCGCCGTTCAACATGACGCTCTGCGGGGCAGCAGGAGGCGGCACCGCCACCTCGCCGCTCAACATGACGCTCTGCGGGGCAGCAGGAAGCGGCACCGCCACTTCGCCGTTCAACATGACGCACTGGGAGGCAGCAGGAAGCGGCACCGCCACCTCGCAGCTCAACATGACGCTCTGCGGGGCAGCAGGAAGCGGCACCGCCACCTCGCCGTTCAACATGACGCTCTGCGGGGCAGCAGGAAGCGGCACCGCCACTTCGCCGTTCAACATGACGCACTGCGGGGCAGCAGGAAGCGGCACCGCCACCTCGCCGTTCAACATGACGCTCTGCGAGGCAGCAGGAAGCGGCACCGCCACCTCGCCGCTCAACATGACGCTCTGCGGGGCAGCAGGAAGCGGCACCGCCACTTCGCCGTTCAACATGACGCACTGCGAGGCAGCAGGAAGCAGCACCGCCACCCCGCCGTTCAACATGACGCACTGCGGGGCAGCAGGAAGCGGCACTGCCACCTCGCCGCTCACCATGACGCACTGCTGGGCAGCAGGAAGCGGCACCGCCACCTCGCCGTTCAACATGACGCACTGCGGGGCAGCAGGAAGCGGCACCGCCACCCCGCCGCTCAACATGACGCACTGCGGGGCAGCAGGAAGCGGCACCGCCAGCTCGCCGCCCAACATTACGCACTGCGGGGCAGCAGGAAGCGGCACCGCCACCTCGCCGCTCACCATGACGCAATGCGGGGCAGCAGGAAGCGGCACCGCCACTTCGCCGTTCAACATGACGCTCTGCGGGGCAGCAGGAAGCGGCACCGCCACCTCGCCGTTCAACATGACGCACTGCGGGGCAGCAGGAAGCGGCACCGCCACCTCGCCGTTCAACATGACGCACTGCGGGGCAGCAGGAAGCGGCACCGCCACCTCGCCGTTCAACATGACGCTCTGCGGGGCAGCAGGAAGCGGCACCGCCACCTCGCCGTTCAACATGACGCACTGCGGGGCAGCAGGAAGCGGCACCGCCACCTCGCCGTTCAACATGACGCTCTGCGGGGCAGCAGGAAGCGGCACCGCCACCTCGCCGTTCAACATGACGCACTGCCGGGCAGCAGGAAGCGGCACCGCCACCTCGCCGTTCAACATGACGCACTGCGGGGCAGCAGGAAGCGGCACCGCCACCTGGTTGCTCACCATGACGCACTGCGGGGCAGCAAGAAGCGGCACCGCCATCTGGTTGCTCACCGTGACGCACTGCGGGGCAGCAGGAAGCGGCACCGCCACTTCGCCGTTCAACATGACGCACTCCGAGGCAGCAGGAAGCGGCACCGCCACCTCGCCGTTCAACCTGACGCACTGCGGGGCAGCAGGAAGCGGCACCGCCACCTGGTTGCTCACCATGACGCACTGCGGGGCAGCAGGAAGCGGCACCGCCACCTAGCCGTTCAACATGACGCACTGCAGGGCAGCAGGAAGCGGCACCGCCACCTGGTTGCTCACCGTGACGCACTGCGGGGCAGCAGGAAGCGGCACCGCCACTTCGCCGTTCAACATGACGCACTCCGAGGCAGCAGGAAGCGGCACCGCCACTTCGCGGTTCAACAGGACGCACTGCGGGGCAGCAGGAAGCGGCACCGTGACCTCGCCGTTCAACATGACGCTCTGCGGGGCAGCAGGAAGTGGCACCGCCACTTCGCCGTTCAATATGACGCACTGCGAGGCAGCAGGAGGCGGCACCGCCACCTCGCCGCTCAACATGACGCACTCCGAGGCAGCAGGAAGCGGCACCGCCACTTCGCCGTTCAACATGACGCACTCCGAGGCAGCAGGAAGCGGCACCGCCACTTCGCGGTTCAACAGGACGCACTGCGGGGCAGCAGGAAGCGGCACCGCCACCTCGCCGTTCAACATGACGCTCTGCGGGGCAGCAGGAAGTGGCACCGCCACTTCGCCGTTCAACATGACGCTCTGCGGGGCAGCAGGAAGTGGCACCGTGACCTCGCCGTTCAACATGACGCTCTGCGGGGCAGCAGGAAGCGGCACCGCCACCTCGCCGTTCAACATGACGCTCTGCGGGGCAGCAGGAGGCGGCACCGCCACCTCGCCGCTCAACATGACGCTCTGCGGGGCAGCAGGAAGCGGCACCGCCACTTCGCCGTTCAACATGACGCACTGGGAGGCAGCAGGAAGCGGCACCGCCACCTCGCAGCTCAACATGACGCTCTGCGGGGCAGCAGGAAGCGGCACCGCCACCTCGCCGTTCAACATGACGCTCTGCGGGGCAGCAGGAAGCGGCACCGCCACTTCGCCGTTCAACATGACGCACTGCGGGGCAGCAGGAAGCGGCACCGCCACCTCGCCGTTCAACATGACGCTCTGCGAGGCAGCAGGAAGCGGAACCGCCACCTCGCCGCTCAACATGACGCTCTGCGGGGCAGCAGGAAGCGGCACCGCCACTTCGCCGTTCAACATGACGCTCTGCGGGGCAGCAGGAAGCGGCATCGCCACCTCGCCGCTCAACATGACATACTGCGGGGCAGCAGGAAGCGGCACCGCCACCTCGCCGCTCAACATGACGCTCTGCGGGGCAGCAGGAAGCGGCACCGCCACCTCGCCGTTCAACATGACGCTCTGCGGGGCAGCAGGAAGCGGCACCGCCACCTCGCCGCTCAACATGACGCTCTGCGGGGCAGCAGGAAGTGGCACCGCCACCTCGCCGTTCAACATGACGCTCTGCGGGGCAGCAGGAAGCGGCACCGCCACCCCGCCGCTCAAAATGGCGCTCTGCGGGGTAGCAGGAAGCGGCACCGCCACCTCGCCGCTCACCATGACGCACTGCGGGGCAGCAGGAAGCGGCACCGCCACTTCGCCGTTCAACATGACGCAATGCGAGGCAGCAGGAAGCGGCACCGCCACCCCGCCGTTCAACATGACGCACTGCGGGGCAGCAGGAAGCGGCACCGCCACCTCGCCGTTCAACATGAGTCACTGCGGGGCAGCAGGAAGCCGCACCGCCACCTCGCCGTTCAACATGACGCTCTGCGGGGCAGCAGGAAGCGGCACCGCCACCTCGCCGTTTAACATGACGCACTGCGGGGCAGCAGGAAGCGGCACCGCCACCTCGCCGTTCAACATGACGCACTGCGGGGCAGCAGGAAGCGGCACCGCCACCTCGCCGCTCAACATGACGCTCTGCGGGGCAGCAGGAAGCCGCACTGCCAGCTCGCCGCTCAACATGACGCTCTGCGGGGCAGCAGGAAGCGGCATCGCCACCTCGCCGCTCAACATGACATACTGCGGGGCAGCAGGAAGCGGCACCGCTAACTCGCCGCTCAACATGACGCTCTGCGGGGCAGCAGGAAGCGGCACCGCCACCTCGCCGTTCAACATGACGCACTGCGAGGCAGCAGGAAGCGGCACCGCCACTTCGCCGCTCACCATGACGCACTGCGGGGCAGCAGGAAGCGGCACCGCCACTTCGCCGTTCAACATGACGCACTGCGAGGCAGCAGGAAGCGGCACCGCCACCCCGCCGCTCAACATGACGCACTGCGGGGCAGCAGGAAGCGGCACCGCCACTTCGCCGTTCAACATGACGCACTGCGACGCAGCAGGAAGCGGCACCGCCACTTCGCCGCTCACCATGACGCACTGCGGGGCAGCAGGAAGCGGCACCGCCACTTCGCCGTTCAACATGACGCACTGCGAGGCAGCAGGAAGCGGCACCGCCACCCCGCCGCTCAACATGACGCACTGCGGGGCAGCAGGAAGCGGCACCGCCACCTCGCCGTTCAACATGACGCACTGCGGGGCAGCAGGAAGCGGCACCGCCACCTCGCCGTTCAACATGACGCTCTGCGGGGCAGCAGGAAGCGGCACCGCCACCTCGCCGCTCACCATGACGCACTGCGGGGCAGCAGGAAGCGGCACCGCCACCTCGCCGTTCAACATGACGCACTGCGGGGCAGCAGGAAGCGGCACCGCCACCTCGCCGCTCACCATGACGCACTGCGGGGCAGCAGGAAGCGGCACCGCCACCTCGCCGCTCACCATGACGCACTGCTGGGCAGCAGGAAGCGGCACCGCCACCTCGCCGCTCAACATGACGCTCTGCGGGGCAGCAGGAAGCGGCACCGCCACCTCGCCGTTCAACATGACGCTCTGCGGGGCAGCAGGAAGCGGCACCGCCGCCGCTCAACATGACGCTCTGCGGGGCAGCAGGAAGCGGCACCGCCACTTCGCCGTTCAACATGACGCACTGCGAGGCAGCAGGAAGCAGCACCCCCACCCCGCCGTTCAACATGACGCACTGCGGGGGAGCAGGAAGCGGCACCGCCACCTCGCCGTTCAACATGACGCACTGCGGGGCAGCAGGAAGCGGCACTGCCACCTCGCCGCTCACCATGACGCACTGCTGGGCAGCAGGAAGCGGCACCGCCACCTCGCCGTTCAACATGACGCACTGCGGGGCAGCAGGAAGCGGCACCGCCACCCCGCCGCTCAACATGACGCACTGCGGGGCAGCAGGAAGCGGCACCGCCACCTCGCCGCCCAACATTACGCACTGCGGGGCAGCAGGAAGCGGCACCGCCACCTCGCCGCTCACCATGACGCACTGCGGGGCAGCAGGAAGCGGCACCGCCACCTCGCCGTTCAACATGACGCTCTGCGGGGCAGCAGGAAGCGGCACCGCCACCTCGCCGTTCAACATGACGCACTGCGGGGCAGCAGGAAGCGGCACCGCCACCTCGCCGTTCAACATGACGCTCTGCGGGGCAGCAGGAAGCGGCACCGCCACCTCGCCGTTCAACATGACGCACTGCGGGGCAGCAGGAAGCGGCACCGCCACCTCGCCGTTCAACATGACGCACTGCCGGGTAGCAGGAAGCGGCACCGCCACCTCGCCGTTCAACATGACGCACTGCGGGGCAGCAGGAAGCGGCACCGCCACCTGGTTGCTCACCATGACGCACTGCGGGGCAGCAGGAAGCGGCACCGCCACCTAGCCGTTCAACATGACGCACTGCAGGGCAGCAGGAAGCGGCACCGCCACCTGGTTGCTCACCATGACGCACTGCGGGGCAGCAGGAAGCGGCACCGCCACTTCGCCGTTCAACATGACGCACTCCGAGGCAGCAGGAAGCGGCACCGCCACTTCGCGGTTCAACAGGACGCTCTGCGGGGCAGCAGGAAGCGGCACCGTGACCTCGCCGTTCAACATGACGCTCTGCGGGGCAGCAGGAAGCGGCACCGCCACCTCGCCGTTCAACATGACGCTCTGAGGGGCAGCAGGAAGCGGCACCGCCACTTCGCCGTTCAACATGACGCACTGCCGGGCAGCAGGAAGCGGCACCGCCACCTCGCCGTTCAACATGACGCACTGCGGGGCAGCAGGAAGCGGCACCGCCACCTGGTTGCTCACCATGACGCACTGCGGGGCAGCAGGAAGCGGCACCGCCACCTAGCCGTTCAACATGACGCACTGCGGGGCAGCAGGAAGCGGCACCGCCACCTCGCCGTTCAACATGACGCACTGCGGGGCAGCAGGAAGCGGCACTGCCACCTCGCCGCTCACCATGACGCACTGCTGGGCAGCAGGAAGCGGCACCGCCACCTCGCCGTTCAACATGACGCACTGCGGGGCAGCAGGAAGCGGCACCGCCACCCCGCCGCTCAACATGACGCACTGCGGGGCAGCAGGAAGCGGCACCGCCACCTCGCCGCCCAACATTACGCACTGCGGGGCAGCAGGAAGCGGCACCGCCACCTCGCCGCTCACCATGACGCACTGCGGGGCAGCAGGAAGCGGCACCGCCACCTCGCCGTTCAACATGACGCTCTGCGGGGCAGCAGGAAGCGGCACCGCCACCTCGCCGTTCAACATGACGCACTGCGGGGCAGCAGGAAGCGGCACCGCCACCTCGCCGTTCAACATGACGCTCTGCGGGGCAGCAGGAAGCGGCACCGCCACCTCGCCGTTCAACATGACGCACTGCGGGGCAGCAGGAAGCGGCACCGCCACCTCGCCGTTCAACATGACGCACTGCCGGGCAGCAGGAAGCGGCACCGCCACCTCGCCGTTCAACATGACGCACTGCGGGGCAGCAGGAAGCGGCACCGCCACCTGGTTGCTCACCATGACGCACTGCGGGGCAGCAGGAAGCGGCACCGCCACCTAGCCGTTCAACATGACGCACTGCAGGGCAGCAGGAAGCGGCACCGCCACCTGGTTGCTCACCATGACGCACTGCGGGGCAGCAGGAAGCGGCACCGCCACTTCGCCGTTCAACATGACGCACTCCGAGGCAGCAGGAAGCGGCACCGCCACTTCGCGGTTCAACAGGACGCTCTGCGGGGCAGCAGGAAGCGGCACCGTGACCTCGCCGTTCAACATGACGCTCTGCGGGGCAGCAGGAAGCGGCACCGCCACCTCGCCGTTCAACATGACGCTCTGAGGGGCAGCAGGAAGCGGCACCGCCACTTCGCCGTTCAACATGACGCACTGCCGGGCAGCAGGAAGCGGCACCGCCACCTCGCCGTTCAACATGACGCACTGCGGGGCAGCAGGAAGCGGCACCGCCACCTGGTTGCTCACCATGACGCACTGCGGGGCAGCAGGAAGCGGCACCGCCACCTAGCCGTTCAACATGACGCACTGCAGGGCAGCAAGAAGCGGCACCGCCACCTGGTTGCTCACCATGACGCACTGCGGGGCAGCAGGAAGCGGCACCGCCACTTCGCCGTTCAACATGACGCACTCCGAGGCAGCAGGAAGCGGCACCGCCACTTCGCGGTTCAACAGGACGCTCTGCGGGGCAGCAGGAAGCGGCACCGTGACCTCGCCGTTCAACATGACGCTCTGCGGGGCAGCAGGAAGCGGCACCGCCACCTCGCCGTTCAACATGACGCTCTGAGGGGCAGCAGGAAGCGGCACCGCCACTTCGCCGTTCAATATGACGCACTGCGAGGCAGCAGGAGGCGGCACCGCCACCTCGCCGCTCAACATGACGCTCCGCGGGGCAGCAGGAAGCGGCACCGCCACTTCGCCGTTCAACATGACGCACTGCGAGGCAGCAGGAAGCGGCACCGCCACCTCGCAGCTCAACATGACGCTCTGCGGGGCAGCAGGAAGCGGCACCGCCACTTCGCCGTTCAACATGACGCACTGCGGGGCAGCAGGAAGCGGCACCGCCACTTCGCCGTTCAACATGACGCTCTGCGAGGCAGCAGGAAGCGGCACCGCCACCTGGCCGCTCAACATGACGCACTGCGGGGCAGCAGGAAGCGGCACCGCCACTTCGCCGTTCAACATGACGCTCTGCGGGGCAGCAGGAAGCGGCATCGCCACCTCGCCGCTCAACATGACATACTGCGGGGCAGCAGGAAGCGGCACCGCCACCTCGCCGCTCAACATGACGCTCTGCGGGGCAGCAGGAAGTGGCACCACCACCTCGCCGTTCAACATGACGCTCTGCGGGGCAGCAGGAAGCGGCACCGCCACCCCGCCGCTCAAAATGACGCTCTGCGGGGTAGCAGGAAGCGGCACCGCCACCTCGCCGCTCACCATGACGCACTGCGTGGCAGCAGGAAGCGGCACCGCCACTTCGCCGTTCAACATGACGCAATGCGAGGCAGCAGGAAGCGGCACCGCCACCCCGCCGTTCAACATGACGCACTGCGGGGCAGCAGGAAGCGGCACCGCCACCTCGCCGTTCAACATGACGCACTGCGGGGCAGCAGGAAGCGGCACCGCCACCTCGCCCTTCAACATGACGCACTGCGGGGCAGCAGGAAGCGGCACCGCCACCTCGCCGTTCAACATGACGCTCTGCGGGGCAGCAGGAAGCGGCACCGCCACCTCGCCGTTCAACATGACGCACTGCGGGGCAGCAGGAAGCGGCACCGCCACCTCGCCGTTCAACATGACGCACTGCGGGGCAGCAGGAAGCGGCACCGCCACCTCGCCGTTCAACATGACGCTCTGCGGGGCAGCAGGAAGCGGCACCGCCACCTCGCCGTTCAACATGACGCACTGCGGGGCAGCAGGAAGCGGCACCGCCACCTCGCCGCTCACCATGACGCACTGCGGGGCAGCAGGAAGCGGCACCGCCAACTCGCCGTTCAACATGACGCTCTGCGGGGCAGCAGGAAGCGGCACCGCCACCTCGCCGTTCAACATGACGCACTGCGGGGCAGCAGGAAGCGGCACCGCCACCTCGCAGTTCAACATGACGCACTGCGGGGCAGCAGGAAGCGGCACCGCCACCTGGTTGCTCACCATGAGGCACTGCGGGGCAGCAGGAAGCGGCACCGCCACCTAGCCGTTCAACATGACGCACTGCAAGGCAGCAGGAAGCGGCACCGCCACCTGGTTGCTCACCATGACGCACTGCGGGGCAGCAGGAAGCGGCACCGCCACCTCGCCGCTCAACATGACGCTCTGCGGGGCAGCAGGAAGCCGCACTGCCAGCTCGCCGCTCAACATGACGCTCTGCGGGGCAGCAGGAAGCGGCATCGCCACCTCGCCGCTCAACATGACATACTGCGGGGCAGCAGGAAGCGGCACCGCTACCTCGCCGCTCAACATGACGCTCTGCGGGGCAGCAGGAAGCGGCACCGCCACCTCGCCGCTCACCATGACGCACTGCGGGGCAGCAGGAAGCGGCACCGCCAACTCGCCGTTCAACATGACGCTCTGCGGGGCAGCAGGAAGCGGCACCGCCACCTCGCCGTTCAACATGACGCACTGCCGGGCAGCAGGAAGCGGCACCGCCACCTCGCCGTTCAACATGACGCACTGCGGGGCAGCAGGAAGCGGCACCGCCACCTGGTTGCTCACCATGACGCACTGCGGGGCAGCAGGAAGCGGCACCGCCACCTAGCCGTTCAACATGACGCACTGCAGGGCAGCAGGAAGCGGCACCGCCACCTGGTTGCTCACCATGACGCACTGCGGGGCAGCAGGAAGCGGCACCGCCACTTCGCCGTTCAACATGACGCACTCCGAGGCAGCAGGAAGCGGCACCGCCACTTCGCGGTTCAACAGGACGCTCTGCGGGGCAGCAGGAAGCGGCACCGTGACCTCGCCGTTCAACATGACGCTCTGCGGGGCAGCAGGAAGCGGCACCGCCACCTCGCCGTTCAACATGACGCTCTGAGGGGCAGCAGGAAGCGGCACCGCCACTTCGCCGTTCAATATGACGCACTGCGAGGCAGCAGGAGGCGGCACCGCCACCTCGCCGCTCAACATGACGCTCCGCGGGGCAGCAGGAAGCGGCACCGCCACTTCGCCGTTCAACATGACGCACTGCGAGGCAGCAGGAAGCGGCACCGCCACCTCGCAGCTCAACATGACGCTCTGCGGGGCAGCAGGAAGCGGCACCGCCACTTCGCCGTTCAACATGACGCACTGCGGGGCAGCAGGAAGCGGCACCGCCACTTCGCCGTTCAACATGACGCTCTGCGAGGCAGCAGGAAGCGGCACCGCCACCTGGCCGCTCAACATGACGCACTGCGGGGCAGCAGGAAGCGGCACCGCCACTTCGCCGTTCAACATGACGCTCTGCGGGGCAGCAGGAAGCGGCATCGCCACCTCGCCGCTCAACATGACATACTGCGGGGCAGCAGGAAGCGGCACCGCCACCTCGCCGCTCAACATGACGCTCTGCGGGGCAGCAGGAAGTGGCACCACCACCTCGCCGTTCAACATGACGCTCTGCGGGGCAGCAGGAAGCGGCACCGCCACCCCGCCGCTCAAAATGACGCTCTGCGGGGTAGCAGGAAGCGGCACCGCCACCTCGCCGCTCACCATGACGCACTGCGGGGCAGCAGGAAGCGGCACCGCCACTTCGCCGTTCAACATGACGCAATGCGAGGCAGCAGGAAGCGGCACCGCCACCCCGCCGTTCAACATGACGCACTGCGGGGCAGCAGGAAGCGGCACCGCCACCTCGCCGTTCAACATGACGCACTGCGGGGCAGCAGGAAGCGGCACCGCCACCTCGCCCTTCAACATGACGCACTGCGGGGCAGCAGGAAGCGGCACCGCCACCTCGCCGTTCAACATGACGCTCTGCGGGGCAGCAGGAAGCGGCACCGCCACCTCGCCGTTCAACATGACGCACTGCGGGGCAGCAGGAAGCGGCACCGCCACCTCGCCGTTCAACATGACGCACTGCGGGGCAGCAGGAAGCGGCACCGCCACCTCGCCGTTCAACATGACGCTCTGCGGGGCAGCAGGAAGCGGCACCGCCACCTCGCCGTTCAACATGACGCACTGCGGGGCAGCAGGAAGCGGCACCGCCACCTCGCCGCTCACCATGACGCACTGCGGGGCAGCAGGAAGCGGCACCGCCAACTCGCCGTTCAACATGACGCTCTGCGGGGCAGCAGGAAGCGGCACCGCCACCTCGCCGTTCAACATGACGCACTGCGGGGCAGCAGGAAGCGGCACCGCCACCTCGCAGTTCAACATGACGCACTGCGGGGCAGCAGGAAGCGGCACCGCCACCTGGTTGCTCACCATGAGGCACTGCGGGGCAGCAGGAAGCGGCACCGCCACCTAGCCGTTCAACATGACGCACTGCAAGGCAGCAGGAAGCGGCACCGCCACCTGGTTGCTCACCATGACGCACTGCGGGGCAGCAGGAAGCGGCACCGCCACCTCGCCGCTCAACATGACGCTCTGCGGGGCAGCAGGAAGCCGCACTGCCAGCTCGCCGCTCAACATGACGCTCTGCGGGGCAGCAAGAAGCGGCATCGCCACCTCGCCGCTCAACATGACATACTGCGGGGCAGCAGGAAGCGGCACCGCTACCTCGCCGCTCAACATGACGCTCTGCGGGGCAGCAGGAAGCGGCACCGCCACCTCGCCGTTCAACATGACGCACTGCGAGGCAGCAGGAAGCGGCACCGCCACTTTGCCGCTCACCATGACGCACTGCGGGGCAGCAGGAAGCGGCACCGCCACTTCGCCGTTCAACATGACGCACTGCGAGGCAGCAGGAAGCGGCACCGCCACCCCGCCGCTCAACATGACGCACTGCGGGGCAGCAGGAAGCGGCACCGCCACTTCGCCGTTCAACATGACGCACTGCGAGGCAGCAGGAAGCGGCACCGCCACTTCGCCGTTCAACATGACGCACTGCGAGGCAGCAGGAAGCGGCACCGCCACCCCGCCGCTCAACATGACGCACTGCGGGGCAGCAGGAAGCGGCACCGCCACCTCGCCGTTCAACATGACGCACTGCGGGGCAGCAGGAAGCGGCACCGCCACCTCGCCGCTCACCATGACGCACTGCGGGGCAGCAGGAAGCGGCACCGCCACCTCGCCGCTCACCATGACGCACTGCTGAGCAGCAGGAAGCGGCACCGCCACCTCGCCGCTCAACATGACGCTCTGCGGGGCAGCAGGAAGCGGCATCGCCACCTCGCCGTTCAACATGACGCTCTGCGGGGCAGCAGGAAGCGGCACCGCCGCCGCTCAACATGACGCTCTGCGGGGCAGCAGGAAGCGGCACCGCCACTTCGCCGTTCAACATGACGCACTGCGAGGCAGCAGGAAGCAGCACCCCCACCCCGCCGTTCAACATGACGCACTGCGGGGGAGCAGGAAGCGGCACCGCCACCTCGCCGTTCAACATGACGCACTGCGGGGCAGCAGGAAGCGGCACTGCCACCTCGCCGCTCACCATGACGCACTGCTGGGCAGCAGGAAGCGGCACCGCCACCTCGCCGTTCAACATGACGCACTGCGGGGCAGCAGGAAGCGGCACCGCCACCCCGCCGCTCAACATGACGCACTGCGGGGCAGCAGGAAGCGGCACCGCCACCTCGCCGCCCAACATTACGCACTGCGGGGCAGCAGGAAGCGGCACCGCCACCTCGCCGCTCACCATGACGCACTGCGGGGCAGCAGGAAGCGGCACCGCCACCTCGCCGTTCAACATGACGCTCTGCGGGGCAGCAGGAAGCGGCACCGCCACCTCGCCGTTCAACATGACGCACTGCGGGGCAGCAGGAAGCGGCACCGCCACCTCGCCGTTCAACATGACGCTCTGCGGGGCAGCAGGAAGCGGCACCGCCACCTCGCCGTTCAACATGACGCACTGCGGGGCAGCAGGAAGCGGCACCGCCACCTCGCCGCTCACCATGACGCACTGCGGGGCAGCAGGAAGCGGCACCGCCAACTCGCCGTTCAACATGACGCTCTGCGGGGCAGCAGGAAGCGGCACCGCCACCTCGCCGTTCAACATGACGCACTGCCGGGCAGCAGGAAGCGGCACCGCCACCTCGCCGTTCAACATGACGCACTGCGGGGCAGCAGGAAGCGGCACCGCCACCTGGTTGCTCACCATGACGCACTGCGGGGCAGCAGGAAGCGGCACCGCCACTTCGCCGTTCAACATGACGCACTCCGAGGCAGCAGGAAGCGGCACCGCCACTTCGCGGTTCAACAGGACGCTCTGCGGGGCAGCAGGAAGCGGCACCGTGACCTCGCCGTTCAACATGACGCTCTGCGGGGCAGCAGGAAGCGGCACCGCCACCTCGCCGTTCAACATGACGCTCTGAGGGGCAGCAGGAAGCGGCACCGCCACTTCGCCGTTCAATATGACGCACTGCGAGGCAGCAGGAGGCGGCACCGCCACCTCGCAGCTCAACATGACGCTCTGCGGGGCAGCAGGAAGCGGCACCGCCACTTCGCCGTTCAACATGACGCACTGCGGGGCAGCAGGAAGCGGCACCGCCACTTCGCCGTTCAACATGACGCTCTGCGAGGCAGCAGGAAGCGGCACCGCCACCTGGCCGCTCAACATGACGCACTGCGGGGCAGCAGGAAGCGGCACCGCCACTTCGCCGTTCAACATGACGCTCTGCGGGGCAGCAGGAAGCGGCATCGCCACCTCGCCGCTCAACATGACATACTGCGGGGCAGCAGGAAGCGGCACCGCCACCTCGCCGCTCAACATGACGCTCTGCGGGGCAGCAGGAAGTGGCACCACCACCTCGCCGTTCAACATGACGTTCTGCGGGGCAGCAGGAAGCGGCACCGCCACCCCGCCGCTCAAAATGACGCTCTGCGGGGTAGCAGGAAGCGGCACCGCCACCTCGCCGCTCACCATGACGCACTGCGGGGCAGCAGGAAGCGGCACCGCCACTTCGCCGTTCAACATGACGCAATGCGAGGCAGCAGGAAGCGGCACCGCCACCCCGCCGTTCAACATGACGCACTGCGGGGCAGCAGGAAGCAGCACCGCCACCTCGCCGTTCAACATGACGCACTGCGGGGCAGCAGGAAGCGGCACCGCCACCTCGCCCTTCAACATGACGCACTGCGGGGCAGCAGGAAGCGGCACCGCCACCTCGCCGTTCAACATGACGCTCTGCGGGGCAGCAGGAAGCGGCACCGCCACCTCGCCGTTCAACATGACGCACTGCGGGGCAGCAGGAAGCGGCACCGCCACCTCGCCGTTCAACATGACGCACTGCGGGGCAGCAGGAAGCGGCACCGCCACCTCGCCGTTCAACATGACGCTCTGCGGGGCAGCAGGAAGCGGCACCGCCACCTCGCCGTTCAACATGACGCACTGCGGGGCAGCAGGAAGCGGCACCGCCACCTCGCCGCTCACCATGACGCACTGCGGGGCAGCAGGAAGCGGCACCGCCAACTCGCCGTTCAACATGACGCTCTGCGGGGCAGCAGGAAGCGGCACCGCCACCTCGCCGTTCAACATGACGCACTGCGGGGCAGCAGGAAGCGGCACCGCCACCTCGCAGTTCAACATGACGCACTGCGGGGCAGCAGGAAGCGGCACCGCCACCTGGTTGCTCACCATGAGGCACTGCGGGGCAGCAGGAAGCGGCACCGCCACCTAGCCGTTCAACATGACGCACTGCAAGGCAGCAGGAAGCGGCACCGCCACCTGGTTGCTCACCATGACGCACTGCGGGGCAGCAGGAAGCGGCACCGCCACTTCGCCGTTCAACATGACGCACTCCGAGGCAGCAGGAAGCGGCACCGCCACTTCGCCGTTCAACATGACGCTCTGCGGGGCAGCAGGAAGCGGCACCGCCACCTCGCCGCTCAACATGACGCTCTGCGGGGCAGCAGGAAGCGGCACCGCCACTTCGCCGTTCAACATGACGCTCTGCGGGGCAGCAGGAAGCGGCACCGCCACCTCGCCGCTCAACATGACGCTCTGCGGGGCAGCAGGAAGCGGCACCGCCATTTCGCCGTTCAATATGACGCACTGCGAGGCAGCAGGAAGCGGCACCGCCACCTCGCCGCTCAACATGACGCTCCGCGGGGCAGCAGGAAGCGGAACCGCCACCTCGCCGTTCAACATGACGCTCTGCGAGGCAGCAGGAAGCGGCACCGCCACCTGGTTGCTCACCATGAGGCACTGCGGGGCAGCAGGAAGCGCACCGCCACCTAGCCGTTCAACATGACGCACTGCAAGGCAGCAGGAAGCGGCACCGCCACCTGGTTGCTCACCATGACGCACTGCGGGGCAGCAGGAAGCGGCATCGCCACTTCGCCGCTCAACATGACGCTCTGCGAGGCAGCAGGAAGCGGCACCGCCACCTCGCCGCTCAACATGACGCTCTGCGAGGCAGCAGGAAGCGGCACCGCCACCTCGCCGCTCAACATGACGCTCTGCGGGGCAGCAGGAAGCGGCACCGCCACCTAACCGTTCAACATGACGCACTGCAAGGCAGCAGGAAGCGGCACCGCCACCTGGTTGCTCACCATGACGCACTGCGGGGCAGCAGGAAGCGGCATCGCCACTTCGCCGCTCAACATGACGCTCTGCGAGGCAGCAGGAAGCGGCACCGCCACCTCGCCGCTCAACATGACGCTCTGCGAGGCAGCAGGAAGCGGCACCGCCACCTCGCCGCTCAACATGACGCTCTGCGGGGCAGCAGGAAGCGGCATCGCCACTTCGCCGTTCAACATGACGCTCTGCGGGGCAGCAGGAAGCCGCACCGCCACCTCGCCGCTCAACATGACGCTCTGCGAGGCAGCAGGAAGCGGCACCGCCACCTCGCCGCTCAACATGACGCTCTGCGGGGCAGCAGGAAGCGGCATCGCCACTTCGCCGTTCAACATGACGCTCTGCGGGGCAGCAGGAAGCGGCATCGCCACTTCGCCGTTCAACATGACGCTCTGCGGGGCAGCAGGAAGCGGCATCGCCACTTCGCCGCTCAACATGACGTACTGCGGGGCAGCAGGAAGCGGCACCGCCACCTCGCCGTTCAACATGACGCTCTGCGGGGCAGCAGGAAGCGGCACCGCCACCCCGCCGCTCAAAATGACGCTCTGCGGGGCAGCAGGAAGCGGCAACGCCACCTCGCCGCTCACCATGACGCACTGCGGGGCAGCAGGAAGCGGCACCGCCACTTCGCCGTTCAACATGACGCACTGCGGGGCAGCAGGAAGCGGCACCGCCACCTCGCCGTTCAACATGACGCACTGCGGGGCAGCAGGAAGCGGCACCGCCACCTCGCCGTTCAACATGACGCACTGCGGGGCAGCAGGAAGCGGCACCGCCACCTCGCCGTTCAACATGACGCTCTGCGGGGCAGCAGGAAGCGGCACCGCCACCTCGCCGCTCACCATGACGCACTGCTGGGCAGCAGGAAGCGGCACCGCCACCTCGCCGCTCAACATGACGCTCTGCGGGGCAGCTGGAAGCGGCACCGCCACCTCGCCGTTCAACATGACGCTCTGCGGGGCAGCAGGAAGCGGCACCGCCGCCGCTCAACATGACGCTCTGCGGGGCAGCAGGAAGCGGCACCGCCACCTCGCCGTTCAACATGACGCTCTGCGAGGCAGCAGGAAGCGGCACCGCCACCCCGCCGTTCAACATGACGCACTGCGGGGCAGCAGGAAGCGGCACCGCCACCTCGCCGTTCAACATGACGCTCTGCGGGGCAGCAGGAGGCGGCACCGCCGCCGCTCAACCTGACGCTCTGCGGGGCAGCAGGAAGCGGCACCGCCACTTCGCCGTTCAACATGACGTACTGCGAGGCAGCAGGAAGCGGCAACGCCACTTCGCCGCTCACCATGACGCACTGCGGGGCAGCAGGAAGCGGCACCGCCACTTCGCCGTTTAACATGACGCACTGCGAGGCAGCAGGAAGCGGCACCGCCACCCCGCCGTTCAACATGACGCACTGCGGGGCAGCAGGAAGCGGCACCGCCACCTCGCCGTTCAACATGACGCACTGCGGGGCAGCAGGAAGCGGCACCGCCACTTCGCCGTTCAACATGACGCACTGCGGGGCAGCAGGAAGCGGCATCGCCACTTCGCCGCTCAACATGACGTACTGCGGGGCAGCAGGAAGCGGCACCGCCACTTCGCCGTTCAACATGACGCACTGCGGGGCAGCAGGAAGCGGCACCGCCACTTCGCCGTTCAACATGACGCTCTGCGAGGCAGCAGGAAGCGGCACCGCCACCTGGCCGCTCAACATGACGCACTGCGGGGCAGCAGGAAGCGGCACCGCCACTTCGCCGTTCAACATGACGCTCTGCGGGGCAGCAGGAAGCGGCATCGCCACCTCGCCGCTCAACATGACATACTGCGGGGCAGCAGGAAGCGGCACCGCCACCTCGCCGCTCAACATGACGCTCTGCGGGGCAGCAGGAAGTGGCACCACCACCTCGCCGTTCAACATGACGCTCTGCGGGGCAGCAGGAAGCGGCACCGCCACCCCGCCGCTCAAAATGACGCTCTGCGGGGTAGCAGGAAGCGGCACCGCCACCTCGCCGCTCACCATGACGCACTGCGGGGCAGCAGGAAGCGGCACCGCCACTTCGCCGTTCAACATGACGCAATGCGAGGCAGCAGGAAGCGGCACCGCCACCCCGCCGTTCAACATGACGCACTGCGGGGCAGCAGGAAGCGGCACCGCCACCTCGCCGTTCAACATGACGCACTGCGGGGCAGCAGGAAGCGGCACCGCCACCTCGCCCTTCAACATGACGCACTGCGGGGCAGCAGGAAGCGGCACCGCCACCTCGCCGTTCAACATGACGCTCTGCGGGGCAGCAGGAAGCGGCACCGCCACCTCGCCGTTCAACATGACGCACTGCGGGGCAGCAGGAAGCGGCACCGCCACCTCGCCGTTCAACATGACGCACTGCGGGGCAGCAGGAAGCGGCACCGCCACCTCGCCGTTCAACATGACGCTCTGCGGGGCAGCAGGAAGCGGCACCGCCACCTCGCCGTTCAACATGACGCACTGCGGGGCAGCAGGAAGCGGCACCGCCACCTCGCCGCTCACCATGACGCACTGCGGGGCAGCAGGAAGCGGCACCGCCAACTCGCCGTTCAACATGACGCTCTGCGGGGCAGCAGGAAGCGGCACCGCCACCTCGCCGTTCAACATGACGCACTGCGGGGCAGCAGGAAGCGGCACCGCCACCTCGCAGTTCAACATGACGCACTGCGGGGCAGCAGGAAGCGGCACCGCCACCTGGTTGCTCACCATGAGGCACTGCGGGGCAGCAGGAAGCGGCACCGCCACCTAGCCGTTCAACATGACGCACTGCAAGGCAGCAGGAAGCGGCACCGCCACCTGGTTGCTCACCATGACGCACTGCGGGGCAGCAGGAAGCGGCACCGCCACCTCGCCGCTCAACATGACGCTCTGCGGGGCAGCAGGAAGCCGCACTGCCAGCTCGCCGCTCAACATGACGCTCTGCGGGGCAGCAGGAAGCGGCATCGCCACCTCGCCGCTCAACATGACATACTGCGGGGCAGCAGGAAGCGGCACCGCTACCTCGCCGCTCAACATGACGCTCCGCGGGGCAGCAGGAAGCGGCACCGCCACCTCGCCGTTCAACATGACGCACTGCGAGGCAGCAGGAAGCGGCACCGCCACTTCGCCGCTCACCATGACGCACTGCGGGGCAGCAGGAAGCGGCACCGCCACTTCGCCGTTCAACATGACGCACTGCGAGGCAGCAGGAAGCGGCACCGCCACCCCGCCGCTCAACATGACGCACTGCGGGGCAGCAGGAAGCGGCACCGCCACTTCGCCGTTCAACATGACGCACTGCGAGGCAGCAGGAAGCGGCACCGCCACTTCGCCGCTCACCATGACGCACTGCGGGGCAGCAGGAAGCGGCACCGCCACTTCGCCGTTCAACATGACGCACTGCGAGGCAGCAGGAAGCGGCACCGCCACCCCGCCGCTCAACATGACGCACTGCGGGGCAGCAGGAAGCGGCACCGCCACCTCGCCGTTCAACATGACGCACTGCGGGGCAGCAGGAAGCGGCACCGCCACCTCGCCGCTCACCATGACGCACTGCGGGGCAGCGGGAAGCGGCACCGCCACCTCGCCGCTCACCATGACGCACTGCTGAGCAGCAGGAAGCGGCACCGCCACCTCCCCTCTCAACATGACGCTCTGCGGGGCAGCAGGAAGCGGCACCGCCACCTCGCCGTTCAACATGACGCTCTGCGGGGCAGCAGGAAGCGGCACCGCCGCCGCTCAACATGACGCTCTGCGGGGCAGCAGGAAGCGGCACCGCCACTTCGCCGTTCAACATGACGCACTGCGAGGCAGCAGGAAGCAGCACCCCCACCCCGCCGTTCAACATGACGCACTGCGGGGGAGCAGGAAGCGGCACCGCCACCTCGCCGTTCAACATGACGCACTGCGGGGCAGCAGGAAGCGGCACTGCCACCTCGCCGCTCACCATGACGCACTGCTGGGCAGCAGGAAGCGGCACCGCCACCTCGCCGTTCAACATGACGCACTGCGGGGCAGCAGGAAGCGGCACCGCCACCCCGCCGCTCAACATGACGCACTGCGGGGCAGCAGGAAGCGGCACCGCCACCTCGCCGCCCAACATTACGCACTGCGGGGCAGCAGGAAGCGGCACCGCCACCTCGCCGCTCACCATGACGCACTGCGGGGCAGCAGGAAGCGGCACCGCCACCTCGCCGTTCAACATGACGCTCTGCGGGGCAGCAGGAAGCGGCACCGCCACCTCGCCGTTCAACATGACGCACTGCGGGGCAGCAGGAAGCGGCACCGCCACCTCGCCGTTCAACATGACGCACTGCGGGGCAGCAGGAAGCGGCACCGCCACCTCGCCGTTCAACATGACGCACTGCGGGGCAGCAGGAAGCGGCACCGCCACCTCGCCGCTCACCATGACGCACTGCGGGGCAGCAGGAAGCGGCACCGCCAACTCGCCGTTCAACATGACGCTCTGCGGGGCAGCAGGAAGCGGCACCGCCACCTCGCCGTTCAACATGACGCACTGCCGGGCAGCAGGAAGCGGCACCGCCACCTCGCCGTTCAACATGACGCACTGCGGGGCAGCAGGAAGCGGCACCGAAACCTGGTTGCTCACCATGACGCACTGCGGGGCAGCAGGAAGCGGCACCGCCACCTAGCCGTTCAACATGACGCACTGCAGGGCAGCAGGAAGCGGCACCGCCACCTGGTTGCTCACCATGACGCACTGCGGGGCAGCAGGAAGCGGCACCGCCACTTCGCCGTTCAACATGACGCACTCCGAGGCAGCAGGAAGCGGCACCGCCACTTCGCGGTTCAACAGGACGCTCTGCGGGGCAGCAGGAAGCGGCACCGTGACCTCGCCGTTCAACATGACGCTCTGCGGGGCAGCAGGAAGCGGCACCGCCACCTCGCCGTTCAACATGACGCTCTGAGGGGCAGCAGGAAGCGGCACCGCCACTTCGCCGTTCAATATGACGCACTGCGAGGCAGCAGGAGGCGGCACCGCCACCTCGCAGCTCAACATGACGCTCTGCGGGGCAGCAGGAAGCGGCACCGCCACTTCGCCGTTCAACATGACGCACTGCGGGGCAGCAGGAAGCGGCACCGCCACTTCGCCGTTCAACATGACGCTCTGCGAGGCAGCAGGAAGCGGCACCGCCACCTGGCCGCTCAACATGACGCACTGCGGGGCAGCAGGAAGCGGCACCGCCACTTCGCCGTTCAACATGACGCTCTGCGGGGCAGCAGGAAGCGGCATCGCCACCTCGCCGCTCAACATGACATACTGCGGGGCAGCAGGAAGCGGCACCGCCACCTCGCCGCTCAACATGACGCTCTGCGGGGCAGCAGGAAGTGGCACCACCACCTCGCCGTTCAACATGACGCTCTGCGGGGCAGCAGGAAGCGGCACCGCCACCCCGCCGCTCAAAATGACGCTCTGCGGGGTAGCAGGAAGCGGCACCGCCACCTCGCCGCTCACCATGACGCACTGCGGGGCAGCAGGAAGCGGCACCGCCACTTCGCCGTTCAACATGACGCAATGCGAGGCAGCAGGAAGCGGCACCGCCACCCCGCCGTTCAACATGACGCACTGCGGGGCAGCAGGAAGCAGCACCGCCACCTCGCCGTTCAACATGACGCACTGCGGGGCAGCAGGAAGCGGCACCGCCACCTCGCCCTTCAACATGACGCACTGCGGGGCAGCAGGAAGCGGCACCGCCACCTCGCCGTTCAACATGACGCTCTGCGGGGCAGCAGGAAGCGGCACCGCCACCTCGCCGTTCAACATGACGCACTGCGGGGCAGCAGGAAGCGGCACCGCCACCTCGCCGTTCAACATGACGCACTGCGGGGCAGCAGGAAGCGGCACCGCCACCTCGCCGTTCAACATGACGCTCTGCGGGGCAGCAGGAAGCGGCACCGCCACCTCGCCGTTCAACATGACGCACTGCGGGGCAGCAGGAAGCGGCACCGCCACCTCGCCGCTCACCATGACGCACTGCGGGGCAGCAGGAAGCGGCACCGCCAACTCGCCGTTCAACATGACGCTCTGCGGGGCAGCAGGAAGCGGCACCGCCACCTCGCCGTTCAACATGACGCACTGCGGGGCAGCAGGAAGCGGCACCGCCACCTCGCAGTTCAACATGACGCACTGCGGGGCAGCAGGAAGCGGCACCGCCACCTGGTTGCTCACCATGAGGCACTGCGGGGCAGCAGGAAGCGGCACCGCCACCTAGCCGTTCAACATGACGCACTGCAAGGCAGCAGGAAGCGGCACCGCCACCTGGTTGCTCACCATGACGCACTGCGGGGCAGCAGGAAGCGGCACCGCCACTTCGCCGTTCAACATGACGCACTCCGAGGCAGCAGGAAGCGGCACCGCCACTTCGCCGTTCAACATGACGCTCTGCGGGGCAGCAGGAAGCGGCACCGCCACCTCGCCGCTCAACATGACGCTCTGCGGGGCAGCAGGAAGCGGCACCGCCACTTCGCCGTTCAACATGACGCTCTGCGGGGCAGCAGGAAGCGGCACCGCCACCTCGCCGCTCAACATGACGCTCTGCGGGGCAGCAGGAAGCGGCACCGCCATTTCGCCGTTCAATATGACGCACTGCGAGGCAGCAGGAAGCGGCACCGCCACCTCGCCGCTCAACATGACGCTCCGCGGGGCAGCAGGAAGCGGCACCGCCACTTCGCCGTTCAACATGACGCACTGCGAGGCAGCAAGAAGCGGCACCGCCACCTCGCAGCTCAACATGACGCTCTGCGGGGCAGCAGGAAGCGGCACCGCCACTTCGCCGTTCAACATGACGCTCTGCGGGGCAGCAGGAAGCAGCACCGCCACTTCGCCGTTCAACATGACGCACTGCGGGGCAGCAGGTAGCGGAACCGCCACCTCGCCGTTCAACATGACGCTCTGCGAGGCAGCAGGAAGCGGCACCGCCACCTGGTTGCTCACCATGAGGCACTGCGGGGCAGCAGGAAGCGGCACCGCCACCTAGCCGTTCCACATGACGCACTGCAAGGCAGCAGGAAGCGGCACCGCCACCTGGTTGCTCACCATGACGCACTGCGGGGCAGCAGGAAGCGGCATCGCCACTTCGCCGCTCAACATGACGCTCTGCGAGGCAGCAGGAAGCGGCACCGCCACCTCGCCGCTCAACATGACGCTCTGCGAGGCAGCAGGAAGCGGCACCGCCACCTCGCCGCTCAACATGACGCTCTGCGGGGCAGCAGGAAGCGGCATCGCCACTTCGCCGTTCAACATGACGCTCTGCGGGGCAGCAGGAAGCGGCACCGCCACCTCGCCGCTCAACATGACGCTCTGCGAGGCAGCAGGAAGCGGCACCGCCACCTCGCCGCTCAACATGACGCTCTGCGGGGCAGCAGGAAGCGGCATCGCCACTTCGCCGTTCAACATGACGCTCTGCGGGGCAGCAGGAAGCGGCATCGCCACTTCGCCGTTCAACATGACGCTCTGCGGGGCAGCAGGAAGCGGCATCGCCACTTCGCCGCTCAACATGACGTACTGCGGGGCAGCAGGAAGCGGCACCGCCACCTCGCCGTTCAACATGACGCTCTGCGGGGCAGCAGGAAGCGGCACCGCCACCCCGCCGCTCAAAATGACGCTCTGCGGGGCAGCAGGAAGCGGCAACGCCACCTCGCCGCTCACCATGACGCACTGCGGGGCAGCAGGAAGCGGCACCGCCACTTCGCCGTTCAACATGACGCACTGCGGGGCAGCAGGAAGCGGCACCGCCACCTCGCCGTTCAACATGACGCACTGCGGGGCAGCAGGAAGCGGCACCGCCACCTCGCCGTTCAACATGACGCACTGCGGGGCAGCAGGAAGCGGCACCGCCACCTCGCCGTTCAACATGACGCTCTGCGGGGCAGCAGGAAGCGGCACCGCCACCTCGCCGCTCACCATGACGCACTGCTGGGCAGCAGGAAGCGGCACCGCCACCTCGCCGCTCAACATGACGCTCTGCGGGGCAGCCGGAAGCGGCACCGCCACCTCGCCGTTCAACATGACGCTCTGCGGGGCAGCAGGAAGCGGCACCGCCGCCGCTCAACATGACGCTCTGCGGGGCAGCAGGAAGCGGCACCGCCACCTCGCCGTTCAACATGACGCTCTGCGAGGCAGCAGGAAGCGGCACCGCCACCCCGCCGTTCAACATGACGCACTGCGGGGCAGCAGGAAGCGGCACCGCCACCTCGCCGTTCAACATGACGCTCTGCGGGGCAGCAGGAGGCGGCACCGCCGCCGCTCAACATGACGCTCTGCGGGGCAGCAGGAAGCGGCACCGCCACTTCGCCGTTCAACATGACGCACTGCGAGGCAGCAGGAAGCGGCACCGCCACTTCGCCGCTCACCATGACGCACTGCGGGGCAGCAGGAAGCGGCACCGCCACTTCGCCGTTTAACATGACGCACTGCGAGGCAGCAGGAAGCGGCACCGCCACCCCGCCGTTCAACATGACGCACTGCGGGGCAGCAGGAAGCGGCACCGCCACCTCGCCGTTCAACATGACGCACTGCGGGGCAGCAGGAAGCGGCACCGCCACTTCGCCGTTCAACATGACGCACTGCGGGGCAGCAGGAAGCGGCACCGCCACCTCGCCGTTCAACATGACGCTCTGCGAGGCAGCAGGAAGCGGCACCGCCACCTCGCCGCTCAACATGACGCTCTGTGGGGCAGCAGGAAGCGGCATCGCCACTTCGCCGTTCAACATGACGCTCTGCGGGGCAGCAGGAAGCGGCATCGCCACTTCGCCGCTCAACATGACGTACTGCGGGGCAGCAGGAAGCGGTATCGCCACTTCGCCGCTCAACATGACGTACTGCGGGGCAGCAGGAAGCGGCATCGCCACTTCGCCGCTCAACATGACGCTCTGCGAGGTAGCAGGAAGCGGCACCGCCACCTCGCCGCTCAACATGACGCTCTGCGAGGCAGCAGGAAGCGGCACCGCCACCTCGCCGCTCAACATGACGCTCTGCGGGGCAGCAGGAAGCGGCATCGCCACTTCGCCGTTCAACATGACGCTCTGCGGGGCAGCAGGAAGCGGCACCGCCACCTCGCCGCTCAACATGACGCTCTGCGGGGCAGCAGGAAGCGGCATCGCCACTTCGCCGTTCAACATGACGCTCTGCGGGGCAGCAGGAAGCGGCATCGCCACTTCGCCGTTCAACATGACGCTCTGCGGGGCAGCAGGAAGCGGCATCGCCACTTCGCCGCTCAACATGACGTACTGCGGGGCAGCAGGAAGCGGCACCGCCACCTCGCCGTTCAACATGACGCTCTGCGGGGCAGCAGGAAGCGGCACCGCCACCCCGCCGCTCAAAATGACGCTCTGCGGGGCAGCAGGAAGCGGCAACGCCACCTCGCCGCTCACCATGACGCACTGCGGGGCAGCAGGAAGCGGCACCGCCACTTCGCCGTTCAACATGACGCACTGCGGGGCAGCAGGAAGCGGCACCGCCACCTCGCCGTTCAACATGACGCACTGCGGGGCAGCAGGAAGCGGCACCGCCACCTCGCCGTTCAACATGACGCTCTGCGGGGCAGCAGGAAGCGGCACCGCCACCTCGCCGCTCACCATGACGCACTGCGGGGCAGCAGGAAGCGGCACCGCCACCTCGCCGTTCAACATGACGCTCTGCGGGGCAGCAGGAAGCGGCACCGCCACCTCGCCGCTCACCATGACGCACTGCTGGGCAGCAGGAAGCGGCACCGCCACCTCGCCGCTCAACATGACGCTCTGCGGGGCAGCAGGAAGCGGCACCGCCACCTCGCCGTTCAACATGACGCTCTGCGGGGCAGCAGGAAGCGGCACCGCCGCCGCTCAACATGACGCTCTGCGGGGCAGCAGGAAGCGGCACCGCCACCTCGCCGTTCAACATGACGCTCTGCGAGGCAGCAGGAAGCGGCACCGCCACCCCGCCGTTCAACATGACGCACTGCGGGGCAGCAGGAAGCGGCACCGCCACCTCGCCGTTCAACATGACGCACTGCGGGGCAGCAGGAAGCGGCACCGCCACCTCGCCGTTCAACATGAGTCACTGCGGGGCAGCAGGAAGCGGCACCGCCACCTCGCCGTTCAACATGACGCTCTGCGGGGCAGCAGGAAGCGGCACCGCCACCTCGCCGTTTAACATGACGCACTGCGGGGCAGCAGGAAGCGGCACCGCCACCTCGCCGTTCAACATGACGCACTGCGGGGCAGCAGGAAGCGGCACCCCCACCTCGCCGCTCAACATGACGCTCTGCGGGGCAGCAGGAAGCGGCATCGCCACCTCGCCGCTCAACATGACATACTGCGGGGCAGCAGGAAGCGGCACTGCTACCTCGCCGCTCAACATGACGCTCTGCGGGGCAGCAGGAAGCGGCACCGCCACCTCGCCGTTCAACATGACGCTCTGCGGGGCAGCAGGAAGCGGCACCGCCACCCCGCCGTTCAACATGACGCACTGCGGGGCAGCAGGAAGCGGCACCGCCACCTCGCCGTTCAACATGACGCACTGCGGGGCAGCAGGAAGCGGCACCGCCACTTCGCCGTTCAACATGACGCACTGCGGGGCAGCAGGAAGCGGCACCGCCACCTCGCCGTTCAACATGACGCTCTGCGAGGCAGCAGGAAGCGGCACCGCCACCTCGCCGCTCAACATGACGCTCTGTGGGGCAGCAGGAAGCGGCATCGCCACTTCGCCGTTCAACATGACGCTCTGCGGGGCAGCAGGAAGCGGCATCGCCACTTCGCCGCTCAACATGACGTACTGCGGGGCAGCAGGAAGCGGCATCGCCACTTCGCCGCTCAACATGACGTACTGCGGGGCAGCAGGAAGCGGCATCGCCACTTCGCCGCTCAACATGACGCTCTGCGAGGCAGCAGGAAGCGGCACCGCCACCTCGCCGCTCAACATGACGCTCTGCGAGGCAGCAGGAAGCGGCACCGCCACCTCGCCGCTCAACATGACGCTCTGCGGGGCAGCAGGAAGCGGCATCGCCACTTCGCCGCTCAACATGACGCTCTGCGAGGCAGCAGGAAGCGGCACCGCCACTTCGCCGCTCACCATGACGCACTGCGGGGCAGCAGGAAGCGGCACCGCCACTTCGCCGTTCAACATGACGCACTGCGAGGCAGCAGGAAGCGGCACCGCCACCCCGCCGTTCAACATGACGCACTGCGGGGCAGCAGGAAGCGGCACCGCCACCTCGCCGTTCAACATGACGCACTGCGGGGCAGCAGGAAGCGGCACCGCCACCTCGCCGTTCAACATGACGCTCTGCGGGGCAGCAGGAAGCGGCACCGCCACCTCGCCGCTCACCATGACGCACTGCGGGGCAGCAGGAAGCGGCACCGCCACCTCGCCGTTCAACATGACGCACTGGGGGGCAGCAGGAAGCGGCACCGCCACCTCGCCGCTCACCATGACGCACTGCGGGGCAGCAGGAAGCGGCACCGCCACCTCGCCGCTCACCATGACGCACTGCTGGGCAGCAGGAAGCGGCACCGCCACCTCGCCGCTCAACATGACGCTCTGCGGGGCAGCAGGAAGCGGCACCGCCACCTCGCCGTTCAACATGACGCTCTGCGGGGCAGCAGGAAGCGGCACCGCCGCCGCTCAACATGACGCTCTGCGGGGCAGCAGGAAGCGGCACCGCCACTTCGCCGTTCAACATGACGCACTGCGAGGCAGCAGGAAGCAGCACCGCCACCCCGCCGTTCAACATGACGCACTGCGGGGGAGCAGGAAGCGGCACCGCCACCTCGCCGTTCAACATGACGCACTGCGGGGCAGCAGGAAGCGGCACTGCCACCTCGCCGCTCACCATGACGCACTGCTGGGCAGCAGGAAGCGGCACCGCCACCTCGCCGTTCAACATGACGCACTGCGGGGCAGCAGGAAGCGGCACCGCCACCCCGCCGCTCAACATGACGCACTGCGGGGCAGCAGGAAGCGGCACCGCCACCTCGCCGCCCAACATTACGCACTGCGGGGCAGCAGGAAGCGGCACCGCCACCTCGCCGCTCACCATGACGCACTGCGGGGCAGCAGGAAGCGGCACCGCCACCTCGCCTTTCAACATGACGCTCTGCGGGGCAGCAGGAAGCGGCACCGCCACCTCGCCGTTCAACATGACGCACTGCGGGGCAGCAGGAAGCGGCACCGCCACCTCGCCGTTCAACATGACGCTCTGCGGGGCAGCAGGAAGCGGCACCGCCACCTCGCCGTTCAACATGACGCACTGCGGGGCAGCAGGAAGCGGCACCGCCACCTCGCCGCTCACCATGACGCACTGCGGGGCAGCAGGAAGCGGCACCGCCACCTCGCCGTTCAACATGACGCTCTGCGGGGCAGCAGGAAGCGGCACCGCCACCTCGCCGTTCAACATGACGCACTGCCGGGCAGCAGGAAGCGGCACCGCCACCTCGCCGTTCAACATGACGCACTGCGGGGCAGCAGGAAGCGGCACCGCCACCTGGTTGCTCACCATGACGCACTGCGGGGCAGCAGGAAGCGGCACCGCCACCTCGCCGCTCAACATGACGCTCTGCGGGGCAGCAGGAAGCGGCACCGCCACTTCGCCGTTCAACATGACGCTATGCGGGGCAGCAGGAAGCGGCACCGCCACCTCGCCGCTCAACATGACGCTCTGCGGGGCAGCAGGAAGCGGCACCGCCACTTCGCCGTTCAACATGACGCACTGCGAGGCAGCAGGAAGCAGCACCGCCACCCCGCCGTTCAACATGACGCACTGCGGGGGAGCAGGAAGCGGCACCGCCACCTCGCCGTTCAACATGACGCACTGCGGGGCAGCAGGAAGCGGCACTGCCACCTCGCCGCTCACCATGACGCACTGCTGGGCAGCAGGAAGCGGCACCGCCACCTCGCCGTTCAACATGACGCACTGCGGGGCAGCAGGAAGCGGCACCGCCACCCCGCCGCTCAACATGACGCACTGCGGGGCAGCAGGAAGCGGCACCGCCACCCCGCCGCTCAACATGACGCACTGCGGGGCAGCAGGAAGCGGCACCGCCACCTCGCCGCTCAACATGACGCTCTGCGGGGCAGCAGGAAGCGGCGCCGCCACTTCGCCGTTCAACATGACGCTCTGCGGGGCAGCAGGAAGCGGCATCGCCACCTCGCCGCTCAACATGACATACTGCGGGGCAGCAGGAAGCGGCACTGCTACCTCGCCGCTCAACATGACGCTCTGCGGGGCAGCAGGAAGCGGCACCGCCACCTCGCCGTTCAACATGACGCTCTGCGGGGCAGCAGGAAGCGGCACCGCCACCCCGCCGTTCAACATGACGCACTGCGGGGCAGCAGGAAGCGGCACCGCCACCTCGCCGTTCAACATGACGCACTGCGGGGCAGCAGGAAGCGGCACCGCCACTTCGCCGTTCAACATGACGCACTGCGGGGCAGCAGGAAGCGGCACCGCCACCTCGCCGTTCAACATGACGCTCTGCGAGGCAGCAGGAAGCGGCACCGCCACCTCGCCGCTCAACATGACGCTCTGTGGGGCAGCAGGAAGCGGCATCGCCACTTCGCCGTTCAACATGACGCTCTGCGGGGCAGCAGGAAGCGGCATCGCCACTTCGCCGCTCAACATGACGTACTGCGGGGCAGCAGGAAGCGGCATCGCCACTTCGCCGCTCAACATGACGTACTGCGGGGCAGCAGGAAGCGGCATCGCCACTTCGCCGCTCAACATGACGCTCTGCGAGGCAGCAGGAAGCGGCACCGCCACCTCGCCGCTCAACATGACGCTCTGCGAGGCAGCAGGAAGCGGCACCGCCACCTCGCCGCTCAACATGACGCTCTGCGGGGCAGCAGGAAGCGGCATCGCCACTTCGCCGCTCAACATGACGCTCTGCGGGGCAGCAGGAAGCGGCACCGCCACCTCGCCGTTCAACATGACGCTCTGCGGGGCAGCAGGAAGCGGCACCGCCGCCGCTCAACATGACGCTCTGCGGGGCAGCAGGAAGCGGCACCGCCACCTCGCCGTTCAACATGACGCTCTGCGAGGCAGCAGGAAGCGGCACCGCCATCCCGCCGTTCAACATGACGCACTGCGGGGCAGCAGGAAGCGGCACCGCCACCTCGCCGTTCAACATGACGCACTGCGGGGCAGCAGGAAGCGGCACCGCCACCTCGCCGTTCAACATGAGTCACTGCGGGGCAGCAGGAAGCGGCACCGCCACCTCGCCGTTCAACATGACGCTCTGCGGGGCAGCAGGAAGCGGCACCGCCACCTCGCCGTTTAACATGACGCACTGCGGGGCAGCAGGAAGCGGCACCGCCACCTCGCCGTTCAACATGACGCACTGCGGGGCAGCAGGAAGCGGCACCGCCACCTCGCCGCTCAACATGACGCTCTGCGGGGCAGCAGGAAGCCGCACTGCCAGCTCGCCGCTCAACATGACGCTCTGCGGGGCAGCAGGAAGCGGCACCGCCACTTCGCCGTTCAACATGACGCTCTGCGGGGCAGCAGGAAGCGGCATCGCCACCTCGCCGCTCAACATGACATACTGCGGGGCAGCAGGAAGCGGCACCGCTACCTCGCCGCTCAACATGACGCTCTGCGGGGCAGCAGGAAGCGGCACCGCCACCTCGCCGTTCAACATGACGCTCTGCGGGGCAGCAGGAAGCGGCACCGCCACCTCGCCGTTCAACATGACGCTCTGCGAGGCAGCAGGAAGCGGCACCGCCACTTCGCCGCTCACCATGACGCACTGCGGGGCAGCAGGAAGCGGCACCGCCACTTCGCCGTTCAACATGACGCACTGCGAGGCAGCAGGAAGCGGCACCGCCACCCCGCCGTTCAACATGACGCACTGCGGGGCAGCAGGAAGCGGCACCGCCACCTCGCCGTTCAACATGACGCACTGCGGGGCAGCAGGAAGCGGCACCGCCACCTCGCCGTTCAACATGACGCTCTGCGGGGCAGCAGGAAGCGGCACCGCCACCTCGCCGCTCACCATGACGCACTGCGGGGCAGCAGGAAGCGGCACCGCCACCTCGCCGTTCAACATGACGCACTGGGGGGCAGCAGGAAGCGGCACCGCCACCTCGCCGCTCACCATGACGCACTGCGGGGCAGCAGGAAGCGGCACCGCCACCTCGCCGCTCACCATGACGCACTGCTGGGCAGCAGGAAGCGGCACCGCCACCTCGCCGCTCAACATGACGCTCTGCGGGGCAGCAGGAAGCGGCACCGCCACCTCGCCGTTCAACATGACGCTCTGCGGGGCAGCAGGAAGCGGCACCGCCGCCGCTCAACATGACGCTCTGCGGGGCAGCAGGAAGCGGCACCGCCACTTCGCCGTTCAACATGACGCACTGCGAGGCAGCAGGAAGCAGCACCGCCACCCCGCCGTTCAACATGACGCACTGCGGGGGAGCAGGAAGCGGCACCGCCACCTCGCCGTTCAACATGACGCACTGCGGGGCAGCAGGAAGCGGCACTGCCACCTCGCCGCTCACCATGACGCACTGCTGGGCAGCAGGAAGCGGCACCGCCACCTCGCCGTTCAACATGACGCACTGCGGGGCAGCAGGAAGCGGCACCGCCACCCCGCCGCTCAACATGACGCACTGCGGGGCAGCAGGAAGCGGCACCGCCACCTCGCCGCCCAACATTACGCACTGCGGGGCAGCAGGAAGCGGCACCGCCACCTCGCCGCTCACCATGACGCACTGCGGGGCAGCAGGAAGCGGCACCGCCACCTCGCCTTTCAACATGACGCTCTGCGGGGCAGCAGGAAGCGGCACCGCCACCTCGCCGTTCAACATGACGCACTGCGGGGCAGCAGGAAGCGGCACCGCCACCTCGCCGTTCAACATGACGCTCTGCGGGGCAGCAGGAAGCGGCACCGCCACCTCGCCGTTCAACATGACGCACTGCGGGGCAGCAGGAAGCGGCACCGCCACCTCGCCGCTCACCATGACGCACTGCGGGGCAGCAGGAAGCGGCACCGCCACCTCGCCGTTCAACATGACGCTCTGCGGGGCAGCAGGAAGCGGCACCGCCACCTCGCCGTTCAACATGACGCACTGCCGGGCAGCAGGAAGCGGCACCGCCACCTCGCCGTTCAACATGACGCACTGCGGGGCAGCAGGAAGCGGCACCGCCACCTGGTTGCTCACCATGACGCACTGCGGGGCAGCAGGAAGCGGCACCGCCACCTCGCCGCTCAACATGACGCTCTGCGGGGCAGCAGGAAGCGGCACCGCCACTTCGCCGTTCAACATGACGCTATGCGGGGCAGCAGGAAGCGGCACCGCCACCTCGCCGCTCAACATGACGCTCTGCGGGGCAGCAGGAAGCGGCACCGCCACTTCGCCGTTCAACATGACGCACTGCGAGGCAGCAGGAAGCAGCACCGCCACCCCGCCGTTCAACATGACGCACTGCGGGGGAGCAGGAAGCGGCACCGCCACCTCGCCGTTCAACATGACGCACTGCGGGGCAGCAGGAAGCGGCACTGCCACCTCGCCGCTCACCATGACGCACTGCTGGGCAGCAGGAAGCGGCACCGCCACCTCGCCGTTCAACATGACGCACTGCGGGGCAGCAGGAAGCGGCACCGCCACCCCGCCGCTCAACATGACGCACTGCGGGGCAGCAGGAAGCGGCACCGCCACCCCGCCGCTCAACATGACGCACTGCGGGGCAGCAGGAAGCGGCACCGCCACCTCGCCGCCCAACATTACGCACTGCGGGGCAGCAGGAAGCGGCACCGCCACCTCGCCGCTCACCATGACGCACTGCGGGGCAGCAGGAAGCGGCACCGCCACCTCGCCGTTCAACATGACGCTCTGCGGGGCAGCAGGAAGCGGCACCGCCACCTCGCCGTTCAACATGACGCACTGCGGGGCAGCAGGAAGCGGCACCGCCACCTCGCCGTTCAACATGACGCTCTGCGGGGCAGCAGGAAGCGGCACCGCCACCTCGCCGTTCAACATGACGCACTGCGGGGCAGCAGGAAGCGGCACCGCCACCCCGCCGTTCAACATGACGCACTGCGGGGCAGCAGGAAGCGGCACCGCCACCTCGCCGTTCAACATGACGCACTGCGGGGCAGCAGGAAGCGGCACCGCCACCTCGCCGTTCAACATGACGCTCTGCGGGGCAGCAGGAAGCGGCACCGCCACCTCGCCGCTCACCATGACGCACTGCGGGGCAGCAGGAAGCGGCACCGCCACCTCGCCGTTCAACATGACGCACTGCGGGGCAGCAGGAAGCGGCACCGCCACCTCGCCGCTCACCATGACGCACTGCGGGGCAGCAGGAAGCGGCACCGCCACCTCGCCGCTCACCATGACGCACTGCTGGGCAGCAGGAAGCGGCACCGCCACCTCGCCGCTCAACATGACGCTCTGCGGGGCAGCAGGAAGCGGCACCGCCACCTCGCCGTTCAACATGACGCTCTGCGGGGCGGCAGGAAGCGGCACCGCCGCCGCTCAACATGACGCTCTGCGGGGCAGCAGGAAGCGGCACCGCCACTTCGCCGTTCAACATGACGCACTGCGAGGCAGCAGGAAGCAGCACCGCCACCCCGCCGTTCAACATGACGCACTGCGGGGGAGCAGGAAGCGGCACCGCTACCTCGCCGTTCAACATGACGCACTGCGGGGCAGCAGGAAGCGGCACTGCCACCTCGCCGCTCACCATGACGCACTGCTGGGCAGCAGGAAGCGGCACCGCCACCTCGCCGTTCAACATGACGCACTGCGGGGGAGCAGGAAGCGGCACCGCCACCCCGCCGCTCAACATGACGCACTGCGGGGCAGCAGGAAGCGGCACCGCCACCTCGCCGCCCAACATTACGCACTGCGGGGCAGCAGGAAGCGGCACCGCCACCTCGCCGCTCACCATGACGCACTGCGGGGCAGCAGGAAGCGGCACCGCCACCTCGCCGTTCAACATGACGCTCTGCGGGGCAGCAGGAAGCGGCACCGCCACCTCGCCGTTCAACATGACGCACTGCGGGGCAGCAGGAAGCGGCACCGCCACCTCGCCGTTCAACATGACGCTCTGCGGGGCAGCAGGAAGCGGCACCGCCACCTCGCCGTTCAACATGACGCACTGCGGGGCAGCATGAAGCGGCACCGCCACCTCGCCGCTCACCATGACGCACTGCGGGGCAGCAGCAAGCGGCACCGCCACCTCGCCGTTCAACATGACGCTCTGCGGGGCAGCAGGAAGCGGCACCGCCACCTCGCCGTTCAACATGACGCACTGCCGGGCAGCAGGAAGCGGCACCGCCACCTCGCCGTTCAACATGACGCACTGCGGGGCAGCAGGAAGCGGCACCGCCACCTGGTTGCTCACCATGACGCACTGCGGGGCAGCAGGAAGCGGCACCGCCACCTCGCCGCTCAACATGACGCTCTGCGGGGCAGCAGGAAGCGGCACCGCCACTTCGCCGTTCAACATGACGCTATGCGGGGCAGCAGGAAGCGGCACCGCCACCTCGCCGCTCAACATGACGCTCTGCGGGGCAGCAGGAAGCGGCACCGCCACTTCGCCGTTCAACATGACGCACTGCGAGGCAGCAGGAAGCAGCACCGCCACCCCGCCGTTCAACATGACGCACTGCGGGGGAGCAGGAAGCGGCACCGCCACCTCGCCGTTCAACATGACGCACTGCGGGGCAGCAGGAAGCGGCACTGCCACCTCGCCGCTCACCATGACGCACTGCTGGGCAGCAGGAAGCGGCACCGCCACCTCGCCGTTCAACATGACGCACTGCGGGGCAGCAGGAAGCGGCACCGCCACCCCGCCGCTCAACATGACGCACTGCGGGGCAGCAGGAAGCGGCACCGCCACCTCGCCGCCCAACATTACGCACTGCGGGGCAGCAGGAAGCGGCACCGCCACCTCGCCGCTCACCATGACGCACTGCGGGGCAGCAGGAAGCGGCACCGCCACCTCGCCGTTCAACATGACGCTCTGCGGGGCAGCAGGAAGCGGCACCGCCACCTCGGCGTTCAACATGACGCACTGCGGGGCAGCAGGAAGCGGCACCGCCACCCCGCCGTTCAACATGACGCTCTGCGGGGCAGCAGGAAGCGGCACCGCCACCTCGCCGTTCAACATGACGCACTGCCGGGCAGCAGGAAGCGGCACCGCCACCTAGCCGTTCAACATGACGCACTGCGGGGCAGCAGGAAGCGGCACCGCCACCTGGTTGCTCACCATGACGCACTGCGGGGCAGCAGGAAGCGGCACCGCCACCTAGCCGTTCAACATGACGCACTGCAGGGCAGCAGGAAGCGGCACCGCCACCTGGTTGCTCACCATGACGCACTGCGGGGCAGCAGGAAGCGGCACCGCCACTTCGCCGTTCAACATGACGCACTCCGAGGCAGCAGGAAGCGGCACCGCCACTTCGCGGTTCAACAGGACGCTCTGCGGGGCAGCAGGAAGCGGCACCGTGACCTCGCCGTTCAACATGACGCTCTGCGGGGCAGCAGAAAGCGGCACCGCCACCTCGCCGTTCAACATGACGCTCTGAGGGGCAGCAGGAAGCGGCACCGCCACTTCGCCGTTCAATATGACGCACTGCGAGGCAGCAGGAGGCGGCACCGCCACCTCGCCGCTCAACTTGACGCTCTGCGGGGCAGCAGGAAGCGGCACCGCCACTTAGCCGTTCAACATGACGCTCTGCGGGGCAGCAGGAAGCGGCACCGCCACCTCGCCGTTCAACATGACGCTCTGCGGGGCAGCAGGAAGCGGCACCGCCACTTCGCCGTTCAACATGACGCTCTGCGGGGCAGCAGGAAGCGGCACCGCCACTTCGCCGTTCAACATGACGCTCTGCGGGGCAGCAGGAAGCGGCATCGCCACCTCGCCGCTCAACATGACATACTGCGGGGCAGCAGGAAGCGGCACCGCCACCTCGCCGCTCAACATGACGCTCTGCGGGGCAGCAGGAAGTGGCACCACCACCTCGCCGTTCAACATGACGCTCTGCGGGGCAGCAGGAAGCGGCACCGCCACCCCGCCGCTCAAAATGACGCTCTGCGGGGTAGCAGGAAGCGGCACCGCCACCTCGCCGCTCACCATGACGCACTGCGGGGCAGCAGGAAGCGGCACCGCCACTTCGCCGTTCAACATGACGCAATGCGAGGCAGCAGGAAGCGGCACCGCCACCCCGCCGTTCAACATGACGCACTGCGGGGCAGCAGGAAGCGGCACCGCCACCTCGCCGTTCAACATGACGCACTGCGGGGCAGCAGGAAGCGGCACCGCCACCTCGCCCTTCAACATGACGCACTGCGGGGCAGCAGGAAGCGGCACCGCCACCTCGCCGTTCAACATGACGCTCTGCGGGGCAGCAGGAAGCGGCACCGCCATCTCGCCGTTCAACATGACGCACTGCGGGGCAACAGGAAGCGGCACCGCCACCTCGCCGTTCAACATGACGCACTGCGGGGCAGCAGGAAGCGGCACCGCCACCTCGCCGTTCAACATGACGCTCTGCGGGGCAGCAGGAAGCGGCACCGCCACCTCGCCGTTCAACATGACGCACTGCGGGGCAGCAGGAAGCGGCACCGCCACCTCGCCGCTCACCATGACGCACTGCGGGGCAGCAGGAAGCGGCACCGCCACCTCGCCGTTCAACATGACGCTCTGCGGGGCAGCAGGAAGCGGCACCGCCACCTCGCCGTTCAACATGACGCACTGCGGGGCAGCAGGAAGCGGCACCGCCACCTCGCCGTTCAACATGACGCACTGCGGGGCAGCAGGAAGCGGCACCGCCACCTGGTTGCTCACCATGAGGCACTGCGGGGCAGCAGGAAGCGGCACCGCCACCTAGCCGTTCAACATGACGCACTGCAAGGCAGCAGGAAGCGGCACCGCCACCTGGTTGCTCACCATGACGCACTGCGGGGCAGCAGGAAGCGGCACCGCCACTTCGCCGTTCAACATGACGCACTCCGAGGCAGCAGGAAGCGGCACCGCCACTTCGCCGTTCAACATGACGCTCTGCGGGGCAGCAGGAAGCGGCACCGCCACCTCGCCGCTCAACATGACGCTCTGCGGGGCAGCAGGAAGCGGCACCGCCACTTCGCCGTTCAACATGACGCTCTGCGGGGCAGCAGGAAGCGGCACCGCCACCTCGCCGCTCAACATGACGCTCTGCGGGGCAGCAGGAAGCGGCACCGTAACTTCGCCGTTCAATATGACGCACTGCGAGGCAGCAGGAAGCGGCACCGCCACCTCGCCGCTCAACATGACGCTCCGCGGGGCAGCAGGAAGCGGCACCGCCACTTCGCCGTTCAACATGACGCACTGCGAGGCAGCAAGAAGCGGCACCGCCACCTCGCAGATCAACATGACGCTCTGCGGGGCAGCAGGAAGCGGCACCGCCACTTCGCCATTCAACATGACGCTCTGCGGGGCAGCAGGAAGCGGCACCGCCACTTCGCCGTTCAACATGACGCACTGCGGGGCAGCAGGAAGCGGCACCGCCACCTCGCCGTTCAACATGACGCTCTGCGAGGCAGCAGGAAGCGGCACCGCCACCTCGCCGCTCAACATGACGCTCTGCGGGGCAGCAGGAAGCGGCATCGCCACTTCGCCGTTCAACATGACGCTCTGCGGGGCAGCAGGAAGCGGCATCGCCACTTCGCCGCTCAACATGACGTACTGCGGGGCAGCAGGAAGCGGCACCGCCACCTCGCCGCTCAACATGACGCTCTGGGGGGCAGCAGGAAGCGGCACCGCCACCTCGCCGCTCAACATGACGCTCTGCGGGGCAGCAGGAAGCGGCACCGCCAACTCGCCGTTCAACATGACGCTCTGCGGGGCAGCAGGAAGCGGCACCGCCGCCGCTCAACATGACGCTCTGCGGGGCAGCAGGAAGCGGCACCGCCACCTCGCCGTTCAACATGACGCTCTGCGGGGCAGCAGGAAGCGGCACCGCCACTTCGCCGTTCAACATGACGCACTGCGAGGCAGCAGGAAGCAGCACCGCCACCACGCCGTTCAACATGACGCACTGCGGGGCAGCAGGAAGCGGAACCGCCACCTCGCCGTTCAACATGACGCACTGCGGGGCAGCAGGAAGCGGCACTGCCGCTTCGCCGTTCAACATGACGCTCTGCGGGGCAGCAGGAAGGCATCGCCACCTCGCCGCTCACCATGACGCACTGCTGGGCAGCAGGAAGCGGCACCGCTACCTCGCCGCTCACCATTACGCAATGCGGGGCTGCAGGAAGCGGCACCGCCACCTCGCCGTTAAACATGACGCTCTGCGGGGCAGCAGGAAGCGGCACCGCCACCTCGCCGTTCAACATGACGCACTGCGGGGCAGCAGGAAGCGGCACCGCCACCTCGCCGTTCAACATGACGCTCTGCGAGGCAGCAGGAAGCGGCACCGCCACCTCGCCGCTCAACATGACGCTCTGCGGGGCAGCAGGAAGCGGCACCGCCACTTCGCCGTTCAACATGACGCTCTGCGGGGCAGCAGGAAGCGGCACCGCCACCTCGCCGCTCAACATGACGCTCTGAGGGGCAGCAGGAAGCGGCACCGCCACTTCGCCGTTCAACATGACGCTCTGCGGGGCAGCAGGAAGTGGCACCGCCACCTCGCCGCTCAACATGACGCTCTGCGGGGCAGCAGGAAGCGGCACCGCCACCTCGCCGTTCAACATGACGCTCTGCGGGGCAGCAGGAAGCGGCACCGCCACCCCGCCGCTCAACATGACGCTCTGCGAGGCAGCAGGAAGCGGCACCGCCACCTCGCCGCTCAACATGACGCTCTGCGGGGCAGCAGGAAGCGGCACCGCCACTTCGCCGTTCAACATGACGCTCTGCGGGGCAGCAGGAAGCGGCACCGCCACCTCGCCGCTCAACATGACGCTCTGCGGGACAGCAGGAAGCGGCACCGCCACCCCGCCGCTCAACATGACGCTCTGCGAGGCAGCAGGAAGCGGCACCGCCACCTCGCCGCTCAACATCACGCTCTGCGGGGCAGCAGGAAGCGGCACCGCCACTTCGCCGTTCAACATGACGCTCTGCGGGGCAGCAGGAAGCGGCACCGCCACCTCGCCGCTCAACATGACGCTCTGCGGGGCAGCAGGAAGCGGCACCGCCACTTCGCCGTTCAACATGACGCTCTGCGGGGCAGCAGGAAGCGGCACCGCCACCTCGCCGCTCAACATGACGCTCTGCGGGGCAGCAGGAAGCGGCACCGCCACCTCGCCGTTCAACATGACGCTCTGCGGGGCAGCAGGAAGCGGCACCGCCACCCCGCCGCTCAACATGACGCTCTGCGGGGCAGCAGGAAGCGGCACCGCCACATCGCCGCTCACCATGACGCACTGCGTGGCAGCAGGAAGCGGCACCGCCACTACGCCGTTCAACATGACGCACTGCGAGGCAACAGGAAGCGGCACCGCCACCCCGCCGTTCAACATGACGCACTGCGGGGCAGCAGGAAGCGGCACCGCCACCTCGCCGTTCAACATGACGCACTGCGGGGCAGCAGGAAGCGGCACCGCCACCTCGCCGTTCAACATGACGCTCTGCGGGGCAGCAGGAAGCGGCACCGCCACCTCGCCGCTCACCATGACGCACTGCTGGGCAGCAGTAAGCGGCACCGCCACCTCGCCGCTCAACATGACGCTCTGCGGGGCAGCAGGAAGCGGCACCGCCACTTCGCCGTTCAACATGACTCTCTCCGGGGCAGCAGGAAGCGGCACCGCCGCCGCTAAACATGACGCTCTGCGGGGCAGCAGGAAGCGGCACCGCCACCTCGCCGCTCACCATGACGCACTGCGGGGCAGCAGGAAGCGGCACCGCCACCTCGCCGTTCAACATGACGCACTGCGGGGCAGCAGGAAGCGGCACCGCCACCTGGTTGCTCACCATGACGCACTGCGGGGCAGCAGGAAGCGGCACCGCCACCTCGCCGTTCAACATGACGCACTGCCGGGCAGCAGGAAGCGGCACCGCCACCTCGCCGTTCAACATGACGCACTGCGGGGCAGCAGGAAGCGGCACCGCCACCTGGTTGCTCACCATGACGCACTGCGGGGCAGCAGGAAGCGGCACCGCCACCTAGCCGTTCAACATGACGCACTGCAGGGCAGCAGGAAGCGGCACCGCCACCTGGTTGCTCACCATGACGCACTGCGGGGCAGCAGGAAGCGGCACCGCCACTTCGCGGTTCAACAGGACGCACTGCGGGGCAGCAGGAAGCGGCACCGTGACCTCGCCGTTCAACATGACGCTCTGCGGGGCAGCAGGAAGCGGCACCGCCACCTCGCCGTTCAACATGACGCTCTGAGGGGCAGCAGGAAGCGGCACCGCCACTTCGCCGTTCAATATGACGCACTGCGAGGCAGCAGGAGGCGGCACCGCCACCTCGCCGTTCAACATGACGCACTCTGAGGCAGCAGGAAGCGGCACCGCCACTTCGCGGTTCAACAGGACGCACTGCGGGGCAGCAGGAAGCGGCACCGTGACCTCGCCGTTCAACATGACGCTCTGCGGGGCAGCAGGAAGCGGCACCGCCACCTCGCCGTTCAACATGACGCTCTGAGGGGCAGCAGGAAGCGGCACCGCCACTTCGCCGTTCAATATGACGCACTGCGAGGCAGCAGGAGGCGGCACCGCCACCTCGCCGCTCCACATGACGCTCTGCGGGGCAGCAGGAAGCGGCACCGCCACTTCGCCGTTCACCATGACGCACTGCGAGGCAGCAGGAAGCGGCACCGCCACCTCGCAGCTCAACATGACGCTCTGCGGGGCAGCAGGAAGCGGCACCGCCACCTCGCCGTTCAACATGACGCTCTGCGGGGCAGCAGGAAGCGGCACCGCCACTTCGCCGTTCAACATGACGCACTGCGGGGCAGCAGGAAGCGGCACCGCCACCTCGCCGTTCAACATGACGCTCTGCGAGGCAGCAGGAAGCGGCACCGCCACCTCGCCGCTCAACATGACGCACTGCGGGGCAGCAGGAAGCGGCACCGCCACTTCGCCGTTCAACATGACGCTCTGCGGGGCAGCAGGAAGCGGCACCGCCACCTCGCCGCTCAACATGACGCTCTGCGGGGCAGCAGGAAGCGGCACCGCCACTTCGCCGTTCAACATGACGCTCTGCGGGGCAGCAGGAAGCGGCACCGCCACCTCGCCGCTCAACATGACGCTCTGCGGGGCAGCAGGAAGCGGCACCGCCACCTCGCCGTTCAACATGACGCTCTGCGGGGCAGCAGGAAGCGGCACCGCCACCCCGCCGCTCAACATGACGCTCTGCGGGGCAGCAGGAAGCGGCACCGCCACATCGCCGCTCACCATGACGCACTGCGTGGCAGCAGGAAGCGGCACCGCCACTACGCCGTTCAACATGACGCACTGCGAGGCAACAGGAAGCGGCACCGCCACCCCGCCGTTCAACATGACGCACTGCGGGGCAGCAGGAAGCGGCACCGCCACCTCGCCGTTCAACATGACGCACTGCGGGGCAGCAGGAAGCGGCACCGCCACCTCGCCGTTCAACATGACGCTCTGCGGGGCAGCAGGAAGCGGCACCGCCACCTCGCCGCTCACCATGACGCACTGCTGGGCAGCAGTAAGCGGCACCGCCACCTCGCCGCTCAACATGACGCTCTGCGGGGCAGCAGGAAGCGGCACCGCCACTTCGCCGTTCAACATGACTCTCTGCGGGGCAGCAGGAAGCGGCACCGCCGCCGCTAAACATGACGCTCTGCGGGGCAGCAGGAAGCGGCACCGCCACCTCGCCGCTCACCATGACGCACTGCGGGGCAGCAGGAAGCGGCACCGCCACCTCGCCGTTCAACATGACGCACTGCGGGGCAGCAGGAAGCGGCACCGCCACCTGGTTGCTCACCATGACGCACTGCGGGGCAGCAGGAAGCGGCACCGCCACCTCGTCGTTCAACATGACGCACTGCCGGGCAGCAGGAAGCGGCACCGCCACCTCGCCGTTCAACATGACGCACTGCGGGGCAGCAGGAAGCGGCACCGCCACCTGGTTGCTCACCATGACGCACTGCGGGGCAGCAGGAAGCGGCACCGCCACCTAGCCGTTCAACATGACGCACTGCAGGGCAGCAGGAAGCGGCACCGCCACCTGTTTGCGCACCATGACGCACTGCGGGGCAGCAGGAAGCGGCACCGCCACTTCGCGGTTCAACAGGACGCACTGCGGGGCAGCAGGAAGCGGCACCGTGACCTCGCCGTTCAACATGACGCTCTGCGGGGCAGCAGGAAGCGGCACCGCCACCTCGCCGTTCAACATGACGCTCTGAGGGGCAGCAGGAAGCGGCACCGCCACTTCGCCGTTCAATATGACGCACTGCGAGGCAGCAGGAGGCGGCACCGCCACCTCGCCGTTCAACATGACGCACTCCGAGGCAGCAGGAAGCGGCACCGCCACTTCGCGGTTCAACAGGACGCACTGCGGGGCAGCAGGAAGCGGCACCGTGACCTCGCCGTTCAACATGACGCTCTGCGGGGCAGCAGGAAGCGGCACCGCCACCTCGCCGTTCAACATGACGCTCTGAGGGGCAGCAGGAAGCGGCACCGCCACTTCGCCGTTCAATATGACGCACTGCGAGGCAGCAGGAGGCGGCACCGCCACCTCGCCGCTCAACATGACGCTCTGCGGGGCAGCAGGAAGCGGCACCGCCACCTCGCCGCTCACCATGACGCACTGCTGGGCAGCAGTAAGCGGCACCGCCACCTCGCCGCTCAACATGACGCTCTGCGGGGCAGCAGGAAGCGGCACCGCCACTTCGCCGTTCAACATGACTCTCTGCGGGGCAGCAGGAAGCGGCACCGCCGCCGCTAAACATGACGCTCTGCGGGGCAGCAGGAAGCGGCACCGCCACCTCGCCGCTCACCATGACGCACTGCGGGGCAGCAGGAAGCGGCACCGCCACCTCGCCGTTCAACATGACGCAGTGCGGGGCAGCAGGAAGCGGCACCGCCACCTGGTTGCTCACCATGACGCACTGCGGGGCAGCAGGAAGCGGCACCGCCACCTCGCCGTTCAACATGACGCACTGCCGGGCAGCAGGAAGCGGCACCGCCACCTCGCCGTTCAACATGACGCACTGCGGGGCAGCAGGAAGCCGCACCGCCACCTGGTTGCTCACCATGACGCACTGCGGGGCAGCAGGAAGCGGCACCGCCACCTGGTTGCTCACCATGACGCACTGCGGGGCAGCAGGAAGCGGCACCGCCACTTCGCGGTTCAACAGGACGCACTGCGGGGCAGCAGGAAGCGGCACCGTGACCTCGCCGTTCAACATGACGCTCTGCGGGGCAGCAGGAAGCGGCACCGCCACCTCGCCGTTCAACATGACGCTCTGAGGGGCAGCAGGAAGCGGCACCGCCACTTCGCCGTTCAATATGACGCACTGCGAGGCAGCAGGAGGCGGCACCGCCACCTCGCCGTTCAACATGACGCACTCCGAGGCAGCAGGAAGCGGCACCGCCACTTCGCGGTTCAACAGGACGCACTGCGGGGCAGCAGGAAGCGGCACCGTGACCTCGCCGTTCAACATGACGCTCTGCGGGGCAGCAGGAAGCGGCACCGCCACCTCGCCGTTCAACATGACGCTCTGAGGGGCAGCAGGAAGCGGCACCGCCACTTCGCCGTTCAATATGACGCACTGCGAGGCAGCAGGAGGCGGCACCGCCACCTCGCCGCTCAACATGACGCTCTGCGGGGCAGCAGGAAGCGGCACCGCCACTTCGCCGTTCAACATGACGCACTGCGAGGCAGCAGGAAGCGGCACCGCCACCTCGCAGCTCAACATGACGCTCTGCGGGGCAGCAGGAAGCGGCACCGCCACCTCGCCGTTCAACATGACGCTCTGCGGGGCAGCAGGAAGCGGCACCGCCACTTCGCCGTTCAACATGACGCACTGCGGGGCAGCAGGAAGCGGCACCGCCACCTCGCCGCTCAACATGACGCACTGCGGGGCAGCAGGAAGCGGCACCGCCACTTCGCCGTTCAACATGACGCTCTGCGGGGCAGCAGGAAGCGGCATCGCCACCTCGCCGCTCAACATGACATACTGCGGGGCAGCAGGAAGCGGCACCGCCACCTCGCCGCTCAACATGACGCTCTGCGGGGCAGCAGGAAGTGGCACCACCACCTCGCCGTTCAACATGACGCTCTGCGGGGCAGCAGGAAGCGGCACCGCCACCCCGCCGCTCAAAATGACGCTCTGCGGGGTAGCAGGAAGCGGCACCGCCACCTCGCCGCTCACCATGACGCACTGCGGGGCAGCAGGAAGCGGCACCGCCACTTCGCCGTTCAACATGACGCAATGCGAGGCAGCAGGAAGCGGCACCGCCACCCCGCCGTTCAACATGACGCACTGCGGGGCAGCAGGAAGCGGCACCGCCACCTCGCCGTTCAACATGACGCACTGCGGGGCAGCAGGAAGCGGCACCGCCACCTCGCCGTTCAACATGACGCACTGCGGGGCAGCAGGAAGCGGCACCGCCACCTCGCCGTTCAACATGACGCTCTGCGGGGCAGCAGGAAGCGGCACCGCCACCTCGCCGTTCAACATGACGCACGGCGGGGCAGCAGGAAGCGGCACCGCCACCTCGCCGTTCAACATGACGCACTGCTGGGCAGCAGGAAGCGGCACCGCCACCTCGCCGTTCAACATGACGCTCTGCGGGGCAGCAGGAAGCGGCACCGCCACCTCGCCGTTCAACATGACGCACTGCGGGTCAGCAGGAAGCGGCACCGCCACCTCGCCGCTCACCATGACGCACTGCGGGGCAGCAGGAAGCGGCACCGCCACCTCGCCGTTCAACATGACGCTCTGCGGGGCAGCAGGAAGCGGCACCGCCACCTCGCCGTTCAACATGACGCACTGCGGGGCAGCAGGAAGCGGCACCGCCACCTCGCCGTTCAACATGACGCACTGCGGGGCAGCAGGAAGCGGCACCGCCACCTGGTTGCTCACCATGAGGCACTGCGGGGCAGCAGGAAGCGGCACCGCCACCTAGCCGTTCAACATGACGCACTGCAGGGCAGCAGGAAGCGGCACCGCCACCTGGTTGCTCACCATGACGCACTGCGGGGCAGCAGGAAGCGACACCGCCACTTCGCCGTTCAACATGACGCACTCCGAGGCAGCAGGAAGCGGCACCGCCACTTCGCCGTTCAACATGACGCTCTGCGGGGCAGCAGGAAGCGGCACCGCCAACTCGCCGCTCAACATGACGCTCTGCGGGGCAGCAGGAAGCGGCATCGCCACTTCGCCGTTCAACATGACGCTCTGCGGGGCAGCAGGAAGCGGCACCGCCACCTCGCCGCTCAACATGACGCTCTGCGGGGCAGCAGGAAGCGGCACCGCCACTTCGCCGTTCAATATGACGCACTGCGAGGCAGCAGGAAGCGGCACCGCCACCTCGCCGCTCAACATGACGCTCTGCGGGGCAGCAGGAAGCGGCACCGCCACTTCGCCGTTCAACATGACGCACTGCGAGGCAGCAGGAAGCGGCACCGCCACTTCGCCGTTCAACATGACGCTCTGCGAGGCAGCAGGAAGCGGCACCGCCACCTCGCAGCTCAACATGACGCTCTGCGGGGCAGCAGGAAGCGGCGACGCCACTTCGCCGTTCAACATGACGCACTGCGGGGCAGCAGGAAGCGGCACCGCCACTTCGCCGTTCAACATGACGCACTGCGGGGCAGCAGGAAGCGGCACCGCCACCTCGCCGTTCAACATGACGCTCTGCGAGGCAGCAGGAAGCGGCACCGCCACCTCGCCGCTCAACATGACGCTCTGCGGGGCAGCAGGAAGCGGCATCGCCACTTCGCCGTTCAACATGACGCTCTGCGGGGCAGCAGGAAGCGGCATCGCCACTTCGCCGCTCAACATGACGTACTGCGGGGCAGCAGGAAGCGGCACCGCCACCTCGCCGCTCAACATGACGCTCTGCGGGGCAGCAGGAAGTGGCACCGCCACCTCGCCGTTCAACATGACGCTCTGCGGGGCAGCAGGAAGCGGCACCGCCACCTCGCCGTTCAACATGACGCACTGCGAGGCAGCAGGAAGCGGCATCGCCACCTCGCCGCTCAACATGACGCACTGCGGGGCAGCAGGAAGCGGCACCGCCACTTCGCCGTTCAACATGACGCTCTGCGGGGCAGCAGGAAGCGGCACCGCCACTTCGCCGTTCAACATGACGCACTGCGGGGCAGCAGGAAGCGGCACCGCCACCTCGCCGCTCAACATGACGCACTGCGGGGCAGCAGGAAGCGGCACCGCCACTTCGCCGTTCAACATGACGCTCTGCGGGGCAGCAGGAAGCGGCATCGCCACCTCGCCGCTCAACATGACATACTGCGGGGCAGCAGGAAGCGGCACCGCCACCTCGCCGCTCAACATGACGCTCTGCGGGGCAGCAGGAAGTGGCACCACCACCTCGCCGTTCAACATGACGCTCTGCGGGGCAGCAGGAAGCGGCACCGCCACCCCGCCGCTCAAAATGACGCTCTGCGGGGTAGCAGGAAGCGGCACCGCCACCTCGCCGCTCACCATGACGCACTGCGGGGCAGCAGGAAGCGGCACCGCCACTTCGCCGTTCAACATGACGCAATGCGAGGCAGCAGGAAGCGGCACCGCCACCCCGCCGTTCAACATGACGCACTGCGGGGCAGCAGGAAGCGGCACCGCCACCTCGCCGTTCAACATGACGCACTGCGGGGCAGCAGGAAGCGGCACCGCCACCTCGCCGTTCAACATGACGCACTGCGGGGCAGCAGGAAGCGGCACCGCCACCTCGCCGTTCAACATGACGCTCTGCGGGGCAGCAGGAAGCGGCACCGCCACCTCGCCGTTCAACATGACGCACGGCGGGGCAGCAGGAAGCGGCACCGCCACCTCGCCGTTCAACATGACGCACTGCTGGGCAGCAGGAAGCGGCACCGCCACCTCGCCGTTCAACATGACGCTCTGCGGGGCAGCAGGAAGCGGCACCGCCACCTCGCCGTTCAACATGACGCACTGCGGGTCAGCAGGAAGCGGCACCGCCACCTCGCCGCTCACCATGACGCACTGCGGGGCAGCAGGAAGCGGCACCGCCACCTCGCCGTTCAACATGACGCTCTGCGGGGCAGCAGGAAGCGGCACCGCCACCTCGCCGTTCAACATGACGCACTGCGGGGCAGCAGGAAGCGGCACCGCCACCTCGCCGTTCAACATGACGCACTGCGGGGCAGCAGGAAGCGGCACCGCCACCTGGTTGCTCACCATGAGGCACTGCGGGGCAGCAGGAAGCGGCACCGCCACCTAGCCGTTCAACATGACGCACTGCAGGGCAGCAGGAAGCGGCACCGCCACCTGGTTGCTCACCATGACGCACTGCGGGGCAGCAGGAAGCGACACCGCCACTTCGCCGTTCAACATGACGCACTCCGAGGCAGCAGGAAGCGGCACCGCCACTTCGCCGTTCAACATGACGCTCTGCGGGGCAGCAGGAAGCGGCACCGCCAACTCGCCGCTCAACATGACGCTCTGCGGGGCAGCAGGAAGCGGCATCGCCACTTCGCCGTTCAACATGACGCTCTGCGGGGCAGCAGGAAGCGGCACCGCCACCTCGCCGCTCAACATGACGCTCTGCGGGGCAGCAGGAAGCGGCACCGCCACTTCGCCGTTCAATATGACGCACTGCGAGGCAGCAGGAAGCGGCACCGCCACCTCGCCGCTCAACATGACGCTCTGCGGGGCAGCAGGAAGCGGCACCGCCACTTCGCCGTTCAACATGACGCACTGCGAGGCAGCAGGAAGCGGCACCGCCACTTCGCCGTTCAACATGACGCTCTGCGAGGCAGCAGGAAGCGGCACCGCCACCTCGCAGCTCAACATGACGCTCTGCGGGGCAGCAGGAAGCGGCGCCGCCACTTCGCCGTTCAACATGACGCACTGCGGGGCAGCAGGAAGCGGCACCGCCACTTCGCCGTTCAACATGACGCACTGCGGGGCAGCAGGAAGCGGCACCGCCACCTCGCCGTTCAACATGACGCTCTGCGAGGCAGCAGGAAGCGGCACCGCCACCTCGCCGCTCAACATGACGCTCTGCGGGGCAGCAGGAAGCGGCATCGCCACTTCGCCGTTCAACATGACGCTCTGCGGGGCAGCAGGAAGCGGCATCGCCACTTCGCCGCTCAACATGACGTACTGCGGGGCAGCAGGAAGCGGCACCGCCACCTCGCCGCTCAACATGACGCTCTGCGGGGCAGCAGGAAGTGGCACCGCCACCTCGCCGTTCAACATGACGCTCTGCGGGGCAGCAGGAAGCGGCACCGCCACCTCGCCGTTCAACATGACGCACTGCGAGGCAGCAGGAAGCGGCATCGCCACCTCGCCGCTCAACATGACGCACTGCGGGGCAGCAGGAAGCGGCACCGCCACTTCGCCGTTCAACATGACGCTCTGCGGGGCAGCAGGAAGTGGCACCACCACCTCGCCGTTCAACATGACATACTGCGGGGCAGCAGGAAGCGGCACCGCCACCTCGCCGCTCAACATGACGCTCTGCGGGGCAGCAGGAAGTGGCACCACCACCTCGCCGTTCAACATGACGCTCTGCGGGGCAGCAGGAAGTGGCACCACCACCTCGCCGTTCAACATGACGCTCTGCGGGGCAGCAGGAAGCGGCACCGCCACCCCGCCGCTCAAAATGACGCTCTGCGGGGTAGCAGGAAGCGGCACCGCCACCTCGCCGCTCACCATGACGCACTGCGGGGCAGCAGGAAGCGGCACCGCCACTTCGCCGTTCAACATGACGCAATGCGAGGCAGCAGGAAGCGGCACCGCCACCCCGCCGTTCAACATGACGCACTGCGGGGCAGCAGGAAGCGGCACCGCCACCTCGCCGTTCAACATGACGCACTGCGGGGCAGCAGGAAGCGGCAACGCCACCTCGCCCTTCAACATGACGCACTGCGGGGCAGCAGGAAGCGGCACCGCCACCTCGCCGTTCAACATGACGCTCTGCGGGGCAGCAGGAAGCGGCACCGCCACCTCGCCGTTCAACATGACGCACTGCGGGGCAGCAGGAAGCGGCACCGCCACCTCGCCGTTCAACATGACGCACTGCGGGGCAGCAGGAAACGGCACCGCCACCTCGCCGTTCAACATGACGCTCTGCGGGGCAGCAGGAAGCGGCACCGCCACCTCGCAGTTCAACATGACGCACTGCGGGGCAGCAGGAAGTGGCACCGCCACCTCGCCGTTCAACATGACGCACTGCGGGGCAGCAGGAAGCGGCACCGCCACCTCGCCGTTCAACATGACGCACTGCGGGGCAGCAAGAAGCGGCACCGCCACCTGGTTGCTCACCATGAGGCACTGCGGGGCAGCAGGAAGCGGCACCGCCACCTAGCCGTTCAACATGACGCACTGCAGGGCAGCAGGAAGCGGCACCGCCACCTGGTTGCTCACCATGACGCACTGCGGGGCAGCAGGAAGCGGCACCGCCACTTCGCCGTTCAACATGACGCACTCCGAGGCAGCAGGAAGCGGCACCGCCACTTCGCCGTTCAACATGACGCACTGCGGGGCAGCAGGAAGCGGCACCGCCACCTCGCCGCTCAACATGACGCTCTGCGGGGCAGCAGGAAGCGGCACCGCCACTTCGCCGTTCAACATGACGCTCTGCGGGGCAGCAGGAAGCGGCACCACCACCTCGCCGCTCAACATGACGCTCTGCGGGGCAGCAGGAAGCGGCACCGCCACTTCGCCGTTCAATATGACGCACTGCGAGGCAGCAGGAAGCGGCACCGCCACCTCGCCGCTCAACATGACGCTCTGCGGGGCAGCAGGAAGCGGCACCGCCACTTCGCCGTTCAACATGACGCACTGCGAGGCAACAGGAAGCGGCACCGCCACTTCGCCGTTCAACATGACGCACTGCGAGGCAGCAGAAAGCGGCACCGCCACCTCGCAGCTCAACATGACGCTCTGCGGATCAGCAGGAAGCGGCACCGCCACTTCGCCGTTCAACATGACGCTCTGCGGGGCAGCAGGAAGCGGCACCGCCACTTCGCCGTTCAACATGACGCACTGCGAGGCAACAGGAAGCGGCACCGCTACTTCGCCGTTCAACATGACGCACTGCGAGGCAGCAGGAAGCGGCACCGCCACCTCGCAGCTCAACATGACGCTCTGCGGATCAGCAGGAAGCGGCACCGCCACTTCGCCGTTCAACATGACGCTCTGCGGGGCAGCAGGAAGCGGCACCGCCACTTCGCCGTTCAACATGACGCACTGCGGGGCAGCAGGAAGCGGCACCGCCACCTCGCCGTTCAACATGACGCTCTGCGAGGCAGCAGGAAGCGGCATCGCCACTTCGCCGTTCAACATGACGCTCTGCGGGGCAGCAGGAAGCGGCATCGCCACTTCGCCGCTCAACATGACGTACTGCGGGGCAGCAGGAAGCGGCACCGCCACCTCGCCGCTCAAAATGACGCTCTGCGGGGCAGCAGGAAGTGGCACCGCCATCTCGCCGTTCAACATGACGCTCTGCGGGGCAGCAGGAAGCGGCACCGCCACCTCGCCGTTCAACATGACGCTCTGCGGGGCAGCAGGAAGCGGCACCGCCGCCGCTCAACATGACGCTCTGCGGGGCAGCAGGAAGCGGCACCGCCACCTCGCCGTTCAACATGACGCACTGCGGGGCAGCAGGAAGCGGCACCGCCGCCGCTCAACATGACGCTCTGCGGGGCAGCAGGAAGCGGCACCGCCACCTCGACGCTCACCATGACGCAATGCGGGGCAGCAGGAAGCGGCACCGCCACTTCGCCGTTCAACATGACGCACTGCGAGGCAGCAGGAAGCAGCACCGCCACCCCGCCGTTCAACATGACGCACTGCGGGGCAGCAGGAAGCGGCACCGCCACCTCGCCGTTCAACATGACGCACTGCGGGGCAGCAGGAAGCGGCACTGCCACCTCGCCGTTCAACATGACGCTCTGCGGGGCAGCAGGAAGGCATCGCCACCTCGCCGCTCACCATGACGCACTGCTGGGCAGCAGGAAGCGGCACCGCTACCTCGCCGCTCACCATTACGCAATGCGGGGCAGCAGGAAGCGGCACCGCCACCTCGCCGTTCAACATGACGCTCTGCGGGGCAGCAGGAAGCGGCACCGCCACCTCGCCGTTCAGAATGACGCACTGCGGGGCAGCAGGAAGCGGCACCGCCACCTCGCCGTTCAACATGACGCTCTGCGAGGCAGCAGGAAGCGGCACCGCCACCTCGCCGCTCAACATGACGCTCTGCGGGGCAGCAGGAAGCGGCACCGCCACCTCGCCGCTCAACATGACGCTCTGCGGGGCAGCAGGAAGCGGCACCGCCACTTCGCCGTTCAACATGACGCTCTGCGGGGCAGCAGGAAGTGGCACCGCCACCTCGCCGCTGAACATGACGCTCTGCGAGGCAGCAGGAAGCGGCACCGCCACCTCGCCGCTCAACATGACGCACTGCGGGGCAGCAGGAAGCGGCACCGCCACTTCGCCGTTCAACATGACGCTCTGCGGGGCAGCAGGAAGTGGCACCACCACCTCGCCGTTCAACATGACATACTGCGGGGCAGCAGGAAGCGGCACCGCCACCTCGCCGCTCAACATGACGCTCTGCGGGGCAGCAGGAAGTGGCACCACCACCTCGCCGTTCAACATGACGCTCTGAGGGGCAGCAGGAAGCGGCACCGCCACCCCGCCGCTCAAAATGACGCTCTGCGGGGTAGCAGGAAGCGGCACCGCCACCTCGCCGCTCACCATGACGCACTGCGGGGCAGCAGGAAGCGGCACCGCCACTTCGCCGTTCAACATGACGCAATGCGAGGCAGCAGGAAGCGGCACCGCCACCCCGCCGTTCAACATGACGCACTGCGGGGCAGCAGGAAGCGGCACCGCCACCTCGCCGTTCAACATGACGCACTGCGGGGCAGCAGGAAGCGGCAACGCCACCTCGCCCTTCAACATGACGCACTGCGGGGCAGCAGGAAGCGGCACCGCCACCTCGCCGTTCAACATGACGCTCTGCGGGGCAGCAGGAAGCGGCACCGCCACCTCGCCGTTCAACATGACGCACTGCGGGGCAGCAGGAAGCGGCACCGCCACCTCGCCGTTCAACATGACGCACTGCGGGGCAGCAGGAAACGGCACCGCCACCTCGCCGTTCAACATGACGCTCTGCGGGGCAGCAGGAAGCGGCACCGCCACCTCGCAGTTCAACATGACGCACTGCGGGGCAGCAGGAAGTGGCACCGCCACCTCGCCGCTCACCATGACGCACTGCGGGGCAGCAGGAAGCGGCACCGCCACCTCGCCGTTCAACATGACGCTCTGCGGGGCAGCAGGAAGCGGCACCGCCACCTCGCCGTTCAACATGACGCACTGCGGGGCAGCAGGAAGCGGCACCGCCACCTCGCCGTTCAACATGACGCACTGCGGGGCAGCAAGAAGCGGCACCGCCACCTGGTTGCTCACCATGAGGCACTGCGGGGCAGCAGGAAGCGGCACCGCCACCTAGCCGTTCAACATGACGCACTGCAGGGCAGCAGGAAGCGGCACCGCCACCTGGTTGCTCACCATGACGCACTGCGGGGCAGCAGGAAGCGGCACCGCCACTTCGCCGTTCAACATGACGCACTCCGAGGCAGCAGGAAGCGGCACCGCCACTTCGCCGTTCAACATGACGCACTGCGGGGCAGCAGGAAGCGGCACCGCCACCTCGCCGCTCAACATGACGCTCTGCGGGGCAGCAGGAAGCGGCACCGCCACTTCGCCGTTCAACATGACGCTCTGCGGGGCAGCAGGAAGCGGCACCGCCACCTCGCCGCTCAACATGACGCTCTGCGGGGCAGCAGGAAGCGGCACCGCCACTTCGCCGTTCAATATGACGCACTGCGAGGCAGCAGGAAGCGGCACCGCCACCTCGCCGCTCAACATGACGCTCTGCGGGGCAGCAGGAAGCGGCACCGCCACTTCGCCGTTCAACATGACGCACTGCGAGGCAACAGGAAGCGGCACCGCCACTTCGCCGTTCAACATGACGCACTGCGAGGCAGCAGAAAGCGGCACCGCCACCTCGCAGCTCAACATGACGCTCTGCGGATCAGCAGGAAGCGGCACCGCCACTTCGCCGTTCAACATGACGCTCTGCGGGGCAGCAGGAAGCGGCACCGCCACTTCGCCGTTCAACATGACGCACTGCGAGGCAACAGGAAGCGGCACCGCTACTTCGCCGTTCAACATGACGCACTGCGAGGCAGCAGGAAGCGGCACCGCCACCTCGCAGCTCAACATGACGCTCTGCGGATCAGCAGGAAGCGGCACCGCCACTTCGCCGTTCAACATGACGCTCTGCGGGGCAGCAGGAAGCGGCACCGCCACTTCGCCGTTCAACATGACGCACTGCGGGGCAGCAGGAAGCGGCACCGCCACCTCGCCGTTCAACATGACGCTCTGCGAGGCAGCAGGAAGCGGCATCGCCACTTCGCCGTTCAACATGACGCTCTGCGGGGCAGCAGGAAGCGGCATCGCCACTTCGCCGCTCAACATGACGTACTGCGGGGCAGCAGGAAGCGGCACCGCCACCTCGCCGCTCAACATGACGCTCTGCGGGGCAGCAGGAAGTGGCACCGCCATCTCGCCGTTCAACATGACGCTCTGCGGGGCAGCAGGAAGCGGCACCGCCACCTCGCCGTTCAACATGACGCTCTGCGGGGCAGCAGGAAGCGGCACCGCCGCCGCTCAACATGACGCTCTGCGGGGCAGCAGGAAGCGGCACCGCCACCTCGCCGTTCAACATGACGCACTGCGGGGCAGCAGGAAGCGGCACCGCCGCCGCTCAACATGACGCTCTGCGGGGCAGCAGGAAGCGGCACCGCCACCTCGACGCTCACCATGACGCAATGCGGGGCAGCAGGAAGCGGCACCGCCACTTCGCCGTTCAACATGACGCACTGCGAGGCAGCAGGAAGCAGCACCGCCACCCCGCCGTTCAACATGACGCACTGCGGGGCAGCAGGAAGCGGCACCGCCACCTCGCCGTTCAACATGACGCACTGCGGGGCAGCAGGAAGCGGCACTGCCACCTCGCCGTTCAACATGACGCTCTGCGGGGCAGCAGGAAGGCATCGCCACCTCGCCGCTCACCATGACGCACTGCTGGGCAGCAGGAAGCGGCACCGCTACCTCGCCGCTCACCATTACGCAATGCGGGGCAGCAGGAAGCGGCACCGCCACCTCGCCGTTCAACATGACGCTCTGCGGGGCAGCAGGAAGCGGCACCGCCACCTCGCCGTTCAGAATGACGCACTGCGGGGCAGCAGGAAGCGGCACCGCCACCTCGCCGTTCAACATGACGCTCTGCGAGGCAGCAGGAAGCGGCACCGCCACCTCGCCGCTCAACATGACGCTCTGCGGGGCAGCAGGAAGCGGCACCGCCACCTCGCCGCTCAACATGACGCTCTGCGGGGCAGCAGGAAGCGGCACCGCCACTTCGCCGTTCAACATGACGCTCTGCGGGGCAGCAGGAAGTGGCACCGCCACCTCGCCGCTGAACATGACGCTCTGCGAGGCAGCAGGAAGCGGCACCGCCACCTCGCCGTTCAACATGACGCTCTGCGGGGCAGCAGGAAGCGGCACCGCCACCCCGCCGCTCAACATGACGCTCTGCGAGGCAGCAGGAAGCGGCACCGCCACCTCGCCGCTCAACATGACGCTCTGCGGGGCAGCAGGAAGCGGCACCGCCACTTCGCCGTTCAACATGACGCTCTGCGAGGCAGCAGGAAGCGGCACCGCCACCTCGCCGCTCAACATGACGCTCTGCGAGGCAGCAGGAAGCGGCACCGCCACCTCGCCGCTCAACATGACGCTCTGCGGGGCAGCAGGAAGCGGCACCGCCACTTCGCCGTTCAACATGACGCTCTGCGAGGCAGCAGGAAGCGGCACCGCCACTTCGCCGTTCAACATGACGCTCTGCGAGGCAGCAGGAAGCGGCACCGCCACCTCGCCGCTCAACATGACGCTCTGCGGGGCAGCAGGAAGCGGCACCGCCACTTCGCCGCTCAACATGACATACTGCGGGGCAGCAGGAAGCGGCACCGCCACCTCGCCGTTCAACATGACGCTCTGCGGGGCAGCAGGAAGCGGCATCGCCACCTCGCCGCTCAACATGACATACTGCGGGGCAGCAGGAAGCGGCACCGCCACCTCGCCGCTCAACATGACGCTCTGCGGGGCAGCAGGAAGTGGCACCACCACCTCGCCGTTCAACATGACGCTCTGCGGGGCAGCAGGAAGCGGCACCGCCACCCCGCCGCTCAAAATGACGCTCTGCGGGGTAGCAGGAAGCGGCACCGCCACCTCGCCGCTCACCATGACGCACTGCGGGGCAGCAGGAAGCGGCACCGCCACTTCGCCGTTCAACATGACGCAATGCGAGGCAGCAGGAAGCGGCACCGCCACCCCGCCGTTCAACATGACGCACTGCGGGGCAGCAGGAAGCGGCACCGCCACCTCGCCGTTCAACATGACGCACTGCGGGGCAGCAGGAAGCGGCACCGCCACCTCGCCGTTCAACATGACGCACTGCGGGGCAGCAGGAAGCGGCACCGCCACCTCGCCGTTCAACATGAGGCACTGCGGGGCAGCAGGAAGCGGCACCGCCACCTCGCCGTTCAGCATGACGCACTGCGGGGCAGCAGGAAGCGGCACCGCCACCTGGTTGCTCACCATGAGGCACTGCGGGGCAGCAGGAAGCGGCACCGCCACCTAGCCGTTCAACATGACGCACTGCAGGGCAGCAGGAAGCGGCACCGCCACCTGGTTGCTCACCATGACGCACTGCGGGGCAGCAGGAAGCGACACCGCCACTTCGCCGTTCAACATGACGCACTCCGAGGCAGCAGGAAGCGGCACCGCCACTTCGCCGTTCAACATGACGCTCTGCGGGGCAGCAGGAAGCGGCACCGCCAACTCGCCGCTCAACATGACGCTCTGCGGGGCAGCAGGAAGCGGCATCGCCACTTCGCCGTTCAACATGACGCTCTGCGGGGCAGCAGGAAGCGGCACCGCCACCTCGCCGCTCAACATGACGCTCTGCGGGGCAGCAGGAAGCGGCACCGCCACTTCGCCGTTCAATATGACGCTCTGCGGGGCAGCAGGAAGCGGCACCGCCACCTCGCCGTTCAGAATGACGCACTGCGGGGCAGCAGGAAGCGGCACCGCCACCTCGCCGTTCAACATGACGCTCTGCGAGGCAGCAGGAAGCGGCACCGCCACCTCGCCGCTCAACATGACGCTCTGCGGGGCAGCAGGAAGCGGCACCGCCACCTCGCCGCTCAACATGACGCTCTGCGGGGCAGCAGGAAGCGGCACCGCCACTTCGCCGTTCAACATGACGCTCTGCGGGGCAGCAGGAAGTGGCACCGCCACCTCGCCGCTGAACATGACGCTCTGCGAGGCAGCAGGAAGCGGCACCGCCACCTCGCCGTTCAACATGACGCTCTGCGGGGCAGCAGGAAGCGGCACCGCCACCCCGCCGCTCAACATGACGCTCTGCGAGGCAGCAGGAAGCGGCACCGCCACCTCGCCGCTCAACATGACGCTCTGCGGGGCAGCAGGAAGCGGCACCGCCACTTCGCCGTTCAACATGACGCTCTGCGAGGCAGCAGGAAGCGGCACCGCCACCTCGCCGCTCAACATGACGCTCTGCGAGGCAGCAGGAAGCGGCACCGCCACCTCGCCGCTCAACATGACGCTCTGCGGGGCAGCAGGAAGCGGCACCGCCACTTCGCCGTTCAACATGACGCTCTGCGAGGCAGCAGGAAGCGGCACCGCCACTTCGCCGTTCAACATGACGCTCTGCGAGGCAGCAGGAAGCGGCACCGCCACCTCGCCGCTCAACATGACGCTCTGCGGGGCAGCAGGAAGCGGCACCGCCACTTCGCCGCTCAACATGACATACTGCGGGGCAGCAGGAAGCGGCACCGCCACCTCGCCGTTCAACATGACGCTCTGCGGGGCAGCAGGAAGCGGCATCGCCACCTCGCCGCTCAACATGACATACTGCGGGGCAGCAGGAAGCGGCACCGCCACCTCGCCGCTCAACATGACGCTCTGCGGGGCAGCAGGAAGTGGCACCACCACCTCGCCGTTCAACATGACGCTCTGCGGGGCAGCAGGAAGCGGCACCGCCACCCCGCCGCTCAAAATGACGCTCTGCGGGGTAGCAGGAAGCGGCACCGCCACCTCGCCGCTCACCATGACGCACTGCGGGGCAGCAGGAAGCGGCACCGCCACTTCGCCGTTCAACATGACGCAATGCGAGGCAGCAGGAAGCGGCACCGCCACCTCGCCGCTCAACATGACGCTCTGCGGGGCAGCAGGAAGCGGCATCGCCACTTCGCCGTTCAACATGACGCTCTGCGGGGCAGCAGGAAGCGGCATCGCCACTTCGCCGCTCAACATGACGTACTGCGGGGCAGCAGGAAGCGGCACCGCCACCTCGCCGCTCAACATGACGCTCTGCGGGGCAGCAGGAAGTGGCACCGCCACCTCGCCGTTCAACATGACGCTCTGCGGGGCAGCAGGAAGCGGCACCGCCACCTCGCCGTTCAACATGACGCACTGCGAGGCAGCAGGAAGCGGCATCGCCACCTCGCCGCTCAACATGACGCACTGCGGGGCAGCAGGAAGCGGCACCGCCACTTCGCCGCTCAACATGACGCTCTGCGGGGCAGCAGGAAGTGGCACCGCCACCTCGCCGCTCAACATGACGCTCTGCGGGGCAGCAGGAAGTGGCCCCGCCACCTCGCCGTTCAACATGACGCTCTGCGGGGCAGCAGGAAGCGGCGCCGCCACTTCGCCGTTCAACATGACGCACTGCGGGGCAGCAGGAAGCGGCACCGCCACTTCGCCGTTCAACATGACGCACTGCGGGGCAGCAGGAAGCGGCACCGCCACCTCGCCGTTCAACATGACGCTCTGCGAGGCAGCAGGAAGCGGCACCGCCACCTCGCCGCTCAACATGACGCTCTGCGGGGCAGCAGGAAGCGGCATCGCCACTTCGCCGTTCAACATGACGCTCTGCGGGGCAGCAGGAAGCGGCAACGCCACCTCGCCCTTCAACATGACGTACTGCGGGGCAGCAGGAAGCGGCACCGCCACCTCGCCGCTCAACATGACGCTCTGCGGGGCAGCAGGAAGTGGCACCGCCACCTCGCCGTTCAACATGACGCTCTGCGGGGCAGCAGGAAGCGGCACCGCCACCTCGCCGTTCAACATGACGCACTGCGAGGCAGCAGGAAGCGGCATCGCCACCTCGCCGCTCAACATGACGCACTGCGGGGCAGCAGGAAGCGGCACCGCCACTTCGCCGTTCAACATGACGCTCTGCGGGGCAGCAGGAAGTGGCACCACCACCTCGCCGTTCAACATGACATACTGCGGGGCAGCAGGAAGCGGCACCGCCACCTCGCCGCTCAACATGACGCTCTGCGGGGCAGCAGGAAGTGGCACCACCACCTCGCCGTTCAACATGACGCTCTGCGGGGCAGCAGGAAGCGGCACCGCCACCCCGCCGCTCAAAATGACGCTCTGCGGGGTAGCAGGAAGCGGCACCGCCACCTCGCCGCTCACCATGACGCACTGCGGGGCAGCAGGAAGCGGCACCGCCACTTCGCCGTTCAACATGACGCAATGCGAGGCAGCAGGAAGCGGCACCGCCACCCCGCCGTTCAACATGACGCACTGCGGGGCAGCAGGAAGCGGCACCGCCACCTCGCCGTTCAACATGACGCACTGCGGGGCAGCAGGAAGCGGCAACGCCACCTCGCCCTTCAACATGACGCACTGCGGGGCAGCAGGAAGCGGCACCGCCACCTCGCCGTTCAACATGACGCTCTGCGGGGCAGCAGGAAGCGGCACCGCCACCTCGCCGTTCAACATGACGCACTGCGGGGCAGCAGGAAGCGGCACCGCCACCTTGCCGTTCAACATGACGCACTGCGGGGCAGCAGGAAGCGGCACCGCCACCTCGCCGTTCAACATGACGCTCTGCGGGGCAGCAGGAAGCGGCACCGCCACCTCGCAGTTCAACATGACGCACTGCGGGGCAGCAGGAAGTGGCACCGCCACCTCGCCGCTCACCATGACGCACTGCGGGGCAGCAGGAAGCGGCACCGCCACCTCGCCGTTCAACATGACGCTCTGCGGGGCAGCAGGAAGTGGCACCGCCACCTCGCCGTTCAACATGACGCTCTGCGGGGCAGCAGGAAGCGGCACCGCCACCTCGCCGTTCAACATGACGCACTGCGAGGCAGCAGGAAGCGGCATCGCCACCTCGCCGCTCAACATGACGCACTGCGGGGCAGCAGGAAGCGGCACCGCCACTTCGCCGCTCAACATGACGCTCTGCGGGGCAGCAGGAAGTGGCACCGCCACCTCGCCGCTCAACATGACGCTCTGCGGGGCAGCAGGAAGTGGCACCGCCACCTCGCCGTTCAACATGACGCTCTGCGGGGCAGCAGGAAGCGGCGCCGCCACTTCGCCGTTCAACATGACGCACTGCGGGACAGCAGGAAGCGGCACCGCCACTTCGCCGTTCAACATGACGCACTGCGGGGCAGCAGGAAGCGGCACCGCCACCTCGCCGTTCAACATGACGCTCTGCGAGGCAGCAGGAAGCGGCACCGCCACCTCGCCGCTCAACATGACGCTCTGCGGGGCAGCAGGAAGCGGCATCGCCACTTCGCCGTTCAACATGACGCTCTGCGGGGCAGCAGGAAGCGGCATCGCCACTTCGCCGCTCAACATGACGTACTGCGGGGCAGCAGGAAGCGGCACCGCCACCTCGCCGCTCAACATGACGCTCTGCGGGGCAGCAGGAAGTGGCACCGCCACCTCGCCGTTCAACATGACGCTCTGCGGGGCAGCAGGAAGCGGCACCGCCACCTCGCCGTTCAACATGACGCACTGCGAGGCAGCAGGAAGCGGCATCGCCACCTCGCCGCTCAACATGACGCACTGCGGGGCAGCAGGAAGCGGCACCGCCACCTCGCCGTTCAACATGACGCTCTGCGAGGCAGCAGGAAGCGGCACCGCCACCTCGCCGCTCAACATGACGCTCTGCGGGGCAGCAGGAAGCGGCATCGCCACTTCGCCGTTCAACATGACGCTCTGCGGGGCAGCAGGAAGCGGCATCGCCACTTCGCCGCTCAACATGACGTACTGCGGGGCAGCAGGAAGCGGCACCGCCACCTCGCCGCTCAACATGACGCTCTGCGGGGCAGCAGGAAGTGGCACCGCCACCTCGCCGTTCAACATGACGCTCTGCGGGGCAGCAGGAAGCGGCACCGCCACCTCGCCGTTCAACATGACGCACTGCGAGGCAGCAGGAAGCGGCATCGCCACCTCGCCGCTCAACATGACGCTCTGCGGGGCAGCAGGAAGTGGCACCACCACCTCGCCGTTCAACATGACATACTGCGGGGCAGCAGGAAGCGGCACCGCCACCTCGCCGCTCAACATGACGCTCTGCGGGGCAGCAGGAAGTGGCACCACCACCTCGCCGTTCAACATGACGCTCTGCGGGGCAGCAGGAAGCGGCACCGCCACCCCGCCGCTCAAAATGACGCTCTGCGGGGTAGCAGGAAGCGGCACCGCCACCTCGCCGCTCACCATGACGCACTGCGGGGCAGCAGGAAGCGGCACCGCCACTTCGCCGTTCAACATGACGCAATGCGAGGCAGCAGGAAGCGGCACCGCCACCCCGCCGTTCAACATGACGCACTGCGGGGCAGCAGGAAGCGGCACCGCCACCTCGCCGTTCAACATGACGCACTGCGGGGCAGCAGGAAGCGGCAACGCCACCTCGCCCTTCAACATGACGCACTGCGGGGCAGCAGGAAGCGGCACCGCCACCTCGCCGTTCAACATGACGCTCTGCGGGGCAGCAGGAAGCGGCACCGCCACCTCGCCGTTCAACATGACGCACTGCGGGGCAGCAGGAAGCGGCACCGCCACCTCGCCGTTCAACATGACGCACTGCGGGGCAGCAGGAAGCGGCACCGCCACCTCGCCGTTCAACATGACGCTCTGCGGGGCAGCAGGAAGCGGCATCGCCACTTCGCCGTTCAACATGACGCTCTGCGGGGCAGCAGGAAGTGGCACCGCCACCTCGCCGCTGAACATGACGCTCTGCGAGGCAGCAGGAAGCGGCACCGCCACCTCGCCGTTCAACATGACGCTCTGCGGGGCAGCAGGAAGCGGCACCGCCACCCCGCCGCTCAACATGACGCTCTGCGAGGCAGCAGGAAGCGGCACCGCCACCTCGCCGCTCAACATGACGCTCTGCGGGGCAGCAGGAAGCGGCACCGCCACTTCGCCGTTCAACATGACGCTCTGCGAGGCAGCAGGAAGCGGCACCGCCACCTCGCCGCTCAACATGACGCTCTGCGAGGCAGCAGGAAGCGGCACCGCCACCTCGCCGCTCAACATGACGCGCTGCGGGGCAGCAGGAAGCGGCACCGCCACTTCGCCGTTCAACATGACGCTCTGCGAGGCAGCAGGAAGCGGCACCGCCACTTCGCCGTTCAACATGACGCTCTGCGAGGCAGCAGGAAGCGGCACCGCCACCTCGCCGCTCAACATGACGCTCTGCGGGGCAGCAGGAAGCGGCACCGCCACTTCGCCGCTCAACATGACATACTGCGGGGCAGCAGGAAGCGGCACCGCCACCTCGCCGTTCAACATGACGCTCTGCGGGGCAGCAGGAAGCGGCATCGCCACCTCGCCGCTCAACATGACATACTGCGGGGCAGCAGGAAGCGGCACCGCCACCTCGCCGCTCAACATGACGCTCTGCGGGGCAGCAGGAAGTGGCACCACCACCTCGCCGTTCAACATGACGCTCTGCGGGGCAGCAGGAAGCGGCACCGCCACCCCGCCGCTCAAAATGACGCTCTGCGGGGTAGCAGGAAGCGGCACCGCCACCTCGCCGCTCACCATGACGCACTGCGGGGCAGCAGGAAGCGGCACCGCCACTTCGCCGTTCAACATGACGCAATGCGAGGCAGCAGGAAGCGGCACCGCCACCCCGCCGTTCAACATGACGCACTGCGGGGCAGCAGGAAGCGGCACCGCCACCTCGCCGTTCAACATGACGCACTGCGGGGCAGCAGGAAGCGGCACCGCCACCTCGCCGTTCAACATGACGCACTGCGGGGCAGCAGGAAGCGGCACCGCCACCTCGCCGTTCAACATGACGCTCTGCGGGGCAGCAGGAAGCGGCACCGCCACCTCGCCGTTCAACATGACGCACTGCGGGGCAGCAGGAAGCGGCACCGCCACCTCGCCGTTCAACATGACGCACTGCTGGGCAGCAGGAAGCGGCACCGCCACCTCGCCGTTCAACATGACGCTCTGCGGGGCAGCAGGAAGCGGCACCGCCACCTCGCCGTTCAACATGACGCACTGCGGGTCAGCAGGAAGCGGCACCGCCACCTCGCCGCTCACCATGACGCACTACGGGGCAGCAGGAAGCGGCACCGCCACCTCGCCGTTCAACATGACGCTCTGCGGGGCAGCAGGAAGCGGCACCGCCACCTCGCCGTTCAACATGACGCACTGCGGGGCAGCAGGAAGCGGCACCGCCACCTCGCCGTTCAACATGACGCACTGCGGGGCAGCAGGAAGCGGCACCGCCACCTGGTTGCTCACCATGAGGCACTGCGGGGCAGCAGGAAGCGGCACCGCCACCTAGCCGTTCAACATGACGCACTGCAGGGCAGCAGGAAGCGGCACCGCCACCTGGTTGCTCACCATGACGCACTGCGGGGCAGCAGGAAGCGACACCGCCACTTCGCCGTTCAACATGACGCACTCCGAGGCAGCAGGAAGCGGCACCGCCACTTCGCCGTTCAACATGACGCTCTGCGGGGCAGCAGGAAGCGGCACCGCCAACTCGCCGCTCAACATGACGCTCTGCGGGGCAGCAGGAAGCGGCATCGCCACTTCGCCGTTCAACATGACGCTCTGCGGGGCAGCAGGAAGCGGCACCGCCACCTCGCCGCTCAACATGACGCTCTGCGGGGCAGCAGGAAGCGGCACCGCCACTTCGCCGTTCAATATGACGCACTGCGAGGCAGCAGGAAGCGGCACCGCCACCTCGCCGCTCAACATGACGCTCTGCGGGGCAGCAGGAAGCGGCACCGCCACTTCGCCGTTCAACATGACGCTCTGCGAGGCAGCAGGAAGCGGCACCGCCACCTCGCAGCTCAACATGACGCTCTGCGGGGCAGCAGGAAGCGGCGCCGCCACTTCGCCGTTCAACATGACGCACTGCGGGGCAGCAGGAAGCGGCACCGCCACTTCGCCGTTCAACATGACGCACTGCGGGGCAGCAGGAAGCGGCACCGCCACCTCGCCGTTCAACATGACGCTCTGCGAGGCAGCAGGAAGCGGCACCGCCACCTCGCCGCTCAACATGACGCTCTGCGGGGCAGCAGGAAGCGGCATCGCCACTTCGCCGTTCAACATGACGCTCTGCGGGGCAGCAGGAAGCGGCATCGCCACTTCGCCGCTCAACATGACGTACTGCGGGGCAGCAGGAAGCGGCACCGCCACCTCGCCGCTCAACATGACGCTCTGCGGGGCAGCAGAAAGTGGCACCGCCACCTCGCCGTTCAACATGACGCTCTGCGGGGCAGCAGGAAGCGGCACCGCCACCTCGCCGTTCAACATGACGCACTGCGAGGCAGCAGGAAGCGGCATCGCCACCTCGCCGCTCAACATGACGCACTGCGGGGCAGCAGGAAGCGGCACCGCCACTTCGCCGCTCAACATGACGCTCTGCGGGGCAGCAGGAAGTAGCACCGCCACCTCGCCGCTCAACATGACGCTCTGCGGGGCAGCAGGAAGTGGCACCGCCACCTCGCCGTTCAACATGACGCTCTGCGGGGCAGCAGGAAGCGGCGCCGCCACTTCGCCGTTCAACATGACGCACTGCGGGGCAGCAGGAAGCGGCACCGCCACTTCGCCGTTCAACATGACGCACTGCGGGGCAGCAGGAAGCGGCACCGCCACCTCGCCGTTCAACATGACGCTCTGCGAGGCAGCAGGAAGCGGCACCGCCACCTCGCCGCTCAACATGACGCTCTGCGGGGCAGCAGGAAGCGGCATCGCCACTTCGCCGTTCAACATGACGCTCTGCGGGGCAGCAGGAAGCGGCATCGCCACTTCGCCGCTCAACATGACGTACTGCGGGGCAGCAGGAAGCGGCACCGCCACCTCGCCGCTCAACATGACGCTCTGCGGGGCAGCAGGAAGTGGCACCGCCACCTCGCCGTTCAACATGACGCTCTGCGGGGCAGCAGGAAGCGGCACCGCCACCTCACCGTTCAACATGACGCACTGCGAGGCAGCAGGAAGCGGCATCGCCACCTCGCCGCTCAACATGACGCACTGCGGGGCAGCAGGAAGCGGCACCGCCACTTCGCCGTTCAACATGACGCTCTGCGGGGCAGCAGGAAGTGGCACCACCACCTCGCCGTTCAACATGACATACTGCGGGGCAGCAGGAAGCGGCACCGCCACCTCGCCGCTCAACATGACGCTCTGCGGGGCAGCAGGAAGTGGCACCACCACCTCGCCGTTCAACATGACGCTCTGCGGGGCAGCAGGAAGCGGCACCGCCACCCCGCCGCTCAAAATGACGCTCTGCGGGGTAGCAGGAAGCGGCACCGCCACCTCGCCGCTCACCATGACGCACTGCGGGGCAGCAGGAAGCGGCACCGCCACTTCGCCGTTCAACATGACGCAATGCGAGGCAGCAGGAAGCGGCACCGCCACCCCGCCGTTCAACATGACGCACTGCGGGGCAGCAGGAAGCGGCACCGCCACCTCGCCGTTCAACATGACGCACTGCGGGGCAGCAGGAAGCGGCAACGCCACCTCGCCCTTCAACATGACGCACTGCGGGGCAGCAGGAAGCGGCACCGCCACCTCGCCGTTCAACATGACGCTCTGCGGGGCAGCAGGAAGCGGCACCGCCACCTCGCCGTTCAACATGACGCACTGCGGGGCAGCAGGAAGCGGCACCGCCACCTCGCCGTTCAACATGACGCACTGCGGGGCAGCAGGAAGCGGCACCGCCACCTCGCCGTTCAACATGACGCTCTGCGGGGCAGCAGGAAGCGGCACCGCCACCTCGCAGTTCAACATGACGCACTGCGGGGCAGCAGGAAGTGGCACCGCCACCTCGCCGCTCACCATGACGCACTGCGGGGCAGCAGGAAGCGGCACCGCCACCTCGCCGTTCAACATGACGCTCTGCGGGGCAGCAGGAAGTGGCACCGCCACCTCGCCGTTCAACATGACGCTCTGCGGGGCAGCAGGAAGCGGCACCGCCACCTCGCCGTTCAACATGACGCACTGCGAGGCAGCAGGAAGCGGCATCGCCACCTCGCCGCTCAACATGACGCACTGCGGGGCAGCAGGAAGCGGCACCGCCACTTCGCCGCTCAACATGACGCTCTGCGGGGCAGCAGGAAGTGGCACCGCCACCTCGCCGCTCAACATGACGCTCTGCGGGGCAGCAGGAAGTGGCACCGCCACCTCGCCGTTCAACATGACGCTCTGCGGGGCAGCAGGAAGCGGCGCCGCCACTTCGCCGTTCAACATGACGCACTGCGGGGCAGCAGGAAGCGGCACCGCCACTTCGCCGTTCAACATGACGCACTGCGGGGCAGCAGGAAGCGGCACCGCCACCTCGCCGTTCAACATGACGCTCTGCGAGGCAGCAGGAAGCGGCACCGCCACCTCGCCGCTCAACATGACGCTCTGCGGGGCAGCAGGAAGCGGCATCGCCACTTCGCCGTTCAACATGACGCTCTGCGGGGCAGCAGGAAGCGGCATCGCCACTTCGCCGCTCAACATGACGTACTGCGGGGCAGCAGGAAGCGGCACCGCCACCTCGCCGCTCAACATGACGCTCTGCGGGGCAGCAGGAAGTGGCACCGCCACCTCGCCGTTCAACATGACGCTCTGCGGGGCAGCAGGAAGCGGCACCGCCACCTCGCCGTTCAACATGACGCACTGCGAGGCAGCAGGAAGCGGCATCGCCACCTCGCCGCTCAACATGACGCACTGCGGGGCAGCAGGAAGCGGCACCGCCACTTCGCCGTTCAACATGACGCTCTGCGGGGCAGCAGGAAGTGGCACCACCACCTCGCCGTTCAACATGACATACTGCGGGGCAGCAGGAAGCGGCACCGCCACCTCGCCGCTCAACATGACGCTCTGCGGGGCAGCACGAAGTGGCACCACCACCTCGCCGTTCAACATGACGCTCTGCGGGGCAGCAGGAAGCGGCACCGCCACCCCGCCGCTCAAAATGACGCTCTGCGGGGTAGCAGGAAGCGGCACCGCCACCTCGCCGCTCACCATGACGCACTGCGGGGCAGCAGGAAGCGGCACCGCCACTTCGCCGTTCAACATGACGCAATGCGAGGCAGCAGGAAGCGGCACCGCCACCCCGCCGTTCAACATGACGCACTGCGGGGCAGCAGGAAGCGGCACCGCCACCTCGCCGTTCAACATGACGCACTGCGGGGCAGCAGGAAGCGGCAACGCCACCTCGCCCTTCAACATGACGCACTGCGGGGCAGCAGGAAGCGGCACCGCCACCTCGCCGTTCAACATGACGCTCTGCGGGGCAGCAGGAAGCGGCACCGCCACCTCGCCGTTCAACATGACGCACTGCGGGGCAGCAGGAAGCGGCACCGCCACCTCGCCGTTCAACATGACGCACTGCGGGGCAGCAGGAAGCGGCACCGCCACCTCGCCGTTCAACATGACGCTCTGCGGGGCAGCAGGAAGCGGCACCGCCACCTCGCAGTTCAACATGACGCACTGCGGGGCAGCAGGAAGTGGCACCGCCACCTCGCCGCTCACCATGACGCACTGCGGGGCAGCAGGAAGCGGCACCGCCACCTCGCCGTTCAACATGACGCTCTGCGGGGCAGCAGGAAGCGGCACCGCCACCTCGCCGTTCAACATGACGCACTGCGGGGCAGCAGGAAGCGGCACCGCCACCTCGCCGTTCAACATGACGCACTGCGGGGCAGCAAGAAGCGGCACCGCCACCTGGTTGCTCACCATGAGGCACTGCGGGGCAGCAGGAAGCGGCACCGCCACCTAGCCGTTAAACATGACGCACTGCAGGGCAGCAGGAAGCGGCACCGCCACCTGGTTGCTCACCATGACGCACTGCGGGGCAGCAGGAAGCGGCACCGCCACTTCGCCGTTCAACATGACGCACTCCGAGGCAGCAGGAAGCGGCACCGCCACTTCGCCGTTCAACATGACGCACTGCGGGGCAGCAGGAAGCGGCACCGCCACCTCGCCGCTCAACATGACGCTCTGCGGGGCAGCAGGAAGCGGCACCGCCACTTCGCCGTTCAACATGACGCTCTGCGGGGCAGCAGGAAGCGGCACCGCCACCTCGCCGCTCAACATGACGCTCTGCGGGGCAGCAGGAAGCGGCACCGCCACTTCGCCGTTCAATATGACGCACTGCGATGCAGCAGGAAGCGGCACCGCCATCTCGCCGCTCAACATGACGCTCTGCGGGGCAGCAGGAAGCGGCACCGCCACTTCGCCGTTCAACATGACGCACTGCGAGGCAACAGGAAGCGGCACCGCCACTTCGCCGTTCAACATGACGCACTGCGAGGCAGCAGAAAGCGGCACCGCCACCTCGCAGCTCAACATGACGCTCTGCGGATCAGCAGGAAGCGGCACCGCCACTTCGCCGTTCAACATGACGCTCTGCGGGGCAGCAGGAAGCGGCACCGCCACTTCGCCGTTCAACATGACGCACTGCGAGGCAACAGGAAGCGGCACCGCCACCTCGCAGCTCAACATGACGCTCTGCGGATCAGCAGGAAGCGGCACCGCCACTTCGCCGTTCAACATGACGCTCTGCGGGGCAGCAGGAAGCGGCACCGCCACTTCGCCGTTCAACATGACGCACTGCGGGGCAGCAGGAAGCGGCACCGCCACCTCGCCGTTCAACATGACGCTCTGCGAGGCAGCAGGAAGCGGCATCGCCACTTCGCCGTTCAACATGACGCTCTGCGGGGCAGCAGGAAGCGGCATCGCCACTTCGCCGCTCAACATGACGTACTGCGGGGCAGCAGGAAGCGGCACCGCCACCTCGCCGCTCAACATGACGCAATGCGAGGCAGCAGGAAGCGGCACCGCCACCCCGCCGTTCAACATGACGCACTGCGGGGCAGCAGGAAGCGGCACCGCCACCTCGCCGTTCAACATGACGCACTGCGGGGCAGCAGGAAGCGGCACCGCCACCTCGCCGTTCAACATGACGCACTGCGGGGCAGCAGGAAGCGGCACCGCCACCTCGCCGTTCAACATGACGCTCTGCGGGGCAGCAGGAAGCGGCACCGCCACCTCGCCGTTCAACATGACGCACTGCGGGGCAGCAGGAAGCGGCACCGCCACCTCGCCGTTCAACATGACGCACTGCTGGGCAGCAGGAAGCGGCACCGCCACCTCGCCGTTCAACATGACGCTCTGCGGGGCAGCAGGAAGCGGCACCGCCACCTCGCCGTTCAACATGACGCACTGCGGGTCAGCAGGAAGCGGCACCGCCACCTCGCCGCTCACCATGACGCACTGCGGGGCAGCAGGAAGCGGCACCGCCACCTCGCCGTTCAACATGACGCTCTGCGGGGCAGCAGGAAGCGGCACCGCCACCTCGCCGTTCAACATGACGCACTGCGGGGCAGCAGGAAGCGGCACCGCCACCTCGCCGTTCAACATGACGCTCTGCGGGGCAGCAGGAAGTGGCACCACCACCTCGCCGTTCAACATGACGCTCTGCGGGGCAGCAGGAAGCGGCACCGCCACCCCGCCGCTCAAAATGACGCTCTGCGGGGTAGCAGGAAGCGGCACCGCCACCTCGCCGCTCACCATGACGCACTGCGGGGCAGCAGGAAGCGGCACCGCCACTTCGCCGTTCAACATGACGCAATGCGAGGCAGCAGGAAGCGGCACCGCCACCCCGCCGTTCAACATGACGCACTGCGGGGCAGCAGGAAGCGGCACCGCCACCTCGCCGTTCAACATGACGCACTGCGGGGCAGCAGGAAGCGGCAACGCCACCTCGCCCTTCAACATGACGCACTGCGGGGCAGCAGGAAGCGGCACCGCCACCTCGCCGTTCAACATGACGCTCTGCGGGGCAGCAGGAAGCGGCACCGCCACCTCGCCGTTCAACATGACGCACTGCGGGGCAGCAGGAAGCGGCACCGCCACCTCGCCGTTCAACATGACGCACTGCGGGGCAGCAGGAAGCGGCACCGCCACCTCGCCGTTCAACATGACGCTCTGCGGGGCAGCAGGAAGCGGCACCGCCACCTCGCAGTTCAACATGACGCACTGCGGGGCAGCAGGAAGTGGCACCGCCACCTCGCCGCTCACCATGACGCACTGCGGGGCAGCAGGAAGCGGCACCGCCACCTCGCCGTTCAACATGACGCTCTGCGGGGCAGCAGGAAGTGGCACCGCCACCTCGCCGTTCAACATGACGCTCTGCGGGGCAGCAGGAAGCGGCACCGCCACCTCGCCGTTCAACATGACGCACTGCGAGGCAGCAGGAAGCGGCATCGCCACCTCGCCGCTCAACATGACGCACTGCGGGGCAGCAGGAAGCGGCACCGCCACTTCGCCGCTCAACATGACGCTCTGCGGGGCAGCAGGAAGTGGCACCGCCACCTCGCCGCTCAACATGACGCTCTGCGGGGCAGCAGGAAGTGGCACCGCCACCTCGCCGTTCAACATGACGCTCTGCGGGGCAGCAGGAAGCGGCGCCGCCACTTCGCCGTTCAACATGACGCACTGCGGGGCAGCAGGAAGCGGCACCGCCACTTCGCCGTTCAACATGACGCACTGCGGGGCAGCAGGAAGCGGCACCGCCACCTCGCCGTTCAACATGACGCTCTGCGAGGCAGCAGGAAGCGGCACCGCCACCTCGCCGCTCAACATGACGCTCTGCGGGGCAGCAGGAAGCGGCATCGCCACTTCGCCGTTCAACATGACGCTCTGCGGGGCAGCAGGAAGCGGCATCGCCACTTCGCCGCTCAACATGACGTACTGCGGGGCAGCAGGAAGCGGCACCGCCACCTCGCCGCTCAACATGACGCTCTGCGGGGCAGCAGGAAGTGGCACCGCCACCTCGCCGTTCAACATGACGCTCTGCGGGGCAGCAGGAAGCGGCACCGCCACCTCGCCGTTCAACATGACGCACTGCGAGGCAGCAGGAAGCGGCATCGCCACCTCGCCGCTCAACATGACGCACTGCGGGGCAGCAGGAAGCGGCACCGCCACTTCGCCGTTCAACATGACGCTCTGCGGGGCAGCAGGAAGTGGCACCACCACCTCGCCGTTCAACATGACATACTGCGGGGCAGCAGGAAGCGGCACCGCCACCTCGCCGCTCAACATGACGCTCTGCGGGGCAGCACGAAGTGGCACCACCACCTCGCCGTTCAACATGACGCTCTGCGGGGCAGCAGGAAGCGGCACCGCCACCCCGCCGCTCAAAATGACGCTCTGCGGGGTAGCAGGAAGCGGCACCGCCACCTCGCCGCTCACCATGACGCACTGCGGGGCAGCAGGAAGCGGCACCGCCACTTCGCCGTTCAACATGACGCAATGCGAGGCAGCAGGAAGCGGCACCGCCACCCCGCCGTTCAACATGACGCACTGCGGGGCAGCAGGAAGCGGCACCGCCACCTCGCCGTTCAACATGACGCACTGCGGGGCAGCAGGAAGCGGCAACGCCACCTCGCCCTTCAACATGACGCACTGCGGGGCAGCAGGAAGCGGCACCGCCACCTCGCCGTTCAACATGACGCTCTGCGGGGCAGCAGGAAGCGGCACCGCCACCTCGCCGTTCAACATGACGCACTGCGGGGCAGCAGGAAGCGGCACCGCCACCTCGCCGTTCAACATGACGCACTGCGGGGCAGCAGGAAGCGGCACCGCCACCTCGCCGTTCAACATGACGCTCTGCGGGGCAGCAGGAAGCGGCACCGCCACCTCGCAGTTCAACATGACGCACTGCGGGGCAGCAGGAAGTGGCACCGCCACCTCGCCGCTCACCATGACGCACTGCGGGGCAGCAGGAAGCGGCACCGCCACCTCGCCGTTCAACATGACGCTCTGCGGGGCAGCAGGAAGCGGCACCGCCACCTCGCCGTTCAACATGACGCACTGCGGGGCAGCAGGAAGCGGCACCGCCACCTCGCCGTTCAACATGACGCACTGCGGGGCAGCAAGAAGCGGCACCGCCACCTGGTTGCTCACCATGAGGCACTGCGGGGCAGCAGGAAGCGGCACCGCCACCTAGCCGTTAAACATGACGCACTGCAGGGCAGCAGGAAGCGGCACCGCCACCTGGTTGCTCACCATGACGCACTGCGGGGCAGCAGGAAGCGGCACCGCCACTTCGCCGTTCAACATGACGCACTCCGAGGCAGCAGGAAGCGGCACCGCCACTTCGCCGTTCAACATGACGCACTGCGGGGCAGCAGGAAGCGGCACCGCCACCTCGCCGCTCAACATGACGCTCTGCGGGGCAGCAGGAAGCGGCACCGCCACTTCGCCGTTCAACATGACGCTCTGCGGGGCAGCAGGAAGCGGCACCGCCACCTCGCCGCTCAACATGACGCTCTGCGGGGCAGCAGGAAGCGGCACCGCCACTTCGCCGTTCAATATGACGCACTGCGATGCAGCAGGAAGCGGCACCGCCATCTCGCCGCTCAACATGACGCTCTGCGGGGCAGCAGGAAGCGGCACCGCCACTTCGCCGTTCAACATGACGCACTGCGAGGCAACAGGAAGCGGCACCGCCACTTCGCCGTTCAACATGACGCACTGCGAGGCAGCAGAAAGCGGCACCGCCACCTCGCAGCTCAACATGACGCTCTGCGGATCAGCAGGAAGCGGCACCGCCACTTCGCCGTTCAACATGACGCTCTGCGGGGCAGCAGGAAGCGGCACCGCCACTTCGCCGTTCAACATGACGCACTGCGAGGCAACAGGAAGCGGCACCGCCACTTCGCCGTTCAACATGACGCACTGCGAGGCAGCAGGAAGCGGCACCGCCACCTCGCAGCTCAACATGACGCTCTGCGGATCAGCAGGAAGCGGCACCGCCACTTCGCCGTTCAACATGACGCTCTGCGGGGCAGCAGGAAGCGGCACCGCCACTTCGCCGTTCAACATGACGCACTGCGGGGCAGCAGGAAGCGGCACCGCCACCTCGCCGTTCAACATGACGCTCTGCGAGGCAGCAGGAAGCGGCATCGCCACTTCGCCGTTCAACATGACGCTCTGCGGGGCAGCAGGAAGCGGCATCGCCACTTCGCCGCTCAACATGACGTACTGCGGGGCAGCAGGAAGCGGCACCGCCACCTCGCCGCTCAACATGACGCTCTGCGGGGCAGCAGGAAGTGGCACCGCCATCTCGCCGTTCAACATGACGCTCTGCGGGGCAGCAGGAAGCGGCACCGCCACCTCGCCGTTCAACATGACGCTCTGCGGGGCAGCAGGAAGCGGCACCGCCGCCGCTCAACATGACGCTCTGCGGGGCAGCAGGAAGCGGCACCGCCACCTCGCCGTTCCACATGACGCACTGCGGGGCAGCAGGAAGCGGCACCGCCGCCGCTCAACATGACGCTCTGCGGGGCAGCAGGAAGCGGCACCGCCACCTCGACGCTCACCATGACGCAATGCGGGGCAGCAGGAAGCGGCACCGCCACTTCGCCGTTCAACATGACGCACTGCGAGGCAGCAGGAAGCAGCACCGCCACCCCGCCGTTCAACATGACGCACTGCGGGGCAGCAGGAAGCGGCACCGCCACCTCGCCGTTCAACATGACGCACTGCGGGGCAGCAGGAAGCGGCACTGCCACCTCGCCGTTCAACATGACGCTCTGCGGGGCAGCAGGAAGGCATCGCCACCTCGCCGCTCACCATGACGCACTGCTGGGCAGCAGGAAGCGGCACCGCTACCTCGCCGCTCACCATTACGCAATGCGGGGCAGCAGGAAGCGGCACCGCCACCTCGCCGTTCAACATGACGCTCTGCGGGGCAGCAGGAAGCGGCACCGCCACCTCGCCGTTCAGAATGACGCACTGCGGGGCAGCAGGAAGCGGCACCGCCACCTCGCCGTTCAACATGACGCTCTGCGAGGCAGCAGGAAGCGGCACCGCCACCTCGCCGCTCAACATGACGCTCTGCGGGGCAGCAGGAAGCGGCACCGCCACCTCGCCGCTCAACATGACGCTCTGCGGGGCAGCAGGAAGCGGCACCGCCACTTCGCCGTTCAACATGACGCTCTGCGGGGCAGCAGGAAGTGGCACCGCCACCTCGCCGCTGAACATGACGCTCTGCGAGGCAGCAGGAAGCGGCACCGCCACCTCGCCGTTCAACATGACGCTCTGCGGGGCAGCAGGAAGCGGCACCGCCACCCCGCCGCTCAACATGACGCTCTGCGAGGCAGCAGGAAGCGGCACCGCCACCTCGCCGCTCAACATGACGCTCTGCGGGGCAGCAGGAAGCGGCACCGCCACTTCGCCGTTCAACATGACGCTCTGCGAGGCAGCAGGAAGCGGCACCGCCACCTCGCCGCTCAACATGACGCTCTGCGAGGCAGCAGGAAGCGGCACCGCCACCTCGCCGCTCAACATGACGCTCTGCGGGGCAGCAGGAAGCGGCACCGCCACTTCGCCGTTCAACATGACGCTCTGCGAGGCAGCAGGAAGCGGCACCGCCACTTCGCCGTTCAACATGACGCTCTGCGAGGCAGCAGGAAGCGGCACCGCCACCTCGCCGCTCAACATGACGCTCTGCGGGGCAGCAGGAAGCGGCACCGCCACTTCGCCGCTCAACATGACGCTCTGCGGGGCAGCAGGAAGCGGCACCGCCACCCCGCCGCTCAACATGACGCTCTGCGAGGCAGCAGGAAGCGGCACCGCCACCTCGCCGCTCAACATGACGCTCTGCGGGGCAGCAGGAAGCGGCACCGCCACTTCGCCGTTCAACATGACGCTCTGCGGGGCAGCAGGAAGCGGCACCGCCACCTCGCCGCTCAACATGACGCTCTGCGGGGCAGCAGGAAGCGGCACCGCCACCCCGCCGCTCAACATGACGCTCTGCGAGGCAGCAGGAAGCGGCACCGCCACCTCGCCGCTCAACATCACGCTCTGCGGGGCAGCAGGAAGCGGCACCGCCACTTCGCCGTTCAACATGACGCTCTGCGGGGCAGCAGGAAGCGGCACCGCCACCTCGCCGCTCAACATGACGCTCTGCGGGGCAGCAGGAAGCGGCACCGCCACTTCGCCGTTCAACATGACGCTCTGCGGGGCAGCAGGAAGCGGCACCGCCACCTCGCCGCTCAACATGACGCTCTGCGGGGCAGCAGGAAGCGGCACCGCCACCTCGCCGTTCAACATGACGCTCTGCGGGGCAGCAGGAAGCGGCACCGCCACCCCGCCGCTCAACATGACGCTCTGCGGGGCAGCAGGAAGCGGCACCGCCACATCGCCGCTCACCATGACGCACTGCGGGGCAGCAGGAAGCGGCACCGCCACTTCGCCGTTCAACATGACGCACTGCGAGGCAACAGGAAGCGGCACCGCCACCCCGCCGTTCAACATGACGCACTGCGGGGCAGCAGGAAGCGGCACCGCCACCTCGCCGTTCAACATGACGCACTGCGGGGCAGCAGGAAGCGGCACCGCCACCTCGCCGTTCAACATGACGCTCTGCGGGGCAGCAGGAAGCGGCACCGCCACCTCGCCGCTCACCATGACGCACTGCTGGGCAGCAGTAAGCGGCACCGCCACCTCGCCGCTCAACATGACGCTCTGCGGGGCAGCAGGAAGCGGCACCGCCACCTCGCCGTTGAACATGACTCTCTGCGGGGCAGCAGGAAGCGGCACCGCCGCCGCTAAACATGACGCTCTGCGGGGCAGCAGGAAGCGGCACCGCCACCTCGCCGCTCACCATGACGCACTGCGGGGCAGCAGGAAGCGGCACCGCCACCTCGCCGTTCAACATGACGCTCTGCGGGGCAGCAGGAAGCGGCACCGCCACCTCGCCGTTCAACATGACGCACTGCCGGGCAGCAGGAAGCGGCACCGCCACCTCGCCGTTCAACATGACGCACTGCGGGGCAGCAGGAAGCGGCACCGCCACCTGGTTGCTCACCATGACGCACTGCGGGGCAGCAGGAAGCGGCACCGCCACTTCGCCGTTCAACATGACGCACTCCGAGGCAGCAGGAAGCGGCACCGCCACTTCGCGGTTCAACAGGACGCACTGCGGGGCAGCAGGAAGCGGCACCGTGACCTCGCCGTTCAACATGACGCTCTGCGGGGCAGCAGGAAGCGGCACCGCCACCTCGCCGTTCAACATGACGCTCTGAGGGGCAGCAGGAAGCGGCACCGCCACTTCGCCGTTCAATATGACGCACTGCGAGGCAGCAGGAGGCGGCACCGCCACCTCGCCGCTCAACATGACGCTCTGCGGGGCAGCAGGAAGCGGCACCGCCACTTCGCCGTTCAACATGACGCACTGCGAGGCAGCAGGAAGCGGCACCGCCACCTCGCATCTCAACAGGACGCTCTGCGGGGCAGCAGGAAGCGGCACCGCCACCTCGCCGTTCAACATGACGCTCTGCGGGGCAGCAGGAAGCGGCACCGCCACTTCGCCGTTCAACATGACGCACTGCGGGGCAGCAGGAAGCGGCACCGCCACCTCGCCGTTCAACATGACGCTCTGCGAGGCAGCAGGAAGCGGCACCGCCACCTCACCGCTCAACATGACGCACTGCGGGGCAGCAGGAAGCGGCACCGCAACTTCGCCGTTCAACATGACGCTCTGCGGGGCAGCAGGAAGCGGCATCGCCACCTCGCCGCTCAACATGACATACTGCGGGGCAGCAGGAAGCGGCACCGCCACCTCGCCGCTCAACATGACGCTCTGCGGGGCAGCAGGAAGTGGCACCACCACCTCGCCGTTCAACATGACGCTCTGCGGGGCAGCAGGAAGCGGCACCGCCACCCCGCCGCTCAAAATGACGCTCTGCGGGGTAGCAGGAAGCGGCACCGCCACCTCGCCGCTCACCATGACGCACTGCGGGGCAGCAGGAAGCGGCACCGCCACTTCGCCGTTCAACATGACGCAATGCGAGGCAGCAGGAAGCGGCACCGCCACCCCGCCGTTCAACATGACGCACTGCGGGGCAGCAGGAAGCGGCACCGCCACCTCGCCGTTCAACATGACGCACTGCGGGGCAGCAGGAAGCGGCACCGCCACCTCGCCGTTCAACATGACGCTCTGCGGGGCAGTAGGAAGCGGCACCGCCACCTCGCCGTTCAACATGACGCTCTGCGGGGCAGCAGGAAGCGGCACCGCCACCTCGCCGTTCAACATGACGCACTGCGGGGCAGCAGGAAGCGGCACCGCCACCTCGCCGTTCAACATGACGCACTGCGGGGCAGCAGGAAGCGGCACCGCCACCTCGCCGTTCAACATGACGCTCTGCGGGGCAGCAGGAAGCGGCACCGCCACCTCGCCGTTCAACATGACGCACTGCGGGGCAGCAGGAAGCGGCACCGCCACCTCGCCGCTCACCATGACGCACTGCGGGGCAGCAGGAAGCGGCACCGCCACCTCGCCGTTCAACATGACGCTCTGCGGGGCAGCAGGAAGCGGCACCGCCACCTCGCCGTTGAACATGACGCACTGCGGGGCAGCAGGAAGCGGCACCGCCACCTCGCCGTTCAACATGACGCACTGCGGGGCAGCAGGAAGCGGCACCGCCACCTGGTTGCTCACCATGAGGCACTGCGGGGTAGCAGGAAGCGGCACCGCCACCTAGCCGTTCAACATGACGCACTGCAGGGCAGCAGGAAGCGGCACCGCCACCTGGTTGCTCACCATGACGCACTGCGGGGCAGCAGGAAGCGACACCGCCACTTCGCCGTTCAACATGACGCACTCCGAGGCAGCAGGAAGCGGCACCGCCACTTCTCGGTTCAACAGGACGCACTGCGGGGCAGCAGGAAGCGGCACCGTGACCTCGCCGTTCAACATGACGCTCTGCGGGGCAGCAGGAAGCGGCACCGCCACCTCGCCGTTCAACATGACGCTCTGAGGGGCAGCAGGAAGCGGCACCGCCACTTCGCCGTTCAATATGACGCACTGCGAGGCAGCAGGAGGCGGCACCGCCACCTCGCCGCTCAACATGACGCTCTGCGGGGCAGCAGGAAGCGGCACCGCCACTTCGCCGTTCAACATGACGCACTGCGAGGCAGCAGGAAGCGGCACCGCCACCTCGCAGCTCAACATGACGCTCTGCGGGGCAGCAGGAAGCGGCACCGCCACCTCGCCGTTCAACATGACGCACTGCGGGGCAGCAGGAAGCGGCACCGCCACTTCGCCGTTCAACATGACGCACTGCGGGGCAGCAGGAAGCGGCACCGCCACCTCGCCGTTCAACATGACGCTCTGCGAGGCAGCAGGAAGCGGCACCGCCACCTCACCGCTCAACATGACGCACTGCGGGGCAGCAGGAAGCGGCACCGCCACTTCGCCGTTCAACATGACGCTCTGCGGGGCAGCAGGAAGCGGCATCGCCACCTCGCCGCTCAACATGACATACTGCGGGGCAGCAGGAAGCGGCACCGCCACCTCGCCGCTCAACATGACGCTCTGCGGGGCAGCAGGAAGTGGCACCACCACCTCGCCGTTCAACATGACGCTCTGCGGGGCAGCAGGAAGTGGCACCGCCACCCCGCCGCTCAAAATGACGCTCTGCGGGGTAGCAGGAAGCGGCACCGCCACCTCGCCGCTCACCATGACGCACTGCGGGGCAGCAGGAAGCGGCACCGCCACTTCGCCGTTCAACATGACGCAATGCGAGGCAGCAGGAAGCGGCACCGCCACCCCGCCGTTCAACATGACGCACTGCGGGGCAGCAGGAAGCGGCACCGCCACCTCGCCGTTCAACATGACGCACTGCGGGGCAGCAGGAAGCGGCACCGCCACCTCGCCGTTCAACATGACGCTCTGCGGGGCAGTAGGAAGCGGCACCGCCACCTCGCCGTTCAACATGACGCTCTGCGGGGCAGCAGGAAGCGGCACCGCCACCTCGCCGTTCAACATGACGCACTGCGGGGCAGCAGGAAGCGGCACCGCCACCTCGCCGTTCAACATGACGCACTGCGGGGCAGCAGGAAGCGGCACCGCCACCTCGCCGTTCAACATGACGCTCTGCGGGGCAGCAGGAAGCGGCACCGCCACCTCGCCGTTCAACATGACGCACTGCGGGGCAGCAGGAAGCGGCACCGCCACCTCGCCGCTCACCATGACGCACTGCGGGGCAGCAGGAAGCGGCACCGCCACCTCGCCGTTCAACATGACGCTCTGCGGGGCAGCAGGAAGCGGCACCGCCACCTCGCCGTTGAACATGACGCACTGCGGGGCAGCAGGAAGCGGCACCGCCACCTCGCCGTTCAACATGACGCACTGCGGGGCAGCAGGAAGCGGCACCGCCACCTGGTTGCTCACCATGAGGCACTGCGGGGTAGCAGGAAGCGGCACCGCCACCTAGCCGTTCAACATGACGCACTGCAGGGCAGCGGGAAGCGGCACCGCCACCTGGTTGCTCACCATGACGCACTGCGGGGCAGCAGGAAGCAACACCGCCACTTCGCCGTTCAACATGACGCACTCCGAGGCAGCAGGAAGCGGCACCGCCACTTCGCCGTTCAACATGACGCTCTGCGGGGCAGCAGGAAGCGGCACCGCCACCTCGCCGCTCAACATGACGCTCTGCGGGGCAGCAGGAAGCGGCATCGCCACTTCGCCGTTCAACATGACGCTCTGCGGGGCAGCAGGAAGCGGCACCGCCACCTCGCCGCTCAACATGACGCTCTGCGGGGCAGCAGGAAGCGGCACCGCCACTTCGCCGTTCAATATGACGCACTGCGAGGCAGCAGGAAGCGGCACCGCCATCTCGCCGCTCAACATGACGCTCTGCAGGGCAGCAGGAAGCGGCACCGCCACTTCGCCGTTCAACATGACGCACTGCGAGGCAGCAGGAAGCGTCACCGCCACTTCGCCGTTCAACATGACGCACTGCGAGGCAGCAGGAAGCGGCACCGCCACCTCGCAGCTCAACATGACGCTCTGCGGGGCAGCAGGAAGCGGCACCGCCACTTCGCCGTTCAACATGACGCTCTGCGGGGCAGCAGGAAGCGGCACCGCCACTTCGCCGTTCAACATGACGCACTGCGGGGCAGCAGGAAGCGGCACCGCCACCTCGCCGTTCAACATGACGCTCTGCGAGGCAGCAGGAAGCGGCACCGCCACCACGCCGCTCAACATGACGCTCTGCGGGGCAGCAGGAAGCGGCATCGCCACTTCGCCGTTCAACATGACGCTCTGCGGGGCAGCAGGAAGCGGCACCGCCACCTCGCCGCTCAACATGACGCTCTGCGGGGCAGCAGGAAGCGGCACCGCCACCTCGCCGTTCAACATGACGCTCTGCGGGGCAGCAGGAAGCGGCACCGCCACCTCGCCGTTCAACATGACGCGCTGCGGGGCAGCAGGAAGCGGCACCGCCACCTCGCCGTTCAACATGACGCTCTGCGAGGCAGCAGGAAGCGGCACCGCCACCTCGCCGCTCAACATGACGCTCTGCGGGGCAGCAGGAAGCGGCACCGCCACTTCGCCGTTCAACATGACGCTCTGCGGGGCAGCAGGAAGCGGCACCGCCACCCCGCCGCTCAACATGACGTACTGCGGGGCAGCAGGAAGCGGCACCGCCACCTCGCCGCTCAACATGACGCTCTGCGGGGCAGCAGGAAGTGGCACCGCCACCTCGCCGTTCAACATGACGCTCTGCGGGGCAGCAGGAAGCGGCACCGCCACCCCGCCGCTCAAAATGACGCTCTGCGGGGCAGCAGGAAGCGGCAACGCCACCTCGCCGCTCACCATGACGCACTGCGGGGCAGCAGGAAGCGGCACCGCCACTTCGCCGTTCAACATGACGCACTGCGGGGCAGCAGGAAGCGGCACCGCCACCTCGCCGTTCAACATGACGCACTGCGGGGCAGCAGGAAGCGGCACCGCCACCTCGCCGTTCAACATGACGCACTGCGGGGCAGCAGGAAGCGGCACCGCCACTTCGCCGTTCAACATGACGCTCTGCGGGGCAGCAGGAAGCGGCACCGCCACCTCGCCGCTCAACATGACGCTCTGCGGGGCAGCAGGAAGCGGCACCGCCACTTCGCCGTTCAACATGACGCTCTGCGGGGCAGCAGGAAGCGGCACCGCCACCTCGCCGCTCAACATGACGCTCTGCGGGGCAGCAGGAAGCGGCACCGCCACCTCGCCGCTCAACATGACGCTCTGCGGGGCAGCAGGAAGCGGCACCGCCACCCCGCCGCTCAACATGACGCTCTGCGGGGCAGCAGGAAGCGGCACCGCCACATCGCCGCTCACCATGACGCACGGCGGGGCAGCAGGAAGCGGCACCGCCACTTCGCCGTTCAACATGACGCACTGCGAGGCAACAGGAAGCGGCACCGCCACCCCGCCGTTGAACATGACGCACTGCGGGGCAGCAGGAAGCGGCACCGCCACCTCGCCGTTCAACATGACGCACTGCGGGGCAGCAGGAAGCGGCACCGCCACCTCGCCGTTCCATATGACGCTCTGCGGGGCAGCAGGAAGCGGCACCGCCACCTCGCCGCTCACCATGACGCACTGCTGGGCAGCAGTAAGCGGCACCGCCACCTCGCCGCTCAACATGACGCTCTGCGGGGCAGCAGGAAGCGGCACCGCCACTTCGCCGTTCAACATGACTCTCTGCGGGGCAGCAGGAAGCGGCACCGCCGCCGCTCAACATGACGCTCTGCGGGGCAGCAGGAAGCGGCACCGCCACCTCGCCGCTCACCATGACGCACTGTGGGGCAGCAGGAAGCGGCACCGCCACCTCGCCGTTCAACATGACGCTCTGCGGGGCAGCAGGAAGCGGCACCGCCACCTCGCCGTTCAACATGACGCACTGCCGGGCAGCAGGAAGCGGCACCGCCACCTCGCCGTTCAACATGACGCACTGCGGGGCAGCAGGAAGCGGCACCGCCACCTGGTTGCTCACCATGACGCACTGCGGGGCCGCAGGAAGCGGCACCGCCACCTAGCCGTTCAACATGACGCACTGCAGGGCAGCAGGAAGCGGCACCGCCACCTGGTTGCTCACCATGACGCACTGCGGGGCAGCAGAAAGCGGCACCGCCACTTCGCCGTTCAACATGACGCACTCCGAGGCAGCAGGAAGCGGCACCGCCACTTTGCGGTTCAACAGGACGCTCTGCGGGGCAGCAGGAAGCGGCACCGCCACCTCGCCGCTCAACATGACGCTCTGCGGGGCAGCAGGAAGCGGCACCGCCACTTCGCCGTTCAACATGACGCTCTGCGGGGCAGCAGGAAGCGGCACCGCCACTTCGCCGTTCAACATGACGCTCTGCGGGGCAGCAGGAAGCGGCACCGCCACCTCGCCGCTCAACATGACGCTCTGCGGGGCAGCAGGAAGCGGCACCGCCACCTCGCCGCTCAACATGACGCACTGCGGGGCAGCAGGAAGCGGCACCGCCACCCCGCCGCTCAACATGACGCTCTGCGGGGCAGCAGGAAGCGGCACCGCCACATCGCCGCTCACCATGACGCACTGCGGGGCAGCAGGAAGCGGCACCGCCACTTCGCCGTTCAACATGACGCACTGCGAGGCAACAGGAAGCGGCACCGCCACCCCGCCGTTGAACATGACGCACTGCAGGGCAGCAGGAAGCGGCACCGCCACCTCGCCGTTCAACATGACGCACTGCGGGGCAGCAGGAAGCGGCACCGCCACCTCGCCGTTCAACATGACGCTCTGCGGGGCAGCAGGAAGCGGCACCGCCACCTCGCCGCTCACCATGACGCACTGCTGGGCAGCAGTAAGCGGCACCGCCACCTCGCCGCTCAACATGACGCTCTGCGGGGCAGCAGGAAGCGGCACCGCCACCTCGCCGTTCAACATGACTCTCTGCGGGGCAGCAGGAAGCGGCACCGCCGCCGCTCAACATGACGCTCTGCGGGGCAGCAGGAAGCGGCACCGCCACCTCGCCGCTCACCATGACGCACTGCGGGGCAGCAGGAAGCGGCACCGCCACCTCGCCGTTCAACATGACGCTCTGCGGGGCAGCAGGAAGCGGCACCGCCACCTCGCCGTTCAACATGACGCACTGCCGGGCAGCAGGAAGCGGCACCGCCACCTCGCCGTTCAACATGACGCACTGCGGGGCAGCAGGAAGCGGCACCGCCACCTGGTTGCTCACCATGACGCACTGCGGGGCCGCAGGCAGCGGCACCGCCACCTAGCCGTTCAACATGACGCACTGCAGGGCAGCAGGAAGCGGCACCGCCACCTGGTTGCTCACCATGACGCACTGCGGGGCAGCAGGAAGCGGCACCGCCACTTCGCCGTTCAACATGACGCACTCCGAGGCAGCAGGAAGCGGCACCGCCACTTCGCGGTTCAACAGGACGCACTGCGGGGCAGCAGGAAGCGGCACCGTGACCTCGCCGTTCAACATGACGCTCTGCGGGGCAGCAGGAAGCGGCACCGCCACCTCGCCGTTCAACATGACGCTCTGAGGGGCAGCAGGAAGCGGCACCGCCACTTCGCGGTTCAATATGACGCACTGCGAGGCAGCAGGAGGCGGCACCGCCACCTCGCGGCTCAACATGACGCTCTGCGGGGCAGCAGGAAGCGGCACCGCCACCTCGCCGTTCAACATGACGCTCTGCGGGGCAGCAGGAAGCGGCACCGCCACTTCGCCGTTCAACATGACGCACTGCGGGGCAGCAGGAAGCGGCACCGCCACCTCGCCGTTCAACATGACGCTCTGCGAGGCAGCAGGAAGCGGCACCGCCACCTCGCCGCTCAACATGACGCTCTGCGAGGCAGCAGGAAGCGGCATCGCCACCTCGCCGCTCAACATGACATACTGCGGGGCAGCAGGAAGCGGCACCGCCACCTCGCCGCTCAACATGACGCTCTGCGGGGCAGCAGGAAGTGGCACCACCACCTCGCCGTTCAACATGACGCTCTGCGAGGCAGCAGGAAGCGGCACCGCCACCTCGCCGCTCAACATGACGCTCTGCGGGGCAGCAGGAAGCGGCATCGCCACTTCGCCGTTCAACATGACGCTCTGCGGGGCAGCAGGAAGCGGCATCGCCACTTCGCCGCTCAACATGACGTACTGCAGGGCAGCAGGAAGCGGCACCGCCACCTCGCCGCTCAACATGACGCTCTGCGGGGCAGCAGGAAGTGGCACCGCCACCTCGCCGTTCAACATGACGCTCTGCGGGGCAGCAGGAAGCGGCACCGCCACCCCGCCGCTCAAAATGACGCTCTGTGGGGCAGCAGGAAGCGGCAACGCCACCTCGCCGCTCACCATGACGCACTGCGGGGCAGCAGGAAGCGGCACCGCCACTTCGCCGTTCAACATGACGCACTGCGGGGCAGCAGGAAGCGGCACCGCCACCTCGCCGTTCAACATGACGCACTGCGGGGCAGCAGGAAGCGGCACCGCCACCTCGCCGTTCAACATGACGCACTGCGGGGCAGCAGGAAGCGGCACCGCCACTTCGCCGTTCAACATGACGCTCTGCGGGGCAGCAGGAAGCGGCACCGCCACCTCGCCGCTCAACATGACGCTCTGCGGGGCAGCAGGAAGCGGCACCGCCACTTCGCCGTTCAACATGACGCTCTGCGGGGCAGCAGGAAGCGGCACCGCCACCTCGCCGCTCAACATGACGCTCTGCGGGGCAGCAGGAAGCGGCACCGCCACCTCGCCGTTCAACATGACGCTCTGCGGGCCAGCAGGAAGCGGCACCGCCACCCCGCCGCTCAACATGACGCTCTGCGGGGCAGCAGGAAGCGGCACCGCCACATCGCCGCTCACCATGACGCACTGCGGGGCAGCAGGAAGCGGCACCGCCACTTCGCCGTTCAACATGACGCACTGCGAGGCAACAGGAAGCGGCACCGCCACCTCGCCGTTCAACATGACGCACTGCGGGGCAGCAGGAAGCGGCACCGCCACCTCGCCGTTCAACATGACGCACTGCGGGGCAGCAGGAAGCGGCACCGCCACCTCGCCGTTTAACATGACGCTCTGCGGGGCAGCAGGAAGCGGCACCGCCACCTCGCCGCTCACCATGACGCACTGCTGGGCAGCAGTAAGCGGCACCGCCACCTCGCCGCTCAACATGACGCTCTGCGGGGCAGCAGGAAGCGGCACCGCCACTTCGCCGTTCAACATGACTCTCTGCGGGGCAGCAGGAAGCGGCACCGCCGCCGCTCAACATGACGCTCTGCGGGGCAGCAGGAAGCGGCACCGCCACCTCGCCGCTCACCATGACGCACTGCGGGGCAGCAGGAAGCGGCACCGCCACTTCGCCGTTCAACATGACGCTCTGCGGGGCAGCAGGAAGCGGCACCGCCACCTCGCCGTTCAACATGACGCACTGCCGGGCAGCAGGAAGCGGCACCGCCACCTCGCCGTTCAACATGACGCACTGCGGGGCAGCAGGAAGCGGCACCGCCACCTGGTTGCTCACCATAACGCACTGCGGGGCCGCAGGAAGCGGCATGGCTACCTAGCCGTTCAACATGACGCACTGCAGGGCAGCAGGAAGCGGCACCGCCACCTGGTTGCTCACCATGACGCACTGTGGGGCAGCAGGAAGCGGCACCGCCACTTCGCCGTTCAACATGACGCACTCCGAGGCAGCAGGAAGCGGCACCGCCACTTCGCGGTTCAACAGGACGCACTGCGGGGCAGCAGGAAGCGGCACCGTGACCTCGCCGTTCAACATGACGCTCTGCGGGGCAGCAGGAAGCGGCACCGCCACCTCGCCGTTCAACATGACGCTCTGAGGGGCAGCAGGAAGCGGCACCGCCACTTCGCCGTTCAATATGACGCACTGCGAGGCAGCAGGAGGCGGCACCGCCACCTCGCAGCTCAACATGACGCTCTGCGGGGCAGCAGGAAGCGGCACCGCCACCTCGCCGTTCAACATGACGCTCTGCGGGGCAGCAGGAAGCGGCACCGCCACTTCGCCTTTCAACATGACGCACTGCGGGGCAGCAGGAAGCGGCACCGCCACCTCGCCGTTCAACATGACGCTCTGCGAGGCAGCAGGAAGCGGCACCGCCACCTCGCCGCTCAACATGACGCACTGCGGGGCAGCAGGAAGCGGCACCGCCACTTCGCCGTTCAACATGACGCTCTGCGGGGCAGCAGGAAGCGGCATCGCCACCTCGCCGCTCAACATGACATACTGCGGGGCAGCAGGAAGCGGCACCGCCACCTCGCCGCTCAACATGACGCTCTGCGGGGCAGCAGGAAGTGGCACCACCACCTCGCCGTTCAACATGACGCTCTGCGGGGCAGCAGGAAGCGGCACCGCCACCCCGCCGCTCACAATGACGCTCTGCGGGGTAGCAGGAAGCGGCACCGCCACCTCGCCGCTCACCATGACGCACTGCGGGGCAGCAGGAAGCGGCACCGCCACTTCGCCGTTCAACATGACGCAATGCGAGGTAGCAGGAAGCGGCACCGCCACCCCGCCGTTCAACATGACGCACTGCGGGGCAGCAGGAAGCGGCACCGCCACCTCGCCGTTCAACATGACGCACTGCGGGGCAGCAGGAAGCGGCACCGCCACCTCGCCCTTCAACATGACGCACTGCGGGGCAGCAGGAAGCGGCACCGCCACCTCGCCGTTCAACATGACGCTCTGCGGGGCAGCAGGAAGCGGCACCGCCACCTCGCCGTTCAACATGACGCACTGCGGGGCAGCAGGAAGCGGCACCGCCACCTCGCCGTTCAACATGACGCACTGCGGGGCAGCAGGAAGCGGCACCGCCACCTCGCCGTTCAACATGACGCTCTGCGGGGCAGCAGGAAGCGGCACCGCCACCTCGCCGTTCAACATGACGCACTGCGGGGCAGCAGGAAGCGGCACCGCCACCTCGCCGCTCACCATGACGCACTGCGGGGCAGCAGGAAGCGGCACCGCCACCTCGCCGTTCAACATGACGCTCTGCGGGGCAGCAGGAAGCGGCACCGCCACCTCGCCGTTCAACATGACGCACTGCGGGGCAGCAGGAAGCGGCACCGCCACCTGGTTGCTCACCATGAAGCACTGCGGGGCAGCAGGAAGCGGCACCGCCACCTAGCCGTTCAACATGACGCACTGCAGGGCAGCAGGAAGCGGCACCGCCACCTGGTTGCTCACCATGACGCACTGCGGGGCAGCAGGAAGCGGCACCGCCACTTCGCCGTTCAACATGACGCACTCCGAGGCAGCAGGAAGCGGCACCGCCACTTCGCCGTTCAACATGACGCTCTGCGGGGCAGCAGGAAGCGGCACCGCCACCTCGCCGCTCAACATGACGCTCTGCGGGGCAGCAGGAAGCGGCACCGCCACTTCGCCGTTCAACATGACGCTCTGCGGGGCAGCAGGAAGCGGCACCGCCACCTCGCCGCTCAACATGACGCTCTGCGGGGCAGCAGGAAGCGGCACCGCAACTTCGCCGTTCAATATGACGCACTGCGAGGCAGCAGGAAGCGGCACCGCCACCTCGCCGCTCAACATGACGCTCTGCGGGGCAGCAGGAAGCGGCACCGCCACTTCGCCGTTCAACATGACGCACTGCGAGGCAGCAGGAAGCGGCACCGCCACTTCGCCGTTCAACATGACGCACTGCGAGGCAGCAGGAAGCGGCACCGCCACTTCGCAGCTCAACATGACGCTCTGCGGGGCAGCAGGAAGCGGCACCGCCACTTCGCCGTTCAACATGACGCTCTGCGGGGCAGCAGGAAGCGGCACCGCCACTTCGCCGTTCAACATGACGCACTGCGGGGCAGCAGGAAGCGGCACCGCCACCTCGCCGTTCAACATGACGCTCTGCGAGGCAGCAGGAAGCGGCACCGCCACCTCGCCGCTCAACATGACGCTCTGCGGGGCAGCAGGAAGCGGCATCGCCACTTCGCCGTTCAACATGACGCTCTGCGGGGCAGCAGGAAGCGGCATCGCCACTTCGCCGCTCAACATGACGTACTGCGAGGCAGCAGGAAGCGGCACCGCCACCTCGCCGCTCAACATGACGTCACCTTGTCGCTCACCATGACGCCATCTCGTCGCTCACCATGACGCACTGCGGGGCAGTCATTGCCTTGTTTGTCTGATGAATGGTGTGGTACAACCGCGTTACTGGGATGTGCGATACGTCACTTCGATGAGCTGGGTCGCAAAGCATGCTATGTTTTTAGTGTCGATTCCCTACTTCCGCCTCCTCGTTCCCGAGTCACTTGCTCCCGAGCAACCGAACAAGAAAGACGTATTAATGCAACACTGGCATCACGAAAATGTGGAGGTTGTTTTTCGAGAAATTCATGGTGTCACTCTCATTATGTCAAGACAAGAAATCCCACATTGCGCCTGTGGCTTTATGAGCCATCAGTTTGCAACCACAACTCAAACTTTCACGCATATTACATGGTTATATGCAGCAACAGTCAATGAACAACCATATTGCAGGCAACATAAATTTATTAATATATTCATGCATATATAGCTTGTACATGTATGTTGAAACCTCAAAACGTTATGGGCCACTCGAACAATCCTCCGACATATTTCATGTCTTCCTGCTTCGATATATGTTATCGGGATATATGCCATTGACAATATACGTTTGGATTGGGTACTAAAACCAACTTATTTCTCAGTTCCTGCTTTTCTAGATTTTCTATAGATATATATGCTACAAGCAAAAATATACGTTCGCATAGCTACTACAACAATAAACCGATACATTTCCCTCCTCCTACTTTTCTAGATTATATATTGATACATATGCTACAAGCAAAAATATACGTTCGCATAGCTACTACAACAATCAACCGACACATTCCCCCCTTCCTGCTTTTCTAGATTATATATTGATACATATGCTACAAGCAAAAATATACGTTCGCATAGCTACTACAACAATAAACCGATACATTTCCCTCTTCCTACTTTTCTAGATTATATATTGATACATATGCTACAAGCAAAAATATACGTTCGCATAGCTACTACAACAATCAACCGACACATTCCCCCCTTCCTGCTTTTCTAGATTATATATTGATACATATGCTACAAGCAAAAATATACGTTCGCATAGCTACTACAACAATAAACCGATACATTTCCCTCTTCGTACTTTTCTAGAGTATGTATTGGTGTATATGCTACAAGCAAAAATATACGTTCGTATATCTACTACAACAAGCAACCAATACATTTCCCTCTTCCTGCTTTTCTAGATTATGTATTGATATATATATATATGCTGTAAAAATGTACTTTCGCATAGTTACTACACAATCAGCCGATAGATTTCTCTCTTTCTGTTTTTCTAGATTTTATATTGGTATATATGCTACAAGCAAAAATATACGTTCGCATAGTTACAACAACAATCAGCCGATATATTTCTCTCTTCCTGCCTTTCTATATTTTATATTGAAACATATACTAAAATCAGCAAGATACATTCGTGTGGGATAATACAGCAATGAACCAACACATATCTATCTTCATGCTTCTATGGCTGTTACATGGATATTCATTATATCCCAACATATAAGAGTAACAAGTAACAGAACTCGCATAATTACAACGATAACATATCACGACAGTTACTGGATCGGTTATTCGAAATACAAGATAGGCACCGTTCCATTGTGTCAGAGGTAATCATTGACAGGGAGAGACAGGGAGAGTTCATACACTGGCTACATTTCAATTTCTTTGTCATTGACTCGAGGTGGATTTTTTTATCTCGTCCGCGTTTAAAACCTTATAATAAAATATACACATTATATAGCAAACACCATTGGCATATTTTTTCTCTACGTCGTGGTCGTGATACAGCCCAAATCTACGGCGCACTTAATACGCCAATTCCTCCTATGTTCGAGCAGAGACCAATGTAAAGCTCAGGGGAGATGACACAATTATGCCATGTACTTTTTCAAAATGGGACTGATGTCTTTTTATTGTATGAGTTCATTAATAATCAGGATTGAGGTTCGGATCTAGAACTTCGAGATAAATTTGCCACCGCCACCTCGCCGCTCAACATGACGCACTGCGGGGCAGTAGAAAGCGACACCGCCACCTCGCCGCTCACCATGACGCACTGCGGGGCAGTAGCAAGCGGCACCGCCACCTCGCCGCTCAACATGACGCACTGCGGGGCAGTAGAAAGCGACACCGCCACCTCGCCGCTCACCATGACGCACTGCGGGGCAGTAGAAAGCGACACCGCCACCTCGCCGCTCACCATGACGCACTGCGGGGCAGTAGCAAGCGGCACCGCCACCTCGCCGCTCACCATGACGCACTGCGAGGCAGTAGCAAGCAGCACCGCCACCTCGCCGCTCAACATGACGCACTGCGGGGCAGCAGGAAGCGGCACCGCCATCTCGCCGCTCACCAAGACGCACTGCGGGGCAGTAGCAAGCGGCACCGCCACCTCGCCGCTCACCATGACGTACTGCGGGGCAACAGGAAACGGCAACGCCACCTCGCCGCTCACCATGACGCACTGCGAGGCAGTAGCAAGCGGCACCGCCACCTCGCCGCTCACCATGACGCACTGCGGGGCAGTAGAAAGCGACACCGCCACCTCGCCGCTCACCATGACGCACTGCGGGGCAGTAGCAAGCGGCACCGCCACCTCGCCGCTCACCATGACGCACTGCGAGGCAGTAGCAAGCAGCACCGCCACCTCGCCGCTCAACATGACGCACTGCGGGGCAGCAGGAAGCGGCACCGCCATCTCGCCGCTCACCAAGACGCACTGCGGGGCAGTAGCAAGCGGCACCGCCACCTCGCCGCTCACCATGACGTACTGCGGGGCAACAGGAAACGGCAACGCCACCTCGCCGCTCACCATGACGCACTGCGAGGCAGTAGCAAGCGGCACCGCCACCTCGCCGCTCACCATGACGCACTGCCAGGCAATAGCAAGCGGCACCGCCACCTCGCCGCTCAACATGACGCACTGCGAGGCAGTAGCAAGCAGCCCCCGCAACCTCGCCGCTCACCATGACGCACTGCGAGGCAATAGCAAGCGGCACCGCCACCTCGCCGCTCACCATGACGCACTGCGGGGCAGCAGGAAGCGACACCGCCACCTCGCCGCTCGACATGACGTACAGCAGGGCAACAGCAAGCGGCACCGCCACCTCGCCGCTCAACATGACGCACTGCGAGGCAGTAGCAAGCGGCACCGCCACCTCGCCGCTCAACATGACGCACTGCGAGGCAGTAGCAAGCAGCACCGCCACCTCGCCGCTCACCATGACGCACTGCGAGGCAGTAGCAAGCGGCACCGCCACCTCGCCGCTCACCATGACGCACTGCAGGGCAGCAGGAAGCGGCACCGCCACCTCGCCGCTCGACATGACGCACTGCAGGGCAATAGCCAGCGGCACCGCCACCTCGCCGCTCAACATGACGCACTGCGAGGCAGTAGCAAGCGGCACCGCCACCTCGTCGCTCAACATGACGCCACCCCGCCGCTCACCATGACGCACTGCGGGGCAACAGGAAGCGGCACCGCCACCTCGCCACTCAACATGACGCACTGCGAGGCAGTAGCAAGCGGCACCGCCACCTCGCCGCTCAACATGACGCACTGCGAGGCAGTAGCAAGCGGCACCGCCACCTCGCCGCTCAACATGACGCACTGCGAGGCAGTAGCAAGCGGCACCGCCACCTCGTCGCTCAACATGACGCCACCCCGCCGCTCACCATGACGCACTGCGGGGCAGCAGGAAGCGGCACCGCCACCTCGCCACTCAACATGACGCACTGCTCACCCTTGCCCCACCAACGAACGTACCCATCCGGGTCCGCGGATATTGGCGTTCACATCGTAACACGTTGATTATTTTCAGCGATCAATTTATTTTCTAAGTTACAAAAAGGTGACTGGTCTACACTACTCTCCGGGTGACAGTGCCACCCGATCTCTGGCTCAGCCGAGCCAGCCAAATCAGGAGACAGGGGGTGGGGCTTAGCGACCGGTGGCGGGAGGACCAGCCGCCGCCATCCCGTCCTGCACATGTCACGCCCGGATACTACAAACTCCCTCCTTTTTAACACGGAGCGTCCCCGCTCCTACATACACCATACAACAGGCAATACATGAGGCTTCAAGAGAGATAAACAAATCTAATTCATGCAACATATCTAACTATAAGAAACTGGTTTGGCTCGTTATCGACCCTTACAAAAATGCATGAGTGATATATCATTCATTATCATTCAATATCATTCATACCTTTCAATTGACCAATGGTATATCATTCACTGCCTACAAGCGTCAATGATACGTTTGAGTCTGATGAACGATATATCGTTCATTACCTTTCAATTTTGTAATATCTTTCAGTTATCAATTATATACCATTCATTTCCTACATGCACCAATGACACGATTGAGTTTTATAAACAATATGTCATTCATTGCCGTTCAATATCGTAATACCTTTCAGTGATCAATTTTATACCAATCCTACACGCCTTGGGGCTTTGGGTGACAATAGACAATATATGGAACCAAAGGCAGCCATGTGGGACCAAGTGTAGCCACGTGGGGCTATATCCTGCAACGAGGGGACGTTTGCAACCACATGGGACCGCATTTTTACCAGCCACTTTCATGCCACCTCCCCGTATGATTCAGCCACAGCCATCTAGCGACTAACGTAAACACCGCGCGCCACCTAGCGAATGCGGCGTTTGAGAGTGTCAAAGCCGTTTCAATATTCGAATCGGCTGTAATCAACAAATCAGCCAACTGACTATATTTCTGGTTTTGAGTGAACGTTTTCTCCCTGATTCTTTGTCAACGAGGCAAATGGAACTAGAAGTTGATACACACGGAAACGTAGGACCAGTGGAATGTGTATTACGTACTCGAAGGACATATTTATGCGGTAATGCATTCTTTTCGTGCGTCCGAGATACGTGATCTGGCACTGTGCCTGTGGCTGGTGAGACCATGTTCCATGGCATGGCATGGATAGAGACTAGAGTCTAGACTCGAGATACGTACCCAGGTCATGGCATGGACTGACGTCGTTACCAGGGCCTACCTCACGTACAACAGTAGCTTCACACACATGACTACCAGATTCATTATATATAATACGTGATTATTAATCATTTATCCCGACGTACGTATTGTTTGTACTAAGGCTAAGCCATATTACTCATGTTTTTGGAGTTCCAAAACTCGTCAAAACTGTGATATGATGTGATCCTGGTATGATATATTATGATATATGCAATAAAACTATTATTGGAACAGTATAGTTGCAGTATATATATTACTTCTTTGATTATGGTGTGTTCTGAGCATATAAAGACCTGAATGAGATTGTCAAACCGACAATGAGATCTTTCACTAGACTTACCTTCCTGGGACCCTTGACTTCTGCAGCGATATATCTTACAGATAACATTAACTGCTACAGTGATATACCTTTCAGCATACCATTGGGGACCTCAGTAGTATACCATTCAAAATACCATTGAATGGTATACCATTCAAAATACCATTGAATGATATACCATTCAAAATACCATTGAATGATATACCATTCAAAATACCATTGAATGATATACCATTCAAAATACCATTGAATGATATACCATTCAAAATACCGTTGATTGGTATATCATTAGTGCCAACTGCAACGCATCGGGAACGTTGAGATACGTTGTTACGTAGACTACTACTAGTGGCGCTGCGGGGGATTAGGGAGGATTACCGTGGCATAACCTGAGTACATTATACAATACAAGGCAATTTTGTGCGACGGTAAAGACTGATATAAAGGCCGGGACCCGAGGTGACAGCGGGTAACACCTGAACGGATCAAACTCTCCCCCCGGGCTCAACCAAAACCAACGATAAAACACGCAAAATAATACACCAACACATAATAGGACACATGAACATTAGTTCGCTGGCGGTGGGTGACCTCCATGGCGAAGCGGCATACAACAAAACATACACCGGCAACGCAGTAGGTCCACATACACGGCGTTAGGCGGGTACAGAGCTTGGCTAAAACCAAGTAATTACTCGGTGGAGCCAGATATACTCTCTCTTAGCCAGGGCACGAAGAACACCACGAGCATGTATTGGCCGCACCAGGGACCGACCCCGTGCTGTGAGTCAGGGAGTCACGGCGGGGCGGCCATACAGCCCAGGACTTCAACACGGCCCGTAACATTTCACAAAATAAAACACACTTATCGCGAACAACTAGGCTACCTAAAACCCCTCATGGGGACATAAGAAATACGCTAATGGTACAATAAAAAAACGTACATTACCACACGTTATGTCAAATAACACACATGATACACATCCAGTGTGAGGTCAACGATAAAAATATAAAATCCAATGCAACTGCCGTCAAATAAGCAATTAATACAATCTACTAAGTCAATCGCCAGAACGCGGGTTTTGTCCGGTGGGTTGCTGTCACGGGCCTGAGGTCAGGGCCGGCGGTGAACATTGTTGGTTTAGAGCATGCTATGGTGAGCATAGCACATCCCGGTGGTGAACAGCAGGCCTTCGGGGCAGAGGGTAGCCGGCTGCGTCCAGAGTGCCGGTGGGGATACTTCCCAGCTATTCACGCACATCAAACCCACGGTGACGGTGTGGGCCGCCGCGCCCTCCCCAAGCCTGATCGGGTCTGGGGGTTGTCGCTCTCCCAGGCAACCGGCGATAGGTCGTCCACTGACCGGCTAAGGGTCGTCCACTGACCGGCTAAGGGTCGTCCACTGACCGGCTAAGGGTCGTCCACTGACCGGCTAAAGGTCGTCCACTGACCGGCTAAGGGTCGTCCACTGGCCGGCGATGGATAGTCCACTGACCGGCTAAGGGTCGTCCACTGACCGGCTAAAGGTCGTCCACTGACCGGCTAAGGGTGGTCCACTGACCGGCGATGGATAGTCCACCGACCGCTGATGATGACATAGTGCGCGGGGGTGTCCCCGGCTGGGTGGCGCGGGCTGCCGCTAGCTGAGTGGCGCGGAGTGTCCCCGGCTGGGTGGCGCGGGCTGTCCCTAGCTGAGTGGCGCGCAGTGTCCCCGGCTGGGTGGCGCGGGCTGTCCCCGCCTGGGTGGCGCGAGAGACACGGGAGACACGAGAAGTATCCATTCCCTATCTTTCCTATATTAAATCAGACACGTCATGGCTTCAGTTCCCAGACCCATCGATTGACTACGGCCTCGTGCGCCGCAAGGTACTGGAACATCCTCTTAACGGCATCCTTCGCCTCGCGGTACATGTCTAGGCGTTCCTGGTCACCATCTGCCAGCCATAGCTGTTTAGCCACGGCGTCCACGTACACTTCATTGCGAGTAATGTTACGTACACATCTTCTCACCTGTGTGTACATCTCACGCCTTGGCTCCTCATCATTTGGATCATCACACAGATGCTTCATGTAGCAAACCACAGCATTATTTAGCCTTTTTATGGACCACCCATAGATTGTGGCATTGCTATCGATATTTTCCCTTTTATCTACGTATACTTTCATTATTTTTCCGATGGCATTGCGCATATCGAGCTGCGGGCAGTAATCGGCCTCGCAGACGTAGGCGAGGTGGGTATTCGGTGTATGTTTTTTTTGTATAGCACGGGCGTCACGGGAATTGCGGTATGCGTCAATGATATTTTTAAACACTTTCAGGACGTTATTGTTAATCACGTGCTCGCCGCGAGCCGATGTCTCCTGTTTCCCAGCCCCGCGCCGCGTCGCACCGCTTTGTGGCGTGCCGCCCTGTGCGCCGCCCTCTGCGCCGCCCTGTGCGCCGCCCTCTGCGCCGCCCTGTGGGCCGCCGTGTGGCGCATGGCCATGGGGCGTCGTGGTCTTTTTCGGCCATTTACCATGGCGACCCTTTCCGGATTTTCCTTTGGTACCTTTGACGGCCTCCATAACTGCCTCTTTCGTTACTCCTTTCAGTACAAATTGGTCGATAAAACCGTAAACCCATTCACATTCCTCCGGTATGGAGACCGACCCACCGATAGCGGCAGACGATACGTGCTCAGTAGCTATCTTTGTCGCGACATCCGTTGACTCATCGATAGCGGCAGATTCTGCCCTTTTCAAAATGTCCAATAACTGATCTATATCTGTCTCGGCATCTTCATCTGTCACGACGTACGTTGGCACATCGACAGTGGCAGAGGATTCCTGCTGATCACCTTCCCCTGACATGACGTCCGTTGGCACATCGACAGCGGCAGATGATTCCTGCTGATCACCTTCCCCTGACCCGACGTCCGTTGACTCATCGACAGCGGCAGATGATTCCCTTTCTGGAATGGCTACCCTCAAGATTTCCAATAACGCACCGATAGCGGCAGTCCATTCCCGCTTGGCACCTGCCTCTAACAATGTGTGCCATAACGCATAGTCAAAAACATACCTTGGGCTAAGAACCAAAATTTTAGGGGGAGTGACGAAGGCGGATGATTTCGTCTTAGCACCTTCCCCTGTCGCGACGTCCTTTGACCGACCGACGGTGCCAGACGGTTCATATTCGTCAATTGCCCATTGCAAGACGTCCAATAACCGAGGGATAGTAGACCCTTCCTCAGCAAATACAATTGCAATCTAACTGTTTGAGACGAGCCATCGACCTCTGCTCAGCAACTGCTCTTGTCACTTTTCCCAATAACCGACCGATCTCGACAAGTTTAAGGTGTCCATGACAGAGTGCCGTGATGAATTCCACATCTTTTTTCTCAGTTCCCACGATGGGAATGTCTCCAATATATGCGGTCCACATCTGAGCCATCTCTCCTTTCTGAAACAGGACGTCTCCAGTAAAGTATACATTCAATTCAATCCGTTTCTCCCATTCACCTCCCCCGATCCCCGGCTCGTAACAATGTTCACACATACCATAATTGGACACCCCCTCTGTCCCCTTTTTGGATATATAGTTGCAATAACCCCCCCCCCCCCTTGAGGCCCCCTTTTTGGATATTTATTTGCAATAACTCCCCCCCCCCCCTTGAGGCCGACATTAAACACCGCTGATATGCTGGATAGGGTGCATTCAACATTCAAGTAATAAATAAACGGAGCCTCTCCTCTCCGGGTTATGCGAAATCGTAAATTAATACTAAAGAAGTCCGCGATGCTATTTTTTCCACTTCTATTTTGCAATAGGTGGCTGGATACAAAGTGGGGGGGGCACCCTCATCGCCTCTCTTATTCGATTTAAATCGGCTAACAAAGCCAGTATTTTGGTTTCCGATGCGTAACCTAATAATGTTTTGCATGCAAGGCGCCACTCATATCGCATCCAGTGACTCCCGAGCCAGTCAAGTTGACGTTTCACAAAGCAATACGAGCTGAACCTACCATATCATTTTACAAGCTGAGAAAAAAATCACTCTATAGTTACGCAAACAAACTGTCACAATTTGGATATAGTCACAGTCACCACAGACTCGTGGCTCGCTTTGGAGTGACCAGGCGACACAACCCAGAGGATTCTTTATTTTTATCTACATTAATGAACTGCCCGTTAATTCTTATGTGTGTTTTTTCCTCATTGTTGTATATGTGTGTTGTGTGCAGCTCCCGTCGCAGTGACGTGCGCCATTGTTTGGGAATATCATGTATGAGGATGTTTAGTTTAAGTGCGTCGATTTTAATGCGGCATTTTTGTTCCAAAGCAGCTTTTTCCAGAAAGCGCCTGTTTTCCTCAATCAAGTGATGTATGTGTGTGGTACCATGATCTGCCCAACGCTTGTAGGTTGGGTAAAAGGTGTTGCTTAGAACTCCTCCGATTAGTATGTATTTGTTATTCCATGGTTTTTCACATCTCACGATTTCCACCTTGGGTGGGCTCTACCGAAAACAATATCAAACCAGTTTTGTAGGACTTGTTGATAAAATAGACTCTTTGGGGGCTTTATATGTGTGATGCAGAGTTTGCTTGGAGATTTATTGTGTTGTAAGACCAATTAGGCAGAGGGCTAACTTGCTTTGTTTCGTTTGTAGTTCATTACCCGATCACCCGCTTAAGCCATAATGCATTTTGGCTAGAAATAATCACTGTAGAATATTTCGCTTTGAGACATGTGCCATTACACACGAAATCTGCTATTTCGTTTTTGATATTTTTTGATAAAGCTCTCGGAAACGTGAATGACATCGCTAGCATATATAAAAAACGGTGCTAGAGTGCTAGACTTTTCAATATGGTTATTTTACCTTTTTGGTATAGCCGTCGAGCACAACAGGTGGTGAGTACAGTTTTAATCTTCGATAATCTGTCTTTTCAGATTGTTGTGGCACATAGCCGTTTGGTCTTTATCAAAGAAAATTATGTGATGTCAGTATATATTATGTCAATCTATTGTCTATAGTTCAAATGTTTTAGTACCTTGTGTAAGTACTGCTAGGAAACGGAATGAAACGCTTTTTTTTCGAAATCAAGGAATAATAGACAATCTGGAGTATTGTGAATATTACAGTATTCAAGAATATATGAGATAGTTTTTACATATTATCCGATGTAGCGACCTCTGATATAGCCGTATTGGTTCACATTAACTAGGTGTCTAACGAAATCTTGCATCCTATTGGCAAGTGTTTTGGTTAATATTTTGTTGTCAGTATTCAATGGGCCTAGCGGTCTCCACGATGCCAAATAGCAAAGGTCTTTGTTAGTTTTTGGAATAATGGTCAAAACACCGCGTCTCTATCCAACGCTCAGATGTTCAGTTTATACTGCAAATATGAAATGTCTAATATCCCACCAGAAGAATTAATAAAATTCAATCGACATACATACTTGAGAGGAAACTTACGAACCAGCCATGGGCTGGGATCCAACTGGCAAGCATCAAGTCTTTCAGTGTTAATTATGATCAAAACTCTATATTTGGTGCATATTCTCTGTGACCTATTGCTTGACTTCCTCCTCTCCTTCGGCGAAGCAATTCAACATATTCTGAACGGCAGCTTTCGCATCTTGGTACGTATGACGGCGGTGGTGTGCCATAGAAACCTTTAGTGGGCCAGTGGTTCGCTACATGGGGCTAAGCCGCAAGGAGCAGGATAATCGCGGGGCAATGCGTCGGGTTCAACAGGAGATTAGACAATCCGTAGATGAGTTGAATCATAAGGAATACATAGACACCAAGGCCAGAGACCATTGGATCGACCAGGGTGTTCCGCGAGCAAAAGAGAAGCGCCGTGATGGTTCCAGGACAGCTTCCCCCAGGACATCCCCTCCCCCCTCAAACCATTCCCCAATAGACAATTCCCTCCAGACAATTCACCCCTAGGACAAGTCCCCCCCGGATAACTGCCCCCCCTCCGGACAACTTCCCCGCAGACAACTTCCCCCCGGACAATTCCCCGCTAGGACAAGTCCCCCCCTCATTAACTCCCCGCGGACAACTCCCCCCGGATAATTCCGCTATAGGACAATCCCCTCCGGCCAACTCCCCCCCCCGCCGGACAATTGCCCCCCAGACGACCACACCCGAGACAATTTTCCGGACATTGCCACCCACATCTCCCCAAACGGAGAAGCCGCGCCCCCCTTCCCCCCAGACAATCCCCACCGGCCAAACCCCAAGTCCGGACTACCAAAAGTGCGTTCAGCGTGTGAAGGAGCGTGGCGCTGTCTCAACAAGCTGACAATAAGCCCTGGGCCTCCATAGCCTTATGCTGACGGGTACTGACGTTACAGTTACCTTGCGTAACATACATCGATGGCTCGGACGTATTAGAGAGACCATGCGGATCACAAGTAATGGGAGGTCTGAGGCGGTGTTTGCTGCGTAAATACTACAGGAAGATAAATCATGCCATATTTCGAATCTGTATTAAAATCAGTCGAAACTAATAAAACATTGAGGTATCGGTATAAAATAAAAGGTGGATATGAAAATATTGGGGGTTGTCCGACATCGGACTGTCTGGGAGGATAATTCCGGGGGGCGGGGGGGGGGGGACTGTCGGTTTGTTGGTATGTGTTTCCAGAGAGTAAATCCCGAGGAATTTGTCGATGATATTGTTAAATACTTTATGTAACACCACAGTTTTAGTGTAACCCCCTACCTATATCCCATTCAGGAAACACTGAGTTATGTAACACTAAAGTTTAAATGTAACCCCCTCTCTATATCCCATCCAGGTGACACTGAGTTATGTAACACTCAAGTTTTAATGTAACCCCCTCCCTATATCCCATTCATATAACAGTGAGTTATGTAACAATAAAGTTTTACTGTAACCCCCTAGCTATATCCCATCCTGGTAGCACTGAGCTATGTAACACTAACGTTTTAACATAACCCCGTCCCTATATCCCATCCAGGTAGCACTGAGTTATGTAACACTAACGTTTCAACATAACCCCCTAGCTATATCCCATCATAGTAGCACTGAGTTATGTAACACTAAAGTTTTGATGTAACCCCCTCCCTATATCCTATGCAGGTAACACTGAGTTATGTAACAGTAAAATTGTATTGTAACCCCTACCTATATCCCAACCAAGTAGCACTGAGTTATGCAACACTAGCGTTTTAACATAATCCTCTCCCTATGTCAGAGTCAGGTAACATAAATTTATGTAACAATAAAGTTTAATGTAACCCAATCCTTATATCCCATCCAGGTAACACTGAGCTATGTAATACTAAAATTGTAATGTAACCCCTCCCTATATCCCAGTCAGGTAACATAGAGTTATGTAAAACTAAAGTTTTAATGTAACCCCCTCCCTATATCCTATGCAGATAACACTGAGTTATGTAACACTAAAGTGTTACTGTAACCCCCTCCCTATATCCCATCCTGGTAGCACTGAGCTATGTAACACTAACGTTTTAACATAACCCCGTCCCTATACCCCATCAAGGTAGCACTGAGTTATGTAACACTAACGTTTCAACATAACCCCCTAGCTATATCCCATCACAGTAGCACTGAGTTATGTAACACTAAAGTTTTAATGTAACCCCCTCCCTATATCCTATGCAGGTAACACTGAGTTATGTAACACTAAAGTTTTACTGTAAGCCAACACCTATATCCAATCCAGGTAGCACTGAGTTATGTAACACTACAATGTTATTGTAACCCCCTAGCTATATCCCATCATAGTAGCACTGAGTTATGTAACACTAAAGTTTTGATGTAACCCCCTCCCTATATCCTATGCAGGTAACACTGAGTTATGTAACAGTAAAATTGTATTGTAACCCCTACCTATATCCCAACCAAGTAGCACTGAGTTATGCAACACTAGCGTTTTAACATAATCCTCTCCCTATGTCAGAGTCAGGTAACATAAATTTATGTAACAATAAAGTTTAATGTAACCCAATCCTTATATCCCATCCAGGTAACACTGAGCTATGTAATACTAAAATTGTAATGTAACCCCTCCCTATATCCCAGTCAGGTAACATAGAGTTATGTAAAACTAAAGTTTTAATGTAACCCCCTCCCTATATCCTATGCAGATAACACTGAGTTATGTAACACTAAAGTGTTACTGTAACCCCCTCCCTATATCCCATCCTGGTAGCACTGAGCTATGTAACACTAACGTTTTAACATAACCCCGTCCCTATACCCCATCCAGGTAGCACTGAGTTATGTAACACTAACGTTTCAACAAAACCCCCTAGCTATATCCCATCACAGTAGCACTGAGTTATGTAACACTAAAGTTTTAATGTAACCCCCTCCCTATATCCTATGCAGGTAACACTGAGTTATGTAACACTAAAGTTTTACTGTAAGCCAACACCTATATCCAATCCAGGTAGCACTGAGTTATGTAACACTACAATGTTATTGTAACCCCCTACCTATATCCCAACCAAGTAGCACTGAGTTATGCAACACTAGCGTTTAATCCCCTCCCTATTTCAGAGTCAGGTAACATAAATTTATGTAACAATAAAGTTTAATGTAACCCCCTCTCCATATCCCGTTCAGGTAGCACTGTGTTATGTAACACTAAAGTTTGAATATAGCCCCCTCCCTATATTGTATCCAGGTAGCACTGAGTTATGTAACATTAACGTCTTAACATAACCCCCTACCTATATCCGATCCAGGTATTACTGACTTATGTGACGCTAGCGTTTTACTCTACCCCACTCCCTATGTCCCATTCAGGTAAAACTGAGTTATGTAACACCAAGGTTTTAATTTACCCTCTCCCAATATCCCATCCAGATAGCACTACGCTATGTAACACAAACATTTTACTGTAACCCCTACCTATGTCTCATTCAGGTAACACTGAGTTATGTAACTAACGTTTCGCTGCAACACTCAAGTTTGAACATAACCCCCAACTTATATCCCATCAGGGAGCACTGAGTTATGTGACACTAACGTTTTACTGTCAACCCCTACCTATATCCCATTCCGGTAACACTGAGTTATGTAACACTAACGTGTTAAGGTAACCCCCTCCCTATATCCCATCCATGTAGCACTGAGTTATGTAATACTAACGTTTTACTGTATCACCCTACCTACATCCCATTAAGGCAACACTGAGCTATGCGACACTAACGTTTTAATTTAACCCCCTTCCTATTTCCCATCCAGGTACTGCTGAGTTATGTAACACAAAATTGTTATTGTAACCCCCCCCCCCCCCCCTGTATCCCATTCAGGTAGCACTGAGTTATGTAACACCAAAGTTTTAACATAACACACTACCTATATCCCATTAAGATTTCACTGTAACTCTTGTGCTACGTAACTCTATGTTACCTGACTGGGATATAGGGAGGGGGTTACATTACAATTTTAATGTTATATAGCACAGTGCAACCTGGATGAGATATAAGGAAGGGGTTACATTAAATTTCATTGTTACATAAATTTATATTACCTGACTGGGAAATAAGGAGCCCCCTCCTGTGATGGGAACCCCCTCCTTATATTGTATCCAGGTATCACTGAGCTATGTAACACGAAAGTGTTAATGTACCCCCCCCACTCCCCATATCCCATTCAGGTAGCCATGTATTATGTAACACTAAAAAATTAATAGAACCCCCTCCCCATATCCCATACAGGTAGCACTGAGTTATGCAACACTAACGTTTTAGCATAACCCTGTCCCTGTATCCCATCCAGGTAGCACAGAGCAATGTAACACTAACGTTTTAACATAACCCCCTCGCTATATCCAATTCAGGTAGCACTGAGCTATGTAACACTAACGATTTAACATAACCCCGTCCCTATATCCCAATTAGGTAACACTGAGCTATCTAACACTAAAGTTTTAATGTAACCCCCTTTCTTATATCCCTTTTAGTTGACACTGACTTATTTGACACTAACGTTTTAACGGAACCCCCACCCTATATCCCAATCAGGTAGCACTGAGTTATGTAATACTAAAATTTTACTGTAACCCGCTCCCTATCTTAGATCTAGGTAGCACTGAGTTATGTAACACTAACGTTTTAACACAACCCCATCCCTATATCCCATCCAGGTAGAACTGAGTTATGCAACACTAACGTTTCAATGTAACCCACTACCTATATCCCAAACAAGTAGCACTGAGTTATGTAACACTAACGTTGTAACATAACCGGTTCCCTATGTCCCAGTCAGGTAACATAAATGTATGTAACAATAAAGTTTAATGTAACCCCCTCCTTATATCCCATCCAGGTAGCACTGTGCTATGTAACACTAAAATTGTAATGTAACCCCCTCCCTATATCCCAGTCAGTTAACATAGAGTTATGTAACACTAAAGTTTTATTGTAACCCCCGTCCTATATCCTATTAGGTAGCACTGAGTTATGTAACACAAAAGTTTTAATGTACCCCCCCCCCCCTCTCCATATCCCGTTCAGGTAGCACTGTGTTATGTAACACTAAAGTTTTAATATAGCCCCCTCCCCATATCCCATCCAGGTAGCACTGAGTTATGTAACATTAACGTCTTAACATAACCCCCTACCTATATCCGATCCAGGTATTACTGACTTATGTGACGCTAGCGTTTTACTCTACCCCACTCCCTATGTCCCATTCAGGTAAAACTGATTTATGTAACACCAAGCTTTAATTTACCCTCTCCCTATATCCCATCCAGATAGCACTACGCTATGTAACACTAACATTTTACTGTAACCCCTACCTAGATCTCATTCAGGTAACACTGAATTATGTAACTAACGTTTTGCTGTAACCCCCTACCTATATCCCATCCAGGTAGCACTGAGTTATATAACACTAACGTTTTACTGTAACACCCTCCCTATATCCCATTCACGTTGCACTGAGCTATGTACCACTAAAGATTTAATGTAACCCCCGTCCTATATCCTATTTAGGTAGCACTGAGTTATGTAACACCAAAGTTTTAATGTACCCCCCCCCCCCCTCCCCATATCCCGTTCAGGTAGCACTGTGTTATGTAACACTAAAGTTTTAATATAGCCCCCTCCCCATATCCCATCCAGGTAGCACTGAGTTATGTAGCATTAACGTCTTAACATAACCCCCTACCTATATCCGATCCAGGTATTACTGACTTATGTGACGCTAGCGTTTTACTCTACCCCACTCCCTATGTCCCATTCAGGTAAAACTGAGTTATGTAACACCAAGGTTTTAATTTACCCTCTCCCAATATCCCATCCAGATAGCACTACGCTATGTAACACTAACATTTTACTGCAACCCCTACCTATGTCTCATTCAGGTAACACTGAGTTATGTAACTAACGTTTTGCTGCAACACTCAAGTTTGAACATAACCCCCAACTTATATCCCATCAGGGAGCACTGAGTTAAGTAACAATAACGTTTTAATTTAACCCCCTACCTATATCCCGTTCAGGTAACACTGAGTTACGTAACACTAACGTTTTAACATAATCCCGTACCTATATTAAACCCATGGAACACTGAGTTATGTGACACTAACGTTTTACTGTAAACCCCTACCTATATCCCATTCCGGTAACACTAACGTTTTAAGGTCACGTTTTAAGGTAACCCCCTCCCTATATCCCATTAGGTAACACTGAGCTATCTAACACTAAAGTTTTAATGTAACCCCCTTTCCTATATCCCTTTTAGTTGACACTGACTTATTTAACACTAACGTTTTAACGGAACCCCCACCCTATATCCCAATCAGGTAGCACTGAGTTATGTAATACTAAAATTTTACTGTAACCCGCTTCCTATCTTAGATCTAGGTAGCACTGAGTTATGTAACACTAACGTTTTAACACAATCCCATCCAGGTAGAACTGAGTTATGCAACACTAACGTTTCAATGTAACCCACTAACTATATCCCAAACAAGTAGCACTGAGTTATGTAACACTAACGTTTTAACATAACCGGTTCCCTATGTCCCAGTCAGGTAACATAAATGTATGTAACAATAAAGTTTAATGTAACCCCCTCCTTATATCCCATCCAGGTAGCACTGTGCTATGTAACACTAAAATTGAAATGTAACCCCCTCCCTATATCCCAGTCAGGTAACATAGAGTTATGTAACACTAAAGTTTTATTGTAACCCCGTCCTACATCCTATTTAGGTAGCACTGAGTTATGTAACACCAAAGTTTTAATGTACCCCCGCCCCCCTCCCCATATCCCGTTCAGGTAGCACTGTGTTATGTAACACTAAAGTTTTAATATAGCCCCCTCCCCATATCCCATCCAGGTAGCACTGAGTTATGTAACATTAACGTCTTAACATAACCCCCTACTTATATCCGATCCAGGTATTACTGACTTATGTGACGCTAGCGTTTTACTCTACCCCACTCCCTATGTCCCATTCAGGTAAAACTGAGTTATGTAACACCAAGGTTTTAATTTACCCTCTCCCAATATCCCATCCAGATAGCACTACGCTATGTAACACTAACATTTTACTGTAACCCCTACCTATGTCTCATTCAGGTAACACTGAGTTATGTAACTAACGTTTTGCTGCAACACTCAAGTTTGAACATAACTCCCAACTTATATCCCATCAGGGAGCACTGAGTTAAGTAACAATAACGTTTTAATTTAACCCCCTACCTATATCCCGTTCAGGTAACACTGAGTTACGTAACACTAACGTTTTAACATAATCCCGTACCTATATTACACCCAGGTAACACTGAGTTATGTGACACTAACGTTTTACTGTAAACCCCTACCTATATCCCATTCCGGTAACACTAACGTTTTAAGGTCACGTTTTAAGGTAACCCCCTCCCTATATCCCATTAGGTAACACTGAGCTATCTAACACTAAAGTTTTAATGTAACCCCCTTTCTTATATCCCTTTTAGTTGACACTGACTTATTTAACACTAACGTTTTAACGGAACCCCCACCCTATATCCCAATCAGGTAGCACTGAGTTATGTAATACTAAAATTTTACTGTAACCCGCTTCCTATCTTAGATCTAGGTAGCACTGAGTTATGTAACACTAACGTTTTAACACAATCCCATCCAGGTAGAACTGAGTTATGCAACACTAACGTTTCAATGTAACCCACTACCTATATCCCAAACAAGTAGCACTGAGTTATGTAACACTAACGTTTTAACATAACCGGTTCCCTATGTCCCAGTCAGGTAACATAAATGTATGTAACAATAAAGTTTAATGTAACCCCCTCCTTATATCCCATCCAGGTAGCACTGTGCTATGTAACACTAAAATTGAAATGTAACCCCCTCCCTATATCCCAGTCAGGTAACATAGAGTTATGTAACACTAAAGTTTTATTGTAACCCCGTCCTATATCCTATTTAGGTAGCACTGAGTTATGTAACACCAAAGTTTTAATGTACCCCCGCCCCCCTCCCCATATCCCGTTCAGGTAGCACTGTGTTATGTAACACTAAAGTTTTAATATAGCCCCCTCCCCATATCCCATCCAGGTAGCACTGAGTTATGTAACATTAACGTCTGAACATAACCCCCTACCTATATCCGATCCAGGTATTACTGACTTATGTGACGCTAGCGTTTTACTCTACCCCACTCCCTATGTCCCATTCAGGTAAAACTGAGTTATGTAACACCAAGGTTTTAATTTACCCTCTCCCAATATCCCATCCAGATAGCACTACGCTATGTAACACTAACATTTTACTGTAACCCCTGCCTATGTCTCATTCAGGTAACACTGAGTTATGTAACTAACGTTTTGCTGCAACACTCAAGTTTGAACATAACTCCCAACTTATATCCCATCAGGGAGCACTGAATTATGTAACAATAACGTTTTAATTTAACCCCCTACCTATATCTCGTTCAGGTAACACTGAGTTACGTAACACTAACGTTTTAACATAATCCCGTACCTATATTACACCCAGGTAACACTGAGTTATGTGACACTAACGTTTTACTGTAAACCCCTACCTATATCCCATTCCGGTAACACTGAGTTATGTAACACTAACGTTTTAAGGTAACCCCCTCCCTATATCCCATCCATGTAGCACTGAGTTATGTAAGACTAACGTTTTACTGTATCACCCTACCTACATCCCATTCAGGCAACACTGAGCTATGTGACACTAACGTTTTAATTTAACCCCCTTCCTATTTCCCATCCAGGTACTGCTGAGTTATGTAACACAAAATTGTTATTGTAACCCCCCCCCCGCCCCCTGTATCCCATTCAGGTAACACTGAGTTATGTAACACCAACGTTTTAACAGAACACACTACCTATATCCCATTAAGATTTCACTGTAACTCTTGTGCTACGTAACTCTATGTTACCTGACTGGGATATAGGGAGGGGGTTACAATACAATTTTAATGTTACATAGCACAGTGCAACCTGGATGGGATATAAGGAAGGGGTTACATTAAATTTCATTGTTACATAAATTTATATTACCTGACTGGGAAATAAGGAGCGGGTTATGTTAAAATGTTAGTGTTACATAACTCAGTGCTACTTGGTTGGGATATAGGTAGGGGGTTACATTAAAACTTTAGAGTTATAATATACATTTGTATTGTATCCAGGTATCACTGAGCTATGTGACACTAACATTTTAATGTACCCCCCCTCCCCATATCCCATTCAGGTAGCACTGTGTTATGTAACACTAAAGTTTTAATATAACCCCCTCCCCATATCCCATCCAGATAGCACTTAGTTATGCATCACTAGCATTTTAACATAACCCTGTCCCTGTATCCCATCCAGATATCACAGAGCTATGTAACACTAACGTTTTAACATAACCCCCTCGCTATATCCAATTCAGGTAGCACTGAGCTATGTAACACTAACGGTTTAACATAACCCCGTCCCTATATCCCAATTAGGTAACACTGAGCTATGTAACACTAACATTGTACTGTAACCCGCTTCCTATATTAGATCTAGGTAACACTGAGTTATGTAACACTAACGTTTTAACATAACCCCGTCCCTATATCCCATTCAGGTAGAACTGAGTTATGCAACACTAATGTTTCAATGTAACCCTCTCCCTATATCCCATCAGGTAGCACTGAATTATGTGACACTAAAGTTTTAATGTAACCCCCTACCTATATCCCAAACAAGTAGCACTGAGTTATGTAACACTAAAGTTTTAACATAATCCCCTACCTATATCTGATCCAGGTATCACTAAGTTATGTGACACTAACGTTTTACTGTACCCCACTATCTATGGCCTATTCAGGTAAAACTGAGTTATGTAAAACTAGGTTTTTAATTTACCCCCTCCCTATATCCCATCCAGATAGCACAACGCTATGTAACACTAACATTTTACTGTAACCCCCTACCTATGTCTCATTCAGGTAACACTGAGTTATGTAACACTAACGTTTCACTGTAACACCCTTCCTATATCCCATTCACGTAGCACTGAGTTATGTAACACTAAAGTTTTAATGTAACCCCCTACCTATATCCCAAACAAGTAGCACTGAGTTATGTAACACTAAAGTTTTAACATAACCCGCTCCCTATTGTCCAGTCAGGTAACATAAATGTATGTGACAATAAAGTTTAATGTAACCCCCTCCTTACATCCCATCCAGGTAGCACTGTGCTATGTAATACTAAAATTGTAATGTAACCCCATCCCTATATCCCAGTCAGGTAACATAAAGTTATGAAACACTAAAGTTGTATTGTAACCCCCTTCTTATATTGTATCCAGGTATCACTGAGCTATGTAACACTAAAGTTTTAATGTACCCCCCCTCCCCATATCCCATTCAGGTAGCCATGTGTTATGTAACACTAAAAATTTAATAGAACCCCCTCCCCATATCCCATCCAGGTAGCACTGAGTTATGCAACACTAACGTTTTAGCATAACCCCGTCCCTGTATCCCATCCAGGTAGCACAGAGCAATGTAACACTAACGTTTTAACATAACCCCCTTGCTATATCCCAATTAGGTAACACTGAGCTATCTAACACTAAAGTTTTAATGTAACCCCCTTTCTTATATCCCTTTTAGTTGACACTGACTTATTTAACACTAACGTTTTAACATAACACCCACCCTATATCCCAATCAGGTAGCACTGAGTTATGTAATACAATTTTTTTCACTGTAACCCGCTTCCTATCTTAGATCTAGGTAGAACTGAGTTATGCAACACTAACGTTTCAATGTAACCCACTAACTATATCCCAAACAAGTAGCACTGAGTTATGTAACACTAACGTTTTAACATAACCGGCTCCCTATGTCCCAGTCAGGTAACATAAATGTATGTAACAATAAAGTTTAATGTAACCCCCTCCTTATATCCCATCCAGGTAGCACTGTGCTATGTAACACTAAAATTGTAATGTAACCCCCTCCCTATATCCCAGTCAGGTAACATAAAGTTATGTAACACTAAAGTTTTATTGTAACCCCATCCCTATATTGTATCCAGGTATCACTGAGCTATGTAACACTAAAGTTTTAATGTAGCCCCCCTCCCCATATCCCATTCAGGTAGCCATGTGTTATGTAACACTAAAAATTTAATAGAACCCCCTCCCCATATCCCATCCAGGTAGCACTGAGTTATGCAACACTAACGTTTTAGCATAACCCCGTCCCTGTATCCCATCCAGGTAGCACAGAGCAATGTAACACTAACGTTTTAACATAACCCCCTCGCTATATCCAATTCAGGTAGCACTGAGCTCTGTAACACTAACGGTTTAACATAACCCCGTCCCTATATCCCAATTAGGTAACACTGAGCTATCTAACACTAAAGTTTTAATGTAACCCCCTTTCTTATATCCCTTTTAGTTGACACTGACTTATTTAACACTAACGTTTTAACGGAACCCCCACCCTATATCCCAATCAGGTAGCACTGAGTTATGTAATACTAAAATTTTACTGTAACCCGCTTCCTATCTTAGATCTAGGTAGCACTGAGTTATGTAACACTAACGTTTTAACACAATCCCATCCAGGTAGAACTGAGTTATGCAACACTAACGTTTCAATGTAACCCACTACCTATATCCCAAACAAGTAGCACTGAGTTATGTAACACTAACGTTTTAACATAACCGGTTCCCTATGTCCCAGTCAGGTAACATAAATGTATGTAACAATAAAGTTTAATGTAACCCCCTCCTTATATCCCATCCAGGTAGCACTGTGCTATGTAACACTAAAATTGAAATGTAACCCCCTCCCTATATCCCAGTCAGGTAACATAGAGTTATGTAACACTAAAGTTTTATTGTAACCCCGTCCTATATCCTATTTAGGTAGCACTGAGTTATGTAACACCAAAGTTTTAATGTACCCCCGCCCCCCTCCCCATATCCCGTTCAGGTAGCACTGTGTTATGTAACACTAAAGTTTTAATATAGCCCCCTCCCCATATCCCATCCAGGTAGCACTGAGTTATGTAACATTAACGTCTGAACATAACCCCCTACCTATATCCGATCCAGGTATTACTAACTTATGTGACGCTAGCGTTTTACTCTACCCCACTCCCTATGTCCCATTCAGGTAAAACTGAGTTATGTAACACCAAGGTTTTAATTTACCCTCTCCCAATATCCCATCCAGATAGCACTACGCTATGTAACACTAACATTTTACTGTAACCCCTGCCTATGTCTCATTCAGGTAACACTGAGTTATGTAACTAACGTTTTGCTGCAACACTCAAGTTTGAACATAACTCCCAACTTATATCCCATCAGGGAGCACTGAATTATGTAACAATAACGTTTTAATTTAACCCCCTACCTATATCTCGTTCAGGTAACACTGAGTTACGTAACACTAACGTTTTAACATAATCCCGTACCTATATTACACCCAGGTAACACTGAGTTATGTGACACTAACGTTTTACTGTAAACCCCTACCTATATCCCATTCCGGTAACACTGAGTTATGTAACACTAACGTTTTAAGGTAACCCCCTCCCTATATCCCATCCATGTAGCACTGAGTTATGTAAGACTAACGTTTTACTGTATCACCCTACCTACATCCCATTCAGGCAACACTGAGCTATGTGACACTAACGTTTTAATTCAACCCCCTTCCTATTTCCCATCCAGGTACTGCTGAGTTATGTAACACAAAATTGTTATTGTAACCCCCCCCGCCCCCTGTATCCCATTCAGGTAACACTGAGTTATGTAACACCAACGTTTTAACAGAACACACTACCTATATCCCATTAAGATTTCACTGTAACTCTTGTGCTACGTAACTCTATGTTACCTGACTGGGATATAGGGAGGGGGTTACAATACAATTTTAATGTTACATAGCACAGTGCAACCTGGATGGGATATAAGGAAGGGGTTACATTAAATTTCATTGTTACATAAATTTATATTACCTGACTGGGAAATAAGGAGCGGGTTATGTTAAAATGTTAGTGTTACATAACTCAGTGCTACTTGGTTGGGATATAGGTAGGGGGTTACATTAAAACTTTAGAGTTATAATATACATTTGTATTGTATCCAGGTATCACTGAGCTATGTGACACTAACATTTTAATGTACCCCCCCTCCCCATATCCCATTCAGGTAGCACTGTGTTATGTAACACTAAAGTTTTAATATAACCCCCTCCCCATATCCCATCCAGATAGCACTTAGTTATGCATCACTAGCATTTTAACATAACCCTGTCCCTGTATCCCATCCAGATATCACAGAGCTATGTAACACTAACGTTTTAACATAACCCCCTCGCTATATCCAATTCAGGTAGCACTGAGCTATGTAACACTAACGGTTTAACATAACCCCGTCCCTATATCCCAATTAGGTAACACTGAGCTATGTAACACTAACATTGTACTGTAACCCGCTTCCTATATTAGATCTAGGTAACACTGAGTTATGTAACACTAACGTTTTAACATAACCCCGTCCCTATATCCCATTCAGGTAGAACTGAGTTATGCAACACTAATGTTTCAATGTAACCCTCTCCCTATATCCCATCAGGTAGCACTGAATTATGTGACACTAAAGTTTTAATGTAACCCCCTACTTATATCCCAAACAAGTAGCACTGAGTTATGTAACACTAAAGTTTTAACATAATCCCCTACCTATATCTGATCCAGGTATCACTAAGTTATGTGACACTAACGTTTTACTGTACCCCACTATCTATGGCCTATTCAGGTAAAACTGAGTTATGTAAAACTAGGTTTTTAATTTACCCCCTCCCTATATCCCATCCAGATAGCACAACGCTATGTAACACTAACATTTTACTGTAACCCCCTACCTATGTCTCATTCAGGTAACACTGAGTTATGTAACACTAACGTTTCACTGTAACACCCTTCCTATATCCCATTCACGTAGCACTGAGTTATGTAACACTAAAGTTTTAATGTAACCCCCTACCTATATCCCAAACAAGTAGCACTGAGTTATGTAACACTAAAGTTTTAACATAACCCGCTCCCTATTGTCCAGTCAGGTAACATAAATGTATGTGACAATAAAGTTTAATGTAACCCCCTCCTTACATCCCATCCAGGTAGCACTGTGCTATGTAATACTAAAATTGTAATGTAACCCCATCCCTATATCCCAGTCAGGTAACATAAAGTTATGAAACACTAAAGTTGTATTGTAACCCCCTTCTTATATTGTATCCAGGTATCACTGAGCTATGTAACACTAAAGTTTTAATGTACCCCCCCTCCCCATATCCCATTCAGGTAGCCATGTGTTATGTAACACTAAAAATTTAATAGAACCCCCTCCCCATATCCCATCCAGGTAGCACTGAGTTATGCAACACTAACGTTTTAGCATAACCCCGTCCCTGTATCCCATCCAGGTAGCACAGAGCAATGTAACACTAACGTTTTAACATAACCCCCTTGCTATATCCCAATTAGGTAACACTGAGCTATCTAACACTAAAGTTTTAATGTAACCCCATTCTTATATCCCTTTTAGTTGACACTGACTTATTTAACACTAACGTTTTAACATAACACCCACCCTATATCCCAATCAGGTAGCACTGAGTTATGTAATACAATTTTTTTCACTGTAACCCGCTTCCTATCTTAGATCTAGGTAGAACTGAGTTATGCAACACTAACGTTTCAATGTAACCCACTAACTATATCCCAAACAAGTAGCACTGAGTTATGTAACACTAACGTTTTAACATAACCGGCTCCCTATGTCCCAGTCAGGTAACATAAATGTATGTAACAATAAAGTTTAATGTAACCCCCTCCTTATATCCCATCCAGGTAGCACTGTGCTATGTAACACTAAAATTGTAATGTAACCCCCTCCCTATATCCCAGTCAGGTAACATAAAGTTATGTAACACTAAAGTTTTATTGTAACCCCATCCCTATATTGTATCCAGGTATCACTGAGCTATGTAACACTAAAGTTTTAATGTAGCCCCCCTCCCCATATCCCATTCAGGTAGCCATGTGTTATGTAACACTAAAAATTTAATAGAACCCCCTCCCCATATCCCATCCAGGTAGCACTGAGTTATGCAACACTAACGTTTTAGCATAACCCCGTCCCTGTATCCCATCCAGGTAGCACAGAGCAATGTAACACTAACGTTTTAACATAACCCCCTCGCTATATCCAATTCAGGTAGCACTGAGCTCTGTAACACTAACGGTTTAACATAACCCCGTCCCTATATCCCAATTAGGTAACACTGAGCTATCTAACACTAAAGTTTTAATGTAACCCCCTTTCTTATATCCCTTTTAGTTGACACTGACTTATTTAACACTAACGTTTTAACATAATCCCCACCCTATATCCCAATCAGGTAGCACTGAGTTATGTAATACTAAAATTTTACTGTAACCCGCTTCCTATCTTAGATCTGGGTATAACTGAGTTATGCAACACTAACGTTTCAATGTAACCCACTAACTATATCCCAAACAAGTAGCACTGAGTTATGTAACACTAACGTTTTAACATAACCGGCTCCCTATGTCCCAGTCAGGTAACATAAATGTATGTAACAATAAAGTTTAATGTAACCCCCTCCTTATATCCCATCCAGGTAGCACTGTGCTATGTAACACTAAAATTGTAATGTAACCCCCTCCCTATATCCCAGTCAGGTAACATAGAGTTATGTAACACTAAAGTTTTATTGTAACCCCCTCCCTATATTGTATCCAGGTATCACTGAGCTATGTAACACTAACGTTTTAATGTACCCGCCCCCCTCCCCATATCCCGTTCAGGTAGCACTGTGTTATGTAACACTAAAGTTTTAATATAGCCCCCTCCCCATATCCCATCCAGGTAGCACTGAGTTATGTAACACTAACGTTTTAACATAACCCCCTACCTATATCCGATCCAGGTATCACTGACTTATGTGACACTAGCGTTTTACTCTACCCCACTCCCTATGTCCCATTCAGGTAAAACTGAGTTATGTAACACCAAGCTTTTAATTTACCCCCTCCCTATATCCCATCCAGATAGCACTACGCTACGTAACACTAACATTTTACTAGAACCCCTACCTATGTCTCATTCAGGTAACACTGAGTTATGTAACTAAAGTTTTACTGTAACCCCCTACCTATATCCCATCCAGATAGCAAAGAGTTATTTAACACTAATTTGTTTACGTAATCCCCTAACGTTTTACTGTAACACTCTCCCTATATCCCATTCACGTAGCACTGGGCTATGTAACACTAAAGTTTTAATGAAACCCCCGTCCTATATCCCATTTAGGTAGCACTGAGTTATGTAACAGTAAAGTGTCACTTTAACCCACTCCCTATATCCTATTGAGGTAGCGCTGAGCTATGTAACACTAAAGTGTTAACATAACCCCCTCCCTATATCCTATCCAGGTAGCACTGAATTATGTAACACTAAAGTGTTACTGTAACCCCCTAACTATATCCCAAACAAGTAGCACTGAGTTATGTAACACTAACGTTTTAACATAACCCGCTCCCTATTTCCCAGTCAGGTAACATAAATTTATGTAACAATGAAGTTTAATGTACCTGGATTGGATATATATAGGGGGTTACACTATATCCCGTTGAGTTATGTAACACTAACGTTTTAACAAAACCCCTCCATATATCTCACCCAGGTAGCACTGAGTTATGTAACACTAACGTGTTATTGTTACCCCCTCCCTATATCCCATTAAGGTAACACTGGAAAGATCAGCATGGTTTATTTGTTTAAGTTATGCATTACATGGCTGCTGATTCTTTGAAAACTGTGCTGATATAAATAGTAATTTCAATGCAGCATTGAAACATAACTAATCCAGCACTTACAGGTCCCCCCCCCCCTCATATATCATCACCGCTTCTGAACTAGACACACTAGACACTAAATTAACACTGTCTTGGTGGCCAAGAATAATAGATCCATATTTCGATAATAGGAGAGTGACAATAGTTTTACTTGCAATTATATTGCTTTCGATATCAGTTTCAAAATTTATATAACAAAGCATGTATAGGCAAATGGCCAAAATAAGCGGGCGGCGCGTCCAATATGCGATTAATTGTTGTAACAGTGACTACTGGCTTAGAACAAATAATGCCCAATATTTAGCTTAGTCATCTTGTAACTCAGCTACTGTGCAAAAACGATGCAAACATTAAGTAACTAAGGAAATTGCTGAATTAAGAGCAAAATGATATTAAAGTTAAGGAAAAGGATATCTCAGGAAGAAAGAAGTAATTAAGTAATAGATAACCGGGGCTTCTCCACAAAAGTTACGCGAGATGCTAATAATGAGAAAATCGCTAAGTAATAATAGAAGTTCACGATGCTATTTTATCCAATGCGATTATACAAAGGGGCGCTGGTTCCAAGGGAGGGGGGGCCTTATCACCTCCCCCATTGGTGTTAATTCGGCTAACAGAGAGTATTTTGGCTTCCGTTGCCCAACCGCATGTGTTTTTACCCCCTGCCTGCTTCCCACTGCCGCACTGCCGAGTCTGCCGCATATCCGAAACGACACTATGTGCTTGCTGCACCTACATGCTCAAGAATTCACGCTGAAAAACCTGTACATTCTGTACTTTAAAAATATTATACCACTTTGTTCATTAAAAACTTCATATCGTTCCAGGGCACCCCCCCCCCCCCCCACCCCACCCGATTTGTTCATAAAAAAAGAACTGACGTACCTAGAGTCTTTACTTCAAGCCGCAAATGTTCTGTTTCTTCCGTCGGTGGTAACAAAACGATTTCTTTGCAAATTACTGCGAGTTGTCCTTTGAATCGCCTCTTGATATGAACCCTCTGCGCTGTCGGTTACCCTGTCTGAACTGCCCCACAAGTTTTTGTGGATTTATCTGCGGGCCTACGTGAGCCAAGTCACACACGATGAGTCATGGGCCAAAATGTAGTGGCCTGTTTTCTGATAGGGTTTGAGTGGATATACAACTTTTTTTTATTGCGCCACAGCGGTGGCAATATGTTCCTCAAAGCGAGGTACACTCTTGAAGTGAAATTTAAAACCATACGAGCTTGGAAATGTTCTTTGAGTTTTACAACTATAAATATATTCTCGAGCAATAAGGCATACAAAAAGAATTATGCAACGACAACAACCAACTCCGGAACAGATTGAGCAAACATGGCGGACATCGCGAGAATTCCGCAGTAATTTCTCTTTATACCTTCTGGTTTGCCATTCCATATAAATATGAATATATCCTTTTGCAAAGCGTTATCATAGTTCTCGTCGACCGTCGGTAAGACTGACATGACATATATAAGCTTTGGCAAAATGTACGTTTGTACAATGACATTTCTACCAAAGAGGTAGAATGATAACAGCTATCTTTCATTTTGCCAATAGGAACAATTACTGTCTAATCATAGTTCACTCGTACACCAGAAAAGCTCATAAAAGTTATTGAATGTATCAATTACCCTTTGCAGAACTTGCTTTGAATACTTCAAGAATAAACCCGTATCATCGGCGTATTGGATAATTTTGAACTCCTGTTCTCCACATTTTATGCCAACTATTTCTGGATCAGTTCTTATCTTAATAGCTAGAATTTCTGCTCCCAGAAGAAAGAAATAAGGAGATAATGGGCACCCCTGTCGTAACCCCCTTGACATATTTGTTGTCCACCCATTATTTATTACGCAGCTACATATGTCTTTGTAGAAAGTTTCTACCCATGTTAATATAGAATTCCCAAAGTTGAAGTTGTCAAGTGTCTGTCTTAGGAAGTTCCAATCAATGGTGTCGAAGGCTTTTAAGTCCACAGACATAAATCAAGCTTCTAAATTTTGTTCTACCGCAATAACCATCAGTGTTGTAAGTGTCACAATATTCTCTCCAATATATCGATCCATCAGAATTCATTAGGGAGATGGGATGCCAATTTTTAAGACACTATCCTTGCCCGGTTTGGGGATTAAGGTAATGATTCCTTGTCGTTGAGATATGGACATGTGTCCCTTTCTGTATGCGAGATTGAATGAGTCAACGAGGAGTTCTTTGATGTCGGCCCAGAAAACACTATAGAACTCGTAAGGAAGCCCGTCCGGACCGGGTGATTTATTTTCTTGGCACGTTTGAAGAGCATTAAAAACTTCTTCTATTGTTAATTCTCCTTCTATCGATTGTTTTGCTGGTGTGATTAGCTTTGGATGTTGCTCTACGAAAAAGTCGGAATACGATTCTAGTTTACGAGGGACCCTTGTGTACAGTTTGCTATAACAGTCTTCACATTTTGCGAGCCCATTGTCTTTGCCACTTATGATTTCGTCATTGTTATCCCTTAATCGCTCTATAAGTTTTTTTTATTGTAATTGCGATGCTCAAGTTTAAAAAAATAGCTTGTTGGTTTCTCGCCTAGTTCATACGTTAAGGATTTGCTTCTAGGGATTGGGCCTTTCATTTCAATTTCAACTATTTCATCTATCTCTTATTTGACCAGACAAATGTCGAGTTCTGTTTCACGGTCAGACGTAATTGCAAGTTTTTGTTCTAAACGTTTGAGACGCTTATCAAGAGCGCTCAGTTTATTTTTACCAGATTTTTTCTTGCGTTACGAAAATGCGATTGATTCGCAGCGGATGTTGTTTTTAACTGCATCCCAAATTAACATCTTGTTCCGCTTCAATTTGCGTTGTTTCTAAAATTGTTCGTTTAATTATTTCACGATAGTCTTCATCCGCCAACCAACAACAGTTTAGTTTCCATAGACCGCGGCCTCTACACGAATTCCCCAAAATTATATTTATAAATACTGGTGAATGATCTGAGAACAAATTCGGTAGGATTGTTGAGCTTTGAGTCACATTAACCAGTGCGGAGGATACAATGAAGAAATCTAATCTAGTAAAGATTAACTCAGGATAATGTGTATAATATGTAAAGTCCCTTTCTGTTTCATGTTGCGCTCTCCATACATCTGTCATATCATTTTCCTCCATATACGTTTTTATAACCGCTCTACATTTTACATTTGGATGAAAGGCTCTTCCTCCCTTTTTGTCTAACTCGTTGTTTAAAACACAGTTAAAGTCTCCTCCAATTACTGTCTGCGTGGAGTTTAGGTCATCCAAAGTACTAAACATGTCTAAAAAAACATCTGGTAGGTCCTTGTTATAGCCATAAACGTTAGCGAGCATAAATCTAGATTCGTTTAATTCTACGTCAATAATAACAACACGCCCAAGTTCGTCTACTCTTTGGTTATGATTCTTAATATCTAATTCCTTTCTTAACATAATACATACACCCCTAGCGCTACTCGTACCGTGCGAAAAGAACAGGTGTCCATCCCATTCGTCCCTCCATGTTAATTCATCCCTTTTAGTACTGTGCGTTTCTTGCAAAAAAACTATATGGCATTTTTGAATGTTCGAAAACCAGTGGAATAGTTTCTTTTCGGCGGTTTTTGCAGCCCTCTAACGTTATGTTAGAGTTTAATACCCTCCATATAAACGAGTGGATATACAACTTTCTGTCTCCTCATTTCGCCCCAATAAGTAACTTAGCTTTAGTTTTTTGAAAACGGAAGTTTCCACTTTCACATGTTAAGACAAAACTAAATATATCGACGCAGCCACCGCCATCTTGTTGGAAAGTTGCGCGGACCAGTCTGTGTTTTACTGTGTGATTATATGCTATTGCTTGATATAGCAGGGGCGGATCCGAGAATCTGAAAAAGGTGGGGGTTGGGGTCCACTGAAAACTTGCGACCGTGGCTCCACCGATATTGTGACGACTCGGGGGGGGGGTCAACGCCTAAGATGGCATTGTTATTCTTCCTCAAAGAGGCGGGGGGTCACACCTCCGATAGCGATTGGCATTTTGAAGTTAATCGGGGACGTCTTGATTCATAAAGAAAGATGAACGAGACGTGAACAGCATGGGTTGGGGAGCGGCAATAATCCCCCGGAAAATATTCTCCCAGACAGCCTCGATCCACCTTCGGACAAACCCCCCAGCCCAATATTTTCATATGCACCTTTTATTGCACCGAAATTTAACAAAATTTGACAAATTCAAAATATTGCACGATTTTTCTTCCTGTAGTATTTATGCAGCGAACACCCCCTCAGAGCTTCTGCCCCTTGAGAAATACGTCAGAGCCATCGATGTATGTTACACAAGTTAACTGTAACGTCAGTACCCATCAGCTTAAGGCTATGGAGGCCCAGGGCTTGTTGTGAGCTTGTTGAGACAGCACTTCTCAGTGTACATGTATATGAATATATAATATGAAACGGGCACGTCCACAATGCAATCTAACGGGTTTTACAACAGACAGCGCCACGCTCCTTCATACGCTCAACGCACTGTTGTTGGTCCGGAGTTGGGGTTTGATCGGTGAGGATTGTCTGGGGGGAAGGGGTGGTGAAGTCTTCTCCGTTTGGGGAGACGTGGGTGGTAATGTCCGGAAAATTGTCTCGGAAGTGGTTGTTTGGGGGGGGGGGAGGTGGATTTCAGGGGGGAGATGTCCGGGGGGGAATTGTCCGGGGGGGGAGGTTGTCGGGGGGGGGAGGAGTTGTCCGGGGGGGGGTGTCGAGGGGGAGGGGGGTTGTCCTATCCAGGTACCACTAAGTTATGTAACACTAACGTTTTAATATAACCCTGTCCCTGTATCCCATCTAGGTACCACTGAGTTATGGGACACAAAAGTTCTACTGCAACCCCCTACCTATATCCCATTCAGGTAGTACTGAGTTATGCAACACTAAAATTGTAATGTAACTCCCTCCCTATACCCCAGTCAGGTAACATAGAGCTATGTAACGCTAAAGTTTTAATGTAACCCCCTCCTTATATCCCATCCACGTAACACGGAGCTATCTAACACTAAACTTGTAATGTAACCCCTTCCCTATATCACAGACAGGTAACATAGAGCCATGTAACACTAAAGTTTTAATGTAACCCCCTCTCTATATCCAATACCAGGTATCACTGCGCTATGTAACACTAAAGTTTTAACATAACCCCCTCCCTGTATCCCATCTAGGTACCACTGAGTTATGTAACACTAACGTTTTAATATAACACCCTACCTATATCTCATCCATGTAACACTGAGTTGTGTAACACTAACGTTTTACCATAACCCCCTCCCTGTATCCCATCTAGGTACCACTGAGTTATGTAACACTAACGTTTTAACATAACCCCATCCCTATATCCCATTCAGGTACCACTGAGTTATGTAACACTAACGTTTTAATATAACCCCCTCCCTGTATCCCACCTATGTACCACTGAGTTATGGGACACTAAGTTCTACTGCCCCCCCCCCCCCTACCTAAATCCCATTCAGGTAGCACTGAGTTATGTAACACTAACGTTTCAACATAACCCCCTCCCTATATCCCATCCAGGTAGCACTGAGTTATGTAACACTAACATTTTAATATAACCCCCTCCCTGTATCCCATCTAGGTACCACTGAGTTATGGGACACTGAAGTTCTACTGCAACCCCCTACCTATATCCCATTCAGGTAGCACTGAGTTATGTAACACTAAAGTTTTGATGTAACCCCCTCCCAATATCCCATCCAGGTAACACTGAGTTATATAACACTAAAGTTTTAATGTAACCCCCTAACTATATCCCATTCAGGTAACACTGAGTTACGTAACACTAACTTTTAACATAACCCCCTCCCTGTATCCCATCTAGGTACCTCTGAGTTATGTAACACTAACGTTTTACCATAACCACCTCCCTGTATCCCATCCAGGTAGCACTGAGTTATGTAACACTAACGTTTTAACATAACCCCCTCCCTGTATCCCATCTAGGTACCACTGAGTTATATAACACTAACGTTTTACCATAACCACATCCCTGTATCCCATCCAGGTAGCACTGAGTTATGTAACACTAACGCTTTACTGTAACCCAGTCCCTATATCCAATCCAGGTGACACTGAGTTATGTAACACTAATGGTTTCCTAACTATCGAGCCTATCGAGCTCCGACTATTAAAACACTGAATAATGTACCACTAACGTTTTTTTTATTTTTATTTAAACATTATTTATTAAACGAGGTTCCCCTGAAAGGGATAGCCATCTGGCAGGGTCACCTCAACAAACATAATACATAATTCAACATGAAATAACATAAAAAACATGATTTACCTCTATTGTGACAATAAATTTAAGTAAACGAAAGTAAAGATGATAATTTGTTATAGTCGGTAATATGATGATCGTACAACAAGATCATACATTAATAATAATAATACTATGGTAGTTGATGGATATTAAACCGACCAGAATCATGGATAAAACGCTGGACCTGGTAACACAATAATAAGTTTTTTTCCAGTGGAAAATCACTAGACCCGTAGAGTAGTATAGTTTCCAGGCTATGCAGGTTTGGGGGAATCGTGATTATATCAGAAATATGTTCAAACAGGGTCGACCTAGTGGCTTCATAAGCAGGACAATGAAGTAAATAGTGTGCAGTACTTTCACTCTTCGCTCCACATCTTGGGCATGCGGCGCTGTTAATAAAGTTATATTTCTTTCGATGAGAGTTGAGGGCGCTTAACCCCATACGTAGCCGCGCATGGTTGACAGCTCCATAGCCCGAACCACTAGAATTATAAAGTAGCTTGGGCGTGAACGACATCTTAAGGTGGGTTTTAAAAGAGGCAAGTGATAGCGAATCATAAGAACGGGGCAGTCGATTCCAGCCATTGATAGTGGATGGGAAGAACGATTTTTTAAATTTAACAGTTCTGCATTTAACATTTCTGATAGCACCTGCATTTCGTAAAGCATAATTAACTAGGTTGTGCACTGGTAGGGGACATAATTTCATTAAGTAGGCAGGCGCAACACCATTTACAATTCTGTGAAAATAACAAAGGCGAAAATAGCCTCTTCTCGTCTGCAGAGTAACTTCTCCGACCTCGGCAAGCAATGCCGTGTGCTTGGTCTTGTTATAAGCCCTTGTCACTGCCAGTAAGCTCTGTCGCTGTATGCGCTCCAAGGCTTGAACCTGCCCACCAGTGAGACCACAGTCGTATACCACAGACGCATACTCCAAGCGAGGACGAATAAAGGTAATATAAACTTGGTGTTTGGCTTTGCGACCCACCATCGGACCCATACGCCTCAACATATTTACTGACTGCAGAGCCTTCGCTGTAATATTAGACACATGTGGCTCCCAGCTTAAGTTTTGACACAAAGTTAGACCCAAGTGACAGTGACTTGATACACGTTTAAGGGGAACACCGTCAAATAATAATGGGGTAATATCTGAGGGTCGCTTGTTGCTAAAAATAAAAATAATATACTCGGTCTTTTTCGGGTTAAAAGTAATTCGCCACTGCCTTGACTAGCTAGCCAGCTTTTCCAAGTCCCTGTTTATTTTCTGTATATCATGAAGTATATCTTTTAAAACCTGAAGTAGTGACGCGTCGTCGGCAAATAAGAACGCGTTTGTTTCTAGGTCATCAACAATGTCGTTAATAAATATAAGAAATAACACTGGCCCCAATATAGAACCCTGAGGTACGCCAGCAGAAACTTGCAACCAGCTGGAGCACTGACCTTTGACAACAACGCGCTGTTGACGATTACTGAGATAATCAACTAACCAGGCAAGCAGATCTCCTTCGATACCAAAAGATTCCACTTTATGGAGTAAGCCCAGGTGGTATACCTTGTCGAACGCTTTAGATATATCTAAAAATACAACACATACATCGGCGCCAGTATTGGTATCAACACCCGAGTCGAGGCAAGAATAAATTAGATGTAACATGTGAATTAATTGATTCACAGTTGAGTCAAGTGGCTTAAAGCCTGAGTTGCGCCACGTAAGTAGATCATTTTGAGCACAATGGTTGTAAACAGCTTTAAATACCAATCTTTCCATTACTTTACAAGTGCATGATAACAAGGATACTGGCCTATAGTTATTGCGTAGATGGCGGTCACCAGATTTGAAAATGGGCGTTATGTTGGCTTTCTTCCATGCATCGGGTACCTTTTTGGTATCTAGGGACATTTGGAAGAGGTTAGCCAAAGGTTTGCTTAAGGATTGTGCCGTCGAACGTAGCATTCGATTACTAACACCGTCAGGCCCATTGGCTTTACTTATGTCGAGTGACGATAAAACTTTAAACACCTCATCCTGGGTAAAAGCTATGGAAGAAAGTCTCGCCGTGGTTCTAAATAATAAGGGTGGTAAGGCAAAGCCAGCACATGGCTCAGACAGCGATGAATTACCAGCGAAGAATTCGTTCAATGACTCAGCCTTTGCCAAAGGAGTGGAGTGAGTAGTGTCGCCATCTATTATCGCTGGGATACCGAGGCTCGTTTTGCGGCCATATAACCTCTTTGTTAACTTAAACATTTCCTTGGAAGTAGTGTCTGGATGTTGTAATCGTTGCGTTAAGGATGCATAAAATTCGTCTTTACGCTGCTTAATAGCAAACTTTACTTCAGTACGAACCTGCTTAAATATATCAAAGTGGTCATCCCTTCGAGTTCGCGAGAAACGTCGCCACAATCTATTTCGTTTTCTAATCAGACGTTTAATATTTCCAGTCATCCATTCTTTGTCTACAGGTCTTACTGTTATTGTATGATTTGGAACATAGGCATCAGTAGTATTGTTAAACAAAGTTGTAAAATAATGCTCAGCGTCGTTAACATCGTCAAATAATTCTGTACCCATACTTAGTGGAGCTTGCTGTAAACTTGTGTTTAGACCTTCCATATCAGCCGCAGAATAATGGTAAATTTTTCGCTGGTATGACCTTTCTTTAGGATATGATAGTTTTAATTTACAAAACACCGCGCTGTGGTCTAGGCTACATACCGGTGGCAATGTACCGCTATCCGTTACATAGGCAGGGGCGTCAGTTATTACCAGATCTAAGATATAACCACGGTGACCGGTAAACCTTGTTGGTTCAGATATAAGTTGTGTCATAACGTTGCCTTTAACAAGATTTAATAAGTCATTCTTGAGGTCACTATTGGTCAATGTGTGATCGGAGTCCCAAGGGTAACATCTGTCATTAAAATCACCCAGAATGACTGTAGCATATAGATTTTGCATAAAAACACTATTTAGGCTATCCTGCAGTGATTCCAGGAATCCTGTAGTCAATTCATATTCAGCACCTGGGGGTCTATAGTAATTCCCGATTAATACACGTTTGCTGTTTATCTCAATTTCTAACCAAACACACTCAGTACTATTTGCTTCGAGGTCACGACGTCTCACAGAAAGTAAATTATCTCTCACATAAACCGCGACCCCTCCACCTCGCGTCACTCTATCACATCTAAATACTTGGTAGTTTGGTATATCAATGGTAATATCATCTATACTGCTATTTAGCCAAGTTTCTGAAATACCAACCACATCAAACTCGTGCTTCATTATATAAACCTGGTAAATTTCATCAAGTTTGGTTAGTTGCTCACCGCATGGCGCCAAATCCCCCGAGCGGTCACTCATGATGCTCCAAGCATTGAGATGACAAGCACTGAACTCCTTCATTACACCCATATCTTGATTAATGTATTAATTAAGTTGACTGACAAATTACATCCATAAATCATAACTTTAGACGGGTCACAAAAGGTCAAACAAATAAGAGTGTGTAAAAGCTGGGCCTCACTGGGCTCAAAATATATACATGTAGAAAAAATAACATGTTGGCTGCATGCCTCCATAATTAACATAAGTGCGTGCAGCTTGTAATATGTATCAGTACAACATCGCCATTGAATTGATAGCGTTATTTATTTAATTAATTAAAGCCCTACTGTTGAAAACTTGTCAATACGTCATCAAGGGACCGTCATTTTATGAGTTAGGCTGACTTGTGGGATTTGTCCAGAGCTAATTTCTTGTGCCACAAAGACATGGCGGCTTCCAGGGCGGCCTTCAGTGTCGAATCGGTGGCTTTCGTTGGAGTCTTACTGACAGCGACGAAAACGGTAACGTTTGTCACCGATGCGTGACTGGCTTGCAGGTGGCGCATGATGGTAGTGGCCGCTCCGTATGCATGGTCGTCCTGCGTGTACTCCGTGACTCGTGCACCTGACGGGGAGTACAGCCTGGTGGCCGCGATGCAGTGAGCTGCTCCCAGGAACTCGGGGTCGAGTAGGACCTTTTTGTAGGCTTTGGGGGCTGAGTCCAGAGACCCCGTGGCAGCAACTGCCACTGAGGCACTGAAGGACCCGTTTCTAATCGCCCCTCCCTGGATGAGTTGAACCTCGCTCACATCGGCTTGCTCCTCGGTGGACATGGAGAGGATCTCACGTGGGGTGGGGGTCGGTAGCGGGGGGACCTGTCTCTGGTTGTTGATATACAGGTGCTGCCCCATGACCTTAGTGGTTACCGATGTATCCAGCTGTTTAGCTCGTTCCGCGTCAGTAAACAGTGAGCGCCTCTTTTCTAGGATCTCCCGGGGGGTCTGGGACGACACGAGACTTCTTTGACCTGGTGGCTTATTTTTCCGGGCAAACGAAATAACTTTCGTAGCATCAGCTGCGCTTGTCAACTTAGCTACAATGGGACGGGAAGATCCTCCAGCTTTGTTTCCCAATCGGTGGGCCCTTTCGATTGTTATTTGAGGAGCATCGGGGAAGTTAATTTGGCCTAGCGTTGCTCGTACCACAGCCTCGGGATTCTCACCCGCATGCTCAGGCTGGCCGTGGACCAGTATGTTGTCCATCATGGACCTAGCAGTGAGGCTCACAACACGATCCTGTAATGCTGCTATTGAATCTTGCTGCTTTATCACCAACTGCCTAGTGCGTCGGAATTCCGCCCACAATAAGGAAACATCCACCGATAAATCTTCTTGCTTTATAGCCAAGTCTTCTATGTCACCAAGTTTCTCTAGTACACCACCCCGATCGTATATGTCATTTCTCGTGATTGCGTACTCACTGCTGAGGCTATCAAGCTTATGGACCACCGTATGTAGAAGTTTCCACATGGCTGCCTGCATCACGTTTTGATGTAACCCCCTCCCAATATCCCATCCAGGTAACACTGAGTTACCTAACACTCAAGTTTTAATGTAACCCCCTAACTATATCCCATTTAGGTAACACTGAGTTACATAACACTACCTTTTAACATAACCCCGTACCTATATACCATTCAGGTAACAGTGAGTTATGAAACACTACAGTATTAATATAACTCCCTCCCTGTATCCCATTCAGGTAACACTGAGTTATACAACTCTAAAGTTTTAATGTAACCGACTACCGATATCTCTTTCAGGTAACACTGAGTTATGGAACACTAATTTTTTAATGCAACCCCCTCCCTATATCCCATTCAGGTAACGCTGAGTTATGTAACCCTAACATTTTACTGTAACCCCCTACCTATATCCCATTCAGGTAACACTGAGTTATGTAACACTAGAGTTTTAATGCAAATTCTCCCTATACCCCAGTCAGGTAACATAGAGCTATGTAACACTAAAGTTTTAATGTAACCCCCTCCTTATATCCCATCCACGTAACACTGAGCTATGTAACACTAAACTTGTAATGTAACCCCTTCCCTATATCACAGACAGGTAACATAGAGCCATGTAACACTAAAGTTTTAATGTAACCCCGTCTCTATATCCAATCCAGTTATCACTGAGCTATGTAACATTAACATTTAACATAACCCCGTACCTATATACCATTCAGGTAACAGTGAGTTATGAAACACTACAGTATTGATATAACTCCCTCCCTGTATCCCATTCAGGTAACACTGAGTTATACAACTCTAAAGTTTTAATGTAACCGACTACCGATATCTCTTTCAGGTAACACTGAGTTATGTAACACACATTTTTTAATGCAACCCCCTCCCTATATTCCATTCTGGTAACACTGAGTTATGTAATACTAACATTTTAATGCAACCCCCTAACTATATCCCATTCAGGTAACACTGAGTTGTGTAACACTAACGTTTTGATGTAACCCCCTCCCTATATTCCATTCAGGTAGTACTGAGTTTTGTAACACTAACGTTTTGATGTAACCCCCTCCCTATATCCCATTTAGGTAACACTGAGTTATTTAACACTAATGGCTTAATGTAATCCCCTCCCAATATCCCATTCAGGTAACACTGAGTTATATAACACTAACGTTTTGATGTAACCCCCTCCTTATGTCCCATTCAGGTAGCACTGAGTTATGTAACACTAAAGTTTTAATGTAACCCCGTACCTATATCCTATTCAGATAGCACCGAGTTTAGTAACACTACTCGTTTAATTAACCCCCTCGCTTTCTTCCAATCATGTAACACTGAGTTATATAACACCAATGGTTTAATTAGCCCCCACCCTATATCCCAGTCAGGTAATACTGAGTTATGTAACAGTAAAAGTTTAATGCAACCCCTCCCTATATCCCATTCAGATAACATTGAATTAGGTACGTATCATTAAATAAGGGGTTTATTGTACCCGCCCCCCCCCCTCTCTCCAATTTCTCCTATTCAGATAACACAGAGTTATGTATCGCTACAGGTTTAATCATATACATTAATGAAAGGCCCTTTCAGCTTAATCTTAGATCCCCATTTGTTTGCCCAGGGAGGTTTCTTACCCCAATTTAGTTAACTTCAATGTGCTCAAAGGTTGCCTAGACCCCCAATATTTAATTTCAACACGCCGCTGTCCTAGTGCGCAATAAGTTGGGTCGATGTGTGCTGAGCACCCCTACCCACCCAAGTAACGTTTTTGTACTGCCCGAAAGGAATATATCTGCATAATTATGGTCTAGAAAAACATTCAAGGTAAGAGGCCATTTACTAAGGACGCTTACCGTTATCTCTTATATTGCCAAACTAAATGAAGATTCCAGATTTATATAAGGCCGGTATCCACAAACTAAGACCTGTTCGATGATTTAAAGGTGCTCTTGCCATTTAACAAAATGAAAGAAAAAGGTATTGGAAACAAAAGCGCCGTCTCATGGTACGCCATAGCGCAAGCCGCACAATACGCTGTAAAGAATGACTCACAAGGGCAAGAGGTGCCAGATACTTTACAATTTTTTTACAAGGAGAATGTATATAAACTGGAAAAGACTGGAAGTAAGATTATTTATAATTGTATTAGAGATAATTTTGTTGGGGGAAATGTGGTCAAACCTAAATGTTGTAAGCACACAGATGGATATCTAGACTATTCAATTATCTATAGGCGGAACTTTTAATTGTTAACAGACACAGCGAGTAGGGTGTTTCAATATAGATTTTTAAACGACTGTCTTGTCAATAATTATTGGCTTAAAATATGGAAAATTCAAACCATAGACATCTGCACGTTTTGTGGTGAGGATATTGAAAATATTGTGCATTTATTTTGGAATTGTGTAGGAGCACACAAGTTCTGGAGCGCTGTGGAACATTTGTTTAAATATAAAAAGCTGCAAATCGGAATCAGTAAATCTCTGATATTCTATCGGTCCATTATAGCTACAGATTACGTAAATATCACTCTGGTGACTGCCAAAAGGTTCATTCTAAAGAAGAGGGATAAGGGGGAGAAATTAATATTTGAAGGTTTCATCAGGTTTGTGAAAGATTATATCAATCTAGATTTCTGCAGACGCATAGATAAATAAGTAGATCTAAATTGGCTGTTTTGTATGAACTTATCTGAAAGAGACTAATCTTTTGAGGTTGTTGTCTTGTCTTTTGTACTGTTTTTGTGATTTTTTTCTTGTCCTATGTTTAATGATGTCTAAATGATGTATTGTCTCTGTCTTGTGATTGTATTGACACAGGGAACTTTAAAAGCGCATGCGCAAAAAAATCACGCCGGGCAGGCGAAGTGCATAATCAAATACACCCTTGGTGTCTCCCCGATACACGGGTTTACACTTCCGCGGCCATTTTGACCTACTTTTAGATGGTGAATAAAGAGCACGTGCGCCATTGGCCGTCGGCTTGAACTGAGTGCGCTTCCAAGTGTTTCTGCCTGCGAACCAGTTTAAGGTGACTTACTTTTGCATTATTTGAACAATTAGTGTTTAAAATGTTGTGCCAATGGCTTCAAAACAGATATACAGCCATCTATCTATTTTTAAGCTCTCATTCAAGCTATCTATTTTTAAGCAATCATTCAAGCTGAAGGAGTGTAAGAGACCCTATGCATCGCTGACATTACAAGCTGTCAAAGGAATTTCATTATTTTTCCTCAAAGAGGAGGGGGGTGGGGTGGGGGAGGGGTCCGGTCCCCCGGGACTACCGGTATGTCTCTACCCCCCATCTGTAATTCCTCTCCTCGAATTTGTAGAGACGTACTTTCTGAAATTGCTGAAAGTCTGTTACTTGAGCCAAATTTAGTACGTTATGTAGAGACTGGCACGATAATGTATTAATAGAATAACAAAAGCAACGCAAATTCCGGAAAAGACAGCTGTATTTTTAACGTAACTGGAAGCCACATTTGTTCGCCTGCTTCGAGCGATATAGCTGTACAAATATCATACAAACGCCCGTTATGTATATACACATACACCGTCACTTATCACTTTAAAAAATAAAGAGTGTTACCCAGCTCGTTACGGACAGAGTATCGCACACAGGAACCAATATCTTCCCATCCCCTAGGCACGATTACCAAGACACTCGTTGTCCACAACAACAGCACATCTCCTGCAGTGTCTCTATGCCATTTGCCTTCCACCCAAGTCGAAGGCCGTTTCTTATATTCGTGCGACCATCAAGCAGATTTTGGGGGAGGACTGGACAGTGTAATTAACGCTCACCCTTCCACACAACATGCATCCATTGTCATTATCAGGGGGTTCGACTTGTTTAACATTGCAGAATGCTTTCATCTGACAAGCTGCATGACCCGTAAGCCGGCGCCACCTTCGGCTGAGAGTCGTATGACAACTGACCTTGACCTACGTGCAGAACGATCATATCCGGATTAAAGGTCACGTTAAGGAGCGGTGAAGGTATTGCATTGACAAGCCCACACTCGTATTTCCAATCAAGATCCAAGCCAAAGGGGTCAGAGTCGTCAAGAGGTCACAGTCTGAGGACACAGTGTCAGAGGTTACAGAGTCAGAGGTCACAAACAAGCGGTCACAGAACCAGAGGTCACAGAAACAGAGGTCACAGAGCCAAAGGTCACAGAAAAAGGTTACAGAGTCAGACCACAGCCAAAGAGGTCACAGAACAAGAGGTCATAGAACAAGGTCACAGAACCAGAGGTCACAGAAACACACGTCACAGAAACAGAGGTCACAGAACCAAGGTCAGAGAAAAAGGTCACAGAGTCATGTCACACACAGATACCACAGATAAAGAGCTCAGAGACTCAGACTCGAGTCCTTCAGACCAATGACTCCCGCAACCGTTCACTGGTGAATAGGCGAATCCGTTGACGTGTTAAGCCAACTTTGCCCACACATTAAGCCAAAGGGACTCGGGAGACCCGGGCCAGATTCTCGCACTATAAGCCAAATGATCGGTTCCTCAGAACAGCCAGCGTTCAGACATAGATCCACAATGATGTCCCAACCATTCCCCCACTACTGCCCTGTAACCATGCCAAACCACTTCAGCTTAAAACGTTAAAAACATCATCGTAGTCAAATGATTAGTCTCTCACTCGTCTTTTTGCACCACTCACACTATCAACAAGTTACACCATGTTACTGGGATTATTATAACACTGTCACATATGGGTGGCGCTCACTTTTCAATGTTACCAGCCCTCGGTACTATGTAGGTAACTATGTGGAACAGTCGTGTCACATGTTATCATATCTTGACATATAACGTGCACACGTTTATCTGTCGGTCTCCATTTTCACAATTACCGTACCATTGTTCACATTTGAAGCCTAAATGTTGATATTTTACGTGAAAATGTATACATGAGGTCTAAATGCCTACATTTGATATCCAAATGTCTATATTTGATGTCCGAATGTCTACATTCGATGTCCATATGTCCACATTCGACGTCCACGTGTTCACATTTGACGTTTACATGTTCACCTTTGACGTTCCCATGATCACACATTAATGTCCACGTATAACATTCATGAGCTTCCAATGTCCATGCGTTCAGACACAATGAACACTTTATGATACACCAGGATACGTGATCACATGTTACTGATATTCCACCATATCTTAAGCCACAATATCTCATCTTGTGACACAAGATTAAATATTATGGCACATGTTGTGAACCATGATGGCATGTTATGACACATGATAACATGTTATGGTACATGATGACATGTTATGACACATGGTAACCTGTTATGACACATGGTAACCTGTTATGACACATGGTAACCTGTTATGACAATGGTAATCTGTTATGACACATGATAACATGTTATGACACATGGTAACCTGTTATGACACGTCATTAGATGCTGTACCATAGTATCACCTCAACTGTCCACATGCTCACCTTTTCACCTTTGATATACAATGTACTCCTGTATTAACGAGCTCACATCCTCTCCACGGACACATTTCGTTCACATTCAACAGTTCACTTGAAACAATGTTCATGATTATACATCGATGGGCGGGGATCCCTAGCTATTATCACAAGGTCACATCTTCGACGAGTTATCCGCAACAGCCACACTGTAAACACCCTAAGATGTTCACACTTTGCGGAAGCGGACATCAGGTCAGCTGACCGCCAGTGTGTTCTGCCCTCGCCTCATCCACCACAGAGGGCCGACGTTCAGCTCCTACCTCGAGACTTACAAGACCGCTTTGTCGACTCGGAACGCCATTGGGACGAATCTCGCTCCATGTACCAGATTTTGCTGATGCTGAGCCAGTTCTTACTTCGCCAGACGTATTTTCGGTGACGGTTTGGTGCCCAACCCGCAGACAAGATTCCGATCCACTCCGAACCAAATCCAGATCGTCATCAGGTTTGACAAACAAAAACCCATTCAACCATGTTAACCGTGTACCATCCGCGCCACCTCGCCGCTCAACATGACGCACTGCGAGGCAGTAGCAAGCGGCACCGCCACCTCGCCGCTCAACATGACGCACTGCGGGGCAGTAGCAAGCGGCACCGAAACCTCGCCGCTCAACATGACGCACTGCGAGGCAGTAGCAAGCGGCACCGCCACCTCGCCGCTCAACATGACGCACTGCGAGGCAGTAGCAAGCGGCACCGCCACCTCGCCGCTCAACATGACGCACTGCGAGGCAGTAGCAAGCGGCACCGCCACCTCGCCGCTCAACATGACGCACTGCGAGGCAGTAGCAAGCGGCACCGCCACCTCGCCGCTCACCATGACGCACTGCGGGGCAGTAGCAAGCGGCACCGCCACCTCGCCGCTCACCATGACGCACTGCAAGGCAGTAGCAAGCGGCACCGCCACCTCGCCGCTCACCATGACGCACTGCGAGGCAGTAGCAAGCGGCACCGCCACCTCGCCGCTCAACATGACGCACTGCAAGGCAGTAGCAAGCGGCACCGCCACCTCGCCGCTCAACATGACGCACTGCAAGGCAGTAGCAAGCGGCACCGCCACCCCGCCGCTCAACATGACGCACTGCAAGGCAGTAGCAAGCGGCACCGCCACCCCGCCGCTCAACATGACGCACTGCAAGGCAGTAGCAAGCGGCACCGCCAGCTCGCCGCTCAACATGACGCACTGCGGGGCAGCAGGAAGCGGCACAGCCACCTCGCTGCTCACCATGACGCACTGCGGGGCAGCAAGAAGCGGAACCGCCACCTCGCCGCTCAACATGACGCACTGCGGGACAGAACGGAATTCCACTAATGTCCTTCGCCTACCTCACCGGTCGTGTCTTCCGAGAAGCCCTGGCCTTGATAGACCGATTGCAAATGTCTTGCTGTTTTTGGATTATTGATACATATCCTTACATAATGAAACAAAAGACCACATCAGGTCTGTGTCTTTATGAGCCATCAGTTTACACCCACAACACAATCTTTCGCCAGTTGTACAAAGCAATATTCAGCAACACACAACAAACCACAACAACATATATTTTTAATAATATATTCATGTCTATATATATGAATAAAAAAAACAAGAATACGTTCGTACGTACCGCTAGAATAATACGCCGATATATGTGTCTCTTCCCGCTTTCAGATTGATAGATTTGATATCGATACAGAAGCTTCAAACGACAATATGCGTTGGCATCGGCTACTGGAACAATCAGACGATACAATTCTCTCTTCCTACTTTGAATTTACACGGATATATGCATTGCTAAAGCCGTCATTGCGCATTGTACATAAACAAGAGACACGTGAAGTATCCATTCCCTATCTTTCCCATATTAAATCAGACACGTCATGGCTTCAGTTCCCAGACCCATTGATTGACTACGTTCTCGTGATCCGCAAGGAACTGGAACATCCTCTTAACGTCATCCTTCGCCTTGTTGTACATGTCTAGGCGTTCCTGGCCACCATTTGCCAGCCATAGCTGTCTAGCCACGGGGTTCACGTACAAGTTATCGCGATTGATTCTAATTGCACATCTGCTTACCTGTGTGTACATCCCACGCCTTGGCTCGTCATCATTTGGATCATCACACAGATGCTTCATGTAGCAAACCACAGCTTTATTTAGCGTCTTTATGGACCACCCATAGATTGTGGCATTGACATCGATATAACATTCATCTGGGTCGACTTTCATTATTTTTTGGATGGCATAGCGCATATCGGCCTGCGGGCAGTACTCGGCTGTGCCGTCGTAGGCGAGTTGGGTATTCGGTGTATGTTCCCTATCAATAGCACGGGCGTCATGGGAATTGCGGTATGCTTTAATGATATTTGTAAACACTTTCAGGACGTTTTTGTAAATCACGTGCTCGCCTTGAACCGATGTCTCCTGTTTCACAGCGCCGCGCCGCGTCGCACCGCCTTGCGGCAGGCCGCTCTCAGCGCCGCCCTCTGCGCCGCCCTGGGGCGCGCCGCCCTGGGGCGCGCCGCCCTGGGGCGTCGTGGTCTTTTTCGGATATTTACCATAGCGACCCCTTCCGGATTTTCCTTTGGTACCTTTGACGGCCTCCATAACTGCCTCTTTCGTTACTCCTTTCAGTACAAATTGGTCGATAAAACCGTAAACCCATTCACATTCCTCCGGTATGGAGACCGACCCACCGATAGCGGCAGACGATACGTGCTCAGTAGCTATCTCTGTCGCGACATCCGTTGACTCATCGATAGCGGCAGATTCTGCACTTTTCAAAATGTCCAATAACTGATCTATAGCGGCAGAGGACTCTGTCTCGGCATCTTCACCTGCCACGACGTACGTTGGCACATCGACAGTGGCAGAGGATTCCTGCTGATCACCTTCCCCTGACACGACATCCGTTGACTCATCGACAGCGGCAGACGATTCCTGCTGATCACCTTCCCCTGACACGACGTCCGTTGACTCATCGACAGCGGCAGATGATTCCTGCTGATCACCTTCCCCTGACACGACGTCCGTTGACTCATCGACAGCGGCGGATGATTCCTGTTGATCACCTTCCCCTGACACGACGTCCGTTGACTCATCGACAGCGGCAGATGATTCCTGCTGATCACCTTCCCCTGACACGACGTCCGTTGACTCATCGACAGCGGCGGATGATTCCTGCTGATCACCTTCCCCTGACCCGACGTCTGTTGACTCATCGACAGCGGCAGATGATTCCTGCTGATCACCTTCCCCTGACACGACGTCCGTTGACTCATCGACAGCGGCAGATGATTCCGTCTCTGGAATGGCTACCCTCAAGATTTCCAAGAACGCACCGATAGCGGCAGTCCATTCCCGCTTGGCACCTGCCTCTAACAATGTGTGCCATAACGCATAGTCAAAAACATACCTTGGGCTAAGAATACAAATTTTATGGGGAAGGACGAGGGCGGATGATTTCGTCTTAGCACCTTCCCCTGACGCGACGTCCTTTGACCGACCGACGGTGCCAGACGGTTCATATTCGTCAATTGCACATTTCAAGACGTCCAATAACCGAGGGATAGTAGACCCTTCCTCAGCAAATACAATTGCAAATCTGTCAAATAACTGTTTGATAGGAGCCGCCCACCTCTTCTCAGCAGCTGTAGAATATATACATATAAGTACTGCCAGGAAACGAAATGAAACGCTTTTTTTTCGAAATCAAGGAATAATAGACAATCTGGAGTATTGTAAATATTACAGTATTCAAGAATATCTGGGATAGTTTTTACATATAATCCGATGTAGCGACCTCTGATATAGCCGCATTGGTTCACATTAACTAGGCGTCTAACAACATCTTGCATCCTATTGGCAAGTGCTTTGGTTAATATTTTGTTGTCAGTGTTCAATGGGCCTAGCGGTCTCCACGATGCCAAATAGCAAAGGTCTTTGTTAGTTTTTGGAATAATGATCAAAACACCGCGTCTCTATCCAACGCTCAGATGTTCAGTTTATACTGCAAATATGAAATGTCTAATATCCCGCCAGAAGAATTTATAAAATTCAATCGACATACATATTTGAGAGGAAAATTACGAACCAGCCATGGGCTGGGATCCAACTGGCAAGCATCAAGCCTTTCAGTGTTAATTATGATCAAAACTCTAGATTTGGCGCATATTCTCTGTGACCTATTGCTTGACTTCCTCCTCTCCTTCGGCAAACAATTCAACATATTCTGAACGGCAGCTTTCGCATCTTGGTACGTATGACGGCGGTGGTGTGCCATAGAAACCTTTAGTGGGCAGTGGTTCGCTACATGGGGCTAAGCCGCAAGGAGCAGGATAATCGCGGGGCAATGCGTCGGGTTCAACAGGAGATTAGACAATCCGTAGATGAGTTGAATCATAAGGAATACATAGACACCAAGGCCAGAGACCATTGGATCGACCAGGGTGTTCCGCGAGCAAAAGAGAAGCGCCTTGATGGTTCCAGGACAGCTTCCCCCAGGACATCCCCCCCCCCCTCAAACCATTCCCCAATAGACAATTTCACGCCGGACAACTGCACCCCGACAATCCCCCCCCCCCCGGACAATTCACCCCCTAGGACAAGTCCCCCGGATAATTGCCCCCCCCCCACCCCCCGGACAACTTCCCCGCAGACAACTTCCCTCCGGACAATTCACCCCTAGGACAAGTCCCCCCCGGATAACTGCCCCCCCCCCCTCCGGACAACTTCCCCGCAGACAACTTCCCCCCGGACAATTCCCCCCTAGGACAAGTCCCCCCCTCATTAACTCCCGGCGGACAACTCCCCCCGGATAATTTCGCTATAGGACAATCCCCTCCGGCCAACCCCCCCCCCCCCGGACAATTTCCCGCCAGACGACCACACCCGGGACAATTTTCCGGACATTGCCACCCACATCTCCCCAAACGGAGAAGCCGCGCCCCCCTTCCCCCCAGACAATCCCCACCGGCCAAACCCCAAGTCCGGACTACCAAAAGTGCGTTCAGCGTGTGAAGGAGCGTGGCGCTGTCTCAACAAGCTCACAAAAAGCCCTGGGCCTCCATAGCCTTATGCTGACGGGTACTGACGTTATAGTTACCTTGCGTAACATACATCGATGGCTCGGACGTATTAGAGAGACCATGCGGATCACAAGGGATGGGAGGTCTGAGGCGGTGTTTGCTGCGTAAATACTACAGGAAGATAAATCATGCCATATTTCGAATCTGTATTAAAATCAGGCGAAACTAATAAATCATTGAGGTATCGGTATAAAATAAAAGGTGGATATGAAAATATTGGGGGTTGACCGACATCGGACTGTCTGGGAGGATAATTCCGGGGGGCGGGGGGGGGGACTGTCGGTTTGTTGGTATGTGTTTCCAGAGAATAAATCCCGAGGAATTTGTCGATGATATTGTTAAATACTTTATGTAACACCACAGTTTTAGTGTAACCCCCTACCTATATCCCATTCAGGAAACACTGAGTTCTGTAACACTAAAGTTTAAATGTAACCCCCTCTCTATATCCCATCCAGGTGACACTGAGTTATGTAACACTCAAGTGTTAATGTAACCCCCTCCCTATATCCCATTCATATAACAGGGAGTTATGTAACAATAAAGTTTTACTGTGACCCCCTAGCTATATCCCATCCTGGTAGCACTGAGCTATGTAACACTAACGTTTTAACATAACCCCGTCCCCATATCCCATCCACGTAGCACTGAGTTATGTAACACTAACGTTTCAACATAACCCCCTAGCTATATCCCATCACAGTAGCACTGAGTTATGTAACAATAAAAGTTTTAATGTAACCCCCTCCCTATATCCTATGCAGGTAACACTGAGTTATGTAACACTAAAGTTTTACTGTAAGCCAACACCTATATCCAATCCAGGTAGCACTGAGTTATGTAACACTAAAATTTTATTGTAACCCCCTACCAATATCCCAACCAAGTAGCACTGAGTTATGCAACACTAGCGTTTAATCCCCTCCCTATTTCAGAGTCAGGTAACATAAATTTATGTAACAATAAAGTTTAATGTAACCCAATCCCTATATACCAGTCAGGTAACATAGAGCCATGTAACACTAAAATTGTAATGTAACCCCCTCCCTATATTGTATCCAGGTATCACTGAGCTATGTAACACTACAGTTTTAATGTATCTCCCGCCCCCCTCCCCATATCCCGTTCAGGTAGCACTGTGTTATGTAACACTAAAGTTTTAATATAACCCCCTCCCCATATCCCATCCAGGTAGCACTGAGTTATGTAACATTAACGTCTTAACATAACCCCCTACCTATATCCGATCCAGGTATTACTGACTTATGTGACGCTAGCGTTTTACTCTACCCCACTTCCTATGTCCCATTCAGGTAAAACTGAGTTATGTAACACCAAGGTTTTAATTTACCCTCTCCCAATATCCCATCCATATAGCACTACGCTATGTAACACTAACATTTTACTGTAACCCCTACCTATGTCTCATTCAGGTAACATTGAGTTATGTAACTAACGTTTTGCTGCAACACTCAAGTTTGAACATAACCCCCAACTTATATCCCATCAAGGAGCACTGAGTTATGTAACAATAACGTTTTAATTTAACCCCCTACCTATATCCCGTTTAGGTAACACTGAGTTACGTAACACTAACGTTTTAACATAATCCCGTACCTATATTACACCCAGGTAACACTGAGTTATGTGACACTAACGTTTTACTGTAAACCCCTACCTATATCCCATTCCGGTAACACTGAGTTATGTAACACTAACGTTTTAAGGTAACCCCTTTCGTATATCCCATCCATGTAGCACTGAGTTATGTAAGACTAACATTTTACTGTATCACCCTACCTACATCCCATTAAGGCAACACTGAGCTATGTGACACTAACGTTTTAATGTAACCCCCTTCCTATTTCCCATCCAGGTACTGCTGAGTTATGTAACACAACATTGTTATTGTAACCCCCCCCTGTATCCCATTCAGGTAGCACTGAGTTATGTAACACCAACGTTTTAACATAACACACTACCTATATCCCATTAAGATTTCACAGTAAATATTGTGCTACGTAACTCTATGTTACCTAACTGGGGTATAGGGAGGGGGTTACATTACAATTTTAATGTTACATAGCACAGTGCAACCTGGATGGGATATAAGGAAGGGGTTACATTAAATTTCATTGTTACATAAATTTATATTACCTGACTGGGAAATAAGGAGCGGGTTATGTTAAAATGTTAGTGTTGCATAAGTCAGTGCTACTTGGTTGGGATATAGGTAGGGGGTTACATTAAAACTTTAGAGTTACATTTGTATTGTATCCAGGTATCACTGAGCTATGTAACACTAACATTTTAATGTACCCCCCTCCCCATATCCCATTCAGGTAGCACTTTGTTATGTAACACTAGCATTTTAACATAACCCTGTCCCTGTATCCCATCCAGATAGCACAGAGCTATGTAACACTAGCGTTTTAACATAACCCCCTCGCTATATCCAATTCAGGTAGCACTGAGCTATGTAACACTAACGGTTTAACATAACCCCGTCCCTATATCCCAATTAGGTAACACTGAGCTATGTAACACTAAAATTTTACTGTAACCCGCTTCCTATATTAGATCTAGGTAACACTGAGTTATGTAACACTAACGTTTTAACATAACCCCGTCCCTATATCCCATTCAGGTAGAACTGAGTTATGCAACACTAATGTTTCAATGTAACCCTCTCCCTATATCCCATCAGGTAGCACTGAATTATGTGACACTAAAGTTTTAATGTAACCCTCTCCATATATCCCATCCAGGTAGCACTGAGTTATGTAACACTAACGTTTTAACATAATCCCCTACCTATATCTGATCCAGGTATCACTAAGTTATGTGCCCCACTATCTATGGCCTATTCAGGTAAAACTGAGTTATGTAAAACTAGGTTTTTAATTTACCCCCTCCCTATATCCCATCCAGATAGCACAACGCTATGTAACACTAAAATTTTACTGTAACCCCCTACCTATGTCTCATTCAGGTAACACTGAGTTATGTAACTAACGTTATACTGTAACCCCCTACCTATATCCCATTAAGGTAGCAAAGAGTTATTTAACACTAATTTTTTTACGTAACCCCCTACCTATATCCCACCCAGGTAGCACTGAGTTATGTAACACTAACGTTTCACTGTAACACCCTTCCTATATCCCATTCACGTAGCACTGAGTTATGTAACACTAAAGTTTTAATGTAACCCCCTACCTATTTCCCAAACAAGTAGCACTGAGTTATGTAACACTAACGTTTTAACATAACCTGCTCCCTATTTCCCAGTCAGGTAACATAAATGTATGTAACAATAAAGTTTAATGTAACCCCCTCCTTACATCCCATCCAGGTAGCACTGTGCTATGTAATACTAAAATTGTAATGTAACCCCCTCCCTATATCCCAGTCAGGTAACATAAAGTTATGTCACACTAAAGTTTTATTGTAACCCCCTCCTTATATTGTATCCAGGTATCACTGAGCTATGTAATACTAAAGTTTTAATGTACCCCCCCCTTCCCCATATCCCATTCAGGTAGCCATGTGTTATGTAACACTAAAAATTTAATAGAACCCCCTCCCCATATCCCATCCAGGTAGCACTGAGTTATGCAACACTAACGTTTTAGCATAACCCCGTCCCTGTATCCCATCCAGGTAGCACAGAGCAATGTAACACTAACGTTTTAACATAACCCCCTCGCTATATCCAATTCAGGTAGCACTGAGCTATGTAACACTAACGGTTTAACATAACCCCGTCCCTATATCCCAATTAGGTAACACTGAGCTATCTAACACTAAAGTTTTAATGTAACCCCCTTTCTTATATCCCTTTTAGTTGACACTGACTTATTTAACACTAACGTTTCAACATAACCCCCACCCTATATCCCAATCAGGTAGCACTGAGTTATGTAATACTAAAATTTTACTGTAACCCGCTTCCTATCTTAGATCTAGGTAGAACTGAGTTATGCAACACTAACGTTTCAATGTAAGCCACTAACTATATCCCAAACAAGTAGCACTGAGTTATGTAACACTAACGTTTTAACATAACCGGCTCCCTATGTCCCAGTCGGGTAACATAAATGTATGTAACAATAAAGTTTAATGTAACCCCCTCCTTATATCCCATCCAGGTAGCACTGTGCTATGTAACACTAATATTGTAATGTAACCCCCTCCCTATATCCCAGTCAGGTAACATAGAGTTATGTAACACTAAAGTTTTATTGTAACCCCCTCCCTATATTGTATCCAGGTATCACTGAGCTATGTAACACTAAAGTTTTAATGTACCCCCCCCCTCCCCATATCCCGTTCAGTTAGCACTGAGTTATGTAACACTAACGTTTTAACATAACCCCCTACCTATATCCGATCCAGGTAACACTGACTTATGTGACACTAGCGTTTTACTCTACCCCACTCCCTATGTCCCATTCAGGTAAAACTGAGTTATGTAACACCAAGCTTTTAATTTACCCTCTCCCTTTATCCCATCCAGTTAGCACTACGCTATGTAACACTAATATTTTACTGTAACCCCTACCTAGATCTCATTCAGGTAACACTGAATTATGTAACTAACGTTTTGCTGTAACCCCCTACCTATATCCCATCCAGGTAGCACTGAGTTATGTAACACTAACGTTTTAACATAATCCCCTACCTACATCTGATCCAGGTATCACTAAGTTATGTGACACTAACGTTTTACTGTACCCCACTATCTATGGCCTATTCAGGTAAAACTGAGTTATGTAAAACTAGGTTTTTAATTTACCCCCTCCCTATATCCCATCCAGATAGCACAACGCTATGTAACACTAACATTTTACTGTAACCCCCTACCTATGTCTCATTCAGGTAACACTGAGTTATGTAACTAACGTTATACTGTAACCCCCTACCTATATCCCGTTAAGGTAGCAAAGAGTTATTTAACACTAATTTGTTTACGTAATCCCCTAACGTTTTACTGTAACACTCTCCCTATATCCCATTCACGTAGCACTGGGCTATGTAACACTAAAGTTTTAATGAAACCCCCGTCCTATATCCCATTTAGGTAGCACTGAGTTATGTAACAGTAAAGTGTCACTTTAACCCACTCCCTATATCCTATTGAGGTAGCGCTGAGCTATGTAACACTAAAGTGTTAACATAACCCCCTCCCTATATCCTATCCAGGTAGCACTGAATTATGTAACACTAAAGTGTTACTGTAACCCCCTACCTATATCCCAAACAAGTAGCACTGAGTTATGTAACACTAACGTTTTAACATAACCCGCTCCCTATTTCCCAGTCAGGTAACATAAATTTATGTAACAATGAAGTTTAATGTACCTGGATTGGATATATATAGGGGGTTACACTATATCCCGTTGAGTTATGTAACACTAACGTTTTAACAAAACCCCTCCATATATCTCACCCAGGTAGCACTGAGTTATGTAACACTAACGTGTTATTGTTACCCCCTCCCTATATCCCATTAACTCTTTCCCACGCACGGACGCCTTTTGACGCCTTCACACTTAAGCCGCATAAACGCCTTCGGACGCCTTCACGCTTAAGCCGCATAAACGCCTTCGGACGCCTTCACGCTTAAGCCGCACAACCGCCTTTTGACGCCTTCCAACTACCCTTGCCATTTTAAGCCGAAATTCCGGGTCCCTCAACGAGAAACTTTCCGTGATGATACCTAGGGGTATGCTTAACAATAAAACGTTTCATTCAATGTGTTAACATATATAGAACGCATTCTGGGGTGAATAGCATACACCCATCCGAGGCGAATACAAGCCCGCGCAGCTAACCAGCGACTTTTTATTTTCTGCCGGGTAATGGCCGCCGCGGGATACGACGTCACAGATTTGCATATGTAACAGTTGACCCAGTTAGCCGAGCAGGGCTGCCTTCTGACAAGAATCACGCAATCAGGTGTAAACAGGACTAAGTCGCACTTTGTCGATAGTACGATAAACATGTAAAGAGAGTGAAAGACAAATGTGGTCCGCAGTTGAATTATGCGGAAAGGGGGGGGGGCACAGGGGGCACGTGCATGCCCCCCCCTTCCAGACCCTAAAGTATATCTGTTCCCCCCCCCCTTTTGCAACATCTATGCCCCCCCTTTTGCAACATCTGTGCCCCCCACGGTGATAAAAAAATAATGGAACCCTTGGTCGCAATTTTGTTCAGCCCTTCCGCCCCGGTCGCAAGATTGCATAACTGTGCCCCCCTCCCCCCCCCCCAGGGGCGGACCCATCTGGATAGGGGGGGGGGCATGGGCGTGTCTAGGAGGGGGGGGGGGCACAGGGGGCACGTGCCCCCTCTTTCAGACCCTAAAGTATATATGTGCCCCCCCCCCTTTTTTGCAAAATCTGTGCCCCCCACGGTGATAAAAAAATAATGGAACCCTTGGACGCAATTTTGTTCAGCCCTTCCCCCCCGGTCGCAAGATTGCATAACTGTGCCCCCCTCCCGCCCCCCCCCCCCCCCCGCTGCCGTCAATTGTTTTATTGTGGCCCCCTTTCAAGGATTCCTGCACACGCCACTGGGGGGGGGGAGGGGGCGGGTTCAGAGTCTGCTCAATATGTGCTGGATAGAGGGGGCCGGTTTTGGTTTTCATATGTTTAAGGGTAGAGGCCATTCCTCCTCGGGATAATTCCCCCATGACAACCCCCCTCCCCACCACCCCCACTAGATAAAGTTCACGAAGAATTATTTTCATCAATCTCAGTTCAAGGTCAAGGTCAAATGAAAAGCCCATTCCCGAGGAACATAAATACCTCCCCTGCCCCCCCCCCCCCCACCTCCCCCCGGTATTGGGGGTGAAGTACACCTCATTAACCAAGCTATAACGTTTCACTTATCAAAAGTGTGAAACGTTGCAGAGAGAGTCGCCCCCCCCCCCCCCCGGTCCCAATTTTTTTACCCTGCCTATCTAGATCGGGACGGCGGTAGATCTGCCAAAAGATAAAACGCGTACATAGTCGATTAAATTGTGGAAATCGGATAATTTATGGAGAAGTTACAGTCCGTCACACTTGAGACCCATCCGGCGCGCTGTGCAAATGCACGGTGTCGATAGACGGCAGCAAAACCTGAAGCGGGGTCCCTCAATAAAAAAATGTAGAAATTTTAATATGAAAGATATTTTATTTTTGTTTGTTGCATTTGGTAGATCAAATAACACTCCATTACATATAGTAGGGGTAGTCTACGAAGGTCTAAATTCGTAGTAGGGGTCTCAATTACAAAGCTTTTCTGCCACTTCGTGTTACGACAAATACGTAATCCATTCTTATGTTACGGGTGTAGGGTAAACTACACCCGTAAAAAATATGTTCCAATGAATAAATTTTGGTCGATTTTGGAAATTATATTACCAGATACATAAGGAATGAGAAAAAACAGGTTCGATTACTATTGCCATTTCTTTCGGGTCGACCACTGATTCTGCCCAGGCTGCCCAGACTATATCTGAATCCCACCCTGCTGTAAGCCGCGATCAGCGTAACTTCAAGTAACGTCACAGCGCTGGTACTGAATATTCATGACGTTATGATGTATAGCTCATTTAGCGCGGTGCATGCGCACGGGCGGCCATTACCCGGCAGAAAATAAAAAGTCGCAGCTAACCACTGTGCGAATGCACTGACCTAGATATGACTGGCCGGGTAAACTTATCAGTAAGCTGGTACCGACACCCACGCGCACGCACGCAAGGCGCGTATAAGCCCGGAACCAGGCGTTTGGCATCAGGATAGGGCTTGAGCCAGTCAGTGCCGCTGGCTAGGGCAGCGACTGGCTCTGCGGACTAGGTGCGCTCGGCCTGGGCCTCTGCGTGCGGCCACCGTGCACCAGTTATTCAGTTCCCAGTGTGAGTAAATGCATGAGTTGGGCACTTGCTCTGCGTGGGAAAGAGTTAAGGTAACACTGGAAAGATCAGCATGGTTTATTTGTTTAAGTTATGCATTACATGGCTGCTGATTCTTTGAAAACTGTGCTAATATAAATAGTAATTTCAATGCAGCATTGAAACATAACTAATCCAGCACTTACAGGTCCCCCCCCCCCTCATATATCATCACCGCTGCTGAACTAGACACACTAGACACTAAATTAACACTGTCTTGGTGGCCAAGAATAATAGATCCATATTTCGATAATAGGAGAGTGACAATAGTTTTACTTGCAATTATATTGCTTTCGATATCAGTTTCAAAATTTATATAACAAAGCATGTATAGGCAAATGGCCAGAATAAGCGGTCGGCGCGTCCAATATGCGATTAATTGTTGTAACAGTGACTACTGGCTTCGAACAAATAATGCCCAATATTTAGCTTAGTCATCTTGTAACTCAGCTACTGTGCAAAAACGATGCAAACATTAAGTAACTAAGGAAATTGCTGAATTAAGAGCCAAATGATATTAAAGTTAAGGAAAAGGATATCTCAGGAAGAAAGAAGTAATTAAGTAATAGATAATCGGGGCTTCTCCACAAAAGTTACGCGAGATGCTAATAATGAGAAAATCGCTAAGTAATAATAGAAGTTCACGATGCTATTTTATCCAATGCAATTATACAAAGGGGCGCTGGTTCCAAGGGAGGGGGGGCCTTATCACCTCCCCCATTGGTGTTAATTCGGCTAACAAAGAGTATTTTGGCTTCCGTTGCCCAACCGCATGTGTTTTTACCCCCTGCCTGCTTCCCACTGTCCCATATCCGAAACGACACTATGTGCTAATCGGGGCTTCTCCACAAAAGTTACGCGAGATGCTAATAATGAGAAAATCGCTAAGTAATAATAGAAGTTCACGATGCTATTTTATCCAATGCAATTATACAAAGGGGCGCTGGTTCCAAGGGAGGGGGGCCTTATCACCTCCCCCATTGGTGTTAATTCGGCTAACAAAGAGTATTTTGGCTTCCGTTGCCCAACCGCATGTTTTTTTACCCCCTGCCTGCTTCCCACTGTCCCATATCCGAAACGACACTATGTGCTTGCTGCACCTACATACTTAAGAATTCATGCTGAAAAACCTGTAAATTCTGTACCTTAAAATATTATACCACTTTGTTCATTAAAAACTTCATATCGTTCCAGGGCAACCCCCACCCCATCCGATTTGTTCATAAAAAAGAAGTGACGTACCTAGAGTCTTTACTTCAAGCCGCAAATGTTCTGTTTCTTCCGTCGGTGGTAACAAAACGATTCCTTTGCAAATTACTGCGAGTTGTCCTTTGAATCGCCTCTTAATATGAACCCTCTGCGCTGTCGGTTACCCTGTCTGAACTGCCCCACAAGTTGTTGTGGATTTATCTGCGGGCCTACGTGAGCCAAGTCACACACGATGAGTCATGAGTGGCAATATGTTCCTCAAAGCGAAGTACACTCTTGAAGTGAAATGTAAAACCATACGAGCTTGGAAACGTTCTTTGAGTTTTACAACTATAAATATATTCTCGAGCTATAAGGCATACAAAAAGAATTATGCAACGACAACAACCAACTCCGGAACAGATTGAGCAAACATGGCGGACATCGCGAGAATTCGCCTGCGAGATCTCAGGCACAGTGAGCGAGATGAATCTGATTGGTCGGCAGTCGAAAAATGTGTCACGTGACACGGGGGATGCAACTTCAAAATATATTGAATTGGGACGAATATTTACATAGCATCTCCCTATGATGTGATTAATCAAAATGACAGATTTTTAGGAGTACCTACCCACATGAGCGTCATGTGAAAGCTGACCAATTGGCATCTCGCGCACTGTGTCAGAGATCTCGCAGGCGAATTCTCGCGATGTTAGCCATGTTTGCTTAATCTGTTCCGGAGTTGGTTGTTGTGGTGGCATAATTCTTTATTTGTCGCAACTACACGGCAGTACAGGTCTCGTTTACTTATTGATGAAATAAATAAATTACCTAGAAATCGGACTTAAGCCTTTACGGGGCCCGTGAAGCGCGGTAAATGTGCGATATTGGGGGTTGAAGCGGGTGCCTGTCGCTCAGTTCCAGCGGGAGTTGGACACCTTGTGTGTTTAGTATACGTTGTTGGGCCCCCTACCCCACCCCCCGCGGCCCCCCCCCCCCCTCCTCCACTGATTTACTGTGCCTGTGTCTCTTACGGTCAATACACCTGCAGCATGCCAATTTGGAAAATAAATCATCCTGCCCCTACTTTAATCCACGAGTTAAACCAAATGGTCTATATCGTGAAAGTGAAAAAGACACCATGCTTCAATACGCAGTGTATAAAATTGTTTTCTACATATCTCAATGGGAGTTCCTTGACATCATTAATCTTAACATTACATTTCCACATAATGTCCTTCATTTGTTCGAGGTAATGTGAAACTAGGTAGGACAGCGTATTTGTTTTTTGCCACCTCTTAACCCATGAGGCTTTGACGGCCTTATCTCTTATCGATATATTTATAATGTTCATACCGCCGTGGTTTCTGTCGTTATGCATCACGGTTCTCTTTATACCTTCTGGTTTGCCATTCCATATAAATATGAATATATCTTTTTGCAAAGCGTTATTATAGTTTTCGTCGACCGTCGGTAAGACTGACATGCCATAGGTAAGCTTTGGCAAAATATACGTTTGTACAATGACATTTCTACCAAAGAGAGATAATTTCCCATTTTTCCAGAGATCAATAACGCTTGCAATTTGCCGTTTGGTGTTGTTGTAATTTACCATACATCTATCCCTTTTGTTTGCGCAAACTGTAATGCCAAGCACCAAGCTTGACGGGGCCCTTTGTCCAGATGATATCGCTTTCAGGTAGAATGATAACAGCTATCCTTCATTTTGCCAATAGGAACAATTACTGTCTTATCATAGTTAACTCGTACACCAGAAAAAAAGTGATCGAATGTATCAATTACCCTTTGCAGAACTTGCTTTGAATACTTCAAGAATAAACCCGTATCATCGGCGTATTGGATAATTTTGAACTCCTGTTCTCCACATTTTATGCCAACTATTTCTGGATCAGTTCTTGTCTTAATAGCTAGAATTTCTGCTCCTAGAAGAAATAAATACGGAGATAATGGGCACCCCTGTCGTAACCCCCTTGACATATTTGTTGTCCACCCATTATTTATTACGCAGCTACATATGTCTTTGTAGAAAGTTTCTACCCATGTTAATATGGAATTCCTAAAGTTGAACTTGTCAAGTGTCTGTCTTAGGAAGTTCCAATCAATGGTGTCGAATGCTTTTATGTCCACAGACATAAATAAAGCTTCTAAATTTGGTTCTCCCGCAATATCCATCAGTGTTGTAAGTGTCATAATATTCTCTTCAATATATCGATCCTTCATAAAACCCGTTTGGTTGTTATGTATCAAGTTATCTAAGGTACTTTTCATCCGAGAAGCAATACTTTTGGTCATCAGTTTGTAATCAGAATTCATTAGGGAGATGGGACGCCAATTTTTAAGACACTATCCTTGCCCGGTTTGGGGATTAAGGTAATGACTCCTTGTCGTTGAGATATGGACGTGTGTCCCTTTCTGTATGCGAGATTGAATGAGTCAACGAGGAGTTCTTTGATGTCGGCCCAGAAAACCCTATAGAACTCGTAAGGAAGCCCGTCCGGACCGGGTGATTTATTTTCTTGGCACGTTTGAAGAGCATTAAAAACTTCTTCTATTGTTATGAAACTTATTACAAGCGTCTATAAGTAATTTTATGCGGTATTAAACACCTCACTTATGTCTTCTCCTTTTTATGTACGCGATACCCTTTATGTCTGTGTACGATTTGGTCACTAAAGCCTGTATGTCCAGACTGTGTTGTAACTATGCTTTTGTGCCCAGTGCAAGGTTTTCAGTCCCGTCATAGCGTTCCTTCCATGACAGGAAAGTCGCCCGCCGCCTGGCGAGTATTTCACGCTACCGCCGCCTGGCGAGTATTTCACGCTACCGCCGCCTGGCGAGTATTTCACGCTACCGCCGCCTGGCGAGTATCTCACGCTCCGTGAGGAGCGCCACTTGTTCATCCGGCCGCGCATGCGTTATAGGCGCCCGAGGTGCGACCTATAAAACCCAGCCCTCATCTGGATTTCGCCCTCTCCTGGATCTGCGGCGGCCTGACTGGACCATCAACAAGCATCCACCCACCACCCCATCCGCACGCCTTTGTTTTTTGTTTTTCTTTCGGGTTTTGGCCGGTTTGGTTCCCAACCTTGCCGGCCAAATCCATATATGGAATTACAAATTTGGCATATTTATGTATCTTGCCATATTTGGCAAATTTATTACGCAAGCATGCGACATCATGTTGCGTAATGTCATTAATAAAATGACCATCAACCTCCAACCCTCAATTGTTATCCTTTTATTTTGTCCGTCAACTAGCTACGGTAACGTTAGCCGTGTTTAAAAGCAAGTATAAAATTCTCCTTCTATCGATTGTTTTGCTGGTGTGATTAGCTTTGGATGTTGCTCTACAAAAAAGTCGGAATACGATTCTAGTTTACGAGGGACCCTTGTGTACAGTTTGCTATAACAGTCTTCACATTTTGCAGCCCATTGTCTTTGCCACTTATGATTTCGCCATTGGTATCCCTTAATCGCTCTATAAGTTTTTTTATTGTAATTGCGACGCTCAAGTTTTACAAAATAGCTTGTTGGTTTCACGCCTAGTTCATACGTTAAGGATTTGCTTCTAGGGATTGGGCCTTTCATTTCAATCTCAACTATTTCATCTATCTCTTATTTGACCAGACAAATGTCGCGTTCTGTTTCACTGTCAGACATAATTGCAAGTTTTTGTTCTAAACATTTGAGACGCGTATCAAGAGCGCTTCGTTTATTTTTACCAGATTTTTTCTTGCGTGACGAAAATGCGATTGATTCGCAGCGGATGTTGTTTTAAACTGCATCCCAAATTAACATGCTATCTTGTTCCGCTTCAATTTGCGTTGTTTCTAAAAAAAATCGTTTAATTATTTTAATTATTTATTTAGTTATTAATTACACCGCCACCTCGCCGCTCACCATGACGCACTGCGGGACAGAACGGAATTCCACTAATGTCCTTCGCCTACCTCACCGGTCGTGTCTTCCGAGAAGCCCTTGCCTTGATAGACCGATTGCAAATGTCTTGCTGTTTTGGGATTATTGATACATATCTTTACATAATGAAACAAAAGACCACATCGGGTCTGTGTCTTTATGAGCCATCAGTTTACACCCACAACACAATCTTTCGCCAGTTGTACAAAGCAATATTCAGCAACAGTAACACACAACAAACCACAACAACATATATTTTTAATAATATATTCATGTCTATATATATGAATAAAAAAACAAGAATACGTTCGTACGGACTGCTGGAATAATACGCCGATATATATGTCTTTTCCCGCTTTCAGATTGATAGATTTGATATCGATACAGAAGCTTTAAGCGGCAATATGCGTTGGCATAGGCTACTAGAACAATCAGACGATACATTTCTCTCTTCCTACTTTGAATTTACACGGATATATGCATTGCTAAAGCCGTCATTGCGCATTGTACATAAACGAGAGACATGAGAAGTACCCATTCCCTATCTTTCCCATATTAAATCAGACATTTCATAGCTTTAGTTCCCCGACCCATGACCGGACTTTGCCCTTGTTAGCCGCAAGGAACTGGAACATCCTCTCAACGGCATCCTTCGCCTCGCTGTACATGTCTAGGCGTTCCTGGTCACCACCTGCCAGCCATAGCAGTCTAGCCACGCGGTCCACGTACAAGGTTTCGTTATTGATCTCACTTACACATCTTTTTACCTGTCTGTACATTCTACGCCTTGGCGCATTTGGATGATCACACAGATGGATCATGAAGCAAACCACAGCTTCATTTAGCTTTGCTATGGACCACCCATAGGTTGTGGCATTGACATCGATATAATCTTCATCTGGGTCGACTTTCATGTCTTGGATGGCACGGCGCATATTGGGTAGCGGGCAGTAATCGGCCTCGCAGTGGTAGGCGAGGTAGCTGGTTGGTGTATTGTTCGCATCAATCTCATTGGCAGGACGGAAATTGCGGAATTTGTCAATCATATTTCTAAACACTCTGAGAACATTTGTGTTAATGACGTGCGCGCTGGGACGCTTCGATGTCTTCTGTTTCCCCGCGCCGCCCCGCGTCGCACCGCTTTGTGGCGTGCCGCCCTGTGCGCCGCCCTCTGCGCCGCCCTGTGCGCCGCCCTGTGGCGCATGGCTCTGGGGCGTCGTGGTCTTTTCCGGCCATTTACCATAGCGAACATTTCCGGATTTTCCTTTGGTACCTTTGACGGCCTTCATAACTGCCTCTTTCGTTACTCCTTTCAGTACAAATTGGTCGACAAAACCGTAAACCCATTCCTCCGGTATGGAGACCGACCCACCGATAGCGGCAGATGATACGTGCTCAGTAGCTATCCCTGTCGCGACATCTGTTGACCCACCGATAGCGGCAGACGATTCCTGCTCAGCTTCATCTTCTGGAATGGCTACCATCAACCTGCCAAATAACCAACTGATCGATTCTGCCCTTTTCAAAATGTCCAATAACTGACCTATATCGGCAGAGGACGTTGGCTCATCGGCACTGGCAGACGATTCCTGCTCAACTCTATCTTCTGGAATGGCTACTCTCAAGATGTCCAATAACAGTCTGATACCGGTAGTCGAATCCGACCGACCAAATGCCTTTGTCAAGTCGCCCGATAACATACTGTATTTAACCTGCGGCTTAATAATTGCACTTGTAAAGAAGCCAAATTGCCCTATCGCGAAGTCATTTGGCTCACCGACAGCGGCAGACGATCCATGTTCGTCAATTGTCCTGTTCAAGACGTCCAATAACAGACCGATAGTAGCAGACGATATCTTTTTTTTTGATATTGCAATTGCAAGCCTGCCCAATACTCGAGCGATGGGGGCAGTCGAACTTAGCTCAGCGACTGCACTTGCTATTCTTCCCAATAACCGACCGATCTCGACAAGTTTAAGGTGTTCATGACAGAGTGCCGTGATGAATTCCACATCTTTTTTCTCCGTTCCGACGATGGGAATGTCTCCAACATATGTGATCCACATCTGAGCCATCTCTCCTTTCTGAAACAGAACGTCTCCAATAAAACATACATTCAAGTCAATCAGTTTCTCTCCTTCACCTCCTCCGATCCCCGGCTCGTAACAATGTTCACACATACCATGAGTGGACACCCCCTCCTTCCCTTTTTTGGATAAATAGTTGCAATAACCACGCCCCTCCCCCCCACCCCTCCTTGAGGCCAACATTAAACGCTGCCGATATGCTGGATAGGGTGGGGGGTGGTTTCGAGAGGCGGTCTGGCTTTTGGTTTTGAAGCGTTAAATAATGCACTGCAGTGCCGTATAAATTTCGGACCTAAAAGGGGGGCCGGGGCCGGGGCCAGGTCACCTCCCCCCCACCCCCCCTCCCTCCCCGCCCCTGGATCTACCCCTGTGAGAGATATAAGATGAAAGATTATATGTCAGTAACTATCAAAAATACCGAATAAAAAATGCTATCAAATATAATCAAAACAATCTTTCAAGAAGCGAGAAAACATTAAAGTAATAAATAAACGAACTCTTAGCGAATGCGGCGTTTGAGAGTGTCAAAGCCGTTTCAATATTCGAATCGGCTGTAATCAACAAATCAGCCAACTGACTATATTTCTGGTTTTGAGTGAACGTTTTCTCCCTGATTCCCCGAGTCAACGAGGCAAACGGAAGTAGAAGTTGATCCACACGGAAACGTGGGACCAGTGGAATATGTATTACTTACTCGAAGGACATATTTATGCGGTAATGCATTCTTTTCGTGCGTCCGGGATACGTGATCTGGCACTGTGCCTGTGGCTGGTGAGACCATGTTCCATGGCATGGCATGGATAGAGACTAGAGTCTAGACTCGAGATACGTACGAGATTCAAGTAATAAATAAACGAAGCTTCTCCTCTCAGGGTTATGCGAGATGCTAATAATGAGAAAATCGTAAATGAATACTAACAATTCCGCGGTGCTATTTTATCCACTTCTATTTTGCAAAAGGTGGCTAGATACAAAGAGGGGGGGGGGGGGGCACCCTCATCGCCTCCCTCATTCGATTTAAATCGGCTAATAAAGCCAGTATTTTGGTTTCCGATGTATAACCTAATAATGTTTTGCATAAAATGCGCCACTCATAGGTTGCGCATCCATAGGGCGTAGCATTGCTATCGATATAACTTTCATCTGGGAAGACTTTCACGAAGTAATACGAGCTGAACCTACCATATCATTTTACAAGCTGAGTAAATATTCACTCTATAGTTACGCAAACAAACTGTCACAAGTGGGAAAGTTGTGTGGGATGACCCAGCCCGTGTTTTACTTAGGCGGAATCGATATAGTCACCACAGACTCGTGGCTCGCTTTGGAGTGACCACAATCCAGATGATTCTTTATTTTATCTACATTAATGGACTGCCGGTCAATTCTTATGTGTTTGTTTTCCTCATTGTTGTATATGTGCGTTGTGTGCAGTGACGCGCGCCATTGTTTGGGAATATCATGTATGTTTAGTTCAAGTGCGTTGATTTTAATGCGGTATTTTTGTTCCAAAGCAGCTTTTCCGAGAAAGTGCCTGTTTTCCTCAATCAAGTGTTGTATATGTGTGATACCATGATCTGCCCAACGCTTGTAAGTTGGGTAAAAGGTATTGCTTAGAACTCCTCCAATTAGTATGTATTTGTTATTCCATGGTTTCCACCTCAGGCTCTACCGAAAAAAAAATCGAACCAGTTTTGTAGGACTTGTTGATAAAATATGCTCTTTGGGGGCTTAATATGAGGGGTGCAGAGTTTGCTTGAGATTTCTGGTGTTGTAAGACCAATCAAGGGCTAACTTGCTTTATTTCGTTTGTAGTTCATTACCCGATATCACTCGCTTAAGCCAGAATGAATTTTGGCTAGAAATGATTGTGTTGCAACAATGCATTTTCAGACCTCCATTTGGTACGTCTGATATCACTGTAGAATATTTGACTTCGAGGCGTTTGCCAATCCACACGAAATATGCTATTTCGCGTTCGATCTTTTTGATAAAACTCTCGGGAACGTGAATGACATCGGTAGCATATATCAAAAACGGGAGTGCTAGACTTTTCAATATGGTAATATTACCTGTTTGGCATAGCCGGCGAGCGGAACAGGTGGTACGTACAGCTTTAAACTTCGATAATCCGGACATTTCCCCCCCGGACCTCCCCCCCCCCCAGACAACCCCCCCCCCCCCAGACAATTCCCCCCGGACAATTCCCCCCTAGGACAAGTCCCCACGAGACAATTTTGCAGACATTGCCACCCACGTCTCCCTAAACGGAGAAGCCTCGCCCCCTTCCCCCCAGACAACTCCAAAACCGGGTCACCAACAGTGTGTTGAGCGTGTGAAGGAGCGTGGCGCAGTCTCAATAAGTTCACAACAAGCCCTGGGCCACCATAGCCTTCGGCTGATGGGTACTGACGTTGCAGTTAACTTGTGTAATCTCAAGATCTCAATGAGTGGGAGGTCTGGGGGAGGGTGGGGGGGGTGTTCGCTGCGTAAATACTACAGGAAGATAAATCATGCAATACTTCGAATCTGTATTAAAATCAGTCAAAACTAAATAAAACATTGAGGTATCGTTAAATATCGGTGGAATAAAAGATGCATATAAAAATAGTGGCCCCGACTGGAGGCAATTGCTTGGAGGGGAGTTGTCTGTGGTGGGGGTGGAGAGGGCGTTTCCGGGTGGCAAGTGCCCGGAGGGACTTGTCATAGGAGGGAATTGTCCGGCCGCGGCGAGGGGTATTTTCGGCAAGGAATATTCCGGGGAGCAATGGTCTCGGGGGGCACTTACCGGGGAGACCCGACATCAATTCCAATTGTTTCTTCATCGCTAAAGTTTTAATGCAGCCCCCTCCCGATATCCCATCCAGGTAACACTGAGTTTAGTAACAATAATGTCTTAATGTACACCCCCCCCCCTATATCCTATTCAGGTAGCACTGAGTTATGCAACATTAAAGTTTTAACATAACCCCGTCCCTATATCTCATCCAGGTAGCACTGAATTATCTAACACTAAAGTTTTTGATGTAACCCCCTCCGTATATCCCATCCAGGTAACACTGAGTTTAGTAACAATAATGTCTTAATGTACACCCCCCCTCCCCCCTATATCCTATTCAGGTAGATCTGAGTTGTGCAACACTAAAGTTTTAACATAACCCCCTCCATATACCCCATCCAGGTAACACTAAATCATGCAACACTACAGTTTTAACATAACCCCCTCCATATACCCCATCCAGGTAACACTAAATCATGCAACACTACAGTTTTAACATAACCCCCTCCATATACCCCATCCAGGTAACACTAAATCATGCAACACTAAAGTTTTAACATAACCCCCTCCATATACCCCATCCAGGTAACACTAAATCATGCAACACTACAGTTTTAACATAACCCCCTCCATATACCCCATCCAGGTAACACTAAATCATGCAACACTAAAGTTTTAACATAACCCCCTCCATATACCCCATCCAGGTAACACTAAATCATGCAACACTACAGTTTTAACATAACCCCCTCCATATATCCCATCCAGGTAGCATTGAGTTATGCACCACAAACGTTTCAACATAACCCCCTACCTATATCCCTTCCAGGTAGCACCAAGTTATGTAACACTAACTTTTTAATGTAACCCCCTACCTATATCCCATTCAGGTAGCACTGAGTTATGTAACACAAAGGTTTGAATGCAACCTCCCTCTCTATATAAAATTCAGTTAACACTGAGTTATGTAACACTAACGTTTTAACATAACCCCCACCCTATAACCCATTCAGGTAGTACTGAGTTATGCAACACTAAAGTTTTACTGTAACCCGCTCCCTATATCCCATCTAGGCAACATCGAGTTATGTAACACTAACGTTTTAACATAACCCCCTACCTATATCCCTTCCAGATAGCACTGAGTAATGCAACACTAACGTTTTAATATAACCAACTCCCTATATCCCATCAGGTAGCACTGAGTTATGTAACACTAATGTTTTATTGTAACCCCCTACCTATATCCCATTCAGATAACACTGAGTTATGTAACACTGACGTTTCACTGTAACCCTCTCCCCATGTCCCATCCAGGTAACACTAAGTTATGTAGCACTAAAGTTTTAATGTAACCCCTCCCTATATCCCATTCAGGTAACACTAAGTTATGTAACACTAACGTTTTACTGTAACTCCCTCCCTATATCCCATCCAGGTAGCACTGAATTATATAACACTAAGGTTTTACTGTAACCCCCTCCCTATATCCCATCAAGGCAACATTGAGTTATGTAGCATTAACATTTTGACATAACCCCCTCACTATATTCCATCGAGGTAGCACTGAGTTATGTAATACTAAAGTTTCACTGTAACCCTCTCTCTATGTCCCATCCAGGTAAAACTGAGTTATGTAACACTAAGGTTTAATTCCCCCTCCCTATCTTCCAGTCAGGTAACGCTGAGTTATGTAACGGTAAAAGTTTAAAGTTGCATGTCGAGCTCTTTCCTGCCAAAACTAAAGAAGTCAAAATACAAATAAGAATCAGTCCTTGAATCATTCAAGACTTCTTTTGTCTATACTCCACCCATGCCAGACTGCCAAATAGTGTCTCTTAGCCTTGTCAGTGATATCAATTTACCACAAGTTTTCATTTTAGTGGTAAACGTCATCAGTTTGTGTGCTTTGCGATGCTTTGGTATAAGTAGCAGTGCCGCGACCGAGTTCTGTGGTGTCCAGGGATAGACACGTTTGCCACACCACAGCCGAAACGGCGATGTTTATCAGGTTTCTAAATTTATAGAATGAAACAATAGAGTTTTCTGCAAATGTTGATATAAATTTCGCCTAGGCTTAGTTTTGGCGGGAAAGAACTCGACATGCAACTTTAATGCAACCCCCCCCCTATATCCCGTTTAGGTAACATTGAGTTATGTACGTATCATTAAATAAAGGGTTTACTGTACCCCCCTCCCCCCCCCCCTTTCTCCCATTCAGATAACATTGAGTTATGTACGTATCATTAAATAAAGGGTTATACAGTTATGTATCGCTACAGGTTTAATCAGATACATCAATGAAGGGCCCCTTCAGCTTAATCTTAGATCCCCATTTGTTTGCCCCGGAGGTTTCTTAGCCCGATTTAATTAACTGCAATATGCTCTAAAGTTGCCTAAACCACCAACATTTAATATTCAACACGCTGCTGTCCTAGTCCGTACAAACTTAAGTAACGTTTTTGTACTGCCCGAAAGGAATATTGTGGTGAGTCCAGCTAGGGCTGGCTGGGAGGGGGGCATGCAGCCGGCATAGGCGGCGCAGGATCCAGCCAGCGCGTGGGCTTGGTACAAAGCCAGTATAGTGGGGGAGTGGGCAGGGAGACTGCTATAGCTACTGGGCTGGGGAGCCACTGAGGTAGCGCCCCACCCCCGCATCCCACGGGGCTAGGTACGGTGCGTGGCGGTGCGTGGTGCCCGCGTGATGACACACCCCACCCTCTCCCTCATACCCGCCTGAATAACCAATCAACCAACTCAGCGGCTGGAGTAAGCGGTGCACACTCCACCCACTCCCTCATACCCGCCTGGCTTGGCCAGGACGGACCCACAACTGTGGGTCCGCACGCTGTAGTCCCTACCGCGACTACCCCCACCCCTTCCCCCAACCGGCCGGAGTTAGCGAGGACCCTGACCTCTAGTTTAATGCGAGGGCCGGACCTACAGTTGTGGGTACTTTGGCTTCCGTTGCCCAACCGCATGTGTTTTCACCCCCTGGCTGTTTCCCACTGAGTCTGTCCCATATCCGAAACGACACGATGTGCTTGCTGCAGCTTCACGCTCAATAATTCATGCCGAAAAGGCCTGTATATTATGTTCCTTAAAAGATTATACCACTTTGTTCATTAAACAACTTCATACCGGAGCACCCAACCCCCCACCCGGGCCTCGTTCGCAAGCGACAGCTAGTCGACTATTTCTTGACCTAGATTTCGCCATTGCGCCTGGGCATTACAGCCTAATGCCGAACGCGGGATAGTCGAAAAGGGTTGACAATCGGTCTCATGGCGGAAATAACACCAATAACAAGCACCTTTAACCGCCGTGTGTCCTGACCCTCTTGTGCAAAATTCTGGATCGTCACTGAATTGTATTACAAAGAACATTTCACCCTGTGTCCTTTGGCTAGAGCCTCACTGTATCGGCTTGGTGACCGAAGGAGTACCAACGCCCCCCCCCCCCCCCCCCCAAACAAAAATCTAAACAGTAGAGATAAGGGTACTGTAAACGAGCTCACAGTTAGTTCGATCATGTGAACATTTAGCACGAAAACATGATAAATTGGCAAATAAGCAATTACGTATGAACCATGCTATATTTTAATTTGTTTAAATGGATATCAACTTGCATACGAAGTTACAGATTAAGTATACGCCACAAAGATGACGCGAACACCGCTTAATGCTCATTTCCCTCCGCCATCTTGGACGACAATCGACCAGAGGAACCGTGGGTGGCGGCATGGTTCGTTCTGGTCGACTAGATGGTTGGACAAATCACCGTTCGGCAGCCAAATCGTCAACCATTAGTCGACTAACGGTCGCTTGCGAACGAGGCCCCGATTTGTTCATTATAAAGAATTGTGACGTACCTAGGGTCTTCACTTCACGCCTCAAAATGGTCTGTTTCTTCCTTCGGTGTAGCCTGAATGTCACAAGAACAAGTGTCAAGACTGTAACGTCTGAACGTTCAGGCTACCTTCGGTGGTAACAAAACGATTCCTTTGCGAATTACGGCGAGTCGTCCTTTGAATCGCCTCTGCGCTGTCGGTTACGCTGTCTGAACTGCCGCCCAACTGGTTGTGTATTTGCTGGCGGGCCTACCTGAGCCAAGTCACACACGATGAGTCATGTGTCAACATGTAGTGGCCTGTTTTCTGTTTGGTGGGCGTGAGTTGAGGTACAACTTGGGGTTTCCTCAATAGGGCTATACAGTCTCGTTCGCCTAGACTTCCGGTTTACTCATTTTGGGGACAAACACACGTGTTCGGAATGAGTTTAGAAACTCTGCGCACACTGGTATCCTGACTATCTGTGACGTAGGCGTGATGTGTATGTTACGCAAAGAGAGAGACTGGGAACCAGACTACCTGCGCAAGAGCCAGGCGCCGAGGGGTGGGTCTATAAGCCACCTCGTAGTTTCGAGTGCACGTGCGCGACACACTCTGTTGCGCATCCGGGTCAAAGTTCACGGCACACAAACATGCACTCATAGGGGTCGAATGCAGACGACAGTGTAACAGTACAATTGGACAGTGACAGATGCTTTCAAAGCTGATATATATTCAAGTAGGAACCAAACTATCTCTGCTGACATCTGTAGTTTATTTTCTGCCACTATTTTCGGTTGTTGGAAGTAGAATAGACCGTAAAAATGTAGAGAGAAGCATCAGTACTGGCAGTGGCCTACTCGCTGTGTCATAAATCATAATGTAGCCTTGTAGCCTACGTAGTTGTACGGCAACGGAATAGCACATGGGGCGGATGTGGAGGTGAGATGCGCCCCCCCCCCCCTCCCCCCACACACACCTTGGAAATATGACCATGCACTGTAAAAGTCCCCCATTCAGGGGCGGATCTAGAAAGGGTGGGGGTCCGGTGGCGGGTGGGGGGGCTTTGCTCTATAAAAAAATGCGTGATGCATTTTTTTTATAACCTGTGGGGGGGGGGAGGGGACTTGATTTCCACCTTAGAGGGGGGAGCGGCAAGGGGGGGGGGCGGGCAAGGGAAGGTCGTGTTCCCAGATCACGAAGAATAAATTTCTTTATTCCCAGGTCATAATCAATTAAAAGCTCAACTCTCTATACTAAGTAGACGATTTCCCGATTCACGGTCATTTAATATTAAAATTCCCAGTTCACGATTGATGAAAATCCTTGATCACGGCAGTCGGCTAATACCCAATTCCCAGTTCAAGAAGAATTATTTTCCTCATTCCCCGTTCACGGTGAAATGAAAAGCCCAATCCCGAGGAACGCAAGTAACCCTTGCCCATCCACCTTAGATGGCCTTGATTTTGCATGCGGAGAAAAATGTCATTTTCCCTAAAAAATTGTCATTGAAAAAGTTTCGACTTTAACAGTCCCTAAGAAGGCCTAATATCACTTTGCTCTAGGGGGTTGGGTTTAATCCCCCTCCCCCCTCCTTGGAACTGTCTGGCTTGCATCTACAAAGTGTCATTCTGTGATGTATTTCATTGGAAAACACAGTTACAACTTGTATGCTCATGTTCCCAAGGGTCACCCCCCCCCCCCTACTTATATTCCCATTCACTGTATGCATCGCCTGCATTCGGCAGATTCTCGAGATGCACCCCCCCCCCCCTCCCAATTATAAAAGCTAGTTCCGCCCCTGTAGCGCCAGAAGTTTAGGGTTATGTGCAATCAACTCCCAACTAGTCATTTACCTATAGAATTAATGGGGGGTGAGGGGTAGAGCAATGCTTAAATGACATAGGCGAGGGGGGCGGCACTGGTGCAGTCGTTAGGCGTGCTAGACTGTAGTCAATCAATGGGGCCTGGTCTTGTGTCCCGGCCTGGACACGTAATCCGCGTTATGTTTGATCCATTTGAGGTTGTTTGGCCCAATTTATTTTAATTCCCAAGTTGGTAGGATCTATATAAACCCCCAGCCTATGGTCAAATCCGAGAGTGAATCTGGCAAAACTGTGTCATCAATTGTCAGTAAGTTTTTATACCGTTCAGTTCGCGCACGATCTTCTTCTTTTGCCGTTGCTTTTTGTGGTACATGTACCGCAAAGTATTGCGACCCGTAGGCAAGAGCCCGGCCATAGTTAGTCCTTATTGCCAGAGGTCGGCATTCCACGATCTCGTAAAAAATGCCTGAAGTCTGTTCATTCCATAAACAAAAATGACCGAAGGTAGCCATCTCAGGCCTTATATCAGTGTATTTGTATTTCAAAAAAATAATAGTTTATCGCCTGTTAATAGTTTATCGCCTTAAAAGTGCTGCGTTCACACGCAACCCGCCGTGTTGACAGCAGACACGTGCGTTTGTTTATGTGCCGTGACCTTTGACATTACCCATAGTGCCTTGCGACGCCGGAACTACGAACTGGCTTATTGCGGAAGGCCTATCGATACGATTAACAATATTTAAGAAATATAGCTGCACAAAACGGATATACGACATATTTTTCATTCATTTGCTCCATCACAATGACGAATATTTGGTACGACGGGACTGGACTCAACAGGACTGAGAAACTAACGTTTTTTGGCATTTCCTACGAAAAGGAGGCGTTATGACGTCACACGGATTCTCCCCGGTGACAACGTTGGCGCAACGCTTCAAGCTGAAAACTTACTAAGAATTAAGAAACTTTGTCTTTTTGTGATCCAAAGGTGATACGAAAATTAATACACGGGTTTACATTTCCGCGGTCATTTTTACCTACTTTTAGATGGTAGGTAAACAAGAGCACGTGTGCCATTGGCTTAAGGTGAGTGCGCTTCGAAGTGTTTCTGCCTGTGAACCAGTTTAAGGTGACTTACTTTTGCATTGTTTTAACAATTAGTGTTTAAAATGTTGTGCCAATGGTTTCAAAACAGATATACAGCCATCTATCTATTTTTAAGCTTTCATTCACGCTATCTATTTTTAAGCATTCATTCAAGCTGAAGGAGTGGAAGAGACCCTAAGCATTGCTGACTTTACAAGCTGTCAAAGGAATTTCAATATTATACATCTATATATACACTGAGATCTACTTCACATAGAGAAAATTAATGTTGTAATGTGAAAGCTATTTTGCAAAGAGATGTAGCCTAGTATTTATTTGGTAGCCAAACCTCTTATACAATCATGTATATTTTTCACTTTAGATATATATATATACTTGTGTTGGCACCATGTCGAAAGGTTAGAGTAAAGACAAGGGAAAGGGGAAGAGCATTCTCAATGGTCCTGATGAAGGAAAGCACCCCTAATCTGGACCAAATATGACATTGAAATCGTCTAAACTCTCTCCCATTAAAATAGTATCTGTTCTGGCATAAGGAAGAAGCCTAATGCTGGTCATTTGATGAACTAGCTGGTATATTGCTTGGTTATATAAATATATATATATGTTTTCATTATTAAATTCATATTTATTGATTTCATTAATAAATTCATATTTATTTATTTCATTAATAAATTTACTTTATGACTAAGTTTACCGGTATATTATTTTAATGATATTGTTGACTTCATCAGTTATTATAGATATGGCAATCATAGTGTGAGATACTAATATCTAAGTAGTTTTAATATTATTAGAAAATTGTCAGTCTCATGGAAGATACATATATGGTAATATATGTCAATACATAAACAATTTCCGCAAGCTGTGTTTTATCGCAAGCCGTTTTAATAAAAAATCACCTATTATACATATCTTTAATGCAATGCCACATATCCTTATTACAATTTTAGATATCTTTAATTCAATTTTAGATATCTTTAATTCAATTTTAGATATCTTTAATTCAATTTTAGATATCTGTAATTCAATTTTAGATATCTTTAATTCAATTTTAGATATCTTTAATTCAATTTTAGATATCTTTAAATAGTTACCACATCTCCATATTTCGTTTATATTTAGATATCTGAAATAGTATTCAAGATATCTAAAATTGAATTAAAGATATCTAAAAAGCTGACACTATTTTGCTTATCTTGAAATGAAATTAAGATATCTTGAATACAATTTTAGATATCTTGAATACAATTTTAGATATCTTAAATACAATTCTAGATATCTAAATAGAGGGCGCCACCATGTGTTACTGTAATTTCCAATGGTTTCATATTAGAAACGCTAAATAAAATAAAATAAGTTAGAGCCTGCTTTAGTCCCGCTGACATTCACTTTCACTCTATGAATAGATACACTGGGGGTAAATCCAAGCATCAACCTCAGCTGGATCTGTCGCGTCCGTTATCACAGTCGCGAGTCCTGGTCATTGTACACGCTAGGCGACCTCTCCAGTGTCAGCGTGCGGCAGGAACACGGACCGTACGTGTGTACGGTGTGCGCCCGCCGGCCGGGAGGCAGCAGAGAATTAATGGGGTGCTGACAGGGGGGACCCTGTTCATAGAGGGGGGCGTCCGGTCGCTAAAGTTGTTGTCGTAGTAAGACTCTTAGAGTCACCACTTGGCGGCGCCACCGGCGCCGACTAAACCCTGTACATTGACGACCGTTTTTTGCCAAATAATAAATTGTTCCACTTGTTATTTTCTTGCATTAGTCGTTTTTGATTTTGGGGAATATATTCTTCTGCCCCACCCACAACTTGATCACGGGCGGCTTTTCGGCTTTAGCGAAACCGGCCGCAAAGAAATAAAAAGATGCCTAATATGCAGTGTAATAGCACGTACTCTCCCTATGATCGTAGAATATCTCACACATCTGGTTGGTGTAAACTCTGAAGTGGGATCACTTTATAGATTAAATGTGTTATCTTTGAGAAATACCAAAAATTTACAAATAAACAAAAAATAACAAACAGGGTTTAGTCGGCGCCGGTGGCGCCGCCAAGTGGTGACTCTAAGAGTCTTACTACGACAACAACCAAAATGGCGGCCTGGCACTGGGCTCAGCACTCGGAGACAAATCCTTCTGTTACTAGACAATACCTTCACATTTCTACGTAAATATTATACGAATATAACAGAAGCATTGATAAGTGTACTTTTAAGCAAAACTGAAGTTTCTACTCCTTGTCTAACTGGTAATTTGCGCCCGGTTCCGTTACTTTTCACCCGGTTTCGCTCGGTTCCGCTATAACGATGTACCGATGTTTTCGGCATTTAGCAACTTTATTTGACATCAGTGGCGCCCTCTATTTGGATATCTAGAATTGTATTTAAGATATCAATAATTCCTTTTAAGATATCAATAATTCCTTTTAAGATATCAATAATTCCTTTTAAGATATCTTTAAAGGTGGCATTTATAGATATCTTTAAAAGAATTTAAGATATCTGAATTGTTAATTTGGATATGTAGAAATCCCACCTATTTAAGTTGAGAAAAAATAGATGCGTCACATATCCCCACCTATTTAAGTTGAGAAAAAATAGATGCGTCACATATCCATAATTGAATTTGACATATCCATAATTGAATTTGACATATCCATAATTGAATTTGACATATCCATAATTACACTTGACATATCCATAATTGCTTTTAAGATATCTTAAATTCAATTATGGATATGTGACTCATGTATTTTTTCTCAACATAAATTGATGAGATTTCTACATATCCACATTAACAATTCAGATATCTTAAATTCATTTAAAGATATCTTTAATTATTTAAGGATATCTTTAATTATTTAAAGATATCTTAAATTGGTGATTTTTTATTAAAACGGCTTGCGATAGTGTTTCCCTTAACAATTTATGTATACTAAATATGTGTTGGTTTATTTTTCCAATAGATGCCTTGTTTGCTATGTGAGCCACACTGCATAAGTTCATATGTATTTTTGTATAATAAAATCGAGTTAAATAACTACTGGTAGAGCTAGGTAGTATATAATGATAAAGTATCAGATTATCTGTCATGAATTGTTCACTTGTCTTATGTTACTGTTTCCTTTTATCTTTTGTGATTTTTTTGTCCGACCTTAATTTACTCGATCTTGCTTATAAATGTGATTTAAAATAAAACATACATGTAGTATATTTTTGAGCCTTCATTGCTTGGGAAGAGGATATTCCAGCAAACTTTCTGGATATACATAGTGTAAAAGGGCATTAGAACCACCGAATTCGGCCGACAGGACATCGTCCAGGGCATCGTCAATGACGGGGGAGGGGGGTGGGGGCGACGAACGATGACCATTTCGTCAAGGGGGGTGGGGGTGACCATTTAGTCAAGGCGGGGGTGGGGCAATTCCTAGAACAGCCTTTCTGTCTGATTAGGTGGTCACTTTGAAGGAACCACCCGAGACCCCCCTCCCCTTGGAACCCCATCGCCAGTTTCAGAGCCCTTAATTCCTATCACGCCATTTACCACCGTAAAGGACCACCCCCCCCCCCCCAGCCCCCTCACCCAATCTACTAATGTTGTCTCTAATAGCGTGGCGATTTCGACAATATGCCTCCCTAATCTGATATAAATATGTAACGGGACTTTTTAATACTTTGTTTCTAAATTGTATGTGTAGTTGTGCCATAAACAACTTTGATAACGCATGCTCATGCCCCGGGCTCAGGCCTGGTGCCTGTAGCACGCGCGCACTGTTTACCTCCAATTGGGTTAAGCCTCGTTCTGATTCGGCCGCGCAACTTCCTTATAAGGTATAGTGTAAACCCCACTCTGCCAGCAGAGGGCGCTCGTTCCTCACATCACCTCTGCCCCACGTCACCGCCCACCTCACGGTTGACCCCAACGTTCCTGGGGTCACGAATGGTTGCCGAATGATCACAAAGGAAGAGTTAAGAGAAAATTTATTTCCAAATGACATAGGGTCAAATTTCAAAACGCTTCACGCCTTTGACCATGACCGCACTCGAAAATATAGTTCGGAAGTAACATGGCTTCAAATTAATCAAACTCAAATGCATTCGTCCGGCATGGTACTAGTGGCACAATAAATACTAAACAGAGGTGTATTTGATGCCAAACTGCGAATTTATCTTCAATTACATTCATTTCAATTTTCGCGTATGAAGGATAATTCTGATGGTAAATTTGACGTGGGGCAGAGGGACTATGGCGCAAGTGTAACGCCCTCTGCCGGGAGATCGTGTAAACCCTTGTATTCGCCCCGTTTCCACAGCGCTCCCTGGCGAAAGCATTGGAACTATCGTAAGCTGGTACCACCGCTCGCACTCGTAATCACTCTCTGCCTTTGACTCACTCCGCTAGGGCTCCATGACTCGTAATAAGTATTTGCTGAACGAGCGAAGGTGGTGCCGCGGAACCAGGCGAGAACTTGCGTTACAATGTGTCACGGCGTTGTTTTCCCGTGTCAGTGAAACGTCTGCGTGAATCAAACTCTTTTTATGTACGTCAGCATATCAAAATCTGGCGACAATCTACTTGAATAATAACTCCGAGTATACCAAGATAAACAAACAATTTTCTGAGGAATTTTCTGAGCGCGTATGCTTGTTTTGTTTGCTAAGGGGGGTCACCTCACTTGAAGACCAGTAGCGCTAAATTAGTCTCGGTGACCCCCCTCTTTTTAGCCAATTTGTTACATCATAATCCAGTGACATGCTGCAAAAAAATCAAAAACATGAAATTGACTTTTTAACATTGTGGCAGAAAGTTACTAAATTAATAACTCTCTAACCACAAGGTTCACGGAATTACCAAAAATCCCCTTATTTTGCATATAAATATTACATAATGTAGATTTATACATATATAGTTGATACTGCTATGATCATAGGCAGTGGCGGATCCAGGACTTTGTGAAAGTGGGTGGGGGGGGGGGCAGACTCCGTGTGAGAATATTTTACCTAAAAACTCAATATTTCCTCAAAAATCTGACCTTAGCAGTGTTTGGCTCGTCCCGGAAAGAGGGGGGGGGGCGCCCCCCTTCATCCGACCCTGATAGGTGTCAAGACATAGCAATGGACAACTTCCGCAACTGTTTGTGCAAATGAGGAGGTGGGTCATAAGTGTCTGAATCGCAGTTCTGATACCATGTTGAAGTGCGTTAGAATAAAGATTGATAGCGCAGTTTTATCTCCTGTTTTCGTCACTTCTTGTATTGAGTAACATGCTACATATTTTTCAGAAACTTCGAAGGACTTAGGCCCCGGTGGGGGGGGGGGGGGGCAGAACGTCCACTGAAAACTCGCGACCAATATTGTGACGACCGAGGGGGGGGGGGGGTCAACGCCTAAGATGGCATTCTTATTCTTCTTCAAATAGACGCTAAAAGAAAAAATGCTCAAACAGACGGGGGGGGGGGGGGTCCGGTCCGGGGACAACCGGTATTTTCCTGTCTCCCATCTGTCATTCCTCTCCCCGAATTTGTAGAGACGCACTTTCTGAACATGCTGAAAGTCGCTTTTCGCGAGTCTGTAACTATTTAGCCAATTTTAGTACGTCACGCAGAGACTGGCAAGATAAATTGATACAATAACAAAAGCAACGCAAATTCCGGAAAAGACAGCTGTATTTTTAACGTAACTGGAAGCCACATTTGTTCGCCTGCTTCGAGCGATATAACTGTACAAATATCATACAAACGCCCGTTATGTATATACACATACACCGTCACTTATCACTTTAAAAAATAAAGAATGTTACCCAGCTCGTTACGGACAGAGTATCGCACACAGGAACCAATATCTTCCCATGCCCTAGGCACGATTACCAAGACACTCGTTGTCCACAACAACAGCACATCTCCTGCAGTGTCTCTATGCCATTTACCTTCCACGCAAGTCGAAGGCCGTTTCTTATATTCGTGCGACCATCAAGCAGATTTTGGGGGAGGACTGGACAGTGTAATAAACGCTCACCCTTCCACACAACATGCATTCATTGTCATTATCAGGGGGTTCTGTGTTCTTGTTTAACATTGCATAATGCTTTCATCTGACAAGCTGCATGACCCGTAAGCCGGCGCCACCTTCGGCCGAGAGTCGTATGACATTTGACCTCGACCTACGGGCAGAGGGATCATATCCTGACTAAAGGTCACGTTAAGGAGCTGTGAAGGTGTTGCATTGACAAGCACACACTCGTATTTTCGATCAAGGTCCAAGCCAAAGCGGTCAGAGTCGTCAAGAGGTCACAGTCTGAGGACACAGTGTCAGAGGTTACAGAGTCAGAGGTCACAAACAAGCGGTCACAGAACAAGAGGTCACAGAAACAGAGGTCACAGAAACAGAGGTCACAGAGCCAAAGGTCACAGAAAAAGGTTACAGAGTCAGACCACAGCCAAAGAGGTCACAGAAGAAGAGGTCATAGCACAAGGTCACAGAACCGGAGGTCACAGAAACACACGTCACAGAAACAGAGGTCGCAGAACCAAGGTCACAGAAAAAGGTCACAGAGTCATGTCACACACAGATACCACAGATAAAGAGCTCAGAGACTCAGACTCGAGTCCTTCAGACCAATGACTCCCGCAACCGTTCACTGGTGAATAGGCGAATCCGTTGACGTGTTAAGCCAACTTTGCCCACACATTAAGCCAAAGGGACTCGGGGAGACCCGGGCCAGATTCTCGCACTATAAGCCAAATGATCGGTTCCTCAGAACAGCCAGCGTTCAGACATAGATCCACAATGATGTCCCAACCATTCCCCCACTACTGCCCTGTAACCATGTCAAACCACTTCAGCCTAAAACGTCAAAAACATCATCGTAGTCAAATGATTAGTCTCTCACTCGTCTTTTTGCACCACGCACGCTATCAACAAGTTACACCATGTTACTGGGATTATTATAACACTGTCACAGATGGGTGGCGCTCACTTTTCAATGTTACCAGCCCTCGGTACTATGTATGTAACTATGTGGAACAGTCGTATCACATGTTATCATATCTTGACATATAACGTGCACACGTTTATCTGTCGGTCTCCATTTTCACAATTACCGTACCATTGTTCACATTTGAAGCCTAAATGTTGATATTTTACGTGAAAATGTATACATGAGGTCTAAATGCCTACATTTGATATCCAAATGTCTATATTTGATGTCTGAATGTCTACATTCGATGTCCACGTGTTCACATTTGACGTTTACATGTTCACCTTTGACGTTCCCATGTTCACACATTAATGTCCATGTATAACGTTCACGGGCTTCCAATGTCCATGTATAACGTTCACGGGCTTCCAATGTCCATGCGTTCAGACACAATGAACACTTTCTGATACACCAGGACACGTGATCACATGTTACTGATATTCCACCATATCTTAAGCCACAATATTTCATCTTGTGACACAAGATTAAATATTATGGCACATGTTGTGAACCATGATGGCATGTTATGACACATGATAACATGTTATGATACATGTTAATATATTACGACACATGATGGTATGTTATGACACATGGTAACCTGTTATGACACATGGTAACCTGTTATGACAATGTTAACCTGTTATGACACATGATAACATGTTATGACACATGGTAACCTGTTATGACACGTCATTAGATGCTGTACCATAGTATCACCTCAACTGTCCACATGCTCACCTTTGATATACAATGTACTCCTGTATTAACGAGCTCACATCCTCTCCACGGACCTATTTCGTTCACATTCAACAGTTCACTTGAAACAATGTTCATAATTATACATCGATGGGCGCGGATCCCTAGCTATTATCACAAGGTCACATCTTCGACGAGTTCCCCGCAACAGCCACACTGCAAACACCCTAATATCGCCCACCTCGAATAAACTGCCATATACCTGGGTAAAGATGTCCACACTTTGCGGAAGCGGACATCAGGTCAGCTGACCGCCAGTGTGTTCTGCCCTCGCCTCATCCACCACAGAGGGCCGAAGTTCAGCTCTTACCTCGAGACTTACAAGACCGCTTTGTCGACTCGGAACGCCATTGGGACGAATCTCGCTCCATATACCAGATTTCGCTGATGCTGAGCCAGTTCTTACTTCGCCAGACGTATTTTCTGTGACGGTTTGGTGCACAACCCGCAGACAAGATTCCGATCCACTCAGAACCAAATCCAGATCGTCATCAGGTTTTACAAACAAACACCCATTCAACCATGTTAACCGTGTACCATCCGCGCCACCTCGCCGCTCAACATGACGCACTGCGAGGCAGTAGCAAGCGGCACCGCCACCTCGCCGCTCAACATGACGCACTGCGAGGCAGTAGCAAGCGGCAGCGCCACCTCGCCGCTCAACATGACGCACTGCGAGGCAGTAGCAAGCAGCACCGCCACCTCGCCGCTCAACATGACGCACTGCGAGGCAGTAGCAAGCGGCACCGCCACCTCGCCGCTCAACATGACGCACTGCGAGGCAGTAGCAAGCGGCACCGCCACCTCGTCGCTCAACATGACGCACTGCGAGGCAGTAGCAAGCGGCACCGCCACCTCGCCACTCAACATGACGCACTGCGAGGCAGTAGCAAGCAGCACCGCCACCTCGCCGCTCAACATGACGCACTGCGAGGCAGTAGCAAGCAGAACCGCCACCTCGCCGCTCAACATGACGCAATGCGAGAACAGTAGCAAGCAGCACCGCCACCTTGCCGCTCACCATGACGCACTGCGAGGCAGTAGCAAGCAGCACCGCCACCTCGCCGCTCACCATGACGTACAGCGGGGCAGCAGGAAGCGGCACCGCCACCTCGCCGCTCGCCATGACGCACTGCGAGGCAATAGCAAGCGGCACCGCCACCTCGCCGCTCACCATGACGCACTGCGAGGCAGTAGCAAGCGGCACCGCCACCTCGCCGCTCACCATGACGCACTGCGAGGCAGTAGCAAGCAGCATCGCCACCTCGCCGCTCAACATGACGCACTGCGAGGCTGCAGCAAGCAGAACCGCCACCTCGTCGCTCAACATGACGCCACCCCGCCGCTCACCATGACGCACTGCGGGGCAGCAGGAAGCGGCACCACCACCTCGCCGCTCAACATGACGCACTGCGAGGCAGTAGCAAGCGGCACCGCCACCCCGCCGCTCACCATGACGCACTGCGAGGCAATAGCAAGCGGAACCGCCACCTCGCCGCTCACCATGACGCACTGCGAGGCAGTAGCAAGCAGCACCGCCACCTCGACGCTCAACATGACGCACTGCGAGGCAGTAGCAAGCAGCACCGCCACCTCGCCGCTCACCATGACGCACTGCGGGGCAGCAGGAAGCGGCACCGCCATCTCGCCGCTCACCAAGACGCACTGCGGGGCAGTAGCAAGCGGCACCGCCACCTCGCCGCTCATCATGACGTACTGCGGGGCAGCAGGAAGCGGCGCCGCCATCTCGCCGCTCACCATGACGCACTGCGAGGCAGTAGCAAGCAGCACCGCCACCTCGCCGCTCACCATGACGCACTGCGGGGCAGCAGGAAGCGGCACCGCCATCTCGCCGCTCACCCAGACGCACTGCGGGGCAGTAGCAAGCGGCACCGCCACCTCACCGCTCACCATGACGTACTGCGGGGCAGCAGGAAGCAGCACCGCTATCTCGCCGCTCACCATGACGCACTGCGGGGCAGCAGGAAGCGGCACCGCCACCTCGCCGCTCGACATGACGCACTGCGGGGCAGTAGCAAGCAGCACCGCCACCTCGCCGCTCACCATGACGTACAGCGGGGCAGCAGGAACCGGCACCGCCACCTCGCCGCTCGCCATGACGCACTGCGAGACAATAGCAAGCGGCACCGCCACCTCGCCGCTCACAATGACGCACTGCGAGGCAGTAGCAAGCGGCACCGCCACCTCGCCGCTCACCATGACGCACTGCGAGGCAGTAGCAAGCAGCATCGCCACCTCGCCGCTCAACATGACGCACTGCGAGGCTGTAGCAAGCAGAACCGCCACCTCGTCGCTCAACATGAAGCCACCCCGCTGCTCACCATGACGCACTGCGGGGCAGCAGGAAGCGGCACCGCCACCTCGCCGCCCAACATGACGCACTGCGAGGCAGTAGCAAGCGGCACCGCCACCTCGCCGCTCACCATGACGCACTGCGAGGCAATAGCAAGCGGAACCGCCACCTCGCCGCTCACCATGACGCACTGCGAGGCAGTAGCAAGCAGCACCGCCACCTCGACGCTCAACATGACGCACTGCGAGGCAGTAGCAAGCAGCACCGCCACCTCGCCGCTCACCATGACGCACTGCGGGGCAGCAGGAAGCGGCACCGCCATCTCGCCGCTCACCATGACGCACTGCGGGGCAGCAGGAAGCGGCACCGCCACCTCGCCGCTCGACATGACGTACTGCGAGGCAGTAGCAAGCGGCAGCGCCACCTCGCCGCTCAACATGACGCACTGCGAGGCAGTAGCAAGCAGCACCGCCACCTCGCCGCTCAACATGACGCACTGCGAGGCAGTAGCAAGCGGCACCGCCACCTCGCCGCTCAACATGACGCACTGCGAGGCAGTAGCAAGCGGCACCGCCACCTCGTCGCTCAACATGACGCACTGCGAGGCAGTAGCAAGCGGCACCGCCACCTCGCCACTCAACATGACGCACTGCGAGGCAGTAGCAAGCAGCACCGCCACCTCGCCGCTCAACATGACGCACTGCGAGGCAGTAGCAAGCAGAACCGCCACCTCGCCGCTCAACATGACGCAATGCGAGAACAGTAGCAAGCAGCACCGCCACCTTGCCGCTCACCATGACGCACTGCGAGGCAGTAGCAAGCAGCACCGCCACCTCGCCGCTCACCATGACGTACAGCGGGGCAGCAGGAAGCGGCACCGCCACCTCGCCGCTCGCCATGACGCACTGCGAGGCAATAGCAAGCGGCACCGCCACCTCGCCGCTCACCATGACGCACTGCGAGGCAGTAGCAAGCGGCACCGCCACCTCGCCGCTCACCATGACGCACTGCGAGGCAGTAGCAAGCAGCATCGCCACCTCGCCGCTCAACATGACGCACTGCGAGGCTGCAGCAAGCAGAACCGCCACCTCGTCGCTCAACATGACGCCACCCCGCCGCTCACCATGACGCACTGCGGGGCAGCAGGAAGCGGCACCACCACCTCGCCGCTCAACATGACGCACTGCGAGGCAGTAGCAAGCGGCACCGCCACCCCGCCGCTCACCATGACGCACTGCGAGGCAATAGCAAGCGGAACCGCCACCTCGCCGCTCACCATGACGCACTGCGAGGCAGTAGCAAGCAGCACCGCCACCTCGACGCTCAACATGACGCACTGCGAGGCAGTAGCAAGCAGCACCGCCACCTCGCCGCTCACCATGACGCACTGCGGGGCAGCAGGAAGCGGCACCGCCATCTCGCCGCTCACCAAGACGCACTGCGGGGCAGTAGCAAGCGGCACCGCCACCTCGCCGCTCATCATGACGTACTGCGGGGCAGCAGGAAGCGGCGCCGCCATCTCGCCGCTCACCATGACGCACTGCGAGGCAGTAGCAAGCAGCACCGCCACCTCGCCGCTCACCATGACGCACTGCGGGGCAGCAGGAAGCGGCACCGCCATCTCGCCGCTCACCCAGACGCACTGCGGGGCAGTAGCAAGCGGCACCGCCACCTCACCGCTCACCATGACGTACTGCGGGGCAGCAGGAAGCAGCACCGCTATCTCGCCGCTCACCATGACGCACTGCGGGGCAGCAGGAAGCGGCACCGCCACCTCGCCGCTCGACATGACGCACTGCGGGGCAGTAGCAAGCAGCACCGCCACCTCGCCGCTCACCATGACGTACAGCGGGGCAGCAGGAACCGGCACCGCCACCTCGCCGCTCGCCATGACGCACTGCGAGACAATAGCAAGCGGCACCGCCACCTCGCCGCTCACAATGACGCACTGCGAGGCAGTAGCAAGCGGCACCGCCACATCGCCGCTCACCATGACGCACTGCGAGGCAGTAGCAAGCAGCATCGCCACCTCGCCGCTCAACATGACGCACTGCGAGGCTGTAGCAAGCAGAACCGCCACCTCGTCGCTCAACATGAAGCCACCCCGCTGCTCACCATGACGCACTGCGGGGCAGCAGGAAGCGGCACCGCCACCTCGCCGCCCAACATGACGCACTGCGAGGCAGTAGCAAGCGGCACCGCCACCTCGCCGCTCACCATGACGCACTGCGAGGCAATAGCAAGCGGAACCGCCACCTCGCCGCTCACCATGACGCACTGCGAGGCAGTAGCAAGCAGCACCGCCACCTCGACGCTCAACATGACGCACTGCGAGGCAGTAGCAAGCAGCACCGCCACCTCGCCGCTCACCATGACGCACTGCGGGGCAGCAGGAAGCGGCACCGCCATCTCGCCGCTCACCATGACGCACTGCGGGGCAGCAGGAAGCGGCACCGCCACCTCGCCGCTCGACATGACGTACTGCGGGGCAGCAGGAAGCGGCACCGCCATCTCGCCGCTCACCAAGACGCACTGCGGGGCAGTAGCAAGCGGCACCGCCACCTCGCCGCTCACCATGACGCACTGCGGGGCAGTAGCAAGCGGCACCGCCACCTCGCCGCTCGACATGGCGCACTGCGAGGCAGTAGCAAGCAGCACCGCCAGCTCGCCGATCAACATGACGAACTGGGAGGCAGTAGCAAGCAGCACCGCCACCTCGCGGCTCAACATGACGCACTGCGGGGCAGCAGGAAGCGGCACCACCATCTCGCCGCTCACCAAGACGCACTGCGGGGCAGTAGCAAGCGGCACCGCCACCTCGCCGCTCACCATGACGCACTGCGGGGCAGTAGCAAGCGGCACCGCCACCTCGCCGCTCGACATGGCGCACTGCGAGGCAGTAGCAAGCAGCACCGCCAGCTCGCCGATCAACATGACGAACTGGGAGGCAGTAGCAAGCAGCACCGCCACCTCGCGGCTCAACATGACGCACTGCGAGGCAGTCGTAAGCAGCACCGTCACCTCGCCGCTCACCATGACGCACTGCGAGGCAGTAGCAAGCAGAACCGCCACCTCGCCGTTCACCATGACGCACTGTGAGGCAGTAGCAAGCAGCACCGCCACCTCGCCGCTCACCATGACGTACAGCGGGGCAGCAGGAAGCGGCACCGCCACCTCGCCGCTCGCCATGACGCACTGCGAGGCAATAGCAAGCGGCACCGCCACCTCGCCGCTCACCATGACGCACTGCGAGGCAGTAGCAAGCGGCACCGCCACCTCGCCGCTCACCATGACGCACTGCGAGGCAGTACCAAGCAGCATCGCCACCTCGCCGCTCAACATGACGCACTGCGAGGCTGTAGCAAGCAGAACCGCCACCTCGTGGCTCAACATGACGCCACCCCGCCGCCCACCATGACGCACTGCGGGGCAGCAGGAAGCGGCACCGCCACCTCGCCGCTCAACATGACGCACTGCGAGGCAGTAGCAAGCGGCACCGCCACCCCGCCGCTCACCATGACGCACTGCGAGGCAATAGCAAGCGGAACCGCCACCTCGCCGCTCACCATGTCGCACTGCGAGGCAGTAGCAAGCAGCACCGCCACCTCGACGCTCAACATGACGCACTGCGAGGCAGTAGCAAGCAGCACCGCCACCTCGCCGCTCACCATGACGCACTGCGGGGCAGCAGGAAGCGGCACCGCCATCTCGCCGCTCACCAAGACGCACTGCGGGGCAGTAGCAAGCGGCACCGCAACCTCGCCGCTCACCATGACGTACTGCGGGGCAGCAGGAAGCGGCGCCGCCATCTCGCCGCTCACCATGACGCACTGCGAGGCAGTAGCAAGCAGCACCGCCACCTCGCCGCTCACCATGACGCACTGCGGGGCAGCAGGAAGCGGCACCGCCACCTCGTCGCTCAACATGACGCACTGCGAGGCAGTAGCAAGCAGCACCGCCACCTCGCCGCTCAACATGACGCACTGCGAGACAGTAGCAAGCAGCACCGCCACCTCGCCGCTCACCATGACGCACTGCGAGGCAGTACCAAGCAGCACCGCCACCTCGCCGCTCAACATGACGCACTGCGAGGCAGTAGCAAGCGGCACGGCCACCTCGCCGCTCAACATGACGCACTGCGAGGCAGTAGCAAGCGGCACGGCCACCTTGCCGCTCAACATGACGCACTGCGGGGCAGTAGCAAGCGGCACCGCCACCTCGCCGCTCGACATGACGCACTGCGAGGCAGTAGCAAGCAGCACCGCCAGCTCGCCGATCAACATGACGAACTGGGAGGCAGTAGCAAGCAGCACCGCCACCTCGCGGCTCAACATGACGCACTGCGAGGCAGTAGCAAGCAGCACCGCCAGCTCGCCGATCAACATGACGAACTGGGAGGCAGTAGCAAGCAGCACCGCTACCTCGCCGCTCACCATGACGTACAGCGGGGCAGCAGGAAGCGGCACCGCCACCTCGCCGCTCGCCATGACGCACTGCAAGGCAGTAGCAAGCAGCATCGCCACCTCGCCGCTCAACATGACGCACTGCGAGGCAGTAGCAAGCAGCACCGCCACCTCGCCGCTCAACATGACGCACTGCGAGGCAGTACCAAGCAGCACCGCCACCTCGCCGCTCGACATGACGCACTGCGAGGCAGTAGCAAGCAGCACCGCCAGCTCGCCGCTCAACATGACGCAATGCGAGGCAGTAGCAAGCAGCACCGCCACCTCGCCGCTCACCATGACGCACTGCGAGGCAGTAGCAAGCAGCACCGCCACCTCGTCGCTCAACATGACGCCACCCGCCGCTCACCATGACGCACTGCGGGGAAGCAGGAAGCGGCATCGCCAGCTCGCCGCTCAACTTGACGCACTGCGAGGCAATAGCAAGCGGCACCGCCACCTCGCCGCTCAACATGACGCACTGCGAGGCAGTAGCAAGCGGCACCGCCACTTCGTCGCTCAACATGACGCCACCCCGCCGCTCAACATGACGCACTGCGAGGCAGTAGCAAGCGGCACCGCCACCTCGTCGTTCAACATGACGCACTGCGGGGCAGCAGGAAGCGACACCGCCACCTCGCCGCTCAACATGACGCACAGCAGGGCAATAGCAAGCGGCACCGCCACCTCGCCGCTCAACATGACGCACTGCGAGGCAGTAGCAAGCAGCACCGCCACCTCGCCGCTCACCATGACGCACTGCGGGGCAGTAGCAAGCGGCACCGCCACCTCGCCGCTCGGCATGACGCACTGCGAGGCAGTAGCAAGCGGCACCGCCACCTCGCCGCTCAACATGACGCACTGCGAGGCAGTAGCAAGCGGCACCGCCACCTCGCCGCTCACCATGACGCACTGCGGGGCAGCAGGAAGCGGCACCGCCACCTCTCCGCTCGACATGACGCACTGCAGGGCAATAGCAAGCGGCACCGCCACCTCGCCGCTCAACATGACGCACTGCGAGGCAGTAGCAAGCGGCACCGCCACCTCGCCGCTCAACATGACGCACTGCGAGGCAGTAGCAAGCGGCACCGCCACCTCGCCGCTCACCATGACGCCACCCCGCCGCTCACCATGACGCACTCCGGGGCAGCAGGAAGCGGCACCGCCACCTCGCCGCTCAACATGACGCACTGCGAGGCAGTAGCAAGCGGCACCGCCACCTCGTCGCTCAACATGACGCCACCCCGCCGCTCACCATGACGCACTGCGGGGCAGCAGGAAGCGGCACCGCCACCTCGCCACTCAACATGACGCACTGCGAGGCAGTAGCAAGCGGCACCGCCACCTCGTCGCTCAACATGACGCCACCCCGCCGCTCAACATGACGCACTGCGGGGCAGCAGGAAGCGGCACCGCCACCTCGCCGCTCAACATGACGCACTGCGAGGCGGTAGCAAGCGGCACCGCCACCCCGCCGCTCACCATGACGCACTGCGGGGCAGCAGGAAGCGGCACCGCCACCTCGCCACTCAACATGACGCACTGCGAGGCTGTAGCAAGCGGCACCCCCACCTCGCCGCTCAACATGACGCACTGCGAGGCAGTAGCAAGCGGCACCGCCACCTCGTCGCTCAACATGACGCCACCCCGCCGCTCACCATGACGCACTGCGGGGCAGCAGGAAGCGGCACCGCCACCTCGCCACTCAACATGACGCACTGCTCACCCTTGCCCCACCAACGAACGTACCCATCCGGGTCCGCGGATATTGGCGTTCACATCGTAACACGTTGATTATTTTCAGCGATCAATTTATTTTCTAAGTTACAAAAAGGTGACTGGTCTACACTACTCTCCGGGTGACAGTGCCACCCGATCTCTGGCTCAGCCGAGCCAGCCAAATCAGGAGACAGGGGGTGGGGCTTAGCGACCGGTGGCGGGAGGACCAGCCGCCGCCACCCCGTCCTGCACATGTCACGCCCGGATACTACAAACTCCCTCCTTTTTAACACGGAGCGTCCCCGCTCCTACATACACCATACAACAGGCAATACATGAGGCTTCAAGAGAGATAAACAAATCTAATTCATGCAACATATCTAACTATAAGAAACTGATTTGGCTCGTTATCGACCCTTACAAAAATGCATGAGTGACATATCATTCATTATCATTCAATATCATTCATACCTTTCAATTGACCAATGGTATATCATTCACTGCCTACAAGCGTCAATGATACGTTTGAGTCTGATGAACGATATATCGTTCATTACCTTTCAATTTTGTAATACCTTTCAGTTATCAATTATATACCATTCATTTCCTACACGCATCAATGATAGCTTTCTATCTAATGAACGATATATCATTCGTTACCTTTCAATATCTTAATACCTTTCAGTTATCAATGATATACCATTCATTACCGACGCGCATCGCTGATATCTTTGAATCTTATAAACGATATACCATTCAGTATCATTCAATATCATTCATACCTTTCAATTGACCAATGGTATACCATTCACTGCCTGCAAGCGTCAATGATACCTTTGAGTCTGATGAACGATACATCATTCATTACCTTTCAACATTGTAATATTTGTCCGTCATCAATGGTATACCATTCACTATCAATACACATCAATGATAACTTTGAGTTTTACGAACGATATATCATGCATTACCTTTCAATTTTTCAACACTTTCCGTTAGCTTAATATACTATTTACTACCTACACGCATCCACGATACGTCGATACGTTTGTGTTATAAACGATATATCATTTAATATATTTCAATATCGTAATACCTTTCAGTTATCATGCAATGATGTACCAAGCATTATCGACACACATCAATGATATATCGTTCATGACGTTTCAAGATCGTAATACCTTTCAGTCATCAATGGTATACCATTCATTACCTACAAGAATCAATGATACATTTGAGTTTTATGAACGATATATCATTCATTACCTACAGGCATAAATGATACCTTTGGGTTTTATGAACGATATATCATTCATTACCTTTTAACTTTAAAATACATTTCAGTTATCAATGTCAGTATATATATATCATTCATAATATTACCTACACGCATCAATGACACGATTGAGTTTTATAAACAATATGTCATTCATTGCCGTTCAATATCGTAATACCTTTCAGTTATCAATTTTATGCCAATCCTACACGCCTTGGGGCTTTGGGTGACAATAGACAAGATATGGAACCAAAGGCAGCCATGTGGGACCAAGTGTAGCCACGTGGGGCTATATCCTGCAACGAGGGGACGTTTGCAACCACATGGGACCGCATTTTTACCAGCCACTTTCATGCCACCTCCCCGTATGATTCAGCCACAGCCATCTAGCGACTAACGTAAACACCGCGCGCCACTTAGCGAATGCGGCGTTTGAGAGTGTCAAAGCCGTTTCAATATTCGAATCGGCTGTAATCAACAAATCAGCCAACTGACTATATTTCTGGTTTTGAGTGAACGTTTTCACCCTGATTCCCCGAGTCAACGAGAACTAGCAAATGGAACTAGAAGTTGGTACACACGGAAACGTAGGACCAGTGGAATATGTATTACGTACTCGAAGGACATATTTATGCGGTAATGCATTCTTTTCGTGCGTCCGAGATACGTGATCTGGCACTGTGCCTGTGGCTGGTGAGACCATGTTCCATGGCATGGCATGGATAGAGACTAGAGTGTAGACTCGAGATACGTACGAGATTCAAGTAATAAATCCTATCAAAGGTAATCAAAACAATCTTTCAAGAAGCGAGAAAACATTCAAGTAATAAATAAACGGAGCTTCTCCTCTTAGGGTTATGCGAGATGCTAATAATGAGAAAATCGTAAATGAATACTAACAATTCCGCGATGCTATTTTATCCACTTCTATTTTGCAAAAGGTGGGTGGATACAAAGTGGGGGGAGGGGGGGCACCCTCATCGCCTCCCTCATTCGATTTAAATCGGCTAATAAAGCCAGTATTTTGGTTTCCGATGTATAACCTAATAATGTTTTGCATAAAATGCGCCACTCATAGGTTGCGCATCCATAGGTTGTGGCATTGCTATCGATATAACTTTCATCTGGGAAGACTTTCACGAAGTAATACGAGCTGAACCTACCATATCATTTTACAAGCTGAGTAAATATTCACTCTATAGTTACGCAAACAAACTGTCACAAGTGGGAAAGTTGTGTGGGATGACCCAGCCCGTGTTTTACTTAGGCGGAATCGATATAGTCACCACAGACTCGTGGCTCGCTTTGGAGTGACCACAATCCAGATGATTCTTTATTTTATCTACATTAATGGACTGCCGGTCAATTATTATGTGTGTGTTTTCCTCATTGTGGTATATGTGCGTTGTGTGCAGTGACGTGCGCCATTGTTTGGGAATATCATGTATGTTTAGTTCAAGTGCGTTGATTTTAATGCGGTATTTTTGTTCCAAAGCAGCTTTTCCGAGAAAGTGCCTGTTTTCCTCAATCAAGTGATGTATATGTGTGATACCATGATCTGCCCAACGCTTGTAAGTTGGGTAAAAGGTATTGCTTAGAACTCCTCCAATTAGTATGTATTTGTTATTCCATGGTTTCCACCTCAGGCTCTACCGAAAAAAAGATCGAACCAGTTTTGTAGGACTTGTTGATAAAATATGCTCTTTGGGGGTTTAATATGAGGGGTGCAGAGTTTGCTTGAGATTTCTGGTGTTGTAAGACCAATCAAGGGCTAACTTGCTTTATTTCGTTTGTAGTTCATTACCCGATATCACTCGCTTAAGCCAGAATGAATTTTGGCTAGAAATGATTGTGTTGCAACAATGCATTTTCAGACCTCCATTTGGTACGTCTGATATCACTGTAGAATATTTGACTTCGAGGCGTTTGCCAATCCACACGAAATATGCTATTTCGCGTTCGATCTTTTTGCTAAAACTCTCGGGAACGTGAATGACATCGGTAGCATATATCAAAAACGGGAGTGCTAGACTTTTCAATATGGTAATATTACCTGTTTGGCATAGCCGGCGAGCGGAACAGGTGGTGAGTACAGCTTTAAACTTCGATAATCCGGACATTTCCCCCCCGGACCTCCCCCCCCCCCCCAGACAACCCCCCCCCCCCCAGACAATTCCCCCCGGACAATTCCCCCCTAGGACAAGTCCCCACGAGACAATTTTGCAGAGATTGCCACCCACGTCTCCCTAAACGGAGAAGCCTCGCCCCCTTCCCCCCAGACAACTCCAAAACCGGGTCACCAACAGTGTGTTGAGCGTGTGAAGGAGCGTGGCGCAGTCTCAATAAGTTCACAACAAGCCCTGGGCCACCATAGCCTTCGGCTGATGGGTACTGACGTTACAGTTAACTTGTGTAATCTCAAGATTACTTGCCTTCGGCTGATGGGTACTGACGTTACAGTTAACTTGTGTAATCTCAAGATCTCAAGGAGTGGGAGGTCTGGGGGAGGGGGGGGGGGGGGGGTGTTCGCTGCGTAAATACTACAGGAAGATAAATCATGCAAGACTTCGAATCTGTATTAAAATCAGTCAAAACTAAATAAAACATTGAGGTATCGTTAAATATCGGTGGAATAAAAGGTGCATATAAAAATAGTGGCCCCGACTGGAGGCAATTGCTTGGAGGGGAGTTGTCTGTGGTGGCGGTGGAGAGGGCGTTTCCGGGTGGCAAGTGCCCGGAGGGCCTTGTCATAGGAGGGAATTGTCCGGCCGCGGCGAGGGGTATTTTCGGCAAGGAATATTCCGGGGGGCAATGGTCTCGGGGGGCACTTACCGGGGGAGACCCGACATCAATTCCAATTGTTTCTTCATCGCTAAAGTTTTAATGCAGCCCCCTCCCGATATCCCATCCAGGTAACACTGAGTTTAGTAACAATAATGTCTTAATGTACACCCCCCCCCCCTATATCCTATTCAGGTAGCACTGAGTTATGCAACATTAAAGTTTTAACATAACCCCGTCCCTATATCTCATCCAGGTAGCACTGAATTATCTAACACTAAAGTTTTTGATGTAACCCCCTCCGTATATCCCATCCAGGTAACACTGAGTTTAGTAACAATAATGTCTTAATGTACACCCCCCCCCCTATATCCTATTCAGGTAGATCTGAGTTGTGCAACACTAAAGTTTTAACATAACCCCCTCCATATATCCCATCCAGGTAACACTAAATTATGCAACACCACAGTTTTAACATAACCCCCTCCATATATCCCATCCAGGTAGCATTGAGTTATGTACCACAAACGTTTCAACATAACCCCCTACCTATATCCCTTCCAGGTAGCACCAAGTTATGTAACACTAACTTTTTAATGTAACCCCCTACCTATATCCCATTCAGGTAGCACTGAGTTATGTAACACAAAGGTTTGAATGCAACCTCCCTCTCTATATAAAATTCAGTTAACACTGAGTTATGTAACACTAACGTTTTAACATAACCCCCACCCTATAACCCATTCAGGTAGTACTGAGTTATGCAACACTAAAGTTTTACTGTAACCCGCTCCCTATATCCCATCTAGGCAACATCGAGTTATGTAACACTAACGTTTTAACATAACCCCCTACCTATATCCCTTCCAGATAGCACTGAGTAATGCAACACTAACGTTTTAATATAACCAACTCCCTATATCCCATCAGGTAGCACTGAGTTATGTAACACTAATGTTTTATTGTAACCCCCTACCTATATCCCATTCAGATAACACTGAGTTATGTAACACTGACGTTTCACTGTAACCCTCTCCCCATGTCCCATCCAGGTAACACTAAGTTATGTAGCACTAAAGTTTTAATGTAACCCCTCCCTATATCCCATTCAGGTAACACTAAGTTATGTAACACTAACGTTTTACTGTAACTCCCTCCCTATATCCCATCCAGGTAGCACTGAATTATGTAACACTAAGGTTTTACTGTAACCCCCTCCCTATATCCCATCAAGGCAACATTGAGTTATGTAGCATTAACATTTTGACATAACCCCCTCACTATATTCCATCGAGGTAGCACTGAGTTATGTAATACTAAAGTTTCACTGTAACCCTCTCACTATGTCCCATCCAGGAAAAACTGAGTTATGTAACACTAAGGTTTAATTCCCCCTCCCTATCTTCCAGTCAGGTAACGCTGAGTTATGTAACGGTAAAAGTTTAAAGTTGCATGTCGAGCTCTTTCCTGCCAAAACTAAAGAAGTCAAAATACAAATAAGAATCAGTCCTTGAATCATTCAAGACTTCTTTTGTCTATACTCCACCCATGCCAGACTGCCAAATAGTGTCTCTTAGCCTTGTCAGTGATATCAATTTACCACAAGTTTTCATTTTAGCGGTAAACGTCATCAGTTTGTGTGCTTCGCGATGCTTTGGTATAAGTAGCAGTGCCGCGACCGAGTTCTGTGGTGTCCAGGGATAGACACGTTTGCCACACCACAGCCGAAACGGCGATGTTTATCAGGTTTCTGAATTTATAGAATGAAACAATAGAGTTTTCTGCAAATGTTGATATAAATTTCGCCTAGGCTTAGTTTTGGCGGGAAAGAACTCGACATGCAACTTTAATGCAACCCCCTCCCTATATCCCGTTTAGGTAACATTGAGTTATGTACGTATCATTAAATAAAGGGTTTACTGTACCCCCCTCCCCCCCCCCTCTTTCTCCCATTCAGATAACATTGAGTTATGTACGTATCATTAAATAAAGGGTTATACAGTTATGTATCGCTACAGGTTTAATCAGATACATCAATGAAGGGCCCCTTCAGCTTAATCTTAGATCCCCATTTGTTTGCCCCGGAGGTTTCTTAGCCCGATTTAATTAACTGCAATATGCTCTAAAGTTGCCTAAACCACCAACATTTAATATTCAACACGCTGCTGTCCTAGTCCGTACAAACTTAAGTAACGTTTTTGTACTGCCCGAAAGGAATATTGTGGTGAGTCCAGCTAGGGCTGGCTGGGAGGGGGGCATGCAGCTGGCATAGGCGGCGCAGGATCCAGCCAGCGCGTGGGCTTGGTACAAAGCCAGTATAGTGGGGGAGTGGGCAGGGAGACTGCTATAGCTACTGGGCTGGGGAGCCACTGAGGTAGCGCCCCACCCCCGCGTCCCACGGGGCTAGGTACGGTGCGTGGCGGTGCGTGGTGCCCGCGTGATGACACACCCCACCCTCTCCCTCATACCCGCCTGAATAACCAATCAACCAACTCAGCGGCTGGGGTAAGCGGTGCACACTCCACCCACTCCCTCATACCCGCCTGGCTTGGCCAGGACGGACCCACAACTGTGGGTCCGCACGCTGTAGTCCCTACCGCGACTACCCCCACCCCTTCCCCCAACCCGCCGGTCCCTGACCTCTAGTTTAAGGCGAGGGCCGGACCTACAGTTGTGGGTACTTTGGCTTCCGTTGCCCAACCGCATGTGTTTTCACCCCCTGGCTGTTTCCCACTGAGTCTGTCCCATATCCGAAACGACACTATGTGCTTACTGCAGCTTCACGCTCAATAATTCATGCCGAAAAGGCCTGTATATTATGTTCCTTAAAAGATTATACCACTTTGTTCATTAAACAACTTCATACCGGAGCACCTAACCCCCCACCCGATTTGTTAATTATAAAGAATTGTGACGTACCTAGGGTTTTCACTTCACGCCTCAAAATGGTCTGTTTCTTCCGTCGGTGGTAACAAAACGATTCCTTTGCGAATTACGGCGAGTCGTCTTTTGAATCGCCTCTTAATATGAACCCTCTGCGCTGTCGGTTACGCTGTCTGAACTGCCGCCCAACTGGTTGTGGATTTACTGGCGGGCCTACCTGAGCCAAGTCACACACGATGAGTCATGTGTCAACATGTAGTGGCCTGTTTTCTGAGGTCAAGGCTAGTTTAGCCAAATGAAACGCACACTTAAATATTCATGAGCAACGTCACTCGCAGTCCCGTCCACCCCAAAAGCGCTATTTTTAGCATTTAAGGGTGTTCACCACTTGCAGTACACACGAAGGAATATGGCGGGGTTGTCAGGAACGCGATCGTTCGCCAGTGCAGCGGTCAGAACATACGAAATTGAGACTGCCTTTCGATTTGTTACAAATTATACGTACATCCCAAAGGCCGGAAATGGTATGTCTTAGGCCTACTAAGTTTACTTACTTTACTGTCAAATCACTTTGTGACATAAGTGCCGGCCCCCGGCCACCTGCATGGTTCTCTATACTCGACTATACTATAGACAGTATAGTGCTAAATCACCCTGGCCACTGTTGTGTGGCCAGGGTGATTTAGCACTGTTGTGATTGTGATTTAGCACTAAACTGCTAAACTCTCAGGGTGAATTCAGCCATCGATCTTTATGCCATTTATAGTTTCCACCCATATTATTTTAAATTATATTTACACTAATATAAGAAGAATGAGAAAAATGCCATGTACGTGGGCAGGCAGTTTCATTTTTGGTAGGCAGGGTTTCCATTTGGCGGGAACTCATTTAATGTTTGCCCACCCACCCTTTTTTTTTGTCAGGATCGAGGTTTAGAAACAAATAATAGTGCTCACAATTTTATTTGACATTGAGAACTACTTTTGTTCATAGAATTATAAATTGCGAGCTCAAAATGTGAAAACCTGATCAGGTGGTGCCATATTGTCATGTACACTGAACCCTTTTTTCACCAGCCAAAATTTTAGCTGGCAAAAGCATTCTAGCTAATACCCTGATGAGCCAATTTTCAGGTGTCTTTGTTGTATCTTGGTTATCATGTACTGTCTCTTAAATTCAATCAATATCATTGAGAAATGTATATCTTTTCACTTTAAAAACTAATTGATGAAAATATGAAATGAAATGATTTTATTATCAACATCATTGTAGAATTGAACTTAAACCACAAGATTTATTGGCGGATGGAGCCAGGCATTGAGGACACTGGGGTTCCATTTGTCTTGCTGGAGACAAAGTCGCTCATGTGTCATCAAGGGCGAGACAGAGGAGTTTGTATGAAGGCAAAGTTTAAAACAATGAGAGATAATAAAATGGTTAGTAGATTTATATTTATATTATATTTTGGTTCCATAGATATATGTATTACTCATGTAAATGTAAATGTATATGTGTATCTGTATGTATGTAAATATATATATGTAGCAGTATATATGTATCAGTATATATGTGTATATGTATCGGTATATATGTATATATGTATCAGTATATATGTATCAGTATATATGTATATATGTATCAGTATATATGTAAATGTATATATGTATCAGTATATATGTAAATGTATATATGTATCAGTATATATGTAAATGTATATATGTATCCACCAAATATACAGACCTTGAAAGAGAATTGCACACTAAAGTTACCTGTCCTTATATGTCTGTCATAAATATAATCTAAAAACTATTCTTTTCCATTTTTGGGGATAACACATGTGTATGTCGTTGGCAATCCCCACAAAAATTCTTTTCCAAGAAGGCATGACGAAATTAGTTGCGCACGATAAATTCCAATCCCATAAGTAGCTGGGCCAGTGGAATTATGGTTGTCTATCATAAAAAAAAAAAAGGAGGATGTTGTGTTTGTTTGCTTATGTTATTCATGCTCACTGACACGCACGTCCCAAGGTCTGTTCTAATTAATCACTGGCCTTCATTTCTCACAAGTATACATCGTACGGTTAATCATGAGTACTCTCTATCTAGTACTGGTGCCTGCTCATGGGGATGTGTCCCTCGTGATAATCCAGGGGAAAACTATTGTTCATTGTAAGTAAAGGACAAGGTAATGTTTATAGCTAACATATAACACCCCCCCCCCCCCCCCCCCATCAGGTTACTTCAATCTCTTTTCATTTTTGGCATTCACGCTGTCGCATAAGGGAAATCAAATCAAATTGTATTATTAAGAGTTACATACTTTCAGGCAAGAACCAGGGGTGGGCTGGGGGGGGGGGGAGACACTATTATACAAATATGGTTTGGAGGGACCCTAGACATCCAGTGATGTATAATTAGGAGATAACAGTTTTCATGAAAAAAAAATTACCCCACAGAACTGACCTACATGATGTATGTTACTAAAAACTTGCGACCAGTGCGTATACGGGGTCATTCGATAACAAGCTGTCAACGTAAATGGTGCCCAACCATGTTAATGAATTTTCTGAAAAAAACTGAATAAGCCATTCACACCTGTCGATAACAGATGTCGATGCTACCCACTACCCGCCTCCCTGTGTCAATGGTTAGTGGGAGTTATTTGGTCCTACCAACGACGTTTACTATAGAGACCTGGGGGAGGGCTCTGGGGATTCCACTGCTAAAATGGGGCTCCACACCGCAAAAGGTTCGCATATTATCCCTAACAAATTATTAAAAAAAAAAAAGTCTTCACAGTCATTGACATTGCCTTGCTTGAAGGGCCCTTAACTCCCCCCCCCCCGCAATAAATTCCTTGACAACAACGGACACGCGTCTACAGTCAGATAGTGTGTATTCTACTTAACGTTAGGGTTGAGGTCGTGAGGGCCATGCGTCAGGCCTAGGCCTAATTAAGACACTACGGCGGCTGACACTGTGACAGTGTCCGTCACACCGACACACGTATTCAGTGACACTCACTGACTCAGCGCTGTTTGGCCGACTGGCAACAAATAAGTTGACGAGCGCTTCGGGCTGGGTGTGCACGCGTTCAATGTGAATTTTGGCATAGAGTCTACCAAGGCATTCATATTATGAATGAACTATGTTGGAAATGTTTAAATGGTTTGCAGCGACAGTAAACCTAAGTGCCTGTCGGGAAATACCCTTAAATGCTAAAAATAGCGCTTTTGGGGTCGACGGGACTGCGAGTGACGTTGCTCATGAATATTTAAGTGTGCGTTTTACTTGGCTAAACTAGCCCTGACCGTTTTCTGATTGGTGGGCGTGAGTTGAGGTACAACTTGGGGTTTCCCCAATAGGGCTATACAGTCTCGTTCGCCTAGACTTCCGGTTTACTCATTTTGGGGACAAACACACGAAGCACGTGTTGGGAATGAATTTAGAAACTCTGCGCACACTGGTATCCTGACTATCTGTGACGTAGGCGTGACGTGTATGTTACGCAAAGAGAGAGACTGGGAACCAGACTACCTGCGCAAGAGCCAGGCGCCGAGGGGTGGGTCTATTGCGGAAGGCCTATCGATACGATTAACAATATTTAAGAAATATAGCTGCACAAAACGGATATACGACATATTTTTCATTCATTTGCTCCATCACAATGACGAATATTTGGTACGACGGGACTGGACTCAACAGGACTGAGAAACTAACGTTTTTTGGCATTTCCTACGAAAAGGAGGCGTTATGACGTCACACGGATTCTCCCCGGTGACAACGTTGGCGCAACGCTTCAAGCTGAAAACTTACTAAGAATTAAGAAACTTTGTCTTTTCGTGATCCAAAGGTGATACGAAAATTAATACACGGGTTTACATTTCCGCGGTCATTTTTACCTACTTTTAAATGGTAGGTAAACAAGAGCACGTGTGCCATTGGCTTAAGGTGAGTGCGCTTCGAAGTGTTTCTGCCTGTGAACCAGTTTAAGGTGACTTACTTTTGCATTGTTTTAACAATTAGTGTTTAAAATGTTGTGCCAATGGTTTCAAAACAGATATACAGCCATCTATCTATTTTTAAGCTTTCATTCACGCTATCTATTTTTAAGCATTCATTCAAGCTGAAGGAGTGGAAGAGACCCTAAGCATTGCTGACTTTACAAGCTGTCAAAGGAATTTCAATATTATACATCTATATATACACTGAGATCTACTTCACATAGAGAAAATTAATGTTGTAATGTGAAAGCTATTTTGCAAAGAGATGTAACCTAGTATTTATTTGGTAGCCAAACCTCTTATACAATCATGTATATTTTTCACTTTAGATATATATATATACTTGTGTTGGCACCATGTCGAAAGGTTAGAGTAAAGACAAGGGAAATGGGAAGAGCATTCTCAATGGTCCTGATGAAGGAAAGCACCCCTAATCTGGACCAAATATGACATTGAAATCGTCTAAACTCTCCCCCATTAAAATAGTATCTGTTCTGGCCTAAGGAAGAAGCCTAATGCTGGTCATTTGATGAACTAGCTGGTATATTGCTTGGTTATATAAGTATATATATATGTTTTCATTATTAAATTCATATTTATTGATTTCATTAATAAATTCATATTTATTTATTTCATTAATAAATTTACTTTATGACTAAGTTTACCGGTATATTATTTTAATGATATTGTTGACTTCATCAGTTATTATAGATATGGCAATCATAGTGTGAGATACTAATATCTAAGTAGTTTTAATATTATTAGAAAATTGTCAGCCTCATGGAAGATACATATATGGTAATATGTGTCAATACATATACAATTTCCGCAAGCTGTGTTTCCCTTAACAATTTATGTATACTAAATATGTGTTGGTTTATTTTTCCAGTAGATGCCTTGTTTGCTATGTGAGCCACACTGCATAAGTTTATATGTATATTTGTATAATAAAATCGAGTTAAATAGCTACTGGTAGAGCTAGGTAGTATATAATGATAAAGTATCAAATTATCTGTCATGAATTGTTCACTTGTCTTATGTTACTGTTTCCTTTTATCTTTTGTGATTTTTTTGTCAGACCTTAATTTACACGATCTTGCTTATAAATGTGATTTAAAATAAAACATACATGTAGTATATTTTTGAGCCTTCATTGCTTGGGAAGAGGATATTCCAGCAAACTTTCTGGTGTAAAAGGGCCTTAGAACCACCGAATTCGGCCGACAGGACATGGTCCAGGGCATCGTCAATGACGGGGGAGGAGGGGGGGGGGCGACGAACGATGACCATTTCGTCAAGGGGGGTGGGGGTGACCATTTAGTCAAGGCGGGGGTGGGGCAATTCCTAGAACAGCCTTTCTGTCTGATTAGGTGGTCACTTTCCTCAACCACCCGAGACCCCCCTGCCCTTGGAACCCCATCGCCAGTTTCAGAGCCCTTAATTCCTATTACGCCATTTACCACCGTAAAGGACCCCCCCCCCCCCAGCCCCCTCACCCAATCTACTAATGTTGTCTCTAATAGCGTGGCGATTTCGACCATATGCCTCCCTAATCTGATATAAATATGTAACGGGACTTTTTAATACTTTGTTACTAAATTGTATGTGTGGTTGTGCCATAAACAACTTTGATAACGCATGCTCAGGCCCCGGGCTCAGGCCAGAGGCCGGTTGCACCAAGCGGCCGCAAACGGTGGTCGCAAATCTGAAACGCCGGACGTACAAACACCGGACGGACGTACAAACGCCGGACGGACGTACAAACGCCGGACGTACAAACGCCGGACGTACAAACGCCGGACGTACAAACGCCGGACGTACAAACGCCGGACGTACAAACACCGGACGGACGTACAAACGCCGGACGGACGTACAAACGCCGGACGTACAAACGCCGGACGGACGTAGGTACAAACGCCGGACGTACAAACGCCGGACGGACGTAGGTACAAACGCCGGACGTACAAACGCCGGACGTACAAACGCCGGACGTACAAACGCCGGACGGACGTACAAACGCCGGACGGACGGACGTACAAACGCCGGACGGACGTACAAACGCCGGACGTACAAACGCCGGACGGACGTACAAACGCCGGACGTACAAACGCCGGACGTATACAAACGCCGGACGGACGTACAAACGCCGGACGGACGTAGGTACAAACGCCGGACGGACGTAGGTACAAACGCCGGACGGACGTAGGCTACAAACGCCGGACGTATCACCTCTCTTCGCCCGTGAGCTAACGCCGGTTGCACTAACCACAATTTAGGCGGTCGCACGTACGTCCTTGCTTACGCCCGCAAGCCGAAAGTTTTGGGTTTTCCCCGTTGAGATGTGTCATGTCTGTCATCACCCTAACTGCGTGTCGTTCGCAGGGGGACGGTTCCCGCGAAGGAGACGGTTCCACATCGGTGCAAACTCAAAGAACTCAAAGAACTACCGTTGCCAGATTGGGCGCGCAAAAAACAGCCTTTTAGCACACACTTTTACGCTCCCGTAATAGTGACATTTTAAGCAAGTAAAATGTACTTACATCAAATTTCCAGTTTTTAAATTACATGAATATGGGGTAGTTGAAAATGATTGTTAATAGAAAAAAACCTGTTAATCAAAGCTATCATTATGCTTCATTACCCCAAACCATAACTATAATATCTTATGGTATTCAGTGATCTTAAAATGTGCTTATGACAATATTGCACCATTGGTGGATCCCCTTGTTATGTAAAATATCTATGTATGGATGATTTATGGACATTACTGGCCTAGATATTCAATAAATTAGTAGAATACTGCTTTAATTTCGTAATGTGGCAGCTGTTGCAATAAAACTGCTCCTTCTACGAGCGATATATTGCTTTCTCAGTTCTGTAGAGTAATACCAAAGAAAGGATTGGTCAACCAATAACAATGAGTAATCGATAAATTGTGCACAAAAAAGGTACGAAATCAATGTTGCATAAATATTCCCGAAAATTATTTCACAATATATTAATGTTTAAAATAATTCTTTAAATATGCTTTAGTTGATGCGCAAATGATACAAGTTAAGTTTGAAAATATTTACTCATGTAAATATTGAGTTAAAACGCAAGTTAAGCGTAGAAAGAAAATGGTCTTGGTGGCTTTACTGATATACGACCACGGTACGCCTACCCCGTAGTGGTCGTATATTTACGCCCCCTTTTGCGACCGCGTACGATTTGCGACCACGTCGTGCAACCGACGTATGGAAGGCGTATCGTATACGACCACGATACGACCGGCGTAAATTATTTTACGACCACTTGGTGCAACCGGTCCCTGGTACTCCATACCACCAATTGGGTCAAGCCTCGTTCTGATTCGGCCGCGCAACTTCCTTATTAGGTAAAGTGTAAACCCGTGTATTCGCCCAGTTTCCACAGAGCTCCCTGGCGAAAGCAATGGAACTAGCCTAAGCTGGTACCACCGCTCGTACTCGTAATCACTCTCTGCCTTCGACTCACTCTGCTAGGGCTCCATTATCTCTGTTGTCGCATACGTCCTCAATGCATTTTCACACTCGCTCGCCAAGGCGGCGCTGCGCAAATTGATAGGAAAAATGCGTCGCGCATTTCTACAAGTTAGTGCTGGGGCCCAGCCTAACCCTTATAACACATGAAATCAGGTGATGAAAAGAAAGAGTTCCGTCACAATTAGAACCTTTTCGAAAGGGTACATGTTTTTTGCTGTATTAAATACACAAAGCTCGTTATTTTTAGGTTTTATTCTTGAAAACCAGAATGTTGTAAGAAATTACAGCTGATTTGACCGTTTTTCAAGAATCTTGAAATTTGCCCCCGGCCGACAGCAGCGGTAAAAGCTACCTTGCGTAGATCCACCGTGCGGGGAGCTTGACTCGTAATAAGTATTTGCTGAACGAGCGAAGGTGGTGCCGCGGAACCAGGCGAGAACTTGCGTTACAATGCGTCACGGCGTTGTTTTCCCGTGTCAGTGAAACGTCTGCATGAACCAGACTCTTTTTATGTATGTCAGCATATCAAAATCTGGCAACAATCTACTTGAAGAATGACTCCGAGGATAACAAGATAACCCAACAATTTTCTAAGGAATTTTCTGAGCGCATATTTTTTTTTTGTACTAAGTGCTTGGCTCCTCCCGCTTGGCGCCGCCCCTTGATCCGCCACGGATAGGTGTACGGACATAGCAATTGATAACTTCCGCAACTGTTTGTGCAAATGAGGAGTTGGGTAACGGGAAGGTGTCTGAATCGCAGTTCTGATACCGTGTTGAAGTGCGCTAGATAGGCATCTTGCGTAAAGATTGATAGCCTCAATATTGTCCTCGGTGACACGCAGTTTTTACTCCTGTTTTCGTCCCTTCCTGTAAGGAGTAACATGCTACAGATTTTTCAGAAACTTCTAATGACTTTTAGTGTTTGACTATAAAGTGAGAATTGTCTTTAAGTCAACAATTCTACCATCTTTTAAGACAAAACAGAATATATCGACACAGCCACCGCCATCTTGTTGGAAAGTTGCCTGGGCCAGTCTGTGTTTTAATGCTATGGTTCGATAGAGCAGGGGCGGATCCAGGAATTTGTAAAAAGGAGGGGGGGGGGCAAAACGTCCACTGAAAACTTGCGACCAATTTTGTGAAAACGACCGCGGGGGGTGGGGGTGGGGGTGGGGGTGGTCAACGCCTAAGATGGCATTCTTATTGTTCCTCAAAGAGGAGGGGGGTGGGGGTAGGGGAGGGGTCCGGTCCGGTCCCCCGAGACTACCGGTATGTCTCTACCCCCCATCTGTAATTCCTCTCCTCGAATTTGTAGAGACGTATTTTCGGAAATTGCTGAAAGTCTGTCACTTGAGCCAAATTTAGTACATCACGTAGATACTGGTAATAACAAAAGCAACGCAAATTCCGGAAAATACAGCTGTATTTTTAACGTAACTGGAAGCCACATTTGTTCGCCTGCTTCGAGCGATATAACTGTACAAATATCATACAAACGCCCGTTATGTATATACACATACACCGTCACTTATCACCTTAAAAAATAAAGAGTGTTACCCAGCTCGTTACGGACAGAGTATCGCACACAGGAACCAATATCTTCCCATCCCCTAGGCACGATTGCCAAGACACTCGTTGTCCACAACAACAGCACATCTCCTGCAGTGTCTCTATGCCATTTACCTTCCACGCAAGTCGAAGGCCGTTTCTTATATTCGTGCGACCATCAAGCAGATTTTGGGGGAGGACTGGACAGTGTAATAAACGCTCACCCTTCCACACAACATGCATCCATTGGTTCGACTTGTTTAACATTGCAGAATGCTTTCATCTGACAAGCTGCATGACCCGTAAGACGGCGCCACCTTCGGCTGAGAGTCGTATGACATTTGACCTCGACCTACGCGCAGAGGGATCATATCCTGACTAAAGGTCACGTTAAGAAGCTGTGAAGGTATTGCATTGACAAGCCCACACTCGTATTTCCAATCAAGGTCCAAGCCAAAGGGGTCAGAGTCGTCAAGAGGTCACAGTCTGAGGACACAGTGTCAGAGGTTACAGAGTCAGAGGTCACAAACAAGCGGTCACAGAACAAGAGGTCACAGAACCAGAGGTCATAGAAACAGAGGTCACAGAAACAGAGGTCACAGAGCCAAAGGTCACAGAAAACAGTCACAGAGTCAGACCACAGCCAAAGAGGTCACAGAACAAGAGGTCATAGAACAAGGTCACAGAACCAGAGGTCACAGAAACACACGTCACAGAAACAGATCAAATCAAGGTCCAAGCCAAAGGGGTCAGAGTCTTCAAGAGGTCACAGTCTGAGGACACAGTGTCAGAGGTTACAGAGTCAGAGGTCACAAACAAGCGGTCACAGAACAAGAGGTCACAAAACCAGAGGTCACAGAAACAGAGGTCACAGAAACAGAGGTCACAGAACCAAAGGTCACAGTAAAAGGTCACAGAGTCAGACCACAGCCAAAGAGGTCACAGAACAAGAGGTCATAGAACAAGGTCACAGAACCAGAGGTCACAGAAACACACGTCACATGAACAGAGGTCACAGAACCAAAGGTCACAGAAAAAGCTCACAGAGTCAGACTCGAGTCCTTCAGACCAATGACTCCCGCAACCCATCACTGGTGAATAGGCGAATCCATTGATGTTTTAAGCCAACTTTGCCCACACATTAAGCCAAAGTGACTTGGGAGACCCGGGCCAGATTCTCGCACTATAAGCCAAATGATCGGTTCCTCAGAACAGCCAGCGTTCAGACATAGATCCACAATGATGTCCCAACCATTCCCCCACTACTGCCCTGTAACCATGCCAAACCACTTCAGCCTAAAACGTCAAAAACATCATCGTAGTCAAATGATTAGTCTCTCACTCGTCTTTTTGCACCACTCACGCTATCAACAAGTTACACCATGTTACTGGGATTATTATAACACTGTCACAGATGGGTGGCGCTCACTTTTCAATGTTACCAGCCCTCGGTACTATGTACGTAACTATGCGTAACAGTCGTATCACATGTTATCATATCTTGACATATAACGTGCACACGTTTATCTGTCGGTCTCCATTTTCACAATTACCGTACCATTGTTCACATTTGAAGCCTAAATGTTGATATTTTACGTGAAAATGTATACATGAGGTCTAAATGCCTACATTTGATATCCAAATGTCTATATTTGATGTCTGAATGTCTACATTCGATGTCCACGTGTTCACATTTGACGTTTACATGTTCACCTTTGACTTTCCCATGTTCACACATTAATGTCCATGTATAACGTTCACGGGCTTCCAATGTCCATGCGTTCAGACACAATGAACACTTTATGATACACCAGGACACGTGATCACATGTTACTGATATTCCACCATATCTTAAGCCACAATATTTCATCTTGTGACACAAGATTAAATATTATGGCACATGTTGTGAACCATGATGGCATGTTATGACACATGATAACATGTTATGATACATGTTAATATATTACGACACATGATGGTATGTTATGACACATGGTAACCTGTTATGACACATGGTAACCTGTTATGACAATGTTAACCTGTTATGACACATGATAACATGTTATGACACATGGTAACCTGTTATGACACGTCATTAGATGCTGTACCATAGTATCACCTCAACTGTCCACATGCTCACCTTTGATATACAATGTACTCCTGTATTAACGAGCTCACATCCTCTCCACGGACCTATTTCGTTCACATTCAACAGTTCACTTGAAACAATGTTCATAATTATACATCGATGGGCGGGGATCCCTAGCTATTATCACAAGGTCACATCTTCGACGAGTTATCCGCAACAGCCACACTGTAAACACCCTAATATCGCCCACCTCGAATAAACTGCCATATACCTGGGTAAAGATGTTCACACTTTGCGGAAGCGGACATCAGGTCAGCTGACCGCCAGTGTGTTCTGCCCTCGCCTCATCCACCACAGAGGGCCGACGTTCAGCTCCTACCTAGAGACTTACAAGACCGCTTTCTCGACTCGGAACGCCATTGGGACGAATCTCGCTCCATGTACCAGATTTTGCTGATGCTGAGCCAGTTCTTACTTTGCCAGACGTATTTTCGGTGACGGTTTGGTACCCAACCCGCAGACAAGATTCCGATCCACTCCGAACCAAATCCAGATCGTCATCAGGTTTGACAAACAAACACCCATTCAACCATGTTAACCTTGTACCATCCGCGCCACCTCGTCGCTCAACATGACGCACTGCGAGGCAGTAGCAAGCGGCACCGCCACCTCGCCGCTCAACATGACGCACTGCGAGGCAGTAGCAAGCGGCACCGCCACCTCGCCGCTCAACATGACGCACTGCGAGGCAGTAGCAAGCGGCACGGCCACCTCGCCGCTCAACATGACGCACTGCGGGGCAGTAGCAAGCGGCACCGAAACCTCGCCGCCCAACATGACGCACTGCGAGGCAGTAGCAAGCGGCACCGCCACCTCGCCGCTCAACATGACGCACTGCGAGGCAGTAGCAAGCAGCACCGCCACCTCGCCGCTCACCATGACACACTGCGAGGCAGTAGCAAGCGGCACCGCCACCTCGCCGCTCGCCATGACGCACTGCGAGGCAATAGCAAGCGGCACCGCCACCTCGCCGCTCAACATGACGCACTGCGAGGCAGTAGCAAGCAGCACCGCCACCTCGCCGCTCACCATGACGCACTGCGAGGCAGTACCAAGCAGCACCGCCACCTCGCCGCTCGACATGACGCACTGCGAGGCAGTAGCAAGCAGCACCGCCACCTCGCCGCTCACCATGACGTACAGCGGGGCAGCAGGAAGCGGCACCGCCACCTCGCCGCTCGCCATGACGCACTGCGAGGCAGTAGCAAGCCGCACCGCCACCTCGCCGCTCAACATGACGCACTGCGAGGCAGTAGCAAGCAGCACCGCCACCTCGCCGCTCACCATGACGCACTGCGAGGCAGTACCAAGCAGCACCGCCACCTCGCCGCTCGACATGACGCACTGCGAGGCAGTACCAAGCAGCACCGCCACCTTGCCGCTCACCATGACGCACTGCGAGGCAGTAGCAAGCAGCACCGCCACCTCGCCGCTCACCATGACGTACAGCGGGGCAGCAGGAAGCGGCACCGCCACCTCGCCGCTCGCCATGACGCACTGCGAGGCAATAGCAAGCGGCACCGCCACCTCGCCGCTCACCATGACGCACTGCGAGACAGTAGCAAGCAGCATCGCCACCTCGCCGCTCAACATGACGCACTGCGAGGCTGTAGCAAGCAGAACCGCCACCTCGCCGCTCAACATGACGCCACCCCGCCGCTCACCATGACGCACTGCGGGGCAGCAAGAAGCGGCACCGCCACCTCGCCGCTCAACACGACGCACTGCGAGGCAGTAGCAAGCGGCACCGCCACCCCGCCGCTCACCATGACGCACTGCGAGGCAGTAGCAAGCAGCACCGCCACCTCGCCGCTCACCATGACGCACTGCGAGGCAGTAGCAAGCAGCACCGCCACCTCGACGCTCAACATGACGCACTGCGAGGCAGTAGCAAGCAGCACCGCCACCTCGCCGCTCACCATGACGCACTGCGAGGCAGTAGCAAGCGGCACCGCCACCCCGCCGCTCACCATGACGCACTGCGGGGCAGCAGGAAGCGGCACCGCCATCTCGTCGCTCACCATGACGCACTGCGAGGCAGTAGCAAGCAGCACCGCCACCTCGACGCTCAACATGACGCACTGCGAGGCAGTAGCAAGCAGCACCGCCACCTCGCCGCTCACCATGACGCACTGCGGGGCAGCAGGAAGCGGCACCGCCATCTCGCCGCTCACCAAGACGCACTGCGGGGCAGTAGCAAGCGGCACCGCCACCTCGCCGCTCACCATGACGTACTGCGGGGCAGCAGGAAGCGGCGCCGCCATCTCGCCGCTCACCATGACGCACTGCGAGGCAGTAGCAAGCGGCACCGCCACCTCGCCGCTCAACATGACGCACTGCGAGGCAGTAGCAAGCGGCACCGCCACCCCGCCGCTCACCATGACGCACTGCGGGGCAGCAGGAAGCGGCACCGCCATCTCGTCGCTCACCATGACGCACTGCGAGGCAGTAGCAAGCAGCACCGCCACCTCGACGCTCAACATGACGCACTGCGAGGCAGTAGCAAGCAGCACCGCCACCTCGCCGCTCACCATGACGCACTGCGGGGCAGCAGGAAGTGGCACCGCCATCTCGCCGCTCACCAAGACGCACTGCGGGGCAGTAGCAAGCGGCACCGCCACCTCGCCGCTCACCATGACGTACTGCGGGGCAGCAGGAAGCGGCGCCGCCATCTCGTCGCTCACCATGACGCACTGCGAGGCAGTAGCAAGCGGCACCGCCACCTCGCCGCTCAACATGACGCACTGCGAGGCAGTAGCAAGCGGCACCGCCACCCCGCCGCTCACCATGACGCACTGCGAGGCAATAGCAAGCGGAACCGCCACCTCGCCGCTCACCATGACGCACTGCGAGGCAGTAGCAAGCAGCACCGCCACCTCGACGCTCAACATGACGCACTGCGAGGCAGTAGCAAGCAGCACCGCCACCTCGCCGCTCACCATGACGCACTGCGAGGCAGTAGCAAGCGGCACCGCCACCCCGCCGCTCACCATGACGCACTGCGGGGCAGCAGGAAGCGGCACCGCCATCTCGTCGCTCACCATGACGCACTGCGAGGCAGTAGCAAGCAGCACCGCCACCTCGACGCTCAACATGACGCACTGCGAGGCAGTAGCAAGCAGCACCGCCACCTGGCCGCTCACCATGACGCACTGCGGGGCAGCAGGAAGCGGCACCGCCATCTCGCCGCTCACCAAGACGCACTGCGGGGCAGTAGCAAGCGGCACCGCCACCTCGCCGCTCACCATGACGTACTGCGGGGCAGCAGGAAGCGGCGCCGCCATCTCGCCGCTCACCATGACGCACTGCGAGGCAGTAGCAAGCGGCACCGCCACCTCGCCGCTCAACATGACGCACTGCGAGGCAGTAGCAAGCGGCACCGCCACCCCGCCGCTCACCATGACGCACTGCGGGGCAGCAGGAAGCGGCACCGCCATATCGTCGCTCACCATGACGCACTGCGAGGCAGTAGCAAGCAGCACCGCCAGCTCGACGCTCAACATGACGCACTGCGAGGCAGTAGCAAGCAGCACCGCCACCTCGCCGCTCACCATGACGCACTGCGGGGCAGCAGGAAGCGGCACCGCCATCTCGCCGCTCACCAAGACGCACTGCGGGGCAGTAGCAAGCGGCACCGCCACCTCGCGTCTCAACATGACGCACTGCGAGGCAGTAGCAAGCGGCACCGCCATCTCGCCGCTCACCATGACGCACTGCGAGGCAGTAGCAAGCGGCACCGCCACCTCGCCGCTCAACATGACGCACTGCGAGGCAGTAGCAAGCGGCACCGCCACCCCGCCGCTCACCATGACGCACTGCGAGGCAATAGCAAGCGGAACCGCCACCTCGCCGCTCACCATGACGCACTGCGAGGCAGTAGCAAGCAGCACCGCCACCTCGCCGCTCAACATGACGCTCTGCGAGGCAGTAGCAAGCAGCACCGCCATCTCGCCGCTCGACATGACGCACTGCGAGGCAGTACCAAGCAGCACCGTCACCTCGCCGCTCAACATGACGCACTGCGAGGCAGTAGCAAGCAGCACCGCCACCTCGCCGCTCAACATGACGCACTGCGAGGCAGTAGCAAGCAGCACCGCCACCTCGCCGCTCAACATGACGCACTGCGAGGCAGTAGCAAGCGGCACCGCCACCTCGCCGCTCACCATGACGCACTGCGAGGCAGTAGCAAGCAGCACCGCCACCTCGAAACTCGACATGACGCACTGCGAGGCAGTAGCAAGCAGCACCGTCACCTCGCCGTGCAACATGACGCACTGCGAGGCAGTAGCAAGCAGCACCGCCACCTCGCCGCTCAACATGACGCACTGCGAGGCAGTAGCAAGCAGCACCGCCACCTCGCCGCTCAACATGACGCACTGCGAGGCAGTAGCAAGCAGCACCGCCGCCTCTCCGCTCAACATAACGCACTGCGAGGCAGTAGCAAGCAGCACCGCCACCCCGCCGCTCACCATGACGCACTGCGAGGCAGTAACAAGCAGCCACGCCACCTCGCCGCTCACCATGACGCACTGCAGGGCAGCAGGAAGCGGCACCGCCACCTCGCCGCTCAACATGACGCACTGCGAGGCAATCGCAAGCGGCACCGCCACCTTGCCGCTCACCATGACGCACTGCGAGGCTGTAGCAAGCAGCACTGCCACCTCGCCGATCACCATGACGCACTGCGAGGCAGTAGCAAGCGGCACCGCCACCTCGCCGCTCAACATGACGCACTGCGAGGCAGTAGCAAGCGGCACCGCCACCTCGCCGCTCACCATGACGCACTGCGAGGCAATAGCAAGCGGCACCGCCACCTCGCCGCTTACCATGACGTACCGCGAGGCAATAGCAAGCGGCACCGCCACCTCGCCGCTCCCCATGACGCACTGCGAGGCAGTAGCAAGCGGCACCGCCACCTCGCCGCTCAACATGACGCACTGCGAGGCAGTAGCAAGCGGCACCGCCACCTCACCGCTCAACATGACGCACTGCGAGGCAGTAGCAAGCGGCACCGCCACCTCGCCGCTCAACATGACGCACTTCGAGGCAGTAGCAAGCGGCACCGCCACCTCCCCGATCACCATGACGCACTGCGAGGCAATAGCAAGCGGCACCGCCACCTCGCCGCTCAACATGACGCACTGCGTGGCAGTAGGAAGCGGCACCGCCACCTCGCCGCTCAACATGACGCACTGCGAGGCAGTAGGAAGCGGCACCGCCACCTCGCCGCTCAACATGACGCACTGCAGGGCAGTACCAAGCGGCACCGCCACCTCGCCGCTCAACATGACGCACTGCGAGGCAGTAGCAAGCGGCACCGCCACCTCGCCGCTCAACATGACGCACTGCGAGGTATTGTTACTAAACTCAGTGTTACCTGGATGGGATATCGGGAGGGGGCTGCATTAAAACTTTAGCGATGAAGAAACAATTGGAATTGATGTCGGGTCTCCCCGGTAAGTGCCCCCCGAGACCATTGCCCCCCGGAATATTCCTTGCCGAAAATACCCCTCGCCGCGGCCGGACAATTCCCTCCTATGATAAGTCCCTCCGGGCACTTGCCACCCGGAAACGCCCTCTCCACCCCCACCACAGACAACTGCTCTCGAAGCAATTGCCTCCAGTCGGGGCCACTATTTTTATATGCACCTTTTATTCCACCGATATTTAACGATACCTCAATGTTTTATTTAGTTTTGACTGATTTTAATACAGATTCGAAGTATTGCATGATTTATCTTCCTGTAGTATTTACGCAGTGAACACCCCCCCCCCCCCTCCCCCAGACCTCCCACTCCTTGAGATCTTGAGATTACACAAGTTAACTGTAACGTCAGTACCCATCAGCCGAAGGCTATGGTGGCCCAGGGCTTGTTGTGAATTTGTTGAGACTGCGCCACGCTCCTTCAGCAGTGCGGGGCAGCAGAAAACGGCGCCGCCAACTCACCGCTCACCATGACGCACTGCGGAGCAGCAGGAAGCAGCACCGCCATCTCGCCTCTCGCCATGACGCCACCTCGCCGCTCACCATGACGCACTGCGGAGATGCCGTAATCTGCACCGCCACCTCACTGCTCGCCAAGTCGCACTGCAGGAAGCGGCAGCGCCACCTCGCCGCTCAATATGACGCACTGCGAGGCAGTAGCAAGCGGCACCGCCACCTCGCCGCTCACTATGACGCACTGCGAGGTAGTAGCAAGCGGCACCGCCACCTCGCCGCTCAACATGACGCACTGCGAGGCAGTAGCAAGCGGCACCGCCACCTCGCCGCTCAACATGACGCACTGCGAGGCAGTAGCAAGCGGCCCCGCCACCTTGCCGCTCACTATGACGCACTGCGGGGCAGCAGGAAGCGGCACCGCCACCTCGCCCCGCAACATGACGCACTGCGAGGCAGTAGCAAGCGGCACGGCCACCTCGCCGCTCAACATGACGCACTGCGAGGCAGTAGCAAGCGGCCCCGCCACCTCGCCGCTCAACATGACGCACTGCGAGGCAGCAGGAAGCGGCACCGCCATCTCGCCGCTCAACATGACGCACTGCGAGGCCGTAGAAAGCGGCACCGCCACCTCGCCGCTCAACATGACGCACTGCATGGCAGTAGCATGCGGCACCGCCACCTCGCCGCTCAACATGACGCACTGCGAGGCAGTAGCAAGCGGCACCGCCACCTCGCCGCTCAACATGACGCACTGCGAGGCAGCAGGAAGCGGCACCGCCACCTCGCCGCCCAACATGACGCACTGCAGGGCAGTACCAAGCGGCACCGCCACCTCGCCGCTCAACATGACGCACTGCGGGGCAGTAGCAAGCGGCACCGCCACCTCGCCGCTCAACATGACGCACTGCGAGGCAGTAGCAAGCGGCACCGCCACCTTGCCGCTCAACATGACGCACTGCGAGGAAGTAGCAAGCGGCACCGCCACCTCGCCGCTCAACATGACGCACTGCGGAGCACCAGGAAGCGGCACCGCCACCTCGCCGCTCAACATGACGCACTGCGAGACCGTAGCAAGCGGCACCGCCACCTCGCCGCTCAACATGACGCACTGCGAGGCAGTAGCAAGCGGCACCGCCACCTCGCCGCTCACTATGACGCACTGCGAGGCAGTAGCAAGCGGCACCGCCACCTCGCCGCTAGAAAATGACGCACTGCGGGTCAGTAGCAAGCGGCACCGCCACCTCGCCGCTCAACATGACGCACTGCGAGGCAGCAGGAAACGGCGCCGCCACCTCGCCGCTCAACATGACGCACTGCGGAGCACCTGGAAGCGGCACCGCCACCTCGCCGCTCAACATGACGCACTGCGAGACCGTAGCAAGCGGCACCGCCACCTCGCCGCTCAACATGACGCACTGCGAGGCAGTAGCAAGCGGCACCGCCACCTCGCCGCTAGAAAATGACGCACTGCGGGTCAGTAGCAAGCGGCACCGCCACCTCGCCGCTCACCATGACGCCACCTCGCCTCTCACCATGACGCACTGCGGGGCAGCAGGAAACGGCGCCGCCAACTCGCCGCTCACCATGACGCACGGCGGGGCAGCAGGAAGCGGCACCGCCATCTCGCCTCTCGCCATGATGCCACCTCGCCGCTCACCATGACGCACTGCGGAGATGCCGTAATCTGCACCGCCACCTCACTGCTCGCCAAGTCGCACTGCAGGAAGCGGCACCGCCACCTCGCCTCTCACCATGACGCACTGCGGGGCAGCAGGAAACGGCGCCGCCAACTCACCGCTCACCATGACGCACTGCGGAGCAGCAGGAAGCGGCACCGCCATCTCGCCTCTCGCCATGACGCCACCTCGCCGCTCACCATGACGCACTGCGGAGATGCCGTAATCTGCACCGCCACCTCACTGCTCGCCAAGTCGCACTGCAGGAAGCGGCACCGCCACCTCGCCGCTCACTATGACACACTGCGGGGGAGCGGGAAGCGGCAGCGCCACCTCGCCGCTCAATATGACGCACTGCGAGGCAGTACCAAGCGGCACCGCCACCTCGCCGCTAGAAAATGACGCACTGCGGGTCAGTAGCAAGCGGCACCGCCACCTCGCCGCTAGAAAATGACGCACTGCGAGGCAGTAGCAAGCGGCACCGCCACCTCGCCGCTCACTATGACGCACTGCGAGGTAGTAGCAAGCGGCACCGCCACCTCGCCGCTCAACATGACGCACTGCGAGGCAGTAGCAAGCGGCACCGCCACCTCGCCGCTCAACATGACGCACTGCGAGGCAGTAGCAAGTGGCACCGCCACCTCGCCGCTCAACATGACGCACTGCGGGAGGGCAGGAAGCGCCACCGCCACCTCGCCACTCAACATGACGCACTGCGGGGCAGTGGCGAACGGCACCGCCACCTCGCCGCTCAACATGACGCACTGCGAGGCAGTAGCAAGCGGCACCGCCACCTCGCCGCTCAATATGACGCAATGCGAGTCATAGCAAGCGGCACCGCCACCTCGCCGCTAGAAAATGACGCACTGCGGGTCAGTAGCAAGAGGCACCGCCACCTCGCCGCTCAACATGACGCACTGCGAGACCGTAGCAAGCGGCACCGCCACCTCGCCGCTAGAAAATGACGCACTGCGGGTCAGTAGCAAGCGGCACCGCCACCTCGCCCCTCAACATGACGCACTGCGAGGCAGTAGCAAGCGGCACCGCCACCTCGCCGCTCAACATGACGCACTGCGAGGCAGTAGCAAGCGGCACGGCCACCTCGCCGCTCAACAAGACGCACTGCGGAAGGGCAGGAAGCGCCACCGCCACCTCGCCGCTCAACATGACGCACTGCGGGGCAGTAGGAAGCGGCACCGCCACCTCGCCGCTCAGCATGACGCACTGCGAGGCAGTAGCAAGCGGCACCGCCACCTCGCCGCTCAACATGACGCACTGCGGGGCAGTAGCAAGCGGCACCGCCACCTCGCCCCTCAACATGACGCACTGCAAGGCAGTAGCAAGCGGCACCGCCACCTCGCCGCTCACTATGACGCACTGCGAGGTAGTAGCAAGCGGCACCGCCACCTCGCCGCTCAACATGACGCACTGCGAGGCAGTAGCAAGCGGCACCGCCACCTCGCCGCTCAACATGACGCACTGCGAGGCAGTAGCAAGCGGCCGCGCCACCTTGACGCTCACTATGACGCACTGCGGGGCAGCAGGAAGCGGCACCGCCACCTCGCCCCTCAACATGACGCACTGCGAGGCAGTAGCAAGCGGCACGGCCACCTCGCCGCTCAACATGACGCACTGCGAGGCAGTAGCAAGCGGCCCCGCCACCTCGCCGCTCAACATGACGCACTGCGAGGCAGCAGGAAGCGGCACCGCCACCTCGCCGCTCAACATGACGCACTGCGAGGCAGTAGCAAGCGGCACCGCCACCTCGCCGCTCAACATGACGCACTGCATGGCAGTAGCATGCGGCACCGCCACCTCGCCGCTCAACATGACGCACTGCGAGGCCGTAGCAAGCGGCACCGCCACCTCGCCGCTCAACATGACGCACTGCATGGCAGTAGCATGCGGCACCGCCACCTCGCCGCTCAACATGACGCACTGCGAGGCAGTAGCAAGCGGCACCGCCACCTCGCCGCTCAACATGACGCACTGCGAGGCAGCAGGAAGCGGCACCGCCACCTCGCCGCTCAACATGACGCACTGCAGGGCAGTACCAAGCGGCACCGCCACCTCGCCGCTCAACATGACGCACTGCGAGGCAGTAGCAAGCGGCACCGCCACCTCGCCGCTCAACATGACGCACTGCGAGGCAGTAGCAAGCGGCACCGCCACCTTGCCGCTCAACATGACGCACTGCGAGGAAGTAGCAAGCGGCACCGCCACCTCGCCGCTCAACATGACGCACTGCGGAGCACCAGGAAGCGGCACCGCCACCTCGCCGCTCAACATGACGCACTGCGAGACCGTAGCAAGCGGCACCGCCACCTCGCCGCTCAACATGACGCACTGCGAGGCAGTAGCAAGCGGCACCGCCACCTCGCCGCTCACTATGACGCACTGCGAGGCAGTAGCAAGCGGCACCGCCACCTCGCCGCTAGAAAATGACGCACTGCGGGTCAGTAGCAAGCGGCACCGCCACCTCGCCGCTCAACATGACGCACTGCGAGGCAGCAGGAAACGGCGCCGCCACCTCGCCGCTCAACATGGCGCACTGCGGAGCACCTGGAAGCGGCACCGCCACCTCGCCGCTCAACATGACGCACTGCGAGACCGTAGCAAGCGGCACCGCCACCTCGCCGCTCAACATGACGCACTGCGAGGCAGTAGCAAGCGGCACCGCCACCTCGCCGCTAGAAAATGACGCACTGCGGGTCAGTAGCAAGCGGCACCGCCACCTCGCCGCTCACCATGACGCCACCTCGCCTCTCACCATGACGCACTGCGGGGCAGCAGGAAACGGCGCCGCCAACTCGCCGCTCACCATGACGCACGGCGGGGCAGCAGGAAGCGGCACCGCCATCTCGCCTCTCGCCATGATGCCACCTCGCCGCTCACCATGACGCACTGCGGAGATGCCGTAATCTGCACCGCCACCTCACTGCTCGCCAAGTCGCACTGCAGGAAGCGGCACCGCCACCTCGCCTCTCACCATGACGCACTGCGGGGCAGCAGGAAACGGCGCCGCCAACTCACCGCTCACCATGACGCACTGCGGAGCAGCAGGAAGCGGCACCGCCATCTCGCCTCTCGCCATGACGCCACCTCGCCGCTCACCATGACGCACTGCGGAGATGCCGTAATCTGCACCGCCACCTCACCGCTCGCCAAGTCGCACTGCAGGAAGCGGCACCGCCACCTCGCCGCTCACTATGACACACTGCGGGGGAGCGGGAAGCGGCAGCGCCACCTCGCCGCTCAATATGACGCACTGCGAGGCAGTACCAAGCGGCACCGCCACCTCGCCGCTAGAAAATGACGCACTGCGGGTCAGTAGCAAGCGGCACCGCCACCTCGCCGCTAGAAAATGACGCACTGCGAGGCAGTAGCAAGCGGCACCGCCACCTCGCCGCTCACTATGACGCACTGCGAGGTAGTAGCAAGCGGCACCGCCACCTCGCCGCTCAACATGACGCACTGCGAGGCAGTAGCAAGCGGCACCGCCACCTCGCCGCTCAACATGACGCACTGCGAGGCAGTAGCAAGTGGCACCGCCACCTCGCCGCTCAACATGACGCACTGCGGGAGGGCAGGAAGCGCCACCGCCACCTCGCCACTCAACATGACGCACTGCGGGGCAGTGGCAAACGGCACCGCCACCTCGCCGCTCAACATGACGCACTGCGAGGCAGTAGCAAGCGGCACCGCCACCTCGCCGCTCAATATGACGCACTGCGAGGCATAGCAAGCGGCACCGCCACCTCGCCGCTAGAAAATGACGCACTGCGGGTCAGTAGCAAGCGGCACCGCCACCTCGCCGCTCAACATGACGCACTGCGAGACCGTAGCAAGCGGCACCGCCACCTCGCCGCTAGAAAATGACGCACTGCGGGTCAGTAGCAAGCGGCACCGCCACCTCGCCGCTCAACATGACGCACTGCGAGGCAGTAGCAAGCGGCACCGCCACCTCGCCGCTCAACATGACGCACTGCGAGGCAGTAGCAAGCGGCACCGCCACCTCGCCGCTCAACAAGACGCACTGCGGAAGGGCAGGAAGCGCCACCGCCACCTCGCCGCTCAACATGACGCACTGCGGGGCAGTAGGAAGCGGCACCGCCACCTCGCCGCTCAGCATGACGCACTGCGAGGCAGTAGCAAGCGGCACCGCCACCTCGCCGCTCAACATGACGCACTGCGAGGCAGTAGCAAGCGGCACCGCCACCTCGCCGCTCACTATGACGCACTGCGAGGTAGTAGCAAGCGGCACCGCCACCTCGCCGCTCAACATGACGCACTGCGAGGCAGTAGCAAGCGGCACCGCCACCTCGCCGCTCAACATGACGCACTGCGAGGCAGTAGCAAGCGGCCCCGCCACCTTGACGCTCACTATGACGCACTGCGGGGCAGCAGGAAGCGGCACCGCCACCTCGCCCCTCAACATGACGCACTGCGAGGGAGTAGCAAGCGGCACGGCCACCTCGCCGCTCAACATGACGCACTGCGAGGCAGTAGCAAGCGGCCCCGCCACCTCGCCGCTCAACATGACGCACTGCGAGGCAGCAGGAAGCGGCACCGCCACCTCGCCGCTCAACATGACGCACTGCGAGGCCGTAGCAAGCGGCACCGCCACCTCGCCGCTCAACATGACGCACTGCATGGCAGTAGCATGCGGCACCGCCACCTCGCCGCTCAACATGACGCACTGCGAGGCAGTAGCAAGCGGCACCGCCACCTCGCCGCTCAACATGACGCACTGCGAGGCAGCAGGAAGCGGCACCGCCACCTCGCCGCTCAACATGACGCACTGCAGGGCAGTACCAAGCGGCACCGCCACCTCGCCGCTCAACATGACGCACTGCGAGGCAGTAGCAAGCGGCACCGCCACCTCGCCGCTCAACATGACGCACTGCGAGGCAGTAGCAAGCGGCACCGCCACCTTGCCGCTCAACATGACGCACTGCGAGGAAGTAGCAAGCGGCACCGCCACCTCGCCGCTCAACATGACGCACTGCGGAGCACCAGGAAGCGGCACCGCCACCTCGCCGCTCAACATGACGCACTGCGAGACCGTAGCAAGCGGCACCGCCACCTCGCCGCTCAACATGACGCACTGCGAGGCAGTAGCAAGCGGCACCGCCACCTCGCCGCTCACTATGACGCACTGCGAGGCAGTAACAAGCGGCACCGCCACCTCGCCGCTAGAAAATGACGCACTGCGGGTCAGTAGCAAGCGGCACCGCCACCTCGCCGCTCAACATGACGCACTGCGAGGCAGCAGGAAACGGCGCCGCCACCTCGCCGCTCAACATGACGCACTGCGGAGCACCTGGAAGCGGCACCGCCACCTCGCCGCTCAACATGACGCACTGCGAGACCGTAGCAAGCGGCACCGCCACCTCACCGCTCAACATGACGCACTGCGAGGCAGTAGCAAGCGGCACCGCCACCTCGCCGCTAGAAAATGACGCACTGCGGGTCAGTAGCAAGCGGCACCGCCACCTCGCCGCTCACCATGACGCCACCTCGCCTCTCACCATGACGCACTGCGGGGCAGCAGGAAACGGCGCCGCCAACTCGCCGCTCGCCATGACGCACGGCGGGGCAGCAGGAAGCGGCACCGCCATCTCGCCTCTCGCCATGATGCCACCTCGCCGCTCACCATGACGCACTGCGGAGATGCCGTAATCTGCACCGCCACCTCACTGCTCGCCAAGTCGCACTGCAGGAAGCGGCACCGCCACCTCGCCTCTCACCATGACGCACTGCGGGGCAGCAGGAAACGGCGCCGCCAACTCACCGCTCACCATGACGCACTGCGGAGCAGCAGGAAGCGGCACCGCCATCTCGCCTCTCGCCATGACGCCACCTCGCTGCTCACCATGACGCACTGCGGAGATGCCGTAATCTGCACCGCCACCTCACTGCTCGCCAAGTCGCACTGCAGGAAGCGGCACCGCCACCTCGCCGCTCACTATGACACACTGCGGGGGAGCGGGAAGCGGCAGCGCCACCTCGCCGCTCAATATGACGCACTGCGAGGCAGTACCAAGCGGCACCGCCACCTCGCCGCTAGAAAATGACGCACTGCGGGTCAGTAGCAAGCGGCACCGCCACCTCGCCGCTAGAAAATGACGCACTGCGAGGCAGTAGCAAGCGGCACCGCCACCTCGCCGCTCACTATGACGCACTGCGAGGTAGTAGCAAGCGGCACCGCCACCTCGCCGCTCAACATGACGCACTGCGAGGCAGTAGCAAGCGGCACCGCCACCTCGCCGCTCAACATGACGCACTGCGAGGCAGTAGCAAGTGGCACCGCCACCTCGCCGCTCAACATGACGCACTGCGGGAGGGCAGGAAGCGCCACCGCCACCTCGCCACTCAACATGACGCACTGCGGGGCAGTGGCAAACGGCACCGCCACCTCGCCGCTCAACATGACGCACTGCGAGGCAGTAGCAAGCGGCACCGCCACCTCGCCGCTCAATATGACGCACTGCGAGGCATAGCAAGCGGCACCGCCACCTCGCCGCTAGAAAATGATGCACTGCGGGTCAGTAGCAAGCGGCACCGCCACCTCGCCGCTCAACATGACGCACTACGAGACCGTAGCAAGCGGCACCGCCACCTCGCCGCTAGAAAATGACGCACTGCGGGTCAGTAGCAAGCGGCACCGCCACCTCGCCCCTCAACATGACGCACTGCGAGGCAGTAGCAAGCGGCACCGCCACCTCGCCGCTCAACATGACGCACTGCGAGGCAGTAGCAAGCGGCACCGCCACCTCGCCGCTCAACAAGACGCACTGCGGAAGGGCAGGAAGCGCCACCGCCACCTCGCCGCTCAACATGACGCACTGCGGGGCAGTAGGAAGCGGCACCGCCACCTCACCGCTCAACATGACGCACTGCGAGGCAGTAGCAAGCGGCACCGCCACCTCGCCGCTCAACATGACGCACTGCGAGGCAGTAGCAAGCGGCACCGCCACCTCGCCGCTCACTATGACGCACTGCGAAGCAGCAGGAAGCGGCACCGCCACCTCGCCGCTCAACATGACGCACTGCGGGGCAGTAGCAAGCGGCACCGCCACCTCGCCGCTCAACATGACGCACTGCGGGGCAGTAGCAAGCGGCACCGCCACCTCGCCGCTCAACATGACGCACTGCAGGGCAGTAGCAAGCGGCGCCGCCAGCTCGACGCTCAACATGACGCACTGCAGGGCAGTAACAAGCGGCACCGCCACCTCGCCGCTCAACATGACGCACTGCGAGGCAGTAGCAAGCGGCACCGCCACCTCGCCGCTCAACATGACGCACTGCAGGGCAGTAACAAGCGGCACCGCCACCTCGCCGCTCAACATGACGCACTGCAGGGCAGTAGCAAGCGGCACCGCCACCTCGACGCTCAACATGACGCACTGCAGGGCAGTAACAAGCGGCACCGCCACCTCGCCGCTCAACATGACGCACTGCGGGTCAGTAGCAAGCGGCACCGCCACCTCGCCGCTAGAAAATTACGCACTGCGAGGCAGTAGCAAGCGGCACCGCCACCTCGCCGCTCACTATGACGCACTGCGAGGTAGTAGCAAGCGGCACCGCCACCTCGCCGCTAGAAAATGACGCACTGCGGGTCAGTAGCAAGCGGCACCGCCACCTCGCCGCTAGAAAATGACGCACTGCGAGGCAGTAGCAAGCGGCACCGCCACCTCGCCGCTCACTATGACGCACTGCGAGGTAGTAGCAAGCGGCACCGCCACCTCGCCGCTAGAAAATGACGCACTGCGGGTCAGTAGCAAGCGGCACCGCCACCTCGCCGCTAGAAAATGACGCACTGCGAGGCAGTAGCAAGCGGCACCGCCACCTCGCCGCTAGAAAATTACGCACTGCGAGGCAGTAGCAAGCGGCACCGCCACCTCGCCGCTCACTATGACACACTGCGGGGGAGCAGGAAGCGGCAGCGCCACCTCGCCGCTCAATATGACGCACTGCGAGGCAGTACCAAGCGGCACCGCCACCTCGCCGCTAGAAAATGACGCACTGCGGGTCAGTAGCAAGCGGCACCGCCACCTCGCCGCTAGAAAATGACGCACTGCGAGGCAGTAGCAAGCGGCACCGCCACCTCGCCGCTCAACATGACGCACTGCGAGGCAGTAGCAAGCGGCACCGCCACCTCGCCGCTCAACATAACGCACTGCGAGGCAGTAGCAAGTGGCACCGCCACCTCGCCGCTCAACATGACGCACTGCGAGGCAGTAGCAAGTGGCACCGCCACCTCGCCGCTCACTATGACGCACTGCGAGGTAGTAGCAGGCGGCACCGCCACCTCGCCGCTCAACATGACGCACTGCGAGACCGTAGCAAGCGGCACCGCCACCTCGCCGCTCAACATGACGCACTGCGAGGCAGTAGCAAGCGGCACCGCCAACTCGCCGCTCACTATGACGCACTGCGAGGCAGTAGCAAGCGGCACCGCCACCTCGCCGCTAGAAAATGACGCACTACGGGTCAGTAGCAAGCGGCACCGCCACCTCGCCCCTCAACATGACGCACTGCGAGGCAGTAGCAAGCGGCACCGCCACCTCGCCGCTCAACATGACGCACTGCGAGGCAGTAGCAAGCGGCACCGCCACCTCGCCGCTCAACAAGACGCACTGCGGGAGGGTAGGAAGCGCCACCGCCACCTCGCCGCTCAATATGACGCACTGCGGGGCAGTAGCAAGCGGCACCGCCACCTCGCCGCTCAACATGACGCACTGCGAGGCAGTAGCAAGCGGCACCGCCACCTCGCCGCTCAACATGACGCACTGCGAGGCAGTAGCAAGCGGCACCGCCACCTCGCCGCTCAACATGACGCACTGCGGGGCAGTAGCAAGCGGCACCGCCACCTCGCCGCTCAACATGACGCACTGCGGGGCAGTAGCAAGCGGCACCGCCACCTCGCCGCTCAACATGACGCACTGCAGGGCAGTAGCAAGCGGCACCGCCACCGCGACGCTCAACATGACGCACTGCAGGGCAGTAACAAGCGGCACCGCCGCCTCGCCGCTCAACATGACGCACTGCGAGGCAGTAGCAAGCGGCACCGCCACCTCGACGCTCAACATGACGCACTGCGAGGCAGTAGCAAGCGGCACCGCCACCTCGCCGCTCAACATGACGCACTGCAGGGCAGTAACAAGCGGCACCGCCACCTCGCCGCTCAACATGACGCACTACGAGGCGGTAGCAAGCGGCACCGCCACCTCGCCGCTCAACATGACGCACCGCGAGGCAGCAGGAAGCGGCACCGCCAACTCGCCGCTCAACATGACGCCCTGCAGGGCAGTAACAAGCGGCACCGCCACCTCGCCGCCCAACATGACGCACTGCGAGGCAGTAACAAGCGGCACCGCCAGCTCGACGCTCAACATGACGCACTGCAGGGCAGTGACAAGCGGCACCGCCACCTCGCCGCTCAACATGACGCACTGCGAGGCAGTAGCAAGCGGCACCGCCACCTCGCCGCTCAACATGACGCACTGCAGGGCAGTAGCAAGCGGCACCGCCACCTCGCCGCTCAACATGACGCACTGCAGGGCAGTAACAAGCGGCACCGCCACCTCGCCGCTCAACATGACGCACTGCGCGGCAGTAGCAAGCGGGACCGCCACCTCGCCGCTCAACATGACGCACTGCGAGGCAGCAGGAAGCGGCACCGCCACCTCGCCGCTCAACATGACGCACTGCGAGGCAGTAGCAAGCGGCACCGCCACCTCGCCACTCAACATGACGCACTGCAGGGCAGTAGCAGGCGGCACCGCCACCTCGCCGCTCAACATGACGCACTGCGAGGCAGTAGCAAGCGGCACCGCCACCTCGCCGCTCAACATGACGCACTGCGAGGCAGTAGGAAGCGGCACCGCCACCTCGCCGCTCAACATGACGCACTGCAGGGCAGTACCAAGCGGCACCGCCACCTCGCCGCTCAACATGACGCACTGCGAGGCAGTAGCAAGCGGCACCGCCACCTCGCCGCTCAACATGACGCACTGCGAGGCAGTAGCAAGCCGAACCGCCACCTCGCCGCTCAACATGACTCACTGCGAGGCAGTAGCAAGCGGCACCGCCACCTCGCCGCTCAACATGACGCACTGCGAGGCAGTAGCAAGCGGCACCGCCACCTCGCCGCTCAACATGACGCACTGCGAGGCAGTAGCAAGCGGCATCGCCACCTCGCCGCTCAACATGACGCACTGCGAGGCAGTAGCAAGCGGCACCGCCACCTCGCCGCTCAACATGACGCACTGCGAGGCAGTAGCAAGCGGCACCGCCACCTCGCCGCTCAACATGACGCACTGCGAGGCAGTAGCAAGCGGCACCGCCACCTCGCCGCTCAACATGACGCACTGCGGAGCAGCAGGAAGCGGCACCGCCACCTCGCCGCTCAACATGACGCACTGCGGGGCAGTAGCAAGCGGCACCGACACCTTGCCGCTCAACATGACGCACTGCGGGGCAGTAGCAAGCGGCACCGCCACATCGCCGCTCAACAGGACGCACTGCGAGGCAGCAGGAAGCGGCACCGCCACCTCGCCGCTCAACATGACGCACTGCGGAGCAGCAGGAAGCGGCACCGCCACCTCGACTCTCTCCATGACGCCATCTCGCCGCACACCATGACGCACTGCGGAGCAGCAGGAAGCGGCACCGCCACCTCGCCGCTCAACATGACGCACTGCGGGGCAGTAGCAAGCGGCACCGACACCTTGCCGCTCAACATGACGCACTGCGGGGCAGTAGCAAGCGGCACCGCCACATCGCCGCTCAACAGGACGCACTGCGAGGCAGCAGGAAGCGGCACCGCCACCTCGCCGCTCAACATGACGCACTGCGGAGCAGCAGGAAGCGGCACCGCCACCTCGACTCTCACCATGACGCCATCTCGCCGCACACCATGACGCACTGCGCGCCAGCAGGAAGCGGCACCGACACCTCGCCGCTCACCATGACGCCACCTCGCCGTTCACCATGATGCCATCTCGCCGCTCACCAAGACAAACTGCGGGGCAGCAGGAAGCGGCACCGCCACCTCGCCGCTCACCATGACGCCACCTCGTCGCTCACCATGACGCACTACGGAGATGCCGTAATCTGCACCGCCACCTCACTGCTCGCCAAGTCGCACTGCAGGAAGCGGCACCGCCACCTCGCCTCTCACCATGACGCACTGCGGGGCAGCAGGAAGCGGCACCGCCATCTCGCCTCTCGCCATGACGCCACCTCGCCGCTCACCATGACGCACTGCGGAGATGCCGTAATCTGCACCGCCACCTCACTGCTCGCCAAGTCGCACTGCAGGAAGCGGCACCGCCACCTCGCCTCTCACCATGACGCACTGCGGGGCAGCAGGAAACGGCGCCGCCAACTCGCCGCTCACCATGACGCACTGCGGGGCAGCAGGAAGCGGCACCGCCATCTTGCCTCTCGCCATGACGCCACCTCGCCGCTCACCATGACGCACTGCGGAGATGCCGTAATCTGCACCGCCACCTCACTGCTCGCCAAGTCGCACTGCCGGAAGCGGCACCGCCACCTCGCCGCTCACTATGACACACTGCGGGGGAGCAGGAAGCGGCACCGCCAACTCGCCACTCACCATGACGCACTGCGGGGCAGCAGGAAGCGGACCGCCACCTCGCCGCTTACCATGACGCACTTCTGGGCCCCAGGAAGCGGCACCGCCACCCCGCCGCTCACCATGACGCACGGCGGGACAGAGCCTGAATTCCACTAATGTCCTCACCGATCGTGTCTTCCGAGAAGCCGTTGCCATGACAGACGTATTGCAAATGTATTTTCTTGTCTTAAGAATTAAGTGATAAAACCGCGTTACTGGAATAAGCCACTGTGACCTGCTGTGACGTAAAGCGTAAGTTTTGGTGGCGACTCCCATCAGCCTCTGCGCGGATCGCGGACGTACTTCCGCATACCCGTCTCCATATGCGGCGCCACTTGCTCCATGGCAACGCTGCAGGACGTGACGTATTAATACGAGACTGACATCGACATTTGGCGACTGCTTCTGAATTATTTATAACTATCCTTACATAATGAAACAAAATACCACATCGTGTCTGTGTGTTTATTAGCCATCAGTTTACACGCATCTGTCACCCGTTGTAAATAGATATATACAACAACAGTAATAAGCAACAATACTGCAGGCGCCATATATTTATTAATATATTCATGGATATATTAATAATAAAACACGGAATACGTTGGTACGGATTGCAAAAATATTCAGCCGACATATGCGTCTCCTCTCGCTTTCAAATTGATAGATTTGATATGGATACATAAGCTTTAAGCGATAATATGCGTTGAGATAGGCTACTGGACCAATCAGGCGATACATTTCTCTCTTCCTGCTTTGATAGGTTTTAAAAGGATATATTGCATCAGACCTAGAAGAAGGGCCGGGGCGGGGCCAGGCCACCTCCCCCCCACCCCCCCCCCCCTCCCTCCCCCGCCCCTGGATCCACCCATGTGAGAGATATAAGATAAAAGATTATATGTCAGTAACTATCATAAATACCGAATAAAAAATGCTATCAAAGGTAATCAAAACAATCTTTCAAGAAGCGAGAAAACATTCGAGTAATAAATAAACGAAGTTTCTCCTCTCCGGGTTATGCGAGATGCTAATAATGAGAACACGTTGTAAAGTTGTGTGGGATGGATATAGTCACCGTCACCACAGACTCGTGGCTCGCTTTGGAGTGACCAGGCGACACAACCCAGAGGATTCTTTACTTTATCTACACTAATGAACTCCATATGCGGCGCCACTTGCTCCATGGCAACGCTGCAGGACGTGACGTATTAATACGAGACTGACATCGACATTTGGCGACTGCTTCTGAATTATTTATAACTATCCTTACATAATGAAACAAAATACCACATCGTGTCTGTGTGTTTATTAGCCATCAGTTTACACGCATCTGTCACCCGTTGTAAATAGATATATACAACAACAGTAATAAGCAACAATACTGCAGGCGCCATATATTTATTAATATATTCATGGATATATTAATAATAAAACACGGAATACGTTGGTACGGATTGCAAAAATATTCAGCCGACATATGCGTCTCCTCTCGCTTTCAAATTGATAGATTTGATATGGATACATAAGCTTTAAGCGATAATACGCGTTGAGATAGGCTACTGGACCAATCAGGCGATACATTTCTCTCTTCCTGCTTTGATAGGTTTTAAAAGGATATATTGCATCAGTTCCCTGACCCATAACTGGACTACGTCCTCTCGATCCGCAAGGAACTGGAACATACTACTAACGGCTTTGCTCGCATTGTTGTACATCTCCAGGTGTTGCTCCCGGCGTTGCGGGTCACCATTTTCCAGCCAAAGCCATCTAGCCACGGGGTCTACGAACAACTTACTGACATTGATGATCCTTACAAATTTTCTTATCTGACTGTACACTCGACGCCTTCTCTCGTCATATTTAGGCTGATCAAGCGGTAGCTTCATATATCGAACCACAGCGTCAATTAGCTCTGCTATGACCAACCCATAGGCTGTTGAATTGGAATCCATATAATATTCATCTGGAAAGACTTTCATTTTGTTTTGGATGTCATCGCGTATAGGGGGTGATGGGCAGTAATCGGCCTCGCAGTTGTAGGCGAGGTAGGCAGGATATGTCTTATTCATATCATTAATATCAATATCATGGAATTTGATGAATGCGCCGATGATATTTTGGAGCACTTGGAGGACATTATTGTTGATAACGTGGTGGCCGCGCTTCGGCTTGTCTGTTTCCCCTTGTCGTCTTGCGTCGCACGCTGTTTATCTAACGTTTTCTGAATGTCAACCTTGCGAGCCCTGACATGGTTCTTGCCGAGTTCATTGCTATCTTTGATGGCTTTTAGAACTTGCTGTTTCTCTATGCCTTTCAGTACAAATTGGTCTACAATACAGTTCACCCATTCACATTCCGTCGGTATGGAGACCGACCCACCGACAGCGGCATAAGATTTGTGCGCAGCAACTGCCATTTTCAAAATGTCCAATAACTGATCGACAGCAGCAGATGATTCCGTCTCAGCATCTTCATCTGGCGCGACGTCCGCTGACTCAGGGACAGCGGCGGATGATTCCGTCTCAGCATCTTTCAGCATCTTCATCTGGCGCGACGTCCGCTGACTCATCGACAGCGGCAGATAATTTCGTCTCTGTATTGGCTGAAATCAAGATGCCCAATAACGCACCGATAGCGGCAGTCCATTCCCCCTTGATAATCGCCTTTAACAATAACTCAGAGCAAGGCCTTAGGCTAGTACGTGCAAAGGGATAGAGACCGACCATACCGTATGATCTCGTCTCAGCACCTTCCGCTGTCGCGACGTCCTTTGACCGACCGACGGCGCCAGACGATTCAAATTCGTCAATTGCCCATTTCAAGACGTTCAATAACCGAGGGATAGTAGACCCTTCCTCAGCAAATACAGTTGCAAATCTGTCCAATAACTGTTTGATAGGATCCATCGACTTCTGCTCAGCAACTGTTCTTGTCACTTTTCCCAATAACCGACCGATCTCGACAAGTTTAAGGTGTCCATGACAGAGTGCCGTGATGAATTCCACATCTTTTTTCTCCGTTCCCACGATGGGAATGTCTCCAACATATGCGGTCCACATCTCAGCCATCTCTCCTTTCTGAAACAGGACGTCTCCAATAAAGTATACATTCAATTCAATCCGTTTATCTCCTTGACCTCCCCCGATCCCCGGCTCGTAACAATGTTCACACATACCATAAGTGGACACCCCCGCTGTCCCCTTTTTGGATATATAGTTGCATTAACCCCCCACCCTCCCCCCCCCCACTCCCCTCCCCTCCTTGAGGCCAACATTAAACGCTCCTGATATGCTGGATAGGGTGGGGGCGGTTTCGAGAGGAGGTCTGGCTTTCGGTTTTGAAGCGATAAATAATGCACTGCAGTGCCGTATAAATTTCGGACCTAGAAGAAGGGCCGGGGCGGGGCCAGGCCACCTCCCCCCACCCCCCCCCCCCCCCTCCCTCCCCCGCCCCTGGATCCACCCATGTGAGAGATATAAGATAAAAGATTATATGTCAGTAACTATCAAAAATACCGAATAAAAAATGCTATCAAAGGTAATCAAAACAATCTTTCAAGAAGCGAGAAAACATTCGAGTAATAAATAAACGAAGCTTCTCCTCTCCGGGTTATGCGAGATGCTAATAATGAGAACACGTTGTAAAGTTGTGTGGGATGGATATAGTCACCGTCACCACAGACTCGTGGCTCGCTTTGGAGTGACCAGGCGACACAACCCAGAGGATTCTTTACTTTATCTACACTAATGAACTGCCCGTTAATTCTTATGTGTTTTTTCCTCATTGTTGTATATGTGTGTTGTGTGCAGCTCCCGTCGCAGTGACGTGCGCCATTGTTTGGGAATATCATGTATGAGGATGTTTAGTTTAAGTGCGTCGATTTTAATGCGGTATTTTTCTTTCAAAGCAGCTTTTCCCACAAAGCGCCTGTTTTCCTCAATCAAGTGATGTATGTGTGTGATACCATAATCTGCACAACGCTTGTAAGTTGGGTAAAAGGTATTGCTTAGAACTGCTCCAATTAGTATGCATTTGTTATTCCATGGTTTTTCATATCTCACCTCGGGCTCTACCCAAAAAAAATATCAAACCAGTTTAATAGGACTTGTTGATAAAATAGGCTCTTTGAGAGCTTTATATGAGTGATGCAGAGTTTGCTTGAGACGCCTTGTGTTGTAAGACCAATTTAGCTGAGGGCTAACTGGCTTTGTTTCGTTTGTAGTTCATTACCCGATATCACCCGCTTAAGCCATAATGCATTTTGGTTAGAAATAATCACTGTAGAATATTTCGCTTTCAGACGTTTGTCATTCCACACGAAATCTGCTATTTCGCTTTTGATCTTTTTGATAAAGCTCTCGGGAACGCGAATGACATCGGTAGCATATATAAAAAACGGTGCTAGAATGCTAGACTTTTCAGTATGGTCATTTTACCATTTTGGTATAGCCGTCGAGCACAACAGGTGGTGAGTATTTGATTTTGATTTGAGCTTTATTTCCCATCCGTTTGGAGGAGTACAAAATGCAAGGAACAGTCAGTTAAACATTACAACTGCACAAGGAACAAGAAAACGTTAAACATAACGAACATTAAAACATAAAAAGTAGACTATGTGTACTTTTGATTTTAACAAAATATTTTGATAGGCTGGGCTATTGGTATGTTTCTTGGAAATAAGGGCTGAAATGTTGTGCGACTGCAGAGACAATTGCGCCCAGTCAACATGTACATGATGTTCCCATGTGGGCCCCACGTGGGCTGCGCGGTGGGTCCCATCTGGGCTGCCCACCTAGGACCCACCTCATTTTGGCCGCTGGTTTGAAATGGGTCCCATGTGGGCTGGCCCATGTGGGTTGGAACTGGGCTTGAAGTGGGTCCCATGTGGGCCGCCCACGTGGGTTGGAACTGGGCTTTAAGTGGGTCCCATGTGGGCCGGCCCACGTGGGTTGGAACTGGGCTTTAAGTGGGTCCCATGTGGGCCGCCCACGTGGGTTGAACTGGGCTTTAAGTGGGTCCCATGTGGGTTGGAGCTGGGCTTTAAGTGGGTCCCATGTGGGCCGGCCCACGTGGGTTGGAACTGGGCTTTAAGTGGGTCCCATGTGGGCCGGCCCATGTGGGTTGGAACTGGGCTTTAAGTGGGCCCCATGTGGGCCGCCCACGTGGGTTGGAACTGAGCTTTAAGTGGGTCCCATGTAGGCTGGCCCATGTGGGTTGGAACTGGGCTTTAAGTGGGTCCCATGTGGGCCGGCCCATGTGGGTTGGAACTGGGCTCTAAGTGGGCCCCTTGTGGGCCGACCCATATGGGTAGGAACTGGGTTTTAGTAAAAATAAATTGATATATTTACATCGTGGTGATTTGTGCACATTTTATACGTTAGATCATGAATAAATAGGCTTAACTTATGATTTACAAAAAACTGACGAAATTTTGTTTGTGGGCGTGCCCATGTGGAACCCATCAATAGCCCAGATGAAAGCCCATTAAATGCCCAGCTGGAACCCACACAAACATTGCGTGGGCTGACACATGAAAAACCCACATAAATCCCATGTAAATGCAAATTGATATTTTTTCCTCGGGGTGATTTGTGCCCTTTTTAAACATTAGATCATGAATAAATAGGCATGACTTATGATTTACAGAAAGAACACTGACGAAATTGTGTTGGTGGGTGCGCCCACGTGGGACCCATAAGGTCATGTTGGCTGGGTGGTTCTGTGTCTTCATCATTTAAAGCTCTAAAAAGTATAGCGCACATCTCATCGTCTTCTTTTGAAAGGATATATACCGATTTTTCGAGGTTATATTAATTATGTCTTCCCACATATTCGTGCGCACATGATTTAGCGCAATGCATTGATTAAGAAGATGAGACTGTATATTGGTCACAGTATTAGAACAAAATTTACCTAAAATATGATTACTGTCTGGTATTGTTAACATACGAATCGTGGCTGTAAACTGTTTTCTGAGCTTTATGTTGTTTAACGCCTAGTAATTTAATCTGCTCATACGTATCTTATGTTGAACCATTAAGAATAGTGTTGTCCCACATTTATTTGAGAGCTGCCTGACATATGAAAACCGCAGTATCTTCCATACGTTAGGCTAAAAATCCTGCTTGCTATGGCTTTCACCGAGGAGAAACTCTGCGAGTCTTGTTAAAAACAGCAGTTTGGCCGTAAAGGTGACAGGCAGAGACATAAGCTTATGAAGAAACATCAATTTGTTTTTATAAATGCGCGATCTCATAGTACTCCACCCTAGAGTTCCACGTACAATTTCATCGTGGGTTCTTATGTGGAAACCCTGAATTAATTTAGCCACGTACTTTTGAGCTATTTCCAGTTGTACAAAATGTCTATCTGATAAATTCTGCCAAACTTCGCTGCCAAAGAGACAGGCTGGGATACATAGCCGGTTGGTCTTTATCAAAGAAAATTAGGGACTAGGGAAGAATGCAGTTGAGTGACCGTTGTTTATGCAACGGCTGGTGATGTCATTATGTATTATGTCAATCTATTGCCTATGGTTCAAATGTTTTAGTACCTTGTGTAAGTACTGCCAGGAAACGGAATTAAACGTTTTTTTCGAAGTCAAGGAATAATAGACAACCTGGAGTATTGTGAATATTACAGTATTCAAGAATATCTGGGATAGTTCTTACATATTATCCGATGTAGCGACCTCTGATATAGCCGTATTGATTCACATTAACTAGGTGTCAAACGAAATATGGAATCTTATTGGCTAGTGCTTTGGTTAACATTTTGTAGTCAGTATTCAATGAGCCTAGCGGTCTCCACGATGCCAAATAGCAAAGGTCTTTGTTAGTTTTTGGAAAAATGGTCAAAACACCGCGTCTCTATCCAACGCTCAGATGTTCAGTTTATACTGCAAATATGAAATGTCTAATATCCCGCCAGAAGAATTTATAAAATTCAATCGACATACATACTTGAGAGGAAAATTACGAACCAGCCATGGGCTGGGATCCAACTGGCAAGCATCAAGCCTTTCAGTGTTAATTATGATCAAAACTCTAGATTTGGCGCATATTCTCTGTGACCTATTGCTTGACTTCCTCCTCTCCTTCGGCGAAGCAATTCAACATATTCTGAACGGCAGCTTTCACATCTTGGCAAGGAGCAGGATAATCGCGGGGCAATGCGTCGGGTTCAACAGGAGATTAGACAATCCGTAGATGAGTTGAATCATAAGGAATACATAGACACCAAGGCCAGAGACCATTGGATCGACCAGGGTGTTCCGCGAGCAAAAGAGAAGCGCCTTGATGGTTCCAGGACAGCTTCCCCCAGGACATCCCCCCCCCCCCTCAAACCATTCCCCCATAGACGATTCCCTCCGGACAATTTCCCCCTAGGACAAGTCCCCCCCGGATAACTGCCCCACCTCCGGACAACTTCCCCGCAGATAACTTCCCCCCGGACAATTCCCCGCTAGGACAAGTCCTCCCTCCATTAACTCCCCTCCGGCCAACTCCCCCCCCCCCCGGACAATTGCCCCCCAGACGACCGCACCCGGGACAATTTTCCGGACATTGCCACCCACATCGCCCCAAACGGAGAAGCCGCGCCCCCCTTCCCCTCAGACAATCCCCACCGGCCAAACCCCAAGTCCGGACTACCAAAAGTGCGTTCAGCGTGTGAAGCAATAAGCTCACAACAAGCCCTGGGCTCCCATAGCCTTTGGCTGATGGGTACTGACGTTATAGTTACCTTGCGTAACATACATCGATGGATCACATGCGGATCACAAGTAATGGGAGGTCTGAGGCGGTGTTTGCTGCGTAAATACTACAGGAAGATAAATCATGCCATATTTCGAATCTGTATTAAAATCAGTCGAAACTAATAAAACATTGAGGTATCGTTAAATCTCGGTAAAAATAAAAGTTGGATATGAAAATATTGTCCGACATCGGACTGCCTGGGAGGATAATTCCGGGAGGCGGGGGGGGGGGACTGTCGGTTTGTTGGTATGTGTTTCCGGAGAGTAAATCCCGAGGAATTTGTCGATGATATTGTTAAATACTTTATGTAACACTACAGTTTGAGTGTAACCCCCTCCCTATATCCCATCCATTTAACAGTGAGTTATGTAACAATAAAGTTTTACTGTAACCCCTTAGCTATATCCCATCACAGTAACACTGAGTTATGTAACACTAAAGTTTTAATGTAACTCCCTCCCTATATCCTATGCAGGTAACACTGAGTTATGTAACACTAAAGTTTTACTGTAAGCCAACACCTATATCCAATCCAGGTAGCACTGAGTTATGTAATACTAAAATATTATTGTAACCCCCTACCTATATCCCAACCAAGTAGCACTGAGTTATGCAACACTAGCGTTTAATCCCCTCCCTATTTCAGAGTCAGGTAACGTAATTTCAAGTAACAATAAAGTTTAATGTAACCCTCTCCTTATATCCCATCCAGGTAGCACTGTGCTATATAACATTAAAATTCTAATGTAACCCCATCCTTATATCCCAGTCAGGTAACATAGAGTTATGTAGCACTAAAGTTTTAATGTAACCCCCTCCCTATATCCTATCCAGGCATCACTGAGCTATGTAACCCTAAGGTTTTAATGTAACCCTCTCCCTATATCCCATTCATATTACACTGAGTCATGTAACACTAAAGTGTTACTGTAACCCCCTAGCTATAATCCATCACGGTAGCACTGAGTTTTGTAACACTAAAGTTATAATGTAACCCCCTCCCTATATCTCATTCATATAACACTGAGTCATGTAACACTAAAGTGTTACTGTAACCCCCTAGCTATAATCCATCACGGTAGCACTGAGTTTTGTAAACTAAAGTTATAATGTAACCCCCTCCCTATATCCCATTCATATAACACTGAGTCATGTAACACTAAAGTGTTACTGTAACCCCCTAGCTATAATCCATCACGGTAGCACTGAGTTTTGTAACACTAAAGTTATAATGTAACCCCCTCCCTATATCCCATTCATATAACACTGAGTCATGTAACACTAAAGTGTTACTGTAACCCCCTAGCTATAATCCATCACGGTAGCACTGAGTTTTGTAAACTAAAGTTTTAATGTAACCCCCTCCCTATATCCTATGCAGGTAACACTGAGTTATGTAAAACTAACGTGTTACTGTAACCCCCTACCTATATCCAATCCAGGTAGCACTGAATTATGTAACACTAACGTTTTAATATAACCCCCGACCTATATCTCATCCAGGGAGCACTGGACTATGTAAGACTAATGTTTTACCATAACCGCGCCCTTATATCCCATGTAAGTAACACTGAGTTATGTAATACTAACGTTTTAACATAACCGCCTACCTATATCCCAATCAGTTACCACTGAGTTATGCAATACGAACGTTTTAATGTAACCAACTCCCTGTATCCCATTCAGGTATCACCGAGTTATGTAACACTAAATTTCTACATAACCCCGTCCCTATATGTCACCTAGGTAGCATTGGGTGATGTAACACTAACGTTTTAATGTAACCCCCTCCCTATATCATAACCAGGTAACACTCAGTTATGTAACACTAAAGTGTTACTGTAACCCCCTGCCTATATCCAATCTAGGTAGCACTGAGTCATGTAACACTAAAGTTTTAATGTAACCCACTACCTATATCCCAAACAAGTAGCACTGAGTTATGTAACACTAACGTTTTAACATAACCGGCAACCTATGTCCTAGTCAGGTAACATAAATGTATGTAACAATAAAGTTTAATGTAACCCCCTCCTTGTATCCCATCCAGGTAGCACTGTGCTATGTAATACTAAAATTGTAATGTAACTGTAATGGCACTGAGTTACGTAACACTAAAGTTTTTATGTAACCCCCTCCCTATATCCCAGTCAGGTAACATAGAGTTATGTAACACAAAAGTTTTATTGTAACCCCCTCCCTATATTGTATCCAGGTATCACTGAGCTATGTAACACTAAAGTTTTAATGTACCCCCCCCCCCACCCTCTCCCCATATCCCGTTCAGGTAGCACTGTGTTATGTAACACTAAAGTTTTAATATAACCCCCTGCCCATATCCCATCCAGGTAGCACTGAGTTATGTAACACTAACGTTTTAACATAACCCCCTACCTATATCCGATCCAGGTATCACTGACTTATGTGACACTAGCGTTTTACTCTACCCAACTCCCTATGTCCCATTCAGGTAAAACTGGGTTATGTAACACTAAGGTTTTAATTTACCCTCTCACTATATCCCATCCAGATAGCACTACGCTAGGTAACACTAACATAATATGTCTCATTCAGGTAACACTGAGTTATGTAGCGAACGTTTTGCTGTAACCCCCTACCTATATCCTATCCAGGTTGCACTGAGTTATGTAACACTAACGTTTTACTGTAACACCCTCCCTATATCCCATTCAAGTTGCACTGAGCTATGTACCATTCAGGTAAAACTGAGTTATGTAACACTAAGGTTTTAATTTACCCTCTCCCTATATCCCATCCAGACCCTACCTATGTCTCATTCAGGTAACACTGAGTTATGTAACTAACGTTTTGCTGTAACCCCCATCCTATATCCCATTTAAGTAGCACTGAGTTATGTAACACCAAAGTTTTAACATAACCCCCTGCCTATATCCCATCCAGATAGCACTGAGTTATGTAACACTAACTTTTGACATAACCCCGTCTCTATATCCCAATTAGGTAACACTGAACTATGTAACACTGACGTTCTAATGCAACCCCTTTTTTTCTTTACCCCTTTTACTTGACACTGAGTTATGTAACACTAACGCTTTAAAATAACCCCCTACCTATATCCCGTTCAGGTAACACTGAGTTATGTAACAATAACGTTTTAATTTAACCCCCTACCTATATCCCGTTCAGGTAACACTGAGTTTTGTAACACTAAAGTTATAATGTAACCCCCTCCCTATATCCCATTCATATAACACTGAGTCATGTAACACTAAAGTGTTACTGTAACCCCCTAGCTATAATCCATCACGGTAGCACTGAGTTTTGTAAACTAAAGTTTTTATGTAACCCCCTCCCTATATCCCAGTCAGGTAACATAGAGTTATGTAACACAAAAGTTTTATTGTAACCCCCTCCCTATATTGTATCCAGGTATCACTGAGCTATGTAACACTAAAGTTTTAATGTACCCCCCCCCCCCTCTCCCCATATCCCGTTCAGGTAGCACTGTGTTATGTAACACTAAAGTTTTAATATAACCCCCTGCCCATATCCCATCCAGGTAGCACTGAGTTATGTAACACTAACGTTTTAACATAACCCCCTACCTATATCCGATCCAGGTATCACTGACTTATGTGACACTAGCGTTTTACTCTACCCAACTCCCTATGTCCCATTCAGGTAAAACTGGGTTATGTAACACTAAGGTTTTAATTTACCCTCTCACTATATCCCATCCAGATAGCACTACGCTAGGTAACACTAACATAATATGTCTCATTCAGGTAACACTGAGTTATGTAGCGAACGTTTTGCTGTAACCCCCTACCTATATCCTATCCAGGTTGCACTGAGTTATGTAACACTAACGTTTTACTGTAACACCCTCCCTATATCCCATTCAAGTTGCTCTGAGCTATGTACCATTCAGGTAAAACTGAGTTATGTAACACTAAGGTTTTAATTTACCCTCTCCCTATATCCCATCCAGACCCTACCTATGTCTCATTCAGGTAACACTGAGTTATGTAACTAACGTTTTGCTGTAACCCCCGTCCTATATCCCATTTAAGTAGCACTGAGTTATGTAACACCAAAGTTTTAACATAACCCCCTGCCTATATCCCATCCAGATAGCACTGAGTTATGTAACACTAACTTTTGACATAACCCCGTCTCTATATCCCAATTAGGTAACACTGAACTATGTAACACTGACGTTCTAATGCAACCCCTTTTTTTCTTTACCCCTTTTACTTGACACTGAGTTATGTAACACTAACGCTTTAAAATAACCCCCTACCTATATCCCGTTCAGGTAACACTGAGTTATGTAACAATAACGTTTTAATTTAACCCCCTACCTATATCCCGTTCAGGTAACACTGAGTTATGTAACAATAACGTTTTAATTTCACCCCCTACCTATATCCCGTTCCGGTAACACTGAGTTATGTAACAATAACGTTTTAATTTAACCCCCTTCCTATTTCCTATCCAGGTACTGCTGAGTTATGTAACACAAAACCCCCTCCATATATCTCACCCAGGTAGCACTGAGTTATGTAACACTAACGTATTGTTACCCCCTCCCTATATCCCATTACGGTAACACTGGAAAGATCAGCATGGTTTATTTGTTTAAGTTATGCATTATATGGTTGCTGATTCTTTGGAAACTGTGCTGATATAAATAGTAATTTCGATGCAGCATTGAAACATAACTAATCCAGCACTTACAGGTCCCCCCCCCCCCCCCGCTGATATATCATCACCGCTTCTGAACTAGACACTGTTGTAAATTAACACTGTCTTGGTGGCCAAGAATAATAGATCCATATTTCGATAATAGGAGATTGCCAATAGTTTTACTTGCAATTATATTGCTTTCGATATCAGTTTCAAAATTTATATAACAAAGCATGTATAGGCAAATGGCCAGAATAAGCGGGCGGCGCGTCCAATATGCGATTAATTGTTGTAACAGTCACTACTACAAATAATGCTCAATATTTAGCTTAGTCATCTTGTAACTTAGCCTGAATGTTCAGACGTTACAGTCTTGACACTTGTTCTTGTGACTGTAACGTTAGTCTGAACTCATCGCGTAGAATTGCTGTTCGGCCGCACATTTTTGCCTTTAGCACAAATACTCACATGAATCCAAAAAAATTGATATCCTAAACTTGTTCTATGGTAACTTCTTTAGTTCCGTGAGATATGGATTCGTGCCAACTCGTCGCCAATTTTGTATAAACGACAACTTTTAATTCTGTCACAAAAGTGTTTTGCCGCTCGCCGCCATGTTGATGCCCAGAAGGTGGCGCCACGGCCCAAAGCGATGCTAGAGGTAATTTTGTACGTATAGTTTTGTACGTTCAGCATTGACATCAGTAAGCAACACGTTGCAGACCTGAATACACCCAAGGGATTTGATAGCATAATTGGTTGGTGGGTTTGTTATTCAGGACGCTTTAACCACTTTTGGTCATATCGCGTCAGTGAGAGAAGGAAGGGAGAGTAGATCCATGTCCTCGGGGGTAACCCTCTACTCTTTGGGAAGAAAGACATGGCAGATAGAATTATTGTTTTTGCTGGGCCCATTTTCAGAAATACGACGGCCAAGGAGCCTCGCGAGACGATTGACACAGATGAGAGATTGAGGAAGCCAGTAGAGCAGGTGCCCGGAGCGCATTGTCAAACCTGGGACCTATTGATCAACTGAGCTATGGAAACTCCCCGCGGATTTCCCATGTAAAAATGTCAGGGGTAGGAGCGGAGGGTGAATTAAGTGGATTGGTGTTATCTAACGTGCACAGGGCGGATAGCGAGGTGGATGGGCGGGCACTAGCTGACACACGTAACAGTCTTCTTGTGCATCCGAATTGTCAAATGAGACAAAAGTCACATGAGAGGTTTCAGTCGCGCAAGGGGCAAAACAAATAAATTGATTAAAATGCTAATGAACCAATGTCAAGCTGTGTAGAAACTGCGACTGATCGCAAGGGATGGGAGGCTTGGCGAAGGGTGTCATCACTTGTGTGTGTGGGGGGTGGGGGGGGGGGGGGTTGACGGAACTGCGTCTAGGACACAAGGTACGGCATTTCAATTTTGTAAAGTTACATATAGAGTTCTTTCCCGCCAAAACAAATATTCAAGTTTATGGTAAAGGTCATTAATTTTTGGGCTTCGCGATGCTTGGTAATAAGTAACAGTGTGGCGATAGAGTTCTGTGGTGTCACCGGATAAACACGTTTTGACATATCACAGTCGAAACGGCGATGAGTAGTAGGATTCTTAATTGATAGATTTTCTGCTTATTGTACGTTGCATGGGGTTAGATTTGGCGGATAAAGCTCGACATGCAACTTTCACTCACTACACAGTGGCACACACAAATTTGTAAATACAACATAGTTATACCCGTAGATATACATAGTAAGCTTATACGATTTTAGAATCGAGTTTTTGCATTGGGCGGGGTGTATTAGATATAGAAAACATTTCATCAGATACGATCATTGGCATGTGGAAGCAGAATCAGGAATCAACATTAGCTTCCGATCAGTGTCTCATAAATAGACATTTCTGTTATGTCTCTTAAATGTACGGTACTGGGGAATTGTCCTTTTGCATACTTAGAAAATCCGTAGCCAGTAGCCTGTCTCTCAAACTCGTCTGAGCAGACTACACACTTTATGCCAACTATTTCTGGATCAGGTCTTATCTTAATAGCGAGAATTTCTGCTCCTAGAAGAAATAAATAAGGAGATAATGGGCACCCCTGTCGTAACCCCCTTGAGATAGGAAACATATTTGTTGTCCACCCATTATTTCTTACGCAGCTACATATGTCTTTGTAGAAAGTTTCTACCCATGTTAATATGGAATTCCCAAAGTTGAAGTTGTCAAGTGTCTGTCTTAGGAAGTTCCAATCAATGGTGTCGAAGGCTTTTATGTCCACAGACATAAATCAAGCTTCTAAATTTTGTTCTACCGCAATAACCATCTGTGTTGTAAGTGTCACAATATTCTCTCCAATATATCGATCCTTCATAAAACCCGTTTGGTTGTTATGTATCAAGTTATCTAAGGTACTTTTCATCCGAGAAGCAATACTTTTGGTCATCAGTTTGTCATCAGAATTCATTAGGGAGATGGGACGCCAATTTTTAAGACACTATCCTTGCCCGGTTTGGGGATTAAGATAATGATTCCTTGTCGTTGAGATATGGACGTGTGTCCCTTTTTGTATGCGAGGTTGAATGAGTCAACGAGGAGTTCTTTGATGTCGGCCCAGAAAACACTATAGAACTCGTAAGGAAGCCCGTCCGGACCGGGTGATTTATTTTCTTGGCACGTTTGAAGAGCATTAAAAACTTCTTCTACTGTTAATTCTCCTTCTATCGATTGTTTTGCTGGTGTGATTAGCTTTGGATGTTGCTCTACAAAAAAGTCGGAATACGATTCTAGTTTACGAGGGACCCTTGTGTACAGTTTGCTGTAACAGTCTTCACATTTTGCGAGCCCATTGTCTTTGCCACTTATGATTTCGTCATTGTTATCCCTTAATCGCTCTATGAGTTTTTTTATTGTAATTGCGATGCTCAAGTTTTACAAAATAGCTACTTGGTTTCTCGCCTAGTTCATACGTTAACGATATGCTTCTAGGGATTGTGCCCTTCATTTCAATTTCAACTATTTCATCTATCTCTTCTTTGACCAGACAAATGTCGCGTTCTGTTTCACTGTCAGACGTAATTGCAAGTTTTTGTTCTAAACGTTTGAGACGCTTATCAAGAGCGCTCAGTTTATTTTTACCAGATGTTTTCTTACGTGACGAAAATGCGATTGGTTCGCAGCGGATGTTGTTTTAAACTGCATCCCAAATTAACATGCTATCTTGTTCCGCTTCAATTTGCGTTGTTTCTAAAATTGTTCGTTTAATTGTTTCACGATAGTCTTCATCCGCCAACCAACAACAGTTTAGTTTCCATAGACCGCGGCCTCTACACGAATTCCCCAAAATTATATTTATAAATACTGGTGAATGATCTGAGAAAAATTGCGGTATGATTGTTGAGCTTTGAGTCACATTAACCAGCGCGGAGGAAACAATGAAGAAATCTAATCTAGTAAAGATTAACTCAGGATAATGTGTATAATATGTGAAGTCCCTTTCTGTTTCATGTTGCGCTCTCCATACATCTGTCATATCATTTTCCTCCATATACGTTTTTATAACCGCTCTACATTTTACATTTGGATGAAAGGCTCTTCCTCCCTTTTTGTCTAATTCGTTGTTTAAAACACAGTTAAAGTCTCCTCCAATTACTGTCAGCGTGGAGTTTAGGTCATCCAAAGTACTAAACATGTCTACAAAAAAATCTGGTAGGTCCTTGTTATAGCCATAAACGTTAGCGAGCATAAATCTAGATTCGTTTAATTCTACGTCAATAATATCAATACGCCCAAGTTCGTCTACTCTTTGGTTATGAATCTTAATATCTAATTCCTTTCTTAACATAATACATACACCCCTAGCGCTGCTCGTACCATGTGAGAAGAACAGGTGTCCATCCCATTCGTCCCTCCATGTTAATTCATCCCTCTTACTACTGTGCGTTTCTTGCAAAAAAACTGTATGGCATTTTTGAATGTTCGAAAACCAGTGGAATAGTTTCTTTTCGGCGGTTTTTGCAGCCCTCTAACGTTATGTGTTAAGAGTTTAATACCCTCCATATAAACGAGTGGATATACAACTTTCTGTCTCCCCATTTCGCCCCAATAAGTAACTTAGCTTTAGTTTTTTGAACGGAAGTTTCCACTTTCACATGTTAAGACAAAACTAAATATATCGACGCAGCCACCGCCATCTTGTTGGAAAGTTGCGCGGACCAGTCTGTGTTTTACTGTGTGATTATATGCTATTGCTTGATATAGCAGGGGCGGATCCGAGAATCTGAAAAAGGTGGGGGTTGGGGTCCACTGAAAACTTGCGACCGTGGCTCCACCGATATTGTGACGACTCGGGGGGAGGGGGGGCGGGGTGGTCAACGCCTAAGATGGCATTGTTATTCTTCCTCAAAGAGGCGGGGGGTCACACCTCCGATAACGATTGGCATCTTGAAGTTTATCGGGGACGTCTTGATTCATAAAGAAAGATGGACGAGACGTGAACAGCATGGGTTGGGGAGCGGCAATAATCCCCCGGAAAATACTCTCCCAGACAGCCTCGATCCACCTTCGGACAAACCCCCCAGTCCAATATTTTCATATGCACCTTTTATTGCACCAAAATTTAACAAAATTTAACAAATTCAAAATATTGCACGATTTTTCTTCCTGCGGTATTTATGCAGCGAACACTCCCTCGGAGCTTCTGCCCCTTGAGAAATACGTCAGAGCCATCGATGTATGTTACACAAGTTAACTGTAACGTCAGTACCCATCAGCTTAAGGCTATGGAGGCCCAGGGCTTATTGTGAACTTGTTGAGACAGCACTTCTCAGTGTATATGAAAATATAATATGAAACGGGCACGTCTAGAATGCAATCTAACGGGTTTTACAACAGACAGCGCCACGCTCCTTCATACGCTCAACACACTGTTGTTGGTCCGGAGTTGGGGTTTGATCGGTGAGGATTGTCTGGGGGGAAGGGGTGGTGAGGTCTTCTCCGTTTGGAGAGACGTGGGTGGTAATGTTCGGAAAATTGTCTCGGAAGTGGTTGTTTGGGGGGGGCGGGGTTGTGGATTTCAGGGGGGAGATGTCCGGGGGGGAATTGTCGGGGGGGAATTGTCCAGGGGGGGTGGTTGTCGGGGGGGGGGTTGTCCGGGGGGGGGGATGTCCGGGGGGAGGGGGGTTGTCCTATCCAGGTACCACTAAGTTATGCAACACTAACGTTTTAATATAACCCTTTCCCTGTATCCCATCTAGGTACTACTGAGTTATGGGACACAAAAGTTCTACTGCAACCCCCTACCTATATCCCATTCAGGTAGTACTGAGTTATGTAACACTAAAATTGTACTGTAACTCCCTCCCTATACCCCAGTCAGGTAACATAGAGCTATGTAACGCTAAAATTTTAATGTAACCCCCTCCTTATATCCCATCCAGGTAACACTGGGCTATCTAACACTAAACTTGTAATGTAACCCCTTCCCTATATCACAGACAGGTAACATAGAGCCATGTAACACTAAAGTTTTAATGTGACCCCCTCTCTATATCCAATACCAGGTATCACTGCGCTATGTAACACTAAAGTTTTAACATAACCCCCTCCCTGTATCCCATCTAGGTACCACTGAGTTATGTAACACTAAGGTTTTAATATAACCCCCTACCTATATCTCATCCATGTAACACTGAGTTGTGTAACACTAACGTTTTAACATAACCCCCTTCCTGTATCCCATCTAGGTACCACTGAGTTATGGGACACTAAGTTCTACTGCCCCCCCCCCCCTACCTATATCCCATTCAGGTAGCACTGAGTTATGTAACAGTAACGTTTCAACATAACCCCCTCCCTATATCCCATCCAGGTAGCACTGAGTTATGTAACACTAACATTTTAATATAACCCCCTCCGTGCATCCCATCTAGGCACCACTGAGTTATGGGACACTAAAGTTTCAACATAACTCCCTCCCTATATCCCATCCAGGTAGATGTTACTGCAACCCCCTCCCTATACCCCAGTAAGGTAACATAGAGCTATGTAACACTAAAGTTTTAATGTAACCCCCTCCTTATATCCCATCCAGGTAACACTGAGCTATCTAACACTAAACTTGTAATGTAACCCCTTCCCTATATCACAGACAGGTAACATAGAGCCATGTAACACTAAAGTTTTAATGTAACCCCGTCTCTATATCCAATACAGTATCACTGAGCTATGTAACACTAACTTTTAACATAACCCCGTACCTATATACCATTCAGGTAACAGTGAGTTATGAAACACTACAGTATTAATATAACTCCCTCCCTGTATCCCATTCAGGTAACACTGAGTTATACAACTCTAAACTTTTAATGTAACCGACTACCGATATCTCTTTCAGGTAGCACTGAGTTATGTAACACTAATGTTTAAATGCAACCCCCTCCCCATATCCCATTCTGGTAACACTGAGTTATGTAATACTAACATTTTAATGCAACCCTCTAACTATATCCCATTCAGGTAACACTGAGTTATGTAACACTAAAGTTTTGATGTAACCCCCTCCCTATATTCCATTCAGGTAGTACTGAGTTTTGTAACTAACGTTTTGATGTAACCCCCTCCCAATATCCCATCCATGGAACACTGAGTTACCTAACACTAAAGTTTTAATGTAACCCTCTAACTATATCCCATTCAGGTAACACTGAGTTATGTAACACTAAAGTTTTGATGTAACCCCCTCCCTATATTCCATTCAGGTAGTACTGAGTTTTGTAACTAACGTTTTGATGTAACCCCCTCCCTATATCCCATTTAGGTAACACTGAGTTATGTAACACTAATGGCTTAATGTAACCCCCTCCCTATATCCCATTTAGGTAACACTGAGTTATGTAACACTAATGGCTTAATGTAACCCCCTCCCTATATCCCATTCAGGTAACACTGAGTTATGTAACACTAAAGTTTTGATGTAACCCCCTCCCTATATTCCATTCAGGTAGTACTGAGTTTTGTAACTAACGTTTTGATGTAACCCCCTCCCTATATTCCATTCAGGTAGTACTGAGTTTTGTAACACTAACGCTTTACTGTAACCCAGTCCCTATATCCCATCCAGGTGACACTGGGTTATGTAACACTAATGGTTTCCTAACTATCGAGCCTATCAAACTCCGACTATTAAAACACAGAATTATGTAACACCAACGTTTTGATGTAACCCCCTCCCAATATCCCATCCATGGAACACTGTGTTACCTAACACTAACGTTTTAATGTAACCCCCTAACTATATCCCATTTAGGTAACACTGAGTTATGTAACACTAAAGTTTTAATGTAACCCCCTAACTATATCCCATTTAGGTAACACTGAGTTACGTAACACTACCTTTTAACATAACCCCGTACGTATATACCATTCAGCTAACAGTGAGTTATGAAACACTACAGTATTAATATAACTCCCTCCCTGTATCCCATTCAGGTAACACTGAGTTATGTAACACTAAAGTTTTGATGTAACCCCCTCCCTATATCCCATTTAGGTAACACTGAGTTATGTAACACTAAAGTTTTGATGTAACCCCCTCCCTATATTCCATTCAGGTAGTACTGAGTTTTGTAACTAACGTTTTGATGTAACCCCCTCCCAATATCCCATCCATGGAACACTGAGTTACCTAACACTAAAGTTTTAATGTAACCCCCTAACTATATCCCATTCAGGAAACACTGAGTTATGTAACACTACCTTTTAACATAACCCCGTACGTATATACCATTCAGCTAACAGTGAGTTATGAAACACTACAGTATTAATATAACTCGCTCCCTGTATCCCATTCAGGTAACACTAAGTTATACAACTCTAAAGTTTTAATGTAACCGACTACCGATATCTCTTTCAGGTAACACTGAGTTATGTAACACTAATTTTTTAATGCTACCCCCTCCCTTTATCCCATTCAGGTAACACTGAGTTACGTAACACTAGAGTTTTAATGCAACCCCCTCCATATACCCCAGTAAGGTAACATAGAGCTATGTAACACTAAAGTTTTAATGTAACCCCCTCCTTATATCACATCCAGGTAACACTGAGCTATCTAACACTAAACTTGTAATGTAACCCCTTCCCTATATCACAGACAGGTAACATAGAGCCATGTAACACTAAAGTTTTAATGTAACCCCGTCTCTATATCCAATCCAGTTATCACTGAGCTATGTAACACTAACTTTTAACATAACCCCGTACCTATATACCATTCAGGTAACAGTGAGTTATGACACACTACAGTATTATACAACTCTAAAGTTTTAATGTAACCCGACTACCGATATTTCTTTCAGGTAACACTGAGTTATGTAACACTAATTGTTTAATGCCACCCCCTCCCTATATCCCATTCTGGTAACACTGAGTTATGTAATACTAACATTTTAATGCAACCCCCTAACTATATCCCATTCAGGTAACACTGAGTTATGTAACACTAAAGTTTTGATGTAACCCCCTACCTATATCCCATTCAGGTAGCACCGAGTTTAGTAACACTACTCGTTTAATTAACCCCCTCGCTTTCTTCCAATCAGGTAACACTGAGTTATGTAACACCAATGGTTTAATTAGCCCCCACCCTATATCCCAGTCAGGTAATACTGAGTTATGTAACAGTAAAAGTTTAATGCAACCCTTCCCTATATCCCATTCAGATAACATTGAATTCGGTACGTATCATTAAATAAAGGGTTTACTGTACCCCGCCCCCCCTCTCTCTCCATTTTTTCCTATTCAGATAACACAGAGTTATGTATCGCTACGGCTTTCATCATATACATTAATAAAAGGCCCTTTCAGCTTAATCTTAGATCCTCATTTGTTTGCCCAGGGAGGTTTCTTACCCCCATTTAATTAACTTCAATGTGCTCAAAGGTTGCCTAGATCCCCAGTATTTAATTTCAACACGCCGCTGTCCTAGTGTGCAGTAAGTTGGGTCGATGTGTGCTGAGCACCCCTACCCACCCAAGTAACGTTTTTGTACTGCCCGAAAGGAATATATCTGCATAATTATGGTCTAGAAAAACATTCAAGGTAAGAGGCCATTTACTAAGGACGCTTACCGATGTCTTCTGGGCGCGGAGACTACACTGTGAACAAACGTGTACTACGACGACGTGTTTGAGTTGGTTGGCTGGTTTTAAGTAGGTCTTCAACAGGTAGAAACAAGCCATGACTCCGGCTGTAGCCCCAGCCGGACCCTGATAGTGTTATTATACTTGACGAAATTGTCGGGGACCCCCAACGATTTTTCGAGTACTAAATAACAAAACCGGCCTAGAGTTGCTCACAGCACACTTGACCGTAATTCAACAAATAAAACGCCGTCCGCTCCCAACTTGGATATGCCGAGCACCTACCGTGGCGACACGGAGTCTAGTGTGGCTGGACCGGTAATGCATAATTTGTAAATTATAAAGTGTCATTTCATAGAGTATTGAAGTAATTAAACATACGTACAATTATTTTATTAAATTAAAGGAGTTAGATATATGTCCAATTATTTACACGTATGTCCAATTGTTTATTCATTTGTGCGGTGAATTGGAAACGTACAATTGATTTGGACACAATTGAAATAAACGTATGAAGAACTGGTTTGGAAATATCTATTAAATCCATGCGCACTAAATTATTGCAGGGGTCCACCGCCGAGCGTACCGTTTGCATTAAAAAATTCCATCTTCGCTCACGAAATTGAGCGGGGGTGGCGGACAGGGAGGGGGCTGGAAAATACCACCCAATATAGGGCCAGGCGCCAGGAACAAGGCATCCAATGTATACCCAGGTTAAGATCACTGGTGATCGAAACCCGTTATTTGTAACTAAATTTGTAGGTGACGACTGGGATAGTGGTGCTAAGACACATAGCAGCATTCATAAAGCGGAAGGAGTCTTTTGGGCGGAACACTCACAAACCCAACAATGTATTAAATGTCCATCCCTACCCCAATTTAATGCAAAATATTCTAATATATAAAACGTATCATTAAGTAACTAAGGAAATTGCTGAATTAGGAGCAAAATGATATTAATGTTAAGGAAAAGGATATTTCAAAAAGAAAGAAATAATTCAAGTAATAAATAACCGTGGCTACTCCACAAAAGTTACGCGAAATGCTAATAATGAAAAAATCGCCAATGAATAATAGAAGTTCGCGAAGCTATTTTATCAAATACTATTACACAAAGGGGCGCTGGTTCCAAGGGGGGAGGGGGCCTTATCACCTCCCCATTGGTGTTAATTCGGCTAACAAAGACAGTATTTTGGCTTTCAGTTTCCCAACCGCATGTGTTTTACCCCCTGCCTGCTTCCCACTGAGTCTGTGCCATATCCGACTCGACACACTGTGCTTGCTGCAGCTTCATGCTAAAAAAATCGCGCGGAAAAAGCCTGTTAATTCTGTACCTTAAAAAACCACTTTGTTCATTAAAAAACTTTATATCGTACCGGACCCCCCCCCCCTCCACCCCATCCGATTTCTTCATTATAAAGAACTTTGACGTACCAAGTTTCTTCAGTTCAAGACGCAAATGTTCTGTTTCTGCTGTCCAACGATTCCATTACAAATTACGGCGAGTCGTCCTTTGAATCGCCTCTTAATATGAACCCTCTGCGCTGTCGTTTACCTCTGAACTGCCGCCTTTCCTTGTTGTGTATTTACTGGCGGGCCTACCTGAGCCAAGTCACACACGATGAGTCTTGCGTCAAAATGTGGGCGGCCTGTTTTCTGATCGGTGGGCTTGAGTGGAGATACAACTTGAGGCGTATTTGATTATGCGCTTCTAGCTGATAAAAACTCTGCAAAACATTCCCTGAAGCAAATAGAAGATTTGGGCTTTATAGTGGACTACGGATAAACAAAGAAAAGACTGAAGCTATGTGGCTGGGCAAAGATCGGAATACTTTATCTAAACCATTAGAAATCTCTTGGCCAGATAAACCAATCAGAGTCCTGGGAATTTTTATCTCTTATGATGCCAAACGAAATGAAGATTCCAGATTTATATAAGCCCGGTATCCAGAAAATAAGACCTGTTCGATGATTTAAAGGTGCTCTTGCCATTTAACAAAATGAAAGAAAAAGGTATTGGAAACAAAAGCTCCGTCTCATGGTACGCCATAGCGCAAGCCGCGCAATACGCTGCAAAGAATGACTCACAAAGGCAAGAGGTGCCAGATACTTTACAATTTTTTTACAAGGAGAATGTATATAAACTGGAAAAGACTGGAAGTAGGATTATTTATAATTGTATTAGAGATAATTTTGTTGGGGGAAATGTGGTCAAACCTAAATGTTTTAAGCACACAGATGGAGATCTAGACTATTCAATTATCTATAGGCGGAACTTTTAATTGTTAACAGACACAGCGAGTAGAGTGTTTCAATATAGATCTTTAAACGACTGTCTTGTAAATAATTATTGGCTTAAAATATGGAAAATTCAAACCATAGACACCTGCACGTTTTGTGGTGAGGATATTGAAAATATTGTGCATTTATTTTGGAATTGTGTAGGAGCACACAAGTTCTGGAGCGCTGATAATCGAACGAAAGGCGAACCTCGCCTCTCCTGGCCCCGAGCCAACCAACTTACCTACGATATACCCGCTAGCTTCCCCCCCTCCCCCCCCCACCCATCCGCCTCCCGGGTACCTGCCTTGAGTGTATTACGGGCGCTATATTTAGTCATTGTTGGGGGGCGCACAGACTTTGCCGCGGGTCTCATTATGAGCTTTTCACGCCGGCGTATGTTGCCGGCCGCCTGCCGTGAGGGGTGTAGTGGCGTTGGAAGGAGGGGTAGGGGCCGCAGGCCGGGCAAGGAGGGCCGAGAGGTGGTGCGGAGTGGCGGGTGGGACAGAGAGGGGGAGAGGCTGTAGAGGCTGAAGGGGCGACAATGTGTTGAGGGTACAAACTATACCGAACTTTAATGAAAACGAGTTCAGCCGAGTTGTTTGCCATCGCCGCAGACACCCCTTGCCTGCCCTCCGTCGCTATAGCCCAGCCCAGCCTAGCCTGAATGTTCAGACGTTACAGTCTTGACACTTGTTCTTGTGACTGTAACGTCTGAACTCATCGCGTAGAATTGCTGTTCAGCCGCAAATTTTCGCCTTCAGCACAAATACTCACATGAGTTCAAAAAAATTGATATCCTAAACTTGTTCTATGGTAACTTCTTTAGTTCCGTGAGATATGGATTCGTGCCAACTCGTTGTATAAACGACAAGTTTTTATTTTGTCACAAAACTGTTTTGCCGCTTGCCGCCATGTTGATGCCCTGAAGGTGGCGCCACGGCCCAAAGCGATGTTAGAGGTAACTTTGTAGCATAGTTTTATACGTTCAGCATTGACATCAGTAAGCAATACGTTGCAGATCTGAATACACCAGGTGTAATATGCACCTCGTAAAAATAGTTTCAGAAGCATTGCGGCTGCCGTATGTGCACAATGCGGAGCGGGGGTAACCCTGTACTCTTTGCGAAGAAAGACATGGGAGATAGAATGATTGTTGTTGCTGGGCCCATTTTCAGGAATACGACGGCCAAGGAGCCTCGCGAGACGATTGACACAGATGAGAGATTGAGGAAGCCAGTAGAGCAGGTGCCCGGAGCGCATTGTCAAACCTGGGACCTATTGATCTAAAGCCCAGCGCGCTATCAACTGAGCTATGGAAACTCCCCGCTGATTTCACATGTAAAAACAACAGGGGTAGGAGCGGAGGGTGAATTAAGTGGATTGGTGTTATCTAACGTGCCCGGGGCGGATAGCGAGCGGGGTGGATGGGCGGGCACTAGCTGACACAAGTAACAGTCTTCTTGTGCATCCGAATTATAAAATGAGACAAAAGTCACATGAGAGGTTTCAGTCGCGCAAGGGGCCAAACAAATAAATTGATTAAAACGCTAATGAACCAATGCCAAGCTGTGTAGAAACTGCGACTGATCGCAAGAGATGGGAGCCTTGGCGAAGTGTGTCATCACTTGTGTGTGTGTGGTTTGGGGGGGGGGGGTTGACGGCTCTGCGTATAGGACACAAGGTACGGCATTGCAATTTTTTTAAGGTAAATATAGAGCTCTTTCCCGCCAAAAAAAGTATTCACGTTTATAGTGAAGGTCATCAATTTTTGTTAACTAACAGTGCCGCGATAGAGTTCCATGGTGTCACCGGATAAACACGTTTGCCATATCACAGTCGAAACGGCGATGAGTATTACGATTCTTAATTGATAGAGTTTCTGCGTATTGTATGTTGCCTGGGCTTTGATTTGGCGGATAAAGCTTGACAAGCAACTTTCACTCACTACACAGTGGCACACACAAATTTGTAAATAAAACATAGTTATAGCCGTAGATATACATAGTATGCGATTTTAGAATCGAGTTTTGGCATTGCGCGCAGGGCGGCCGGGGTGTATTGGATATAGAAAACATTTCATCAGATACGATCATTGGCATGTGGAAGCAAAATCAGGAATAAACATTAGCTTCCGATCAGTGTCTCATAAATAGACATTTCGGTTATGTCTCTTAAATTTACGGTACTGGGGAACAAAAAGAATAGCTGTGATTTTACAAAAATAAATATATAAAAGAAACCATAGCTAAACAAATAATATATTATTGAAGCGGTTTTTGAACAAAATCGTGCCGCCAAAGGAACGTGTTGTGAAAGACTTTGGTACCCCTAAATGGAAATCGTGGTTAAATGTGTCCGAGAAATGATCGTGAAAGACACTGTAAATCGCAATTTTTGAACGACCGAGTAGAGAGATTAGAGTACGATGACCTCTAGAATTATAACTCCGCTGTCGCTCACAAGCGGCGCTGAGGGTATGAACGACACATCAACATGGCGGCGAGCGGCAAAACAGTTTTGTGACAAAATAAAAACTTGTCGTTTATACAAAATTGGCGACGAGTTGGCACGAATCCATATCTCACGGAACTAAAGAAGTTACCAGAGAACAAGTTTAGGATATCAATTTTTTTGGACTCATGTGAGTATTTGTGCTGAAGGCGAAAATTTGCGGGCTGAACAGCAATTCTACGCGATGAGTTCAGACGTTACAGTCACAAGAACAAGTGTCAAGACTGTAACGTCTGAACATTCAGGCTAAGCCCAGCCCAGCCCGCCAGCCCTGCCCGTCTTTCAACTCGGCCTCGCCTTGCATGCGTTATAAGGGGGGCTGGAAGGGGTAAATGGCGAAACGCGACACAAGCATATTTGAAAAATTGACATTCGACATTGACGCTCAAATTCTGACAGTGATGGAATGAAAAAGCGTGGTCGACACAGATGTGTTATTTTAGAAGAAAAAAACCACACTGAACTTAGCCTAAAAGCGACACGTCGCGACACGTCGTGAAAAATCAACATTTGACACTGAGAATATTGAAAAATCGACACTGAACACTGGATCCTCCCCCCCCCCCCGACACTTTCAGACCCCTATTATAACTTCTCGCGCTCCACCCGGTAAATGGAGCCAGCCGTACGCCTTCGTCAGGCTGTGTGTGGCAACTTCCCTTGTACCAGACACACACGTCAAGTTTACCTGGCAAGCAATATAAATGCTATGACAGCACATCGGTTAATCTTTAATTATTTAATACTTCGAAGCTTCCATGAAAAAAGAACTAGTGTGTTGATTGGAGCAACAGGACATGACTACTACTGTAGTAAAGTGGTTGAGAATCCAGTTGCGGGTATAATCTTGAAGACCGTGAATTAACTCGAGTAATGTTAGGCCAGCCTCCTGACATTGAAACCACCCCACAGCAGCTTAGTCTTTTCACCAATATATGTGCCAACGCTTGGCAACGAATGCCATACGACAAAATGTTACGATTTTACTGACCGTGAAATTAGATTTGTGACCGATTGTTAATTACTTTGTTCTGTGTGGTCGTTTTTTTTCTTTCTAATTTGGTTCCTTGTTATTTTGACCTGTTCCAATGCTCACCAGGAAGTGGTGGAATAAAAGAAATTCATTAATTCACACTGGCAACATATGCCAGTCTATTCATCAAGCCAATCCTAGGGAGGACCTTGCTCTATATGCTTTTAAGTTAGCGTCTCTGAGCCTCTTCGTAGGAGAAGCCCCAGGAAGTACCTTGCTCTAAATGTTTTAATGGTAAGACTAGATTCCACGGAGTGTCCTAGTTACTGTAGCGTGTGGACCTCCGTGATTTACGGTAACTGGTTCATCTCTTACCGAGAAAGTATACTCTGGTCGAGGCTTATTTTAGCATTTTGCATTTTGGCTCGCGCACGACCTCGTTATTTTCCACTCGATACATATATATACGTTTTTATTCCAGGGGCGTGGGGGCGATTCGTCAAGCGGGGCATGGGGGGGGGGGGCGAAGGGGGTGACAATTTCGTCGGCGACAAGTATACGAACAATCCCATGGTTTGATTGGGGTTTAGCCCGGAGAGCAGTAAAATGCGAAACATGCCAGTCTATTGAGGCCAATGGTAATGCCGGACAACTGCTGGATGTCGGGGTGGCTGCCCGGCCAATGCATTGTGACGTTGACGCCAAGTTACCGATAGCCGATGTAAGCTTCGGAGAGGCGCTTGAAGCGATAGCGCCAGATGATTAAGAAGACACAGTCCGAGGCAGTCTGTGTAAAAAAATACCAGCCCAGAGCGGGGAGCGGGCACAGCACAGACACCTGCGCTGCCGTCTATACCGAAGACGACAGAGACCTTCACATCAGCCCAGAACGCAAAGTTCGATGAAGTCACAGACCGGGAACTTATATTTTTTAACATTAGTTAAGACATGTGGCGCCGGGAGCTTTGGAAAGGGACTCTACATCGACGCTATGCAAAACCTTCATCTTGGTGGTGGTTTTGATGTTAGAGCTAACACTGGGCCTCAACCCTCCACTGATTTACTGTGCCTGTGGCCCAGGTCACGCAGGGCCAGGACTGAGCCACGACACGAGTGCCCGTGATCAGTGACTGATTCAAACGTTCGGAGCGATTCGGTGACTGTGATCAAAAGCGTAGATGCTTCAGAATGTCATGTGTGCAAGAAAAGAACCCGCAATTAGCTTACTCATGTGCCGCCTAAACCTTCAGTAACTGACAGGTGCTTGGGCAGTCCATGAAAAGAATTTTCATCAAGTTCATGATTCAACTTGACAACCGAGTTCGTGTACATCGCAGGTAGATCTCGCGCAACGTCACTTGACCAAGAGCGGGTCAAACCACCATTCTTGTACGCAAATGAACCGAAAGATCTAAGTTTATAAGTTGGGGTCATCGGGAATGTTTGGACGAGATATGTTTCAAGTCCTTTACAATCAGCGCCAGTATTTATATGCGGATTGAATTAGTCATGACATTTTGAAAAAGTAAGCCAACAAGACTTGGAAAAGGCTCATACTAATTGATACTCTGGTTAATTGTTCCGCCACCAGGGGAGATCGATTCGGCTATGCGACCCTGGGGCGCGTTATGATGTTACCGTGTCTTATTGAAGGGGTCTGCAAGCAGGAGGTGGGTTGTGGGGGGAGGTGGGGGGTGGGGGGATTCACGCCATAGCCGTTTTCATTTTTAGTTTACATGTACATTGATACACGACATCGACATGGGTCGGTGTGGTGTCCGTCACGGGTCGGTGTGGTGTCCGCCACGGGTCGGGGGCGGGGAACGCTCCTGGTAGCAGCGGTATTATCACTGGTACGAGTGAAGTTGTCAATGCTGACCTGCCTTGTCAATTCTTACTCGAATCCCTACATACATAAGGGAAATGCTTTTTCGAAAAATGGGTTATTTTTGGCAGTAAGTACACGTGGCAAGATCTGAGAGGGGTTTAATGTTCTTTTCTGATGACCTTATTTCTGACCTGGTCAAAAAACTGTCACATATTTAAACAAGTTCCGCCGATGTACAGGTCCCACCGCTGTACAAGTCACATCGCTATGGCTGGGATACGGCTCAACACCGAATGTGCTGCCTATCAATAGTTTGGTTTGAGTCAGTGGTTTGTCAAATGCTTTTATCATGTTCTGTTAAATCAGTTTGTGTTGACCGGTGGAAGTAACACCTTGCGCCAAGTTAGTTTTAGGCGGTCAAGGCGGATGTTTAAGCCTTGACCGCACGTCAAATAAATTGGCCAAATTTCTCCACCTACGGTGTTCTCGTCTCATTATTATCGGGCGCAACGAGCTGCGGACTCGCGGGAGTTAGGGGATAAGCGAGCAAGCATCTTCTAGTTTCAGCCACTTCATGCGCTTAAATAAGAATTCTGTGCGTGCATGAAACCCGTTCAAGGTAATACGCTGCATAGCCTTATGTGTAGTATTAGGATTAATTTTGAATTATATCGGCCCGATAATCCCTGGCTAAAGAGAAATAATTCCAAGAATGAAGAGCAGTGGCCGGTCCACACAAAACAAGTGGTAGGGCGGCAGGTGGAGTGGGGAGGGGGGAGTAGAGGAAGGGGTAGGGCGGCAGGTAGAGTGGCGGGGGAGTAAGGAAGGGCTAGGGCGGCAGGTGGAGTGAAGGCGGGGGGAAGTAAGGAAGGGGTAGGGGCAGGTGGAGTGGGGGAGGGTAAGTAAGGAAGGGGTGGGGACAGGTGGAGTGGGGGATGGGAAGTAAGGAAGGGGTGGGGGCAGGTGGAGTGGGGGAGGGGAAGTAAGGAAGGTGTAGGGGGGCAGGTGGAGTGGGGGAGGGGAAGTAAGGAAGGAATGGGGCAGGTGGAGTGGGGGAGGGGAAGTAAGAAAGGGTTAGGGGCAGGTGGAGTGGGGGAGGGGAAGTAAGGAAGGGGTGGGGGGCAGGTGCAGTGCGGGGAGGGGAAGTAAGGAAGGGGTGGGGGGCAGGTGGAGTTGGGGAGGGGGGAGAAAGGAAGAGGTAGGGGCAACAGGTGGAGTGGGGGTCGGGCTGAGAAAGGAAGAGATAGGGGGGGAAGGTGGAGTGGGGGGAGGGGAAGTAAGGAACGGGTAGGGGGGCAGGTGGAGTGAGGCAGGGGAAGTAAGGAAGGGGTGGGGGGCAGGTGGAGTGGGGGAGGGGAAGTAAGGAAGGGGTGGAGGCAGGTGGAGTGGGGGAGGGGAAGTAAGGAAGGGGTGGGGGGAGGTGGAGTGGGGGAGGGTAAGTAAGGAAGGGGTAGGGGGGCAGGTGGAGTGGGGGAGGGGAAGTAAGGAAGGGTTGGGGGCAGGTGGAGTGGGAGAGGGGAAGTAAGAAAGGGTTAGGGGGCAGGTGGAGTGGGGGAGAAGAAGTAAGGAAGGGGTGGGGGGCAGGTGCAGTGGGGGAGGGGAAGTAAGGAAGGGGTGGGGGGCGGGTGGAGTGGGGGAGGGGGGAGAAAGGAAGAGGTAGGGGGGTCAGGTGGAGTGGGGGTCGGGGGGAGAAAGGAAGAGATAGGGGGGAAGGTGGAGTGGGGGCCGGGGGGAGAAAGGAAGAGGTAGGGGGGCAGGTGGAGTGGGGACAGGGGGGAGAAAGGAAGGGGTAGGGGGGCAGGTTGAGTGGGGGAGGGGAAGTAAGGAAGGGGTGGGGGGAAGGTGGAGTGGGGAGAAAGGAAGAGGTAGGGGGGTTAGGTGGAGTGGGGGTCGGGGGGAGAAAGGAAGAGATAGGGGGGAAGGTGGAGTGGGGGCCGGTGGGAGAAAGGAAGAGGTAGGGGGGCAGGTGGAGTGGGGGCCGGGAGGAGAAAGGAAGAGATAGGGGGGGGGAGGTGGAGTGGGGGCCGGGCGGAGAAACGAAGAGGTACGGGGGCAGGCGGAGTGGGGGCCGGGGGGAGAAAGGAAGGGGTAGGGGGGCAGGTCGAGTGGGGGAGGGGAAGTAAGAAAGGGGTGGGGGGAAAGTGGAGAGGGGGAGGGGAAGTAAGGAAGGGGTGGGGGCAGGTGGAGTGGGGGAGGGGGGAGAAAGGAAGAGGTAGGGGGGAGTTGGATTGGGGGCCGGGCGGAGAAACGAAGAGGTAGGGGGGACAGGTGGAGTGGGGCCGGGGGGGGGGAGTAAAGAAGAAGTAGGGGGGCAGGTGGTGTGGGATGCGAGGGTGTAAGGAAGAGGTAGGGCGGCAGGTGGAGCGACGGCGTGGGAAGTAAGGAAGAGGTAGGGGGCAGGTGGGGTTGGGGCCGTTTGAGTAAGGAAGAGGTAGGGGGGCAGGTGGAGTGGGGGCCGGGGGGAGTAAGAAAGGTGCAGGGGGCAGGAGGGGGTGGGGCGGGGAGTAAGGTAGAGGTAGGGGGACAGGTGGAGTGGGGGCGGGGGAGTAAGGAAGAGGTAGGTGGGTAGGTGGTGTGGGGGCGGGGGGGGGGGGGTAAAGAAGAGGCAGATGGCAGGCAGAGAGGGGGCAGGGGAGTAAGGAACAAGTAGGGTGCAGGTGGAGTGGGGCCGGGGTGAGTAAGGAAGGGGTAGGGGGCAGGTTGAGTGAGGGGGGGGGGTAAGGAAGGTGTAGGGCGCAGGAGGGGGGGTGCGGGGGAGTAAGGAAGAGGTAGGGGGGCAAGTGGAGTAAGGAAGGGGTGGAGGGGCAGGTGGAAGGGCAGCAGGGGGATTATGGAAGAGGTAGGGGTGCAGGTGGAGTGGGGGCGGGGGTTAAGGAAGAGGTAGGGGGGCAGGTGGAGTGGGGCCGGGTGCGGGGGTAAGGGAGGGTAGGGGACAGGTGGAGTGGGGCAATTGGACTAAGGAAGAAGTAGGGGGGCAGGTGGGGTGGGATGCGAAGGTGTAAGGAAGAGGTAGGGGGGCAGGTGGAGCGAGGCCGGGGGGAGTAAAGAAGGGGTAGGGGGGCAGGTGGGGTGGTGGCCGTTTGAGTAAGGAAGAGGTAGGGGGGGGGGCAGGTGGAGTGGGGGCCGGGGGAGAAAGGAAGAGATAGGGGGGGAGGTGGAGTGGGGGCCGGGCGGAGAAACGAAGAGGTAGGGGGCCGGTGGAGTGGGGCCAGGGGGAGTAAGGAAGGTGTAGGGGAGCAGGCGGAGTAAGGAGGGGGGTGTAAGAAAGGGTAGGGGGCAGGTGGAGTGGCGGCGGTGAATTAAGGAGGAGATAGGGGGGACAGGTGGAGTGGGGACGGGGGAGTAAGGAAGCGGCATGGAGAGAGGTGGAGTGGGGCCGGGGGAAGTAAGGAAGGGGTAAGTTGCAAGTGCAGTGGGGCAGGGGGGAGTAAGGAAGGGGTAGGGGGCAGGTTGAGTGAGGGGGGGGGAGTAAGGAAGGTGTAGGGCGCAGGAGGAGGGGGGGGGGGGTGCGGGGAAGTAAGGAAGAGGTAGGGGGGCAGGTGGAGTAAGGAAGGGGTGGAGGGGCAGGTGGAAGGGCAGCAGGGGGATTATGGAAGAGGTAGGGGTACAGGTGGAGTGGGGGCGGGGGTTAAGGAAGAGGTATGGGGGCAGGTGGAGTGGGGTCCGGTGCGGGGGTAAGGGAAGGTAGGGGACAGGTGGAGTGGGCAGTTGGAGTAAGGAAGAAGTAGGGGGGCAGGTGGGGTGGGATGCGAAGGTGTAAGGAAGAGGTAGGGGGGCAGGTGGAGCGGGGCGTGGGGAGTAAGGAAGAGGTAGGGGGGCAGGTGGGGTGGGGGCCGTTTGAGTAAGGAAGAGGTAGGGGGGCAGGTGGAGTGGGGGCCGGGGGAGAAAGGAAGAGATAGGGGGGGAGGTGGAGTGGGGGCCGGGCGGATAAACGAAGAGGTAGGGGGGCCGGTGGAGTGGGGCCAGGGGGAGTAAGGAAGGTGTAGGGGGGCAGGCGGAACAAGGAGGGGGGTGTAAGAAAGGGTAGGGGGCAGGTGGAGTGGCGGCGGTGAAGTAAGGAGGAGGTAGGGGGGACAAGTGGAGTGGGGATGGGGGGAGTAAGGAAGGGGTATGGAGAGAGGTGGAGTGGGGCCGGGGGAAGTAAGGAAGGGGTAGGGGGCAGGTTGGGTGAGGCCGAAGGGAGTACGAAAGGTGCAGGGGGCAGGGGGGTGGGGGTAGGGAGTAAGGAAGGGGTAGGAGGGCAGGTGGAGTGGGGGCGGAGGGAGTAAGGAAGGGGTAGGGGGGCAGGTTGAGTGGGGGCGGGAGGAGTAAGGAAGAAGTAGGGGGCAGTTGGAGTGGTCCCGTGGGGAGTAAGGAAGAGGTAGGGGGCAGGTGGAGTGGGGGGCGTGGGAGTAAGGAAGAAGTATTGGGGCAGGTGGAGTGGGGGACGTGGAAGTAAGGAAGAGTTAGGGAGGCAGGTGGTGTGGGGGCGGGGGGAGTAAGGAAGAAGTAGAGGGGGGGGGGCAGGTGCAGTGGGGCCGGGGTTGAGTAAGGGACGGGCAGGTGGAGTGGGGGTCGGTGGGAGTAAGGAAGGGGTAGGGGGCAGGTGGAGTGGGCGCGGGGGGAGTAGGGAAGAGGTAGGGGGCAGGTGGAGTGGGGGCGTGGGAGTAAGGAAGAGGTAGGGGGGGGGGGCAGGTGGAGTGGGGGACGTGGGAGTAAGGAAGAGGTAGGGGGGCAGGTGAAGTGGGGGCTGGGGGAGTAATGAAGATATAGGGGGGCAGGAGTGGTAAGGAAGAGGTAGGGTGGCTTGTGGAATGGGGGCGGGGGAGTAAGGAATGGGTAGGAGGCAGGTGGGGTGGGGAGGGGGTAGTAACAAAGGGGTAGGGGCAGGTTGCGTGGGGGCGGGGCGAGTAAGGAAGAGGTGGGGGGGCAGGAGGAGTAAGAAAGGGGTAGGGGGACAGGTGGAGGGGGGGACGGAGGGAGTAAGGAAGAAGTAGGTGGGCTGGAGGAGTGGGGGCTGGGGGAGTAAGGAAGGGGTAGGGGGGCAGGTGGAGTGGGGGCGGAGGGAGTAAGGAAAGGGTTGGGGGGCAGGTTGAGTGGGGCACCAATATTAAATGTGGACTTCCATAGAGAATACCCAGCATTACAGATTGAAACTTAACTGTGCGATCTTTGATGCGGTAGTTTCCTTTTATTAGACAAGGTACTCCCTAGAAATTTCTCTTACGTTCGTCCATTTGCAATAATATATGTATTTCTTCATCGTTAGTATTACAACACTTAGTAATATTATATGTAGACTTCTATTCAGAATACCCAGCATTACAGATTGAAAATTAATGGGATATTCTACTGTACGCGATCTTACATTCTACTCCGTTTTTAACCATAACCCGAGTCAAACCATACTTGTTTTAAAACTTGAGCACAATTCCTAACTATATTTTTTCACGTGCGTTTTGCAAAAACATTTGTCTGTATTAATCACCTTACTTTTGTGAAAGAATCATGTTTGTATGTAGCTATATACGAACTTAAATGAAAGACTTCCTATATATCCAGAGTGATCGCACCCTATCCCACACCCCATCTCGTTCGACCTACAACCACCTCTGATCACCGCACTGTAAACCACTCTGGCCCACACCCCACCCGGTTCAACCCACAACCCTCCATGATCACCGCACTGTGAACCACTCTGGCCAACACCAGACCCCGTTCAACCCACAACCACCTATGATCTCCGCAGTGTGAACCACTCAAACCCACACCCACCCCTTCAATTCACAACCACCTAAGCTCGCACTGTAAACCAGTCAAGCCCATCCCACCCCGTTCATCCCACAACCACCTATGATCAGCACAATGTGAGTGACTCTAGCCCACACTCAACACCGTATCAAGTCGGTCACCGATTTATCAAGCGCGTGAAACCCGACAATCTAGAAACATTCGCACAAGACGGCTGAGACCGCAACGAACCTAAAAACACTCTCCAATAACACGAGGGGGTTGCAGACGGATAGGGGGTTATACAAAGCCGGAAGGTTTACACAAGGGTCACACAACGGGGTTACAGACGGATAGGGGGTTGAACAGGGGGTTACAGGCGGATAGGGGGTTGCACAGGGGGTTACAGGCGGATGGGGGGTTGCACAAGGGGCTTACAGGCGGATAGGGGTTGCACAAGGGGGTTACACAAAGGGTTAACACTAGGGGGCTGCAGGCGGATAGGCGGTTACACAAGGGGGTTACACAAAAGGGTAACACTAGGGGGCTGCAGGCGGATAGGCGGTTACACAAGGGGGTTACATACGGATAGGGAATTACACAATGGGGTTACAGAACGATAGGGCATCACACACACTAGGGGTTACGACAGGGGGTTACAGACGGATAGGCGGTTACACAAATCCGGGCGGTTACACAAGGGGTTGCAGACGGATAGGCATTACACGAGGGGGTTGCATACGGACAGAGGGTTATACTAGGGGGGTTACAGACGGATAGGGGTTACAAAAGGGTGTGGGTTCATCAACCAAAGTGTAGTGCAATGGCAGTGAAGCCAAAATTGTAAATCTGCATTCAAGACAGTGAAGGGGGTTGGGATATGTGTGGAGGGGGAAGGGGTCTGGATCTGCCAGTTTCTGCCAGTTAGATTCACAGACATATTGCATGACATATCGTGGACCACGCCCACGGAACGTCGCAGTCGGACAATGACTATAATTACCATGACTTTTGAGCCCTTCTCTCTCCCTCTCGTACCTTCCCTTCTATTCTCTCGCCATGTCGCAACCCAAACACTCAAGGCGCTTTAGCCCAAAGAGCCACCACCTTACGTCCTGCTGATGGGGTATGAGACCCGCGGCTGTGGTCATGTTGGTGAGGGCTGATCGGGTATAAGACCCGCGGCGTTGGTGAGGGCTGATCGGGTATGAGACCCGCGGCGTTGGTAAGGGCTGATGGGGTATGAGACCCGCGGCTGTGGTCATGTTGGTGAGGGCTGATCGGGTATAAGACCCGCGGCGTTGGTGAGGGCTGATCGGGTATGAGACCCGCGGCGTTGGTGAGGGCTGATGGGGTATGAGACCCGCGGCTGTGGTCATGTTGGTGAGGGCTGATCGGGTATAAGACCCGCGGCGTTGGTGAGGGCTGATCGGGTATGAGACCCGCGGCGTTGGTAAGGGCTGATCGGGTATGAGACCAGCGGCGTCGGTGAGGGCTGATCGGGTATGAGACCCGCGGCGTTGGTAAGGGCTGATCGGGAATGAGACCCGCGGCGTTGGTGAGGGCTGATCGGGTATAAGACCCGCGGCGTTGGTAAGGGCTGATCGGGTGTGAGACCCGCGGCGTTGGTAAGGGCTGATCGGGTATGAGACCAGCGGCGTTGGTAAGGGCTGATCGGGTGTGAGACCCGCGGCGTTGGTAAGGGCTGATCGGGTATAAGACCCGCGGCGTTGGTGAGGGCTGATCGGGTATGAGACCCACGGCGTTGGTGAGGGCTGATCGGGTATGAGACCCACGGCGTTGGTGAGGGCTGATGGGGTATGAGACCCGCGGCTGTGGTCATGTTGGTGAGGGCTGATCGGGTATAAGACCCGCGGCGTTGGTAAGGGCTGATCGGGTATGAGACCCGCGGCGTTGGTAAGGGCTGATCGGGTATAAGACCCGCGGCGTTGGTGAGGGCTGATCGGGTATGAGACCCACGGCGTTGGTGAGGGCTGATCGGGTATGAGACCCCCGGCGTTGGTAAGGGCTGATCGGGTATGAGACCCGCGGCGTTGGTGAGGGCTGATCGGGTGTGAGACCCGCGGCGTTGGTAAGGGCTGATCGGGTATGAGACCAGCGGCGTTGGTAAGGGCTGATCGGGTATGAGACCCACGGCGTTGGTTGATGGCTGATCGGGCATGAGACCAGCGGCGTTGGTAAGGGCTGATCGGGTATGAGACCCGCGGCGTTGGTGAGGGCTGATCGGGTATGAGACCCGTGGCGTTGGTGAGGGCTGATCGGGTATGAGACCCGTGGCGTTGGTAAGGGCTGATCGGGTTTGAGATCTGCGGCGTTGGTGAGAGCTAATCGGGTATGAGACCCGCGGCGTTGGTGAGGGCTGATCGGGTAAGAGACCCGCAGGTTGGTGAGGGCTGATCGGGTATGAGACCCACGGCGTTGGTGAGGGATGATCGGGTTTGAGAGAAGCGATATTGGTCAGGACAATTGACAATCTTAAAGCCTCAAGATATATTGCATCCGACCTCGTCACTGGACAGTCGCAATTGATATATGAATCATTTGGTATCAAAGTATACAATTAGTGACTTACCCGCCGGATCCAGGAGTGTTGCTTATGGGTCGAGTCTGTTTTGAGAGAGCGGGAAGGCCGGATGACTTGTACTTCTGTCTCGCTGTCTGCACCACCCTACCCTGGTCTCCCACTGCGCTAATGACGCGGGATTCAGGTGAGAACGGATCAAGTACCACAATGACCGCCTGGCGCAGGGGCGTCGCCTGAAGAGAAAAGCTTCTGATTGGACACGGCCGCTGTCCCAGCCACCCGCACGCCTACCGCCGCCCCACAACTTTCTGCGGGACGACCCTGTTGTGTACATCTCATTCTAATCACTTCGTTTACCCCCAGACTTATGTCCACCCCACTCACGAGTTCTTCATACGCGAATGTTATGTAGCAGCCGCCGGATGCAGTCCACGTCCCTGAGTGCCGCTTTAAGCGATGTATTGCTTTACGTCGGTACAGTTAAAGCGTCATCTTATTCTCAAGTATTGGTGTTCACCGCTGTATAGCGTGATCCACAGTTTAACCTGTCGTCTATCGCCATCCCCACTCCAGACCCCACAGCTTCACTCGCCGTACCAGTGGCGACTTCCCGAATCCCGATATAGGTTTGGAAAAAACCCAGGAGTACACGTGGCAAGATTTGAGATGGGTTTAATGTTCTATTCTCATGACCTTATTTCTGAAAGCGCAAAACAACTGTCACACATATATGCAAGTCCCACCGTGGTACAAGTCACCCAGCTGTACAGGTCATACTTCTGCACCAGTCACACCCCTGTACCAGTCACACCCCTGCACCAGTGACGCAACTGTGCCCTGCTGTTTTATGCCTCTAATAGACGGTTAGATGGACGCTGGTTAACATTGTTCAGGGATGCGAATCACGGAGCGTTGCAACTTTTATTGAGGGCAACTCTTGAGAACCCTTGAAGGATCGTCGGCACGCCGCGCTTTTATATCCCTTACGTCATCACTGCGGTAACCTATTCTACTGACTGACATTGACAAGACAGGGGTCATAATGACGTGCTGCAATCTGAATGCATCATGCATATGTAACCATAAGGGTTTCGCGTGGGGTGTCGGCTGTTAAGCCTGACAATATCTGACCAAATGGGGCCATAAATGCGCAAGTGGGTATCCAGGACCAAGAAAGGAGGTGCTCAAGTGTGGTGGGGTGATTTCTCATCCCGTAGGGATGACGGGGATACAAAGAACAAACACTTGGCCCGGGAGACTAACTGAATATCAAGTAGCCGGAGGGAATAAGAACGAGGTTGGGTGGCAGGTTGAGTGGGGGCGGGCTAGTAGAAAAGAGGTAGGGGTCAGGTAAAGTGGGGGCGGGGTGAGTAAGGAAGGGGCATATGGGGACAGGTGGAGTGGGTCCGGAGGGAGTAAGGAAGAGGTAAGGTAGCAGGTGGAGTCGGTCCGGAGGGAGTAAGGAAGGGGTAGGGGGGCAGGTGAAGTGGGGCTGGGGGGAGTAAGGAAGAGGTAGGCGGCAGGTGGAGTGGGTCCGGGGGGAGTAAGGAAGGGGTAGGGGCCAGGTTAAGTGGGGGCTGGGGTGTAAGCAAGGGGTAGGGTTGCAGGTGGAGTGGGGGCCCGGGGGGACAAAGGAAGGGGTAGGGGCATCTGGAGTTGGGGAGGGGAAGTAAGGAAGGGGTAGGGGGCAGGTGGAGTGGGGGCCGGGGGAGTAAGGAGAGGGTAGGGGGGCTGGTGGAGTGGGGGCCGGGGGAGTAAGGAAGGGGTAGGGAGGCAGGTGGAGTGGGGCTGGTGGGAGTAAGGAACAGGTAGAGAAGCAGGTGGAGTGGGGCTGGGGGAGGGGGGGGGGGGTGAAATGAAGAGGTAACGGAGCAGTTGGAGTGGGGCCGGGGTCAGTAAGGAAGAAGTAGGGGGACAGGTGGGGTTGGGTACGAGAGAGTTACGAAAAGAGGTAGGTGGGCAATTGGCGATGGGCCTCGGGGAGTAAGAAGAGGTAGGGGGCAGGCGGAGTGCGGGCAGTGAAGTAAGGATGGGGTAGGGGGCCAGGTGGAGTGGGGCCGGGTGGAGTAAGGAATAAGTAGGGGGCAAGTGTAGTGGGAGAGCGGGCAGTAAGGAAGAAGTATTGGGATAGGTAGGGTGGGGGTGGGGGATTAAGGAAGAGGTGGGGGTGAGTGGAGTGGGGGCGGGGGAGTAAGGAAGAAGTAGGGGGCAGGTGGGGTGGGGGCAGTAAAATAAGGATGAGGTAGGGGGGCAGGTGGGGTGGGGGCAGTGAAATAAGGATGAGGTAGGGGGGCAGGTGGAGTAGGGCCGGGTGGAGTAAGGAATCAGTAGGGGGCAAGTGTAGTGGGGGAGCGGGCAGTAAAGAAGAAGTAGGGGGGTAGGTAGGGTGGAGGTGGGGGGGTAAGGAAGAGGTGGGGGGCAGGTGGAGTGGGGGCGGGGAGTAAGGAAGAAGTAGGGGGGCAGGTGACATGGGGGTGGGGAGTGAAGAAGAGGTATCGGCCAGATGGAGTGTGGGCGGGGGCACTAAGGAAGAGGTAGGGCCAGGTGGAGTGGGGCCGGGGGGAATATAGAAGAGGTAGAGGGGGGGGGGAGGTGGAGTGTGGCGCGGAGAGTGAGGAAGAGGTAGGGGACGGGTGGGATGGGGCAGGGCTAGTAAGGAAGAAGTAGGATCAGTTAGAGTGGGGGCGGGGGGACTAAGGAAGGGGTGAGGGCGACAGGTGAAGTGTGGGCGGGGGGATTAAGGAAGTACGGAGTAGGGGGCTTGGGGGTTGGGAACGGAATGGAGTAAGGAAGAGGTATTGGGGGCAAGGGAGCAGGTGGAGTGGGGCCGGGGGGAATAGGGAAGAGGTAGGGTGGGGGGGGGGGAGGTGGAGTGGGGCGGGAGGGTAAGGAAGAGGTAGGGGCAGGAGGGATGGGGTAGGGTGGGTAGGGAAGAAGTAGGGGGCGGTTGGAGTGGGGGCGGGGGGACTAAGGAAGGGGTAGGGGCGACAGGTGTGGTGTAGGCGGGGAGATTAAGGAAGTACGGAGTAGTGGGCATGTGGGTTGGGGACGGAATGGAGTGAAGAAGAGGTATTGGGGGCAGGGTGGCAGGTAGAGTGGGGCCGGGGGTGTAAAGAAGAGGTACGTGGACAGGTAGGGTGGGGGCGGGGAAGTAAGGAAGAGGTAGGGGGCAGGTGGGGTGGGGGCGGGGGAGTAAGGAAGAGGCAGAGGGCGGGTGGAGTGGGGGCGGGGGAGTCAGGGCGAAGTAGGGGGCAGACGGAGTTGGGGGCAGAGGAGTAAGGAAGAGGTAGGGGGCAGGTGGAGTGGGGGCCGGGGGAGTAAGGGAGAAGTAGTAGGGTATTAGGAGCGGGGGCAGGGGAGTGAAAAAGAGGTAGCGGGCAGGTGGAGTGGGGCCGCGGAGACTAAGGAAGAGGTATGGGGCAGGCAGATTGGGGCCGGTGATGTACGGAAGAGGTAGTGGGGGCAGGTGGAATGGGGCCGGGGGAAGTAAGGAATAAGTATGTGGCAGGTTTAGTGGGGGATGGGGGAGTAAGGAAGAAGGAAGGGGCAGGTGGAGTGGGGGCAGGGGGGGGGTAAGGCAGAAGGAGGGGGCAGGTGGAGTGGGGGCAGGGGGGGGTAAGGAAGAAGGAGGGGGCAGGTGGAGTGGGGGCGGGGGAGCGAGGAAGAGGACGAGGGGCAGGTGGAGTGGGGGCGGGGGGAGTAAGGAGGAGGTAGGGGGTCAAGTGGAGTGGGGTCGGGGGGAGTAAAGAAGAGGTAGGGGGGCAAGTGAAGTGGGGGCGGGGGGAGTAAGGAAGAAGTAGGGGAGCAGGTGCAGTGGGCGCGGGGGAGTAAGCAAGAGGTAGGGGGGCAGGTGAACTGGGGGCGGGGGGAGTATTGAATAAGTTGGGAGGCAGGCAGAGTGGGGGCGGGGGGGGAAAGGAAGAAGTGGGGGCGCAGGTGTCGGTGGGGAGGGGGGAGACAGGAAGAAGTATGAGGCAGTTGGAGTGGGGGCTGGGTGACTAAGGAAAGGGTAGGGGCGCCAGGTATAGTGTAGGCGGGGGGATTTAGGAAGTAGTGCGCTTGTGGGTTGGGGACGGGATGGAGTAAGGATGCGGTATTGGGGGCAAGGGGGCAGGTGGAAGGGGCCGGGGCGAGTAAGGAAGAGGTAGGGGGGCAGGTGAAGTGGGGGTGGAGGGAGTTAGGAAGAAGTAGGGGGGGGCAGTTGAAGTGGTGGCGGGGGGAGTAAGGTAGGGGTAGGGGACAGGTGGAGTGGAGACCGGGGAGCAAAGAAGAGGTAGGAGCAGGTGTAGTGGGGGCGGGGGAGCGAGGTAGATGTAGGGGGCATTTGAAATGGAGGCGGGGGAGTGAGGGCGAAGTATAGGGGCAGGTGAAGTTGGGGGCAGAGGAGTAAGGAAGAGGAAGTGGACAGGTGGAGTGGGGCGCGGGGAGTCAGGATGAAGTAGGGGGCAGGTGGGGTGGGGGCGGGGGAGTAAGGAAGAGGCAGAGGGCGGGTGGAGTGGGGGCGGGGGAGTCAGGGCGAAGTAGGGGGCAGACGGAGTTGGGGGCAGAGGAGTAAGGAAGAGGTAGGGGGCAGGTGGAGTGGGGGCCGGGGGAGTAAGGGAGAAGTAGTAGGGTATTAGGAGCGGGGGCAGGGGAGTGAAAAAGAGGTAGCGGGCAGGTGGAGTGGGGTCGCGGAGACTAAGGAAGAGGTAGGGGGCAGGCAGATTGGGGCCGGTGATGTACGGAAGAGGTAGGGGGGCAGGTGGAGTGGGGCCGGGGGAAGTAAGGAATAAGTATGTGGCAGGTTTAGTGGGGGATGGGGGAGTAAGGAAGAAGTAGGGGGGCAGGTGGAATGGGGGAGGGGGGGTAAGGAAGAAGGAGGGGGCAGGTGGAGTGGGGGCGGGGGGTAAGGAAGAAGGAGGGGGCACGTGGAGGGGGGCGGGGGGGGGTAAGGAAGAAGGAGGGGGCAGGTGGAGTGGGGACAGGGGAGCGAGGAAGAGGTCGAGGGGCAGGTGGAGTGGGGGCGGGGGGAGTAAGGAGGAGGTAGGAGGTCAAGTGGAGTGGGGTCGGGGGGAGTGAAGAAGAGGTAGGGGGGCAAGTGGAGTGGGGCCGGGAGGGAGTAAGCAAGAGGTAGGGGCGCAGGTGGAGTGGGCGCGGGGGAAGTAAGCAAGATGTAGGGGGGCAGGTGAACTGGGGGAGGGGGGAGTAAGGAAGAGGGAATGGACAGGTGGATTGGTGGCGTGGGGATTAAGGAAGAAGTAGGGGGGCAGGTGGGAGAGGAGAGGGGAAATAAGGAAGAGGCAAGATCGGGTGGAGTGGGGGTGGGGGCTGTAAGGAAGAAGTAGGAGGCAGTTGGAGTGGGGGCTGGCGGGAAGTAAGGAAGAAGTAGGGGGGGTGGGGCATGTGGAGGTGGGGCGAGGGGAGAAAGGAAGAAGAAGTGGGGCAGGTGGAGCGGGGGCGGGGGGAGTAAGGAAACATTAGGGGGCAGGTGGAGTGGGGGCGGGGGAGCGAGGAAGAGCTAGGGGGCATGTGGAGCGGAGGTGTGGGGAATAAGAAAGCGGTAGGGGGGCAGGTGGGGTGAGAGCCCGGGCTAATAAAGCAGAGATAGCTGGGGATGAGGGGGGAGGGGGCAGGTGAAGTGGGGGCGGGTGAGTAAGAAAGATACCAGTGGCGTTGGTGAGAGCTGATAGGGTAAAAGACCCGCGGCGTTGAGGGGAAGGGGCGTGGATGATAGAAGCGATATTGGTCAGGACAATTGACAATCTCAAAGCCTCAAGATATATTGCATCCGACCTCTTCTCTGGATATTCGCAATTAATATCACATTCATATCGTATAAAGGTATACAATTAGTGACTTACCAGCCGGATCCAGTAGTGTGACTTATGGGTCGAGTCTGCTTTGAGCGAGCGGGGAGGTCCGATGACTTGTACTTCTGTCTGACTGTCTGCACCACTCTACCCTGGTCTCCCACTGCGCAAATGACGCGGGATTCAGGTGAGGACGGATTAAGTTGCACAACGGCCGCTTGGTGCCGGGGCCGTCGTCTGACGGAAAAGGCAACTCGACTTCTGATTGGACGCGGTCGCTGTCCCAGCCACCCTTACGCCTTGTACCCGTACACCCTGGTCTCCCCCCCGCGCTAATGACGCGGGCTTGAGGTGATGACGGATCAAGTAGCACAATGTACTGTGACCCATAGGGGCAATTTATTCGCGGGCTTAGTCCAAATTTCAGCGTGGAGTCGAGTGAGATCAAATTTCAGCGCGGAGTCGACCTGATTTTGGCACTAATAATCTTCCGTTCGGCTAGTGTTACAACATATCACGGTTTCCTTCAACATGCTCACATGCGTTATCAATACACACGATGAAGCTCTGTTTCTTGATTGTTGGCATCAGTTTCGAAACCAACCCATAGACAATCGAGACTAAGTCTATGTTTAATGCGAACGCAAATGGTCACCAATTATAAGTTATAAAGAATGCTTGATTCTGCATGGTTCATGCAATGAGAGAAAGAGGGGTTATTTGGCATTGGAAAGTGGAGGGGCGGAGGGACGAGTTATTAAAAATAATAGTGTTTACCCTCCAACCCTCCTCCCCTTGGTTCTTTGATCCGTCACTGGGTTGAATCTACAAAATGTCACCTTACTATATACTTCCTCGGCAAGCCCGAATTTTACAGTGATTGCTCAAGTTCCCAAGCGGTGGTATTTTGACACCCCTATCCTCCCTAATCCCCCTAGCCCCTACCCTCTCCCTAGATCCGCTCCTCTTTGGGCGGCTGATATTTGATCGACTCCGCGCTGATATTTGATCGACTCAGGGTTGACATTTAGTCTAGTCCTCGAAGAAATTGTGCCTATGGGCTACAGTACAACCGAACGCCTACCTCCGCCCCACAACGTCATGCGTGACGACCTAGTTGTGTGCATCTCATCCTGTCGTCCCTCACCATCCGCACTCCCCACCCCTCAGCTTTTCTCGTCGTACCAGTGGAAATTTCCCGGACCCCGATACAGGTTGGGAAAAACCAGGAGTAACCGACACGTGGCAAGACCTCAGACGAGTTCAATGTTCTTTTCTGGTGACCTTATTCTGACAGCGCCAAACAACTGTCACATATTTATGCAAGTCACACCTATGGGCCGCCGTGACCGCCAAAAATACCAACACGCAATGACCACAGGGTGAAGGATAATGACGGAAATGGTATATTTGGCGACCTACGGAGACACACACAAGCAGCCGGGATTGACCCCTCAGATCTGAGACGAGTTGCAAAAGCCGAGAAAACAGCTGATATCAATGCCAACCGGCGAATGGAAAATCAAACCGGCGCGAATTTGCTATGAGGCTATGTGGATGTGGAGAAGGATACCAAATATGGTGTCAAACGGAAACCCAGCAAACAAGTTTACGTCATCAGAACGTGTTTTGGGGGTTGAGAAAAACGTTGTGACCACGTGAAAATGTATGTTTTTTTATGACTTTGCCTGAACGTTTTTATATAACGTTGTCCGACATCCAGTCCAGTATTAAAATTGTGACTTCTGTGAGAAACCACTGTGTGTATGATGAATTAATCAGAAGCATGATTCCCAAGTACATTCAATTACATATGGTTTTCACGATGTATGGGCCACAGTACACCCGCACGCCTACCTCCGCCCCACAATTTCATGCGTGACGACCTAGTTGTATGCGTCTTAACCTGCTGCCCATCACCATCCCCACCCCAACCCCACAGCTTCACTCGTCGTACCAGTGGCGACTTCCCGGATCCCCATATAGGTTGGGAAAAAACCCAGAAGTAGGCTACACGTGGCACGATCTGAGACGGTTGAATGTTCTTTTCTGGTGACTTTATTTCTTATCGCGCCAACTGACTGTCACATATTCATACCGCGGTACCAGTTACACCGCTGTACCAGTTACACCGCTGTACCAGTCACATCGCTGTATCAGTCACATCCCTGTCCCACCGTTGTACCAGTCACAAAAACCCCACTTAGTACAGATAAATATGTTGACTATCAAATAATATCATTCTAAGAAAGGTGTAACAGCCGAGAAAACAGCTGATATCAATGCCAACCGGCGAACGGAAAGTCAAACCGGTGTTTATTTGCTATGAGGCTATGGGGCTGCGGAGGAGGATACCAAATATGGTGTCAAACGGAAACCCAGCAAACCAGTTGATGTCATGGGAACTTTTTTTGGGGGTTGAGATAACGTTGTGACCACGTGAAAATGCCAAATACAATCAATTACATATGTTTTTTAAAATGTCTAATTTTTCAGGTAACGTTATCCTAAGGTTAGGAAAACGTCCACTCTCGACTTCTCACAATTTTGCATTTATAACAATTGCTACACGCAGCCAAATTTGATTAGTCACTACACGTGGCAAAGGTTTTAGTTTTATGAGACAAAGGCTATACAATATTACTTCAATGTTTGCGACAAACGTTGTAACAACGTTTCCCTGATGTTAACTTTGAGATGAAGAGATTACAACCAAAAATCAACGTGCGCCAACGTGGTGTCTTTGCTGGAAAGACGCCAATACGGTCGGGGAGAAATATTTCATGATCCGCCAACCGCCGCAACAGAAACTGGTATGTACTGACTACATAGTGAAGAAAGTAGAACATGTTTTTAATCACCATCGGCGCACCACCACATCTCTCTGCATGAACGACATTCCTAACTTGCTAACTACAGTCCTCCGTCGAACTGCCTCTACCGTCACAGCAAGTCTGTTTTTTTGTCTCGATCTCTCTGATTGGGCTAGCCAGTTGCACTCAGACGCTCACCATCGCCCGCCGCCTCACTCAGGCGCCGCCTTCCATTAGATAACATTAGATAACACTGTCGACGTAAATCTATTCATGACGGTGTAACGTCAGACCGACAGTTGTTATTGTGGCACGTAATTCCAGAAGGTGATCACGAGAGCCAGATTGTTCATTAAGTCACGCTGCCTCAATTCTTTACTGAATATCTCTTAGGTAGAATTTACGCCAACTCGTTATATAAGGTAATTGCTGTTGACGCAAAGCAAAGGTTCGCTATACAGCCATAGAACCAATCTATCCCTGACAAAAGAAACGTTGAAGCCGGGCACCTGAAACAACTCCATAGGCATGCATGGTAAACGCATGCGAGAATCTGTTTTCTAACCCGAAACACGCAGCGTGTATTTTTGACGATAGGTGTCGCCTGGGGTATCTGGAACGGTCTATTTGAACTACATAAATTCAGTCTTGGAATGTTGCCATCAAAGTGTGTTTAGTCAATGGACCTATCTATTGTTATATGTGGTTACGTAAACTCGCGTCACATTAGGCCGGTTAACCTTTTTGCAATAAGCCAACGCCTATATGCCACACGAATGTTTTCATATCGCTATGTTCCCCCGCTACGCCCGCGTACCATATATATATATATATGTATATATATATATATGTGTGTGTTTATTTGGTGACGAATTCGAGCTGAGACCTCACGCTGTGCACATGGTTACATCTACGCGCATTGTGAGAGTAAATTTAATCTCTTCTGACCATGGTCAGCTGTTTAAAAAAAATTATCACATGTTAATGTATAATATTTCTTGTTAGTCTTTGCAAATGATGTATATCTTCTAGTTTGAGCCACTTAATGCGCTTAAATAATAGCTCTGTACGTGCATTAAAGCCGCTCAACGTAATATTCCGGATAGCGTTTCGCGTAGCTTTTGGATTAACTTGGATAGACGTTTAGCTCAATAATCCCTGGCTAAATTGTCATAATCCCACGAATGAAGTGCAGTGTGCCCGTCCATACACAACGAGAGGTGTGGTTTGGGTGAATGTCAGGGAAGGGGTAATTCGGGCAGGTGGAATGGGGAGGGGGGAGTAAGGAAGCGGTGGGGGGCGCGTGGAGTGGGGTGGGGGAGTAAGGACGGGGTAGGGGGGCAGGTGGAGTGGGGTGGGGGAGTAAAGAAGGAGTAGTAGCAGGTGGAGGGGGGTGGGGGAGTAAGGAAGGGTTAGGGTGGCACGTGGAGTGGGGGCTGATTGAGTAAGGAAGGGGCGGCGTTTAATGATACTGCGGCCGCTAGACGCCCAACGCCCATCCACCCCTCCCAGTGACACTGACGCCTCTTGACTCCAACCTTCTGTCTATCAATGCAAACGCCTCGAAGTATTACGTAGGTCCATGGAGGTCTGTTTCTCTTTCTGAATGCTATTGACGCCTGTTGACGCCAACGCTCTATCCACCTCTCCAAGTGATACTAGTAGTAAAAAGGGAGTCAGTGGAATGCAACATTCCTTGGGGGTAACGATCCTTGGGGGTAACGCTTTTGACGGCGCGCATGCGCCCCGGTCACCCATCGCCACCTGGCGCGTGAAGGGCAACACGCCCCCTCCCCACCCCCACTATGTACAGCACCGCCTTACTCCCGATATTACGCCCCCCCCCACCCTCTCCTCAACCCGACCCCCCCTTCTACCCCCCACCCAACCAAGAGAGTGAAAAGTATCGTCATGGATGCGTCATCGCGGGATAACTGCATGGACAGCAGTTCCATAATTATCTTGTAAAATTAGTCGCCATCCCTCTGCCCCGCTAACCCTTTCTCCCCCTCCCTCCTAGTCCGACCGTTATCCTTACACCTCTTCCTACACGGGTGCCGCATTCACCGCGTTCACCGCGTCCCACCCATATTCAGCATGTCGCCCCTCCTTACCACCACCTATGAGTGAGTGATGTACTCCCGCGCCCCCCACCCCTCCCCCCCGCCCGCACCCGATCCACAAATTAGGACACGAATGCATTAAATTTTGAGAGGCTACCCAGACCAGTGGAGTCACCGAAGCCTGTCGCGAGGAAATCAAGCTGCACTAGTAGTCACCACTGAGCGTGTTGAGACTTGTCTCGTATTTGTAGGCGTAAATGTGAGGGAAGGGGGGTGGATGTGATAGGGGTGTAGCAAGTGATGGGGGTGAGCAGACGATAATGTAAAGACAATATTGAATTCAGTTCCCCGTTTTCGATTGAAAACATAAGGTCTGGTGTCTTTCTCTGTGTAGTTATGTAGGTATTTTTTAAATGTATTTCTTCAATAGAAAGGGACTTGTGGGACTCATTGTACTTATAAAGAATAGTATATGAAGCACGAGGGCCGTGTTTAGACTACCATAGTGCGAGCGACGGGTTGACTCACACTTTTGCACAACACAGCTAGGTTACGATATCTACGCGCATTGCGAGAGTGAACTTCATCGCTTCTGACACTGGACAGCTGATTAAAATACTATAATTTATCGCTTGTTGGTTTATAATATTTGTTTTTAGTCTTTGCAAATGATGTATATCTTTTAGTTTCAGCCACTTTTTGCGCTTAAATAATAGCTCTGGACGTGCATTAAACCCGCTCAAGGCAATACTCCGCATAGCCTTTTGCGTAGTTTTGAGATTAATTTGGTTAGAATTTCGGATGTTCTCGATAATCCCTGGCTAAATTGCCATGATCCCATGAATGAAGTGCAGTGTGCCAGTCCACACACAACGAGGGGTATGGTTTGGGAGAATGTCAGGGAAGGTGTAGTATGAGCAGGTGGAGTGGATGTGGGAGGGGGTGGGGTAAGGAAAGGGTAGGGGGCACCTGGAGTGGGGGCTGATGGAGTAAGGAAGGAACAGCGTTTAATGATACTGAGGCCGCTAGACGCCCACGGAGCTTCTGACGCCAGTGGCCGCCGACCCTCCAACCCTCGGGCGGCAGGTAAAGTGGGGCAGGGGGAGTAAGGAAGGGGTAATGGGGTAGGTAGAGCGTGGCGGGGGCAGTAAGGAAGGGGTAAGGCGGCAGGTAGAGTGGGGCGGGGGGAGTAAAGAAAGGCGGGGGAAAAGGAAGGGGTAGGGCGGTAGGTTGACTGGTGGCAGGTGGTGTAATGAAAGGGGTAGAGCGGAGGGTTGAGTGGGGGTGGGGTGAGTAAGGAAGGGAGAGGGCGGCATGTAGAGAGAAGCGAGGGGAGTCAGGATGGGGTAGGGTGGCCGGTGGAATGGGGGCGGGGGAGTAATGAAGGGGTAGCGGCGCAGGTGGAGTTGGGGCCGTGGAGAGGGGCGGGGGTAATCAGGAAGGGGGAGGGAGACAGGTGGCGTAGGGCCTCGGGAGTAATGAGGGGCTAGGGGGCCATGTGGAGTAGGGGGGCGGGGTGAGTCGGAAGGGGTAGGGGGGCCGGTGGATTTGGGGCGGGGGGCCGGTGGAGTTGGGGCGGGGGATGGGGAGAGTGAGGAAGGGGGAGGATAACAGGTGAAGTAGGGGCGGGGGAGAAAGGAAGGGATATTGCGCCATGTAGAGAGGGGCGGCGGGAGTCAATATGGGGTCGGGGAGTTGGAGTAGGGGCGGGGGGACTGGGGAAGGGGTAGGGAGCAGGTGTAGTGGGGGCAGGCGAGGTTAGGAAAGGGTAGGGTGGCAGGTAAAGTGGGGGCGAGGAGAGTAAGGAAGGGGTAGGGTGGCAGGTGGAGTGGGGGCAGGGAGATTAAGGAAGGGGAAGAGCGGAAGGTTGAATGGGGGCGGGGTGAGTCAGGAAGGGAGAGGGCGGGCATGTAGAGAGAAGCGGGGGAGTCAGGACGGGGTAGGGCGGGCAGGTGGAGTGGGGGCGGGGATTACGGAAGGGGTAGAGGGGGCTGGTTGATTGGAGGAGGGGGAGTAAGGAAGGGGTAGAGGGGCAGGTGGTGTGGGGCCTCTTGGAGTAAGGAAGGGCTCCATGTGGAGTGTGGGGAGGCGGGGGCGAGTCGGATAGGGTAGGGTGGCCGGTGGCGTTGGGGCGGGGGACAAAGGAAGAGCTAGGGTGGCAATTTGATTAGGGGCGGGAGGAATAAGGAAGGGGTAGGGGGGCTGGTTGATTAGGGGTGTTGTGAGTAAGGAAGGGGTAGGGCGGTAGGTTGAGTACGGGCTGGTGGTGTAAGGAAGGGGTAATGGGGCAGGTGTTATGGGCCGATTGAGGAAGGAACTGGTAGGGAAGCAGATTGATTGGGGGCGTGGGGGAGTAGGGAAAGGGTAGGATGGCAGGTAGAGTGGGGCGGAGGGTAGTCAGGAAGGGGTAGGGGGGCAGGTGGAGTCGGGGGGGGGGCAATGAAGGGGCAGGGGGACAGGTGGAGTAGGGGCGGGGTGAGCAAGGAAGGGATAGGGCGGCATGTAGAGAAGGGCGGGGGGAGTCGGGAAGGGGTGGGGGGGCAGGTAAAGTGGGGCGGGGGAGTAAGGAAAGGGTAGGATGGCAGGTAGAGTGGGGCGGGGGGGGAGTAAGGAGGGGGTAGTGCCGCAGGTTGAGTAGGGGCCGGGGAAGTAAGGAAAGGGTAGGCGGCACGTGAAGAGGGGCGGGGGTAATCAGGAAGGGGTAGGAAGGTTGTTTGACTGGGGACGGGGGAGTAAGGAAAGGGTAGGGGCATGTGGAGAAGGGCGGGGGGACACAGGAACGGTTAGGGGGGCTTGTTGATTGGGAGAGGGGGGTAGGGAAGGGGCAGGGGCAGGGGGGCAGGTGCGTGGGGCCTCGGGGAGTTAGGAGGGGCTAGGGGGCCATGTGGAGTGGGGTGTGGGGCGAGTCGGAAAGGGTAGGGGGGCCGGTTGAGTTGGGGCCGGGGGACCAAGAAAGAGGTGGGGCGGCAGGTTGAGCGGGGGCAGGGGAAAGTAAGGAAGGGGCGGGGTGGCTGGTTGATTGGGGCGGGCTGATTAAGGAAGGAGGTAGGGTGGCAGGTGGAATAGACCACTTCGCTAATCGTTGCTCCAGTTTTGCCACCGTGAGGCGCCACTGCATGTGCAATGCATTCTGGGTATTATTTTGGTCTTTGCGAGATGTCAAGATGGCGTCATCGCATGACAACGTATTTTTCGGACATTTAAACATGAAATAGTGTCATCTATGTAACGGAAAAGCTACGTAATCTGAATCTAAGTTACATATGCTCATTAACTGTATACATGCCTTGCCAATATCGTGAAACTATGATATTTATCTCCATAGAAAAAAAGATTTTTCCAAGATGGCGTATAATTGCAAAGTCGTGTATGAGGCGGGGGCGTATGGAAGGGGCAACTGTTAAGTGGAGTGGGGCGGGGGCAGTAAGGAAGGGGGTAGGATGGTAGGTAGAGTAGAGCGGCGGGTAGTCGGGAAGGGGTAGGGGTGCAAGTGGCGTCGGGAGGGGAGGAGAGTAAGGAAGGGGCAGGGGGACAGGTGGAGTAGGGGGGGGGGGGAGAAAGGAAGGGTTAGGGCGGCATGTAGAGAGGGGCCGGGGAAGTCAGGAAGGGATGGGGGGAGGGGGCAGGTGAAGTGAGGGGGGGGGGGTAAGGAAGGGGTAGTGCCGCAGGTTGAGTGGGGGCGGGGGGGGTCCGGAAGGGGTAGGGGGCAGCTGGAATGGGGGCATGGGAGAAAGGAAGGGGTACGGCGGCAGGTTGATTGGGGGAAGGTGGTGTAAGGAAAGTGGTAGGGCCGAGGGTTGAGTGGGGGCGGGGTGAGTAAGGAAGGGTTAGGGCGGCATGTAGAGAGAAGCGGGGGGAGTCAGGATGGGGTAGGGGGCAGGCGGAATGGGGGCGGGGGAGTAAGAAAGGGGTAGGGGGGCCCGTGGAGTTGGGGCGGGGAGGACAAAAGAAGAGGTGAGGCGGGGGGAAGTAAGGAAGGGGTAGAGTGGGTGGTTGATTGGGGGCGGGGGGGGGGAGTGAGGAAGGGGTAGGGCGGCTGGTTGAATGGGGCCGGGGGAGTAACGAAGGAGGTAGGGTGGCAGGTGGAGTGGGGCCCGGGGGAGTAAGAAATGGGTAGGGCGGCAGGTGGAGTGGGAGCGGGGGGAGTAAGCAAGGGGTAGGGCTGGTTGATTGGGGGCGGGAGGAGTAAGGAAGGGGTAGGGCGGCTGATTGATTAGGGGCGATAGGACTAAGGAAGTGGTAGGGCGGCTGTAGAGTGGGGGCGGTGGGAGTAAGGAAGGGGTAAGGGGGCATGTGATGGATTGATTGGTTGGTTATTCAGGGCGTTTTTTTTTACTACTTTTTGTCATATCGCGTCAATAGGAGAAGGAAGGGCGGGTGGAGCCATGCCCCGTCGGTATGCCCCTTCTCTTGGCGAAGAAGAACATGGGATGATTTTTCTGCGACCACACCGATATGGCCACAGCATTGCTCGAACCACCGATCCACGCGCCGTTAGGCTATCAGGTGGCAAGAGCACGCAATGCGATCGCTCTAACCCACCGAGCTATCGCGCCGGCCCCCAGGGCGGCAGGTAGAGTGGGGGCGGGGGGAGTAAGGAAGGGGTAGGGGACCGGTTGAATTGGGGCGGGGGGAGAAAAGAAGGCGAATTTAGGGGGGGGGGAGTAAGGAAGGGGTAGGAGGTAAGTGGAGGGGAGCGGGGAGAGTGAGCAAGTTGTAGAGGTCCAGGTGGAGCGGGGCAGGCGCGGAGTATGAAAGGGGTAGGGGGGCAGAAGGAGCGGAGAGGGGGCGGAGTAAGGAAGGGGTAGGGCGGGCGGAGTAAGGAATTGGTGGGGGGGGGAAGGGGGGACTGGTGAAGGGGAGCGGGGGAGTGAAGCAGTTGTAGAGTGGCAGGTAAAGTGGGGGCATGGGGGAGGTAGGAAGGGGTAGACGGGCATGTGGAGTAGGGGGCGTGGGGTAAGTAAGGAAGGGATAGGGGCGGGTGGAATGGGGGCGGGGGAAGTAAGGAGTGGGTATGGGCAGGTGGAGTGGGGGCTGCCGAGTAATGAGGGGGGGGGGCAGGCAGCGTGGGGCCTGGACGGAGTAAGGAAGGGGTAGGGCGGCTGGTTGATTGGGGTCGGTGCGGAGTAAGGAAAGGGTAGGGCGGCAGGTGGAGTGGGGCGGGGGAGTAAGGAAGGGGTAGGGGGGCAGATGGAGTGGGGCTGGAATTGTAGTAAGGAAAGGGTAGAGGGGCAGGTGTTTTTGACTCCTCTACACGCCAATCCTCTGTCCATCCCGCCAAGTCACACTGACGCGTCTCGACTCCAACCTTCCGTCTATCCCTCAAAGCGCTTCGGATGCCAGTGATCGCCGACCGCCCCCCCCCCAACCCTCTAAGTATTAAGAAAGTTTTAAGTATGGAGGTTCGTTGACCTTTCTACATGCTGTTGACGCCTGCCTCTGGGTTTGTCATGTGTTGGAATACCACAGGACCAAAACAAGGTGACGGAAGAAAGAATTACAAGCATGTATCATAATACAAACCAATAAAATGTTTATTGACGGTTTAAAAATAAATTGACCTCATCAAAGGTGGACTTCAAATGGCCACACACAACGTAGTGGCAAGCCTAGAGGCAACAAACAACATAAACATCAACACGCAAACACATCCTGAATGTGAAATCGCTATTACATGGATGGTGGGTGGGAAAAAGAAAAAAAACACTGATTATCACCGATTGAAATGAAACAGGAACATAAAAACTTCCACCTTGTTCTGAGTGAGACCGTAAACGAGAAAAGCTAGTCTCCAATTGGTTGATATGCAAAGTATGATTACACACCTAGAGACATATAGATCGATCTTACCACGATGACCGATAATTGACTACCCCTATAAATACGTTTAAATATTGCATAAACTCCTTTAGTTTGAACAGACGCTTGTGGCTTGTGATTGACTAGTTTTTCGATTGCAAATCGACGATGCCGATTTTTAAATTACTATTATGTGTTTGATTTCCTGGACCTTAACAATGAAATATGTCCAGTTGCCAACCTTTGCCTCGTACCCGAGTCCAATGGCTACCCACGCCCTCTATCAAAAACCAGCGTGGGCCGCCCTCCCGCCAGTGCAGATATATGCCACATGAGACTAAATCAATTGGGCTTTAGAAGTGAGCCGCAGAGAGTACGATAGAGTATGAGAGTGAATAGAAACAACACAGTTCTTGACAGTTGACAAATGTAATCTGGAAGGTCAAGGTCTCTCCACACGTGACGTCATCGCGATGGGGGAGACTTCGTTATCTCAATAAGCATACTGTTACAGACCGGGCAGGCCCTCCATGGTTCAGTCCAATCGATATTAGGATGTCTGACTCACGGCAAAAAATGCACATGTATTCCGATTCCAGAAGCCCACACCCGTATCTGTATGGTATGTGACTGGTTACTTGCGCACATGGGCAGCGTTACAATAACCTGTATCACAAGACACGCGGACATGTCTGGAGTGTTCGTGACGTCAATCGAGGCATGCCAAAAAGCCAAAGCATCGATGGTTATTTGATACGTGAACGTCTTCCATATCAGTGGTTGGCTTACTGGTGGCACAATGAAGTTCATTGTTATGTTAAATCTTAATGTCTCACTCATCCCGTTTCTTTCCGATAAAAAAATACTTTTAACTTGCACCGTATATAATTTCACATTAATGATATGTGAAAATGATATAACTATATCATATGTCACAATGTGCAAAGACAGGGGCTGATCCAGGAAATTGAAAAGGGGCGGGGGGTCCAAACGTGCAACCGGGGGTGGGGCACGCCACCTCAAAGGGGGGGGGGGGGGCCAAGGGGTATTTCCGTTCCTCGGGAATAGGGAATGAGGCAAAGAATTCTTCGTGAACTGGAAATGAACACGACCCCCCTTGCCCCCCCCCCCCTCCCCATCAAGAGAGCGTTCCTCCTCACAAAGAGGGGGTTCACGCATTGGCCGAAATTTTGCATTGAACAAAAGGCATTCTTCCTCAAAAAGGGGAGGGGGAGTCAGTTCCGCAATGCAGGGCCGGATCCAGATTTGCCAAGGGGGGGGGGGGTGGGGGGTGGTTGCTCTCTGAAAACGTGTGACCGGAAGGGGGGGGGTGTGAGATGCTTTGAGAAGCCGACTTTAACAATGTATGTTCAGGTTCCCAAGGGGGGGGGGGTTGCAACCCCCGTAACCCCCCCCCCCCTAAATCCGCCCCTGCAATACAATGTAGTCGGGAAAGCACTGCCGTTTTCCGCAATGCTCTAAGTAAGCACCATCGCTTAGAGCGCCTTAACAACACCCTTGTCAGAATCGAATCTAATGTCACATCTTATTGTGTAATCATTGTTTTTACATAGCCAACGAACCCTTATTACGCCCTATGCATGATTTGTTTGCTCCAGTGTACTCTAATTACATAAATCGTCCCATGAAACTTTGCAAAATCTATCCCATCAAATAGATTGTCCTCAACGTCTGGATTAAAATATACGGGCATTGTGTCTTGCTGGTGCATGAGCACAGGACTTTTATGCAACAAGAGTTTTCTGATTCGGGGGGGTGGGGGGGGGGAGACATATTGGGACATTTATCTTCAATTTGTTATACCATTGCGACCGGCCGTGTAATCGCGTAACTCTTATATAATGTGGTTGTAGGACCGGTCAGGGTGTGAAACGTAGCCGCGGGGAGATGTTAGTAGGCTAAAATATATTCGTGGTGACGTACTGCGCAAGCGAAAGGAATGATAGTGGTCTTGAAAGTGTTGCAGACATCACGCCGTTCCAGGTACCCCTGGCCACATATATCGTCAAAAATAGACACTCGTGTTTCGAGTTAAAAAACCGATTCCCGCATGCGTTTACCATGCATTCGTATGGAGTTCAGGTTCAGTTCAGGTGCCCGGCTTCAATTAACGCTTCCTTTGTCAGGGATAGGTTGGTTCTATGGCATTGTTATTCACAGAAAAAACACACAAGATGTATCGATAAGCTTTTTGTAAGTATTATATTATATAAAGGAATAACAGCTTGTATTTCATAAGATTAAAAACAGTTTAACAGTTTGATCTGTTAGACTCCCCGTTCGACATGCCTGGTTGCTACGCAACAAGGCCACAGCGTAGTGACACTCATTACATTCGAAGGTTGGCATTTATATCAGCTGTTTTCTCGGCTTATGTGCCTTCGTCTCGATCTTAAATTGATAGTCAAGATATTTATCTGTACGAAATGGGTTTTTGATTTTAGAAAACATCCTGTTAACCTGGCGAACTGTTAAAAATGATGCAGCTATAAATCAGTAACCGCCGTTTGTATGCTAGGCAGCTAGACTTCACCCGAAACACGCGTCTGGCAGAATTTCCCCTGTATTAAATAAATATGCGTTTAAAATGTTACTGATTAATACTTATTGTACGTAACTAATTAATTCGTCATAATTTAAATATGGGTTTGTGGCAAATATTCTAACCTGTTTGTTTTCGTCATAGTGTGAGGACTATCCGTGTGGTATGAAATCCCCGGCCTAGAGGCCGCGATAAACAAATTGATCGACTGCAAATCATCATTGTCACCAGGCCCACCTCAATCCGTGCGACACAATTGCGACTTCTGTCCCGTTGTTTTGTAGGCGGACGGGCTGAATTTCATTCAGCACTTCATTTAGTCTTCTTTAATGCGTCATTTTGACAACATGTGTCAATATGTGTAGCCATGGTGTACATGTATATATATATATGTTACGAATAAAGATGATTCTATACAGGTATATTCCACACGTGCAACTGAGCGGAAGGTTAACTCCATGTTTTTGTCCAGTCGAATAAGTCATCATTGAGAAGCCGGACCAGTTCCTTAACGTGGGGACGATAGAAATGCCGGAGCAGTTTCTCTGCCTTCCAGTCCATTGCGGGGGCAGATGGAGGTGTGCTCGACCTCTGTTCGGATTGCTCCTGCCTTAATGCTGCAGTCAACGAGGGGGTCAGTGGATCTGGGAAAAAAATTAATATATTATTATATAATATATGATTGCCTTTATAATAGTTCATCGTGACACAATTCGATCTTCGTTAAGTATTGGTCGGCAACGTTATTTAGTTTTCGCGCCACCACCTGGAAAACTGGTTATTCGAATACTTTTGTTGATACTGATTAATTGAATACTTTCACCAGGTGGTGCAGGTTTGCAATATCACCTAACACAATTCGATGTACGTTAAGCATTGGTTGGCAACATTAGTTTCGAATGGTTATTCGAATACTTTTGTTGACACTGATGATTTGAATACTTTTGCAGCTTTGCAGTTTTGCGAGATAGATAACCTGTACGAACCAAACAAGGCGTTCATGAAGACTACTATGAAGCTTTACCTAATTTCAGGAAGGCGAAGATTCGTTGTACGCCATCAAAGCGGTTGATTTTGAAATCTTCAGTCGTCATGAACAGGAATTGCTCTCGCGGGAAAACCTTCAGCCAATCCTTGATGAAAACGTCATACAGACCGCGGGTGAGGTGACGAACATACGTCACGTGTCTCTGCAAATACCGTAGGTACCTAATATTTATTTACAATGGGTAATATTCGATAGAATAAAGATGCGTCCACCAGCGAGCACAAACCTGGATATATTGACAGGTTACCGTTGCGATGACTGTGGTAAGCTCTATCGATCACAGATAGGCTTATTTAGTCATGAGTGTAAATGCCGCCTTACGAATCGTATAACTTAAACCAAACAAAGCTGAAAATCCATCGTCTCTAGCAGACGGACGGATGCCAACAAGCAAGATGAAGATAATGACTAGACATTTACAATTCTATCGCGGTAAATAGGCAAAGGGTCTTCGCGTAGAACCAGTAATTGTATGGATAAGGACCCCTACAAATTCTCAACAGCTGATCGCGAATCTCCAAGAATTGCTGGATGTCAATCGCGGGGGATCAGGAAAAGGTAAAACCAATCACTGTATTAAGTACCATCCCGGGGGTTTAACTCTTACCTTATAAGCATGATAAGCGCACGCTCGGGGCGTTAACTGACGCTCGCACTCGCGAAATAATGTCACACTGTGATTGGCGGCCTCAAGAAGCGTCGCACCTGACCAGTCGTCCCTGCTCTCATGTATCTCCTGATTCATCCGATAATTAGAATAATATCTGGAAAATAGAGTCTTTTTTAATGAATATTCAAGTGGTGATCAGTAGGAAAACATTGATGTTTGTGCATGTCTCACTTGTATTTGTTTACAAACAAGGGACTCATTAATTCGTGTATTTCGTATGGATAATAATGGCATGGATCAATGTAAAGTGGAGTCATGTGTTTACCTCCATCATGAAGAATAAGAATGTGAGATTTACATCCTGCATTAAAATATGTACCTATCGTTGATAGCCACCAGATCATTTGTGTGTGCTCCCACCCCTACACCACCCTGCTCCCCCCACTTGACGTGACAAAACAAGACAATACGAGATTTTACATATCCGGCAATTTGAGCACATACAATTATATATGCCTATAGGGTTCATTGTTTTATGAAGTCCACACTCTTCTATCGAGTATTCCATTACACTTTCTGACCAGTAGCTTCTTTCAGGTAACAGTTCAAGAATAAAATCATTCGTATTAGTTTCAGTGGTTCATACACTTCCAGGTTTAGTTCTATAGGTCAAGAACATTTCTGATCGGCCAGAAAAAATAGCGATAGTTATCGATATTTTTGGGAGTTTATTCATAGAGATCCCTCAGACTGTGTGATGCGCGTGTTCGTTAGGTGTTCTGTGCCTTAGCTAATTCCCAGCCTCGCTCAATATTTGACCACAAGCAATTATCCCGGACAATTAGACTTTTTACAGGTGTGTGCGGTAAATGACACTGATTACTTAATTGCAGTGATTTTATGTTGTGTTCAACATAGCATATGCCACACCTTTTGTTGAAGCAGAAAACAGTTCGGTGCAGCGCTATTACAGTTGACAGTGAATTCGTGGTTTGTTGAACCATTATATCATGTATCATATTACACATTTGAACAAACACCTAACATTAGCGTTAGTTTTATGGAAATGTTGAGGGTTAACTGTCAGGTTTAGCTGGAACAACCATCCACCGTCACCAATTTTAATCATATATATTGTTAATGTTACTATTTGTAAGTTGTGCACACGTTTCCCACAGTGTAACTTTGTCCTTTCCCAGCAAACACCGCACGTTCAGCGAACCGTTCGCTGGGGGTTATATTTTGGTTACGTTAGTGTTTAGCCTTCCGCGAACGTTCAATGAACGCTACGGCCTGATTCGGTTGGAGGGATACCTTCCGGGAACGTTCCTGGAATATTTAGATTTTAGCTCCCCTCTGTTGAAAGCTACAGGGAACGTTCCCTAAACTGAAACACTGAGCGTAAAATTAACCGTTGATTAATGGGATGTAAAGCTACCCTTCTGGGAAGGTTCCTCGAACGGCCGTGTATCATTGCAATGTATTTCTAATTAGATTATCATTATATGCCATAGACCTAGCGTTCTCGATGCCAAATAATGTGACCAACGTAAGGGAAACGTGGAAAGCCAGAGAAATTAGGAGAGACAGAAAAAAAAATTGGACCGTCGACGCCACATGCTTAAAGCACATAATGTGGGATGTCTGCCCCACCCCTCCAACCCACCCCAACTTATTTGCGTGAAGCAAGATCGCATGATTTTCGTCTGGATTTGTCTGTGGCCAGTGTGGCAACAATCACACGTGGACCGGGGGTTCCATTAAAGAAATATGTTGGCGTAAAGAAGGACAAACGGTGTAAGTTTAGACGGCCTCGTAAACGTAAATACAATGCACGTAAAATTATGTCACGATCCAGCACGAAATTCACACCCACTTGCCTCCTACACCCCCCCCCCCCCTCGCGCTCCTGCCCTAGATGGTCAGCATTGCCGCCGCCCCCCCCCCCCCCATCCAATACATCCCCATATGCCAACATCCATCATATTATTTTGGGGTGGGAGGGGGGGGGGGCGGGGGCAGCAGGGCCGTCAGAAGCAGGGGGCAGTGGGGACATCTGCCCTCGCCCCCCACTTTTTTGGCTGTCTCCAAAAAAATGAACGCTGTGGAATCTGGTTGAGATGCCGGTCCACATGTGATTGTTGACAAACATTCGCTCCGACTGCGCGCGACGCGAGCAATTCATAACTTCCGTCCAAGACGAGCGGGCGCAGAGGCGGGCGATTCGAAATTTGTTGTGTGGGAATGTGGCATGCATGTCAGGGGCGTGTGCAGGAATCCTTCAAAGGGGGGACGCATGAAATAATGCGACCAGGGGAGTGGCACGCTGATGAATTCTTGTGACCGAGGAGTGGGAGGTACCCCCCCCCTTGGACACACCCATGCATGTACAAACACTATGTCGAAAACGATTACTCCATTGTACGTGTCGGCTACTCTTAACCAAATTTCATTCTTTATGACAATATTTCGACCATACACGCCATAGCACAGACCTACCCTCATGCACATATTGTCATACACCCAGAATGGACTCCCTCCCCCTCACACATACCTAGGAGGGACCCCCACCCCATCCCCACCCTTCCCCTCGCATTACCATACATCTAGGACTGCCCGGGGCCCTCCCTCAGTAACCCATATAGGAGGGATTTCCCACTTTAGCCCACTCTCACACAACGAGGATGGACTCCCTCGCCCCTTCACTCATACACCCAGGACTGAACCCTCTCCTGCTCATACACCTAAGAGGCACCGTGTAGGAGGTCTCAGCGAAAAGTCAAATGCAGGGATAACCCAGTAGGCGCAAGTAGTTTTTGATCTATTTATGTCACAAGGGACCAATACTGAGATATAATATTCTACCCTTGCCCATTGAACTGCGACCTTGCAGGCTTGTTACCAGTAGTTGCCGCAAATACTTGTGTCTAGAATTGGCACCGAAGTAATTGGCTTCGTTCGCCGGGTGGCAGTTTTGCTGGAAGTTAGTGAGAGGGTAGCAATAATATGATCAATTATGTTAGTAACATATCTTAATATTAGTCTAAATGTCTGTATAATCAGGCTATCTAAGATACCAGTCATTTGTGGTCTATCATGGGGATCAATGGTAGGTACCCCTATTATTACTGACCACTTGAGGAGAAAGAACATGGTTATTCAAAAATCCTGGGTTAAGTTAGGAATATGATAAAAGTATGTAATATTAGTAAAACCACTATCAATACATGCAGGGTATTAGCCAGAGACCCCCCAGCCTGCCGAATGTGCGGGCATTTACAATTTTCGGCAGCCAGTTTTTTAGGCAGGCTCTCAGCAAAAAAATGCCTTTTGGTTACAATGTCTGGAAGAAAATCCTACTGTTATGAAAATAAACCATCATACTCCACGGTGAATACCCTGGTATCAATGTCTACGTATTTGTTTTCCTGGGGTTTTTTTGTTGCCCATGCGGGCATGTTAACGAGTACACCACGGCCAGCGGATTGGAGCGGCCATCATTATGGTTTGTACTATTAAAGGGAATTATACATCACATGGTTATATCGTTTCGTGTGACTGGATCGTACTGTGCGTTTCTTGAAAAAAAACTATATGGCATTTCTGAATGTTCGAAAACCAGTGGAATAGTTTCTTTTCTGCGGGAGTTTCCACTTTCACATGTTAAGCGAACACTTCAACCATATTTTAAGACAAAACTAAATATATCGACGCAGCCACCGCCATCTTGTTGGAAAGTTGCGCGGACCAGTCTGTGTTTTACTGTGTGATTATATGCTATTGCTTGATATAGCAGGGGCGGATCCAAGAATCTGAAAAAGGTGGGGGTTGGGGTCCACTGAAATCTTGCGACCGTGGCTCCACCGATATTGTGACGACTCAGGGGGAGGGGGGTGGTCAACGCCTAAGATGGCATTGTTATTCTTCCTCAAAGAGGCGGGGGGTCACACCTCCGATAGCGATTGGCATTTTGAAGTTAATCGGGGACGTCTTGATTCATAAAGAAAGATGAACGAGACGCGAACAGCATGGGCTGGGGAGCGGCAATAATCCCCCCGAAAATACTCTTCCAGACAGCCTCGATCCACCTTCGGCCAATTCCCACCTTTTATTGGTACGCCAGAACCATCGATGTCAACCCCCTACCTATATCCCATTCAGGTAGTACTGAGTTATGTAACACTAAAATTGTAATGTAACTCCCTCCCTATGCCCTAGTCAGGTAACATAGAGCTATGTAACGCTAAAGTTTTAATGTAACCCCCTCCTTATATCCCATCCAGGTAACAAGGAGCTATCTAACACTAAACTTGTAATGTAACCCCTTCCCTATATCACAGACAGGTAACATAGAGCCATGTAACACTAAACACTTATCCCATTCAGGTAGCACTGAGTTATGTAACACTAAAGTTTCAACATAACTCCCTCCCTATATCCCATCCAGGTAGATCTTAATGCAACCCCCTAACTATATCCCATTCAGGTAACACTGAGTTATGTAACACTAAAGTTTTGATGTAACCCCCCCACCCTATATTCCATTCAAGTAACACTGAGTTATGTAACACTAACGTTTTGATGTAACCCCCTCCCTATATCCCATTTAGGGAACACTGAGTTATGTAACACCAATTTTTTAATGCAACCCCCTACCTATATCCCATTCAGGTAACACTGAGTTATGTAACACTAAAGTTTTAATACAACCCCCTCCATATACCCCAGTCAGTTAACATAGAGCTATGTAACACTAAAGTTTTAATATAACCCCCTCCGTATATCCCATCCAGGTAACACTGAGATATCTAACACTAAACTTGTAATGTAACCCCTTCCCTATATCACAGACAGGTAACATAGAGCCATGTGACACTAAAGTTTTAATGTAACCCCGTCTCTATATCCAATCCAGTTATCACTGAGCTATGTACCACTAACTTTTAACATAACCCCGTACCTATATACCATTCAGGTAACAGTGAGTTATGAAACACTACAGTATTAATATAACTCCATCCCTGTATCCCACTCAAGTAACACTGAGTTATACAACTCTAAAGTTTTAATGTAACCGACTACCGATATCTCTTTCAAGTAACACTGAGTTATGTAATACTAACATTTTAATGCAACCCCCTAACTATATCCCATTCAGGTAACACTGAGTTATGTAACACTAAAGTTTTGATGTAACCCCCCCCCCCCTATATTCCATTCAGATAACACTGAGTTATGTAACACTAACGTTTTGATGTAACCCCCTCCCTATATCCCATTTAGGTAACACTGAGTTATTTAACACTAATAGCTTAATGTAACCCCCTCCCTATATCCCATTCAGGTAACACTGAGTTATATAACACCAACGTTTTGATGTAACCCCCTCCTTATGTCCCATTCAGGTAGCACTGAGTTATGTAACACTAAAGTTTTAATGTAACCCCATCCCTATATCCCATTCAGGTAACAATGAGTTATGTACCACTAAAGTTTAATGTAACCCCCTACCTATATCCCATTCAGGTAGCACCGAGTTTAGTAACACTACTCGTTTAATTAACCCCCTCGCTTTCTTCCAATCAGGTAACACTGAGTTATGTAACACCAATGGTTTAGTTGGCCCCCACCCTATATCCCAGTCAGGTAATACTGAGTTATGTAACAGTAAAAGTTTAATGCAACCCCTCCCTATATCCCATTCAGATAACATTGAATTAGGTACGTATCATTAAATAAGGGGGTTACTGTACCCCCCCCCCCCCTCTCTCCACTTTCTCCTATTCAGATAACACAGAGTTATGTATCGCTACAGGTTTAATCATATACACTAATGAAAGGCCCTTTCAGCTTAATCTTAGATCCCCATTTGTTTGCCCAGGGAGGTTTCTTACCCCAATTTAATTAACTTCAATGTGCTCAAAGGTTGCCTAGACCCCCAATATTTAATTTCAACACGCCGCTGTCCTAGTGTGCTGTAAGTTGGGTCGATGTGTGCTGAGCACCCCTACCCACCCAAGTAACGTTTTTGTACTGCCCGAAAGGAATATATCTGCATAATTATGGTCTAGAAAAACATTCAAGGTAAGAGGCCATTTACTAAGTACGCTTACCGAAGTCCTTTGGGAGCGGAGACTACACTGTGAACAAACGTGCACTACGACGACGTGTTGGAGTTGGTTGGCTGGTTTTAAGTAGGTCTTCAACAGGCAGAAACAAGCCATGACTCCGGCTGTAGCCCCAGCCGGACCCTGATAGTGTTATTATACTTGACGAAATTGTCGGGGACCCCCAACGATTTACGGTTTTTCGATGAGTACTAAATAACAAAACCGGCCTGGAGTTGCTCCCAGCACACTTGACCGTAATTCAACAAATAAAACGCCGTCCGCTCCCAACTTGGATATGCCGAGCACCTACCGTGGCGACACGGAGTCTAGTGTGGCTGGACCGGTAATGTATAATTTGTAAATTATAAAATGTAATTTCATAGAGTATTGAAGTAATTAAACATACGTACAATTATTTTATTAAATTAAAGGAGTTAGATATATGTCCAATTATTTACACGTATGTCCAATTATTTATACATTTGTGCGGTGAATTGGAAACGTACAATTGATTTGGACACAATTGAAATAAACGTATGAAGAACTGGTTTGGAAATATCTATTAAATCCATGCGCACTAGATTATTGCAGGGGTCCACCGCCGAGCGTACCGTTTGCATTAAAAAATTCCATCTTCGCTCACGAAATTGAGCGGGGGTGGGGGACGGGGAGGGGGCTGGAAAATACCACCCAATATAGGGCCAGGCGCCAGGAACAAGGCATCTAATGTATACCCAGGTTAAGATCACTGGTGATCGAAACCTGTTATTTTTAACAAAATTTGTAGGTGACGACTGGGATAGTGGTGCTGAGACACATAGCAGCATCCATAAAGCGGAAGGAGTCTTTTGGGCGGAACACCCACAAACCCAACAATGTATTAAATGTCCATCCCTACCCCAATTTAATGCAAAATATTCTAATATATAAAACGTATCATTAAGTAACTAAGGAAATTGCTGAATTAGGAGCAAAATTAGGTTAATCTTAAGGAAAAGGATACCTCAAAAAGAAAGAAATAATTCAAGTAATAAATAACCGCGGCTACTCCACAAAAGTTAGGCGAAATGCTAATAATGAAAAAATCGCCAATGAATAATAGAAGTTCGCGAAGCTATTTTATCAAATACTATTACACAAAGGGGCGCTGGTTCCAAGGGGGGAGGGGGCCTTATCACCTCCCCATTGGTGTTAATTCGGCTAACAAAGACAGTATTTTGGCTTTCAGTTTCCCAACCGCATGTGCTTTACCCCCTGCCTGCTTCCCACTGAGTCTGTGCCATATCCGACTCGACACACTGTGCTTGCTGCAGCTTCATGCTAAAAAAATCGCGCGGAAAAAGCCTGTTAATTCTGTACCTTAAAAAACCACTTTGTTCATTAAAAAACTTTATATCGTACCGGACCCCCCCCCCCCCTCCACCCCATCCGATTTCTTTATTATAAAGAACTTTGACGTACCAAGTTTCTTCAGTTCAAGACGCAAATGTTCTGTTTCTGCTGTCCAACGATTCCATTACAAATTACGGCGAGTCGTCCTTTGAATCGCCTCTTAATATGAACCCTCTGCGCTGTCGTTTACCTCTGAACTGCCGCCTTTCCTTGTTGTGTATTTACTGGCGGGCCTACCTGAGCCAAGTCACACACGATGAGTCTTGCGTCAAAATGTGGGCGGCCTGTTTTCTGATCGGTGGGCTTGAGTGGAGATACAACTTGAGGCGTATTTGATTATGCGCTTCTAGCTGATAAAAACTCTGCAAAACATTCCCTGAAGCAAATAGAAGATTTGGGCTTTATAGTGGACTACGGATAAACAAAGAAAAGACTGAAGCTATGTGGCTGGGCAAAGATCGGAATACTTTATCTAAACCATTAGAAATCTCTTGGCCAGATAAACCAATCAGAGTCCTGGGAATTTTTATCTCTTATGATGCCAAACGAAATGAAGATTCCAGATTTATATAAGCCCGGTATCCAGAAAATAAGACCTGTTCGATGATTTAAAGGTGCTCTTGCCATTTAACAAAATGAAAGAAAAAGGTATTGGAAACAAAAGCTCCGTCTCATGGTACGCCATAGCGCAAGCCGCGCAATACGCTGCAAAGAATGACTCACAAAGGCAAGAGGTGCCAGATACTTTACAATTTTTTTACAAGGAGAATGTATATAAACTGGAAAAGACTGGAAGTAGGATTATTTATAATTGTATTAGAGATAATTTTGTTGGGGGAAATGTGGTCAAACCTAAATGTTTTAAGCACACAGATGGAGATCTAGACTATTCAATTATCTATAGGCGGAACTTTTAATTGTTAACAGACACAGCGAGTAGAGTGTTTCAATATAGATCTTTAAACGACTGTCTTGTAAATAATTATTGGCTTAAAATATGGAAAATTCAAACCATAGACACCTGCACGTTTTGTGGTGAGGATATTGAAAATATTGTGCATTTATTTTGGAATTGTGTAGGAGCACACAAGTTCTGGAGCGCTGATAATCGAACGAAAGGCGAACCTCGCCTCTCCTGGCCCCGAGCCAACCAACTTACCTACGATATACCCGCTAGCTTCCCCCCCTCCCCCCAACCCATCCGCCTCCCGGGTACCTGCCTTGAGTGTATTACGGGCGCTATATTTAGTCATTGTTTGGGGGCGCACAGACTTTGCCGCGGGTCTCATTATGAGCTTTTCACGCCGGCGTATGTTGCCGGCCGCCTGCCGTGAGGGGTGTAGTGGCGTTGGAAGGAGGGGTAGGGGCCGCAGGCCGGGCAAGGAGGGCCGAGAGGTGGTGCGGAGTGGCGGGTGGGACAGAGAGGGGGAGAGGCTGTAGAGGCTGAAGGGGCGACAATGTGTTGAGGGTACAAACTATACCGAACTTCAATGAAAACGAGTTCAGCCGAGTTGTTTGCCATCGCCGCAGACACCCCTTGCCTGCCCTCCGTCGCTATAGCCCAGCCCAGCCTAGCCTGAATGTTCAGACGTTACAGTCTTGACACTTGTTCTTGTGACTGTAACGTCTGAACTCATCGCGTAGAATTGCTGTTCAGCCGCAAATTTTCGCCTTCAGCACAAATACTCACATGAGTCCAAAAAAATTGATATCCTAAACTTGTTCTATGGTAACTTCTTTAGTTCCGTGAGATATGGATTCGTGCCAACTCGTTGTATAAACGACAAGTTTTTATTTTGTCACAAAACTGTTTTGCCGCTTGCCGCCATGTTGATGCCCTGAAGGTGGCGCCACGGCCCAAAGCGATGTTAGAGGTAACTTTGTAGCATAGTTTTATACGTTCAGCATTGACATCAGTAAGCAATACGTTGCAGATCTGAATACACCAGGTGTAATATGCACCTCGTAAAAATAGTTTCAGAAGCATTGCGGCTGCCGTATGTGCACAATGCGGAGCGGGGGTAACCCTGTACTCTTTGCGAAGAAAGACATGGGAGATAGAATGATTGTTGTTGCTGGGCCCATTTTCAGGAATACGACGGCCAAGGAGCCTCGCGAGACGATTGACACAGATGAGAGATTGAGGAAGCCAGTAGAGCAGGTGCCCGGAGCGCATTGTCAAACCTGGGACCTATTGATCTAAAGCCCAGCGCGCTATCAACTGAGCTATGGAAACTCCCCGCTGATTTCACATGTAAAAACAACAGGGGTAGGAGCGGAGGTTGAATTAAGTGGATTGGTGTTATCTAACGTGCCCGGGGCGGATAGCGAGCGGGGTGGATGGGCGGGCACTAGCTGACACAAGTAACAGTCTTCTTGTGCATCCGAATTATAAAATGAGACAAAAGTCACATGAGAGGTTTCAGTCGCGCAAGGGGCCAAACAAATAAATTGATTAAAACGCTAATGAACCAATGCCAAGCTGTGTAGAAACTGCGACTGATCGCAAGAGATGGGAGCCTTGGCGAAGGGTGTCATCACTTGTGTGTGTGTGGTTTGGGGGGGGGGGGTTGACGGCTCTGCGTATAGGACACAAGGTACGGCATTGCAATTTTTTTAAGGTAAATATAGAGCTCTTTCCCGCCAAAAAAAGTATTCACGTTTATAGTGAAGGTCATCAATTTTTGTTAACTAACAGTGCCGCGATAGAGTTCCATGGTGTCACCGGATAAACACGTTTGCCATATCACAGTCGAAACGGCGATGAGTATTACGATTCTTAACTGATAGAGTTTCTGCGTATTGTATGTTGCCTGGGCTTTGATTTGGCGGATAAAGCTTGACAAGCAACTTTCACTCACTACACAGTGGCACACACAAATTTGTAAATAAAACATAGTTATAGCCGTAGATATACATAGTATACGATTTTAGAATCGAGTTTTGGCATTGCGCGCAGGGCGGCCGGGGTGTATTGGATATAGAAAACATTTCATCAGATACGATCATTGGCATGTGGAAGCAAAATCAGGAATAAACATTAGCTTCCGATCAGTGTCTCATAAATAGACATTTCGGTTATGTCTCTTAAATTTACGGTACTGGGGAACAAAAAGAATAGCTGTGATTTTACAAAAATAAATATATAAAAGAAACCATAGCTAAACAAATAATACATTATTGAAGCGGTTTTTGAACAAAATCGTGCCGCCAAAGGAACGTGTTGTGAAAGACTTTGGTACCCCTAAATGGAAATCGTGGTTAAATGTGTCCGAGAAATGATCGTGAAAGACACTGTAAATCGCAATTTTTGAACGACCGAGTAGAGAGATTAGAGTACGATGACCTCTAGAATTATAACTCCGCTGTCGCTCACAAGCGGCGCTGAGGGTATGAACGACACATCAACATGGCGGCGAGCGGCAAAACAGTTTTGTGACAAAATAAAAACTTGTCGTTTATACAAAATTGGCGACGAGTTGGCACGAATCCATATCTCACGGAACTAAAGAAGTTACCATAGAACAAGTTTAGGATATCAATTTTTTTGGACTCATGTGAGTATTTGTGCTGAAGGCGAAAATTTGCGGCTGAACAGCAATTTTACGCGATGAGTTCAGACGTTACAGTCACAAGAACAAGTGTCAAGACTGTAACGTCTGAACATTCAGGCTAAGCCCAGCCCAGCCCGCCAGCCCTGCCCGTCTTTCAACTCGGCCTCGCCTTGCATGCGTTATAAGGGGGCTGGAAGGGGTAAATGGCGAAACGCGACACAAGCATATTTGAAAAATTGACATTCGACATTGACGCTCAAATTCTGACAGTGATGGAATGAAAAAGCGTGGTCGACACAGATGTGTTATTTTAGAAGAAAAAAACCACACTGAACTTAGCCTAAAAGCGACACGTCGCGACACGTCGTGAAAAATCAACATTTGACACTGAGAATATTGAAAAATCGACACTGAACACTGGATCCTCCCCCCCCCCCGACACTTTCAGACCCCTATTATAACTTCTCGCGCTCCACCCGGTAGATGGAGCCTGCCGTACGCCTTCGTCAGGCTGTGTGTGGCAACTTCCCTTGTACCAGACACACACGTCAAGTTTACCTGGCAAGCAATATAAATGCTATGACAGCACATCGGGTTAATCTTTAATTATTTAATACTTCGAAGTTTCCATGAAAAAAGAACTGGTGTGTTGATTGGAGCAACAGGACATGACTACTACTGTAGTAAAGTGGTTGAGAATCCAGTTGCGGGTATAATCTTGAAGACCGTGAATTAACTCGAGTAATGTTAGGCCAGCCTCCTGACATTAAAACCACCCCACAGCAGCTTAGTCTTTTCAGCAATATATGTGCCAACGCTTGGCAACGAATGCCATACGACAAAATGTTACGATTTTACTGACCGTGAAATTAGATTTGTGACCGATCGTTAATTACTTTGTTCTGTGTGGTCGTTTATTTTCTTTCTAATTTGGTTCCTTGTTATTTTGACCTGTTCCAATGCTCACCAGGAAGTGGTGGAATAAAAGAAATTCATTAATTCACACTGGCAACATATGCCAGTCTATTCATCAAGCCAATCCTAGGGAGGACCTTGCTCTATATGCTTTTAAGTTAGTGTCTCTGAGCCTCTTCGTAGGAGAAGCCCCAGGAAGTACCTTGCTCTAAATGTTTTAATGGTAAGACTAGATTCCACGGAGTGTCCTAGTTACTGTAGCGTGTGGACCTCCGTGATTTACGGTAACTGGTTCATTGTCTTACCGAGAAAGAATACTCTGGTCGAGGCTTATTTTAGCATTTTGCATTTTGGCTCGCGCACGTCCTCGTTATTTCCACTCAATACATATAAGTACGTGTTTATTCCAGGGGCGTGGGGGCGATTCGTCAAGCAGGGCATGGGGGGGGGGGGGGCGAAGGGGGTGACAATTTCGTCGGCGACAAGTATACGAACAATCCCATGGTTTGTTTGGGGTTTAGCCCGGAGACCTGGCTCATCTACCTTTGACCCTGGCCATTATCTCTTTAAAAAACACCCCCGTAAGAATTTTTCATCATGCTGCTAACACAACGTAATCTTGGCTTAGTGCCCCCAGACAAGCCCGCTTCTTTGTGGGCACAACGGTATCAATGTTAAAATCCTTAGACGTTAGTAGGGAATCAACTGTAGGTTTCATTATCATGTGTGCGCTAACAATCATAGTGTTTGCGTATTCTATATAACTTGTTCTATCATCTAACATCAAGAAAGTGTATTGACACTAGGTTGTTTCGGTTATATTTTCGCCAAGAAATGTTGGAGCACGCAACTTTGTGCCTGGGGGCACTTGCGCCCAACCGTAAGCATGTGTGTGCCTGTCATGTGCATAACCAGTTTACCTATCTCCACAAAACCACCCCTCTCAGCTCTAGCCGTCGCCTGTATGCGCATGGTCACGTAGACCCGAAGCGTTAACGTCCATGCTTGACAGAGAGAAGCAAAGAGACGCACCTCATTTGACACCCGCTGATAAGTCACTATTCATTTAGTTGAATGTATCTATGCAGTATTTACAGACCCATAGATTTATCCACTGGTTGGTCAATCATCCCCTTTTATGCTAGGCTGGGAACCAGCCTGGAGCTGCTCGCAGCATACTAGGCCGGTAACAGGTAATTTTTAAACCCCCGGGAGTGCCATTAGACTAGTCGTGCTATGCTATGGCAAGTCAAAGTGAACTTTCATATAATGAGCGTAAAATTGTGCATGCATCTTTAAATAAGTTGGACATATGTCCTATTATATGTACATATGTCCTATTATGTATATGTCAACTTATGTATACATATGTCCAATAATTTATGCATACATGTATGTCCAATTATTTAGCTAATGGCGGGGGGCTAATGGCGGGAGGCAGGATTTAAACGAGCTTAAAGGCAATCCATCGCCATCCATCCACAAAAAGACGTTCCTGAAGTAATATATAGAGAGTTGACAACATGAATATGTGAAGAAAAGAATTTTCCGTCGAATGAAATGGACTATTAAATATCGCCAGACCGCAGCCATGTTTACCTGAAATTGACACGTAAAACACAGGTGAACTGGTCCGTGAAACATGTCTGAAAAACCAGCAAAAAGCAAACGAAAACAACGTAGCACAAGTTCTTCGCTGGACATATCAGACACAATTGACTTCAAAAAAGCAAAACAACTGCTGTCCATCAGTGACACGGATATATCATCAGACGAATCAGAAAGTGAACCAACCACAGTGGCGGAAGACGAAAAGAAAGGAAAAAAGGACTGCTGAAAAGAATAGAACGTATGTTGGACTCCAGACTACAGGAATTTAAAGTCCAGTTCATCACTGAAGTAAAGGGAGCCCTTCAGGAAAACATGGATAAATTAGAAGGACGAATCCACTCCCTGGAAATAGACAACCAAAAGGTGAAGGAAGATATCTCAAAATTGAAAACAGGGGAAGGTGAACAGTTGGACAAGGCAAGTCACACAGAAAATGAATACAGAGATCTGAAAGCCACAATGGTGGAACTGGAACTTGGAAATTTTGGTCTGAGTTTAGTGTCCACACAATGGAGTCCTTTAATGCATCTCTGGAGTATGGAGAACTTGGATCCTCCCAAGTACAAGCTGTTATCACCTTATTAGATAAGAATAAAAACAGACCACTTTTCAAAAACTGGCGACCTATATCTTTATTAAATGTTGATTACAAAATAGCATCGAAAACATTAGCGAGAAGGCTGGTTGGTATACTCCCTGACATAATACACAATAACCAAGCAGGCTATGTAAAAGGTCGATTTATTGGGCAAAACATTAGAACAGTTATTGATATTTTGCAATATACCAAACTAGAAGATCTATCTGGCCTTCTTTTAGCAGTGGATTTTGAAAAAGCCTTTGACTCACTGGAATGGTCATTCATGTTTAAAGTGCTTGAAAAATTCAACTTGGGTCCAGTTTTTCTAAAGTGGTTGCAGATATTTTACACAAACGCCCAAAGTTGTACAATTAATAATGGATTAACTTCAGGATATTTTAAGATCACGCGCGGTGTGCGGCAAGGGGACCCTTTATCGCCCTATTTGTTTATATTGTGCGCAGAGATCATGGCCATAAAAATCAGGCAGGATAGGAACATTAAAGGGGTAGAAATAAATGGAGAAGAAATAAAATTGGTCCAGTTCGCCGATGATGCAAATGGGCTTCTAGCTGATAAAAACTCTGCAAAACATTTCCTGAAGCAAATAGAAGAATTTGGGCTTTATAGTGGACTACGGATAAACAAATAAAAAACTGAAGCTTTGTGGCTGGGCAAAGATCGGAATAATTTATCTAAACCATTAGGAATCTCTTGGCCAGATAAACCAATCAGAGTCCTGGGAATTTATATCTCTTATGATGCAAAATTAAATGAAGATCTCAATATAAAAGAAAAGCTAGCCAAAGTAAAACGCACAATTAACAGCTGGAAGGGAAGACGTTTAACATTATTAGGTAAAATACAGATAGTAAGGTCGTATATTCTGTCAAGTTGTCAATACTCCATGTCAATGTTAACCCATTCACAGCAATTTGAAAAGGATGTAAATAGGCTACTCTTCTCCTTCATCTGGAATGGAAAGCATGAACGGTTAAAAAGGGACACATTGGTAAAAAACATAGAAGATGGAGGGCTACTAGCGCCCCATCTTAAATCAGTCATACTGATGGATAAAACGATATTATTTTGGGGAAGAAAGCTCATGGAAAACACTTTGGAAATATCAGATGAAGAGGCTATGTCCGATACCTAACCTTTTGTTTTGCTGTAATTTTGACATCAGTTGGTTTGAAAGATTAGGAATAGATCCGTTTTATCTTGAAATAATGAGGGCATGGTCAATGTTACAGAAAAACAAACCTAGGGAAAATATTATGGATCAAAGTGTTTGGTATAATAGAAATTTGAAATTAAAAACGTTCTTTTGTCCAGATTTATATAAGGCCGGTATATGTGGTCGGTGAATTGTCAGTGGAATGATAACACTCATCCGGGCTGAATATGTCGTGCTATTTATTAAATGAACATTTCAGTATATACAATACACATTTCCCAAGCGTCTCTCTAGGACCGTCTGCCGGTTGCTCGGGGGTTGCCCTTATTTATAGAGGAAGCGCGGACGTTATGGTGAGCACCGTGAGGCAGCTTGGATCCGAGCTATGGCTCGACAGGCTCCAGGCCACTATTGTGTTAGATGGTTGACTTTAGATGGTAATAAAATAATCAATACGCAAAGCAGGAATGTAAGAATTCGCAAGATAATTAGTGACATGGTTATGTACCATTTGCAAGAATACTATAACTTAGGATCGTTAAGTAAATCAATGGAAGTTCATTTTTCAGTCGGTGGTCCTCCTAAAACAACTGGATCTAACCCCTTGTGGACCTCATAACAGAATTAATCATATACTTCATATCATAATCTATAGCTTATATCGGAGATTTAACTTCCAGGAATATTTGTAGTAGAACAAAGTAACTAAGTGACTTGTGACTAATCTTAATCACAGCAAAGAGCTGACCCTTGAAGCACACGCCATGTTAAAGTATAGCACACAGTGAGCGGAACAGATTCTGGATTTGCGCGCCTAGTAAATTTGAACAAGGACCATAAATCCCGCCAGTGAGCGGGCGAGGCAGGGCTGGGCGTGGCCCGTGGGCATTCACGGCTGGGATCGTGAAGCGGGCTGCGCCCGTGAGCCTGCGTGCGCTGCTTGGTTGGCGGGCTGGCTCCCGGCGCACTACTACATGGCCTGACAGGGGAAAGTGCACTACGATAACTTCCCCTGCGCTTAAAAAGTTTGGTCCCCAAACTGTAAATTAATATCCGGACATAAATGTACCTGCATAAGTGTATATTCATTGGACAGGTTGTATATAACAATCTTAATCGCTCATTCATGGCTAATGATGAATGACTAAGAAAACGAATGCTAGAAAACACCAAAGCAACGTATATATATACATTAGGTTAGACAGACGAATTCACGCTTCAGGTTGTACATGCGAATGCACAATTATGGTTACATATACGAATTAGCCGTCACGGTTACACATTCAAATTCGCGATTATGGTTATACATTCAAGTTCGCGATTACAGTTATACATTCGAATGTGCGATTACGGCCATACATTCGAATGTGCGATTACGGTTACATTTCACGTGTGCGGATAAGAAAAGTATCAAAACATATTAGAACAGATATGTACACTAATAACTCCAAGATAATAAAATGCGTAGAAGCACGCCGGTAAACGTTAAGAAAGATGCAGTGTGTCGTCTGCTAGCTGTCGTCTGCTAGCGCAGTCGCTTGCTGTGCGGTGTCTCTGGCTCGGGCGTCAGGCTAAAGGCGTCTGCCTGAGCGTGCGGCTGGCTGCTGGGCGGCGGGCGTCAGTGCATACACGGCCTTGACCTTCAGGGACATAAACATGCACGCACCACAAGAACTGCATAGGCCATCGTATGTGCAGGAGCCCTATCAACTTTGAAACACACGTCTGATGCTAACGAAGTTTGCCTTAGTGTCAGGAAGCACCCTAGTTAATCTAATAGGCGCGTAGTGGCACTTGTTTCATATGGGCTTAAATATACCCATAGCATCTGGATCAAAAGGTAAACGAGGTTCGGGTTCAAGACACATATTCCTGATCTCCCTGTCCACAGGCACAGTAAATCGACTGACACAGAGGGGGGGGGGGGGGGGTGGGGGTCCGCACGGCCTACTAATAAACAAGAAGGTGTCCAACTCAGCCCTCCGAGCGCCTACCCACCCTCGCTTCAAGACCCCAAAGCCCCCTCTTACCGGCTTTGCCTCGTCCGCTCAATGCCGTAATCTGCTTCCCGGGTAATTTATCTTGCTTTTCAGCCAAGAAACTACATCTCTAACTCATCTAGACACCACGACACAAGCATTTATTCCGCTTACGAGGTAAACCAGCAAGATCCCTCGTTCCCTGGTCGGCCATTTCGCGCGACAACGTGAGATTTCAGCCGTGATTTTGAAAGGGACGACTGTGATTGGCCAGACCGCGAAAGTTTGAAATTACGGTGACAGCGCTTGTTTGTTATGGCAAGCCGATGTGGAATTTAATAGAGCAGTCGCACACATTTTCAAATACGTCCCAATAAAATGTTCAAATTAATTTTACATATGTTCAAATTAATTTTACATATGTTCAAATTAATTTTACATATGTTCAAATAAATTTTACATAGGTTCAAACACATTTTACATTTGTTCAAATTAATTTTACATTTGTTCAAATTAATTTTACATTTGTTCAAATTAATTTTACATATGTTCAAATAAATTTTACATATGTTCAAATACATTTTACATTTGTTTAAATTAATTTTACATTTCTTCAAATATAATTTTACATATTTGAACATACGTGCCATTCATTTGGATACATGTATAATTTAATTACACATAAGTCCAATTCATTTAACATATGTAACATTGAATTGTACCTATGTCCAAATAACTTATGTTCAAATAATTTGTCCATAAATTACAATTGACTTCTACATGTGTCCAATAGGTACAATTTCAAAATTATTGAGACCATTAAATCCACCGTGAGTGGTACCCGAATGTGAAGCATTTCTCGTCCAAATGGAGGCAGCTGCTTCCTGGTATGAAGCCCAGCAGGCTCAAACAGGTGAATAATGCATACATAAAAGGATAAACTTATTACGTATACAAGCTCTGCAAGCATAATCGGAGCATGTAACTTGTACATGTAACAAATCGTAACACCATGTCTTTGGAGGGAGTAATATTAACATGATCAAATTCCAGGTTGAATGTAAATCGATGCTGAGACCCAGGTGCCTTACCGCGTGGTTTAATTAACCTTAAGAACTAGACTCGTGACTCCATTCAAGTTAACCTTTTTCAGACTATTTAGACTCTGCGGTGACTTAGACCCTTGAGTGTCTTTCATATCCTTGCAATGAGTGTTTTTCAGACTATTGAGTGTCTTTCAGACCCTTCTAGTGTATCTTTCAGACCCTTCTAGAGTATCTATTACACCCGGAGTGTCTCAGACTCCTTTGCCTCGTTCACACCCCTGGCTATATCTTACAATGTCGGTGTCTGTCGGACCCCATGTATTTGTGGGACCCATAGGTGCCTCTCGGACCCCATATTTCTGTGAGGTCCTTTAGGTTTCTGTCGGACCCCATGTATTAATTTCTTTGCTCGTAAAATTATGATCTGTCATTAAATTAGCATATACAAGTTACGGTTATGAGCTCGTAACTAGTAAAACCAGGCCCAGAACTTCTGGCATAAGATTACTTAATCTGAATCATCATGAATTAATCATATCAGGATATTATTAACCACATAAGACAGGGAAGATATTAGTAATAACTGCGACGGAACCTTAACCAAAATATGACCTAGGCTTCTGATATTCCCTGATTTTTGCCTTATTTTTTTCTAAAATGAAATTCCCAGGTTTTTCTCTGCCAGGATTTTTTTTTTTCATTTTCCGTTTTCCTGATCTGTAGGAACCCTGATATGGGCATATTTAGATATGCGAAAATGATTTGAACATTTGCGCGAATGATTTGAACATTTGTGCAAATGAATTGGACATGGGCAAATATTTGAACATTAATGTGCAAATACTCCATTAAATTTCACTTTGGCTTGCCATCGCTTGTGATTGGAAGCGGCCAAAAGTAAACCGGAAGTTATATCAGTCTCGTAATGGCCGACCAGGGAACGAGGGATCTTGCTGGTTTACCTCGTAAGCGGAATAAATGCTTGTGTCGTGGTGTCTAGATGAGTTAGAGATGTAGTTTTTTGGCTGAAAAGCAAGATAAATTACCCGGGAAGCAGATTACGGCATTGAGCGGACGAGGCAAAGCCGGTAAGAGGGGGCTTTGGGGTCTTGAAGCGAGGGTGGGTAGGCGCTCAGCGGGCTGAGTTAGACACCTTCTTGTTTATTAGTAGGCCGTGCGGACCCCCACCCCCCCCCCCCCCCCCCTCTGTGTCAGTCGATTTACTGTGCCTGTGTCCCTGTCAGTCTCATTACTCAGTGTAGCTTAACGATGCTGCGCAACTGTCACCCAGAGATGAGAGGTGATAAAGATGAATGAAACGATGAAATGACAGCAACAAATTACAACAAACATATATTCCGTATAAAGTGAAAGTGGATGGCCATCCGATGAACAAAACGGAATATATGAATGTGGCGTTTATTACTTAAGCGGGAAGTGACATGAAATAAATGTTTAACTGGGTAATTTAGGAAGTCGCTATGCGTCTTTAGCTTTTGAGCATTATTAGTGCAGGACTGCTTTTGTGCGTCGTCTGCGCCTTTTGCGTGTTCTGTAAGCAGAGATGGCTACTTCGGGCATATTTTCTTCCGGTTCCCACGTCGTCTGGGTGTAGCCACTCCATTTAACTTTGTACAGGATCCTGCCATTTTGTCTTTTGTGTGTTAATAACTTGTCAACCTCGTACCATTCGTCCTTGTCATTGCCATCATTGCCGGCGTCAGTCTGTGGTTCAGCAACTGCTGGTGGGTCCACAGGAGTCGTGTACTGTCTGTTGCGAGGGTCCTCGTATGGCTTCAGTCGATTGTTGTGCACGAGTGACCTCAGTGATCTGTGTGTATCACACCTAGCTAACTTGTACGTGTAGTTGGGACCGATTTCAGTAATGTAGTATGGTCCCTCCCATGTGGGGTGTAGCTTGCGCGAGAGACCTGTTGGCACCTTTGTGTTATGTAGGAGAACCTTGTCACCTATTTGGCGTTTGGGGGTTTGCGTGTTTTTGTCATATCCTGTTTTGTAAGTCATTTGACTTCGTTTAATATTTTCTTCAGCAAGTTCTCGGGCTAATTTGAGATTGTTTTGAAGATTTGTTATGTGTGTTTGGACATTTGGTTGTAGTTGACCTTTTGGTGTCACTGTGGTGTCGAATGGAACATTCATATGTTTGCCAAAAAGAAGAAAGAAAGGACTGTACTGAGTGCTCCTGATGGACGGTGTCATGCGGTATGACATGAGAATGCCCGGTAACATGTCAGGCCAGTCTGTCTGGTTGGGTTTACAATATGCACGGAGTGCTTGGGCAATGCTGCTGTTTCTGCGTTCACATGTGGAGTTAGTTTGTGCGTGATAAGAAGATGTGTGATGCTGTTTGACTTTAAACATTTCACAAAGTGCTGCCACGAGCTTTGACATAAAATTTTGAGCTCGGTCACTGATAAGTACCTTTGGGGCGCCAAATCGTGTGAAAATCTCTCGTGCTTGTGCCACTACATTAGCTTCCTGCGATTTTATGGGGATTGCTTCGCACCATCGACTAAAGCTATCTACCATGAGTAGAATATATTGATATCCGTCAGGTGTCTTGGTCAGGGGTCCCAATATGTCCATGTGCCATCGATCAAAGACATCCGCTATGGGCATGGGCACTAGCGGTGCCGGACGACCGTGTTTGTAGCGTTTCGCCCTCTGACAGCGGTCGCATGAGGTGACGTAACGCTGAACGTCGGCGTACATACCAGGCCAGAAGTACTTCTGCTTTATTGCCTGGAATGTACGTTCGTTCCCTTGGTGACCTCCTCCCATGACGGAGTCATGGTAGGCGTGTAGGAGTTTGTCTCGCAAGGATCGCGGTACTACGAGTTGTTTGATGGCCCGGTCATCAGTGGGGAGCAGGTGCTTGGTGCGCGGCGTATACCTATGGTACAGCGTATGGTCAATTAGCATGTATTGGTCAGAGTCGGCGGCAAGTTTCTTCGCCTTAGTCTCGTTTGCCGGTACGTTTCCTTGAGCTAGATATCGATACATAGGTCCTACGTCAGGACAGTCGTTCTGTTTATCGGGTAAGGTGAGTAACGAATCTTCCCCGCCGTCGATAAGGTTTGTTATGTCATACTCAGCACAGTCTGTTTGCCTATCGGCGCTAACTGGCATAGCCAGTGAGTATGTGCCTGAATGGTATTCAAATATTACTTGAGTACGTGCTGTTGGAATGTCTGTGGTGTCCTCTGCTGTAAATACAGTAGCGTATGGCAGTGGGTCGTCATGATCTGGATCATTGGCCTTTGTCGTAGTGTCATAATGACGTCTGGATAGCGCGTCGGCTTGATTTTCACGACCAGCCTTGTATTTAATAGTGAACTGATGGCCCTGCAACAACATCGCCCAGCGTGGAGATCTTTATGTTGTTGATGTACTCAAGACACTTATGGTCAGTCACGATGGTGAAATGTCGATGGGCTAGATAAGCATTCCATTGTTTTACTGCCTCAACGACAGCTAAACATTCTTTCTCTGATATAGGGTAATTCAGTTCAGCACCCCGGAGCGCTCTACCTCCGTATTCAATTACCCTTTCTCGTCCGTCATCGTCTGATTGTCCCAGTATGTACCCTATCGAGTCATTTGATGCGTCCGTCGTAACGATAAACTCTCTGTCCATGTCGGGAAACGCTAGAATGGGTGCAGTCAGTAGTTTATCTTTAAGCAATAGGAAGGATGATTGACATTCTTCAGTCCATTTAAATGGATTTTCCTTTCTTAGAAGTTTGTTAAAGGGAGATGCGATCTTGGCCTAATTTTGAATAAAGCGCCGGTAGTAATTTGTCATCCCAAGGAAACTCCGGATTTGTTTTTGATTTTGTGGAACTGGGAATGTGTTCATTGCCTTCGTTTTATTGTCATCAACCTGGATGCCATCTTTAGAGATATTATGACCGAGATACAGGATTTTGTGAAGGCCAAATTTACATTTGGATGGTTTGAGGGTCAAATTTGCTTCTTTCAGTCTTTGAAAAACCAGGTCGAGGTGTTCAAGGTGTTCATCGAACGTCTTGCTGAATATAAGCACATCATCGACATAGATTAGAGCAATTTTCCAATTTAAACCTCGGAGTATTTTGTTCATAACTCTCTGAAATGTTGTGGTTGCTCCTACCAGGCCAAATGGCAATACGTTATATTGATACTGACCCTCATGTGTCACAAAGCTTGTTTTCTCTTTACTGTTTTGTTCAACTGGTATTTGCCAGAAACCTGAAGTTAAGTCTAGAGAGGAGAAATATTGGGCTTGTGATTCAGACACCGTGTCTATGATGTCAGTGAGCCTAGGTAATGGCCAGTTGGTGGGGCGGGTGATTTTGTTTAGTCTCCGGTAGTCAACACAGCACCTAAATTCTCCGGATTTCTTTTTCAACACAACAATAGGACTAGCCCATGGAGAGTTGGAAGGCTCAATGATTCCTGCATCTAGCATTTTCTGTGTTTCATGTTCTGTGACTTTCCTAATGTCAGGGGACTGTCGATAATGTCGTTGTCTCGTAGGTCTTGCGTCACCCGTATCAATGACGTGTTCCAGGGCTGTTGTTCGCCCCAGTTCAGTGATGTCCTGTGCAAAGACAGCACGGTGTTTAGCTAGAAGCTGCCGTAGGGCCTGTTGTTGTGAATCTGTCAGATTAGAGTCTGAGAGGTCAAATTCTAGGTCGATGTCTGGTTTGGGGGCAGCTGTGACCGCGTGATTAATGACCCCAGTCGGTGCGGCTGTACGCCCTGACCCAGATACTGTAGCCCTCCCTGCTGGACCCGGTACCTCGCTATCCAGTGGGAAGATAGAGGTGGCAGTGGCCGTTACACACGAGGCTTTGGCGATTATACTGTTCTTCGGCACTAGTATGTCATTATCCGTGGGATTTAAGATTCTGAAAACAGTTTGACCTTTCTGACCTTCAGTTACGCATTTTGCGCCAAGAAGTGACAGTTTGGAAATTGTGTTTTTCACTGGCACGACCAGCAGTGTGCCGTTGTTGTGACGTTGGGGATATTTGACATTTAAAATGGTTTCAGAATTTGCTGGGATGATTTCGTCAGAGACCGTTCTACACAAGCGAGTATGGGCAGGGGGCTGAATGAAGTCAATGGATATCTTACCTTCATCAAGGGTGACAGTGTGATCAGACATGTTAATTTGAACTCCATAGGTGGACATGAAGTCAATGCCAAGGATAACCGGACAATGAAGATGACTGAATACATGAAACACAGTCTTGAACCCGTGACCTTCAATGTTTACAACAAGATCTACGGTTCCCAGTACGGGATGTTTTTCACCGCCTACTCCCACGACGCACTGAAATTTTGCTGGACTGTATACGTTTGGAACATGTGGCCGAATCTTTTCTAGAAATGACTCAGATACACAGGATATATTGGCCCCAGTATCGAGCAATGCACGGCAGTGAGCACTGCCAATGCGGACAGGCAGTAGGTTGCCCTCAGTGTTAGTGGTAAGATTTACAGTTGTCTCTTTGGTATCAATTGCATGCTCTGAGCTTGATTTAAATCTTCGCCTACCCATTCGACTGGTAGTTTTGCCCTGGATAGGCCCCTTATCCTATTGCCTTCTACCTGACCTGCACATCCGATAAAAATGGCCTGGTTTCCCACAGTTGTGGCACGTGGCATGCTTTGCCCTGCACCGGTCAGACCTGGGTGCATGACCCCACCTACCGCAACTTGCGCAGGTCCTGTCGCCTTCGGGTCCTCGCTGTCCTCCCGTCTGGTGTCCGGTCTGGTAGGCCGTCTGGTGTCCGGTCTGGTAGGCCGTCTGGTGTCCGGTCTGGTGTCCGGTCTGGTGTCCTGCCTGGTAGGCTCCTCTCTGCCGTTGGTTGGGGTCAGGACGGCGGTGGTCATCATGGCCGTGAGACTGAGTCATGTTCACGGCTTGTATCTGAGCCTCCAACAGACTCAGTCTCAGGGCGAAGTCGTCGGCGGGCGGCGATGGCAACTGTGTGGGCCCCTCCCCGCAGTTGGATGCGGCTTCCAGGATATTCGCCACGGTGGTGGGCTTGGCCTGGAGTATAAATGGCCTAATTGCCGGTTTCAGGCCGCCGATGATGATCCGGACGAGCTGGTCCTCCGGCGTGTTCATTTGAGACGCTTCGTATCTGACTGACGCTACAAAGTCTTTTACGGTTTGCCCTTCAGCTTGGGTTTTATTCATTAGGGCTCGTTCTCTTGCCCACAGGGTGCCTTCGGGAGCACAATACATGGACTTGAACGCAGCCTCAAGAGCTGCAAACGAGGCTTTGTCGGTGTCGGGCAGTCCGTGGTACCACGTTGCTGCGGCGTTGTCCAGTAATAGTGGGAGACAATAACGCTTTGCCTCATCGCTCATACCACTGAATGCGGCATACATTCTGAACTGTTCTAGCCAGGCAAAGGCGTTGTCCTGACCAGAAAATTTTGGAGGCATTATCCGAGGCTCTTGACGGGCGGTCATTTCTGCTGGTGCGTCTACGTCTTGATGGTCAGCGTCAGCGGCTTGATGGTCAGCGTTAGCGGCTTGATGGTCAGCGTCAGCGGCTTGATGGTCAGCGTCAGCGGCTTGATGGTCAGCGTCAGCGGATTCAGGCTCGGTGTCAGCGTCTTGACTCCGGGTGTGGGAGGCTGGGCCAAACTTCATTAGGCCAAAATATAATGGCTATGGCCTATCCCATCAATGAGGGCCGGGAAGCTGGAATCTCCACCAAGTTGTGGTCGGGGAATTGTCAGTGGAATGATAAAACTCATCCGGGCTGAATATGTCGTGCTATTTATTAAATGAACATTTCAGTATATACAATACACATTTCCCAAGCGTCTCTCTAGGACCGTCTGCCGGTTGCTCGGGGGTTGCCCTTATTTATAGAGGAAGCGCGGACGTTATGGTGAGCACCGTGAGGCAGCTTGGATCCGAGCTATGGCTCGACAGGCTCCAGGCCACTATTGTGTTAGATGGTTGACTTTAGATGGTAATAAAATAATCAATACGCAAAGCAGGAATGTAAGAATTCGCAAGATAATTAGTGACATGGTTATGTACCATTTGCAAGAATACTATAACTTAGGATCGTTAAGTAAATCAATGGAAGTTCATTTTTCAGTCGGTGGTCCTCCTAAAACAACTGGATCTAACCCCTTGTGGACCTCATAACAGAATTAATCATATACTTCATATCATAATCTATAGTTTATATCGGAGATTTAACTTCCAGGAATATTTGTAGTAGAACAAAGTAACTAAGTGACTTGTGACTAATCTTAATCACAGCAAAGAGCTGACCCATGAAGCACACGCCATGTTAAAGTATAGACCCTTCTTAATATTATCTCATGAATAATCCAGAACGAGGCTACCATGGCGGCGGTCCTACTGCATGCGGCGCTATAACATGGCGACTGGCACTAACCTCTCGGGTGTTTCGCATAATCCGTCGGTTACACAGAGCGATCATGACTTTTTTCGTTCCTGGCTATATATTTACATTTGTTGAAGAATATGTCACAAAGTGTAGTAAATCGTCAGGACATAACCACACCATCAAAGGCTAGTTAAACGAAGTTTATATCCATAACATGAGAGGCAAGTTTGTTTCTTTATGAAACTGTCATGAAAGCAAGTCCTGGCGTATTCCAAAACTTCCCAAGATACCCTTCAGTACGCGAGCCTGGCATTTGAAAAAGTACACTGAGGCTGATGACCACAGCGTGATCCAGAAGCTTGTAAAAGAACATCTAAAATCTGGGGGTCACTCCACGGATCGTCTAGCTATGGCTAATAAATAAATCGGGTTGAGACGATAAAGTGCACTTGACCAATTAATATTCGAGTTAAAAATATTACTATTGCAATAATTATAATGCTTCGTGTTACATTATAATTGCATTAATTATTATCGTTCAAGCAGTGGATGCCGGTTGTAGGCATATATTGCAGCAGTCTTTGCAACCTGAGGATGCTGGGCTGACGGTTCGAGCCACATGGTAATTAGAAAAGCCTGTAACAAAAGATTATCATACCATTGTCAAAGTCCAAAACGCTCAATGACGACTTATTTTCTCATCAATTCAATGTCCTCTTCAGCCAAGTTTGACTGAAGTTCTTGTACTTCTTTCCGGGGAATTGCTTTTCATTTGCACCGGTGTCAGATTTCTTCTATCACTTGAGGCTTCTCTTGGACAGCTTCAGTGGTATTTGTGTCGGATGTGTATGTATGTGGGTCCTACAATGTCATGAGAAACACACCTAATCATGTTGATATGTTTTGTATACAGCACGATGTCTTTTTCTAACTCCCATATGTTTATATCGTGGGTAAGAATATATGCGGACGATATAAACCACTGTATAATGTTCACTCTATTATGCACCCAAACGTGAACGGCACCGCGTCTTTCTTAAAGTGCTCCAATTAAAATCGTCTTTGGTAGATTGCTCCCAGCACATCAGTGCTAGTTGTAAGAATCAGGAATAGTAAATACATGCAGAATTACATGTATTAACATATCCCCACCACAGTACTCTATGGGGTAACCCCCGAAGAACGAGATGGCCCCAGAGAGGTGACTGTATGGAGGCGGAGACTGCCCCATTAATTTAAGATAAGGCCAACTGACACCTAGGACACGCCATTAAATTATGTGTTTCTCATTTAGTTTTAACCTCTTTAAATAATCAAATAATGATTGAACTTCTTAATCTAGCTCTTTTCAAGCTACTGAGTTGTTGTTGTTGAGTCAATCAATGCGTCATACCTCACTGTTTAGTGTCAAGGGTAAAAAAATAAATCTATCACACAAAGCCAAGAAACAAAATTGTGACTATCTTTGGCCTTGGCCAAGGCGGGATCTGGAAGGGCCATCTGGTTTCCATGTCATCTTCACTAGACCATGCAATATCCAGATAGGATACCGGTTGGCCTTGCCAAGCGGCGACGTGTTACTGTTAGTGACTGTGCAATGTAGGGTCAGTGTTGTAGTGTTGAAGTAAACTAAATTTTAGGCGATACATTCAACTATTTTCTTCAAATAACAGTGGCAATAAGTGAACGAATACCTAAAAATTAGGCCCACCATCACTTCGGATTATTGCCATCCATTCTTGGCGTACTTTTTTGTCCTTGAGCAATCGGTGGATGCTGTTTTCAGCTACCATTAACACAGTAGGGAACACATCAGTGCGCCATGTTGCCACCGACGCTTCGCGTTGCTGCGCGGGCAGCCTCGTTCTGGTGCCGCATGCATAAATTTTGAGAAGGGCCTATAGCACACAGTGAGCGGAACGGATTCTGGATTTGCGCGCCTAGTAAATTTGAACAAGGACCATAAATCACGCCAGTGAGCGGGCGAGGCAGGGCTGGGCGTGGCCCGTTGGCATTCACGGCTGGGATCGTGAAGCGGGCTGCGCCCGTGAGCCTGCGTGCGCTGCTTGGTTGGCGGGCTGGCTCCCGGCGCACTACTACATGGCCTGACAGGGGAAAATGCACTACGATATATACACAAAATAAAAGACCTGTTCGATGATTTAAATGGGCTCTTGCCATTTAACAAAATGAAAGAAAGAGGTATTGGAAACAAAAGCTTCTTATCATAGTACACCATAGCGCAAGCCGCGCAATACGCTGTAAAAAATGAGTTGCAAGGGGAAGAGGTGCCCGATATTTTACATTTTATTTTACATTTTGTTTACAATGAGAATGTTTATCAACTGGAAAAGACTGGTAGTAAGATCATTTATTATTGTATTAGAGATAATTTTGTTGGGGGAAATGTGGTCAAACCTAAATGTTGTAAGCACACAGACGGAGATCCAGACTATTCTAGTATCTATAAGCGGAACTTTCAATTGTTATCAGACACAGCGAGTAGGGTGTTTCAATATAAATTTTTAAACGACTGTCTTGTAAATAATTATTGGCTTAGAATATGGAAAATTCAAACCATGGATATCTGCACGTTTTGTGGTAAGGATATTGAAAATATTGTGCACTTATTTTGGAATTGTGTAGAAGTGCAGAAGTTCTGGAGCGCTGTGGAAAATTGGTTTAAATATAAAAGGCTGCAAGTCCGAATCAGTAAATCTCTGATATTCTATGGGTCCATTGAAGCTATCGATTACGTAAATATCACTCTGGTGACTGCCAAAAGGTTCATTCTAAAGAAGAGGGATAAGGGGGAGAAATTAATATTTGAAGGTTTCATCAGGTTTATGAAAGATTATATCAATCTAGATTTCTGCAGACGTATAGATAAATAAGTAGATCTAAATTGGCTGTTTTGTATGAACTTATCTGGAAGAGATTAATCCTTTGAGGTTGTTGTCTTGTCTTTTGTACTGTTTTGGGGATTTTTTTTTCTTGTCCTATGTTTAATGATGTCTAAATGATGTATTGTCTCTGTCTTGTGATTGTATTGACACAGGGAACTTTAAAAGCGCATGCGCAAAAAAATCACGCCGGGCAGGCGAAGTGCATAATCAAATACACCCTTGGTGTCTCCCCGATACACGGGTTTACACTTCCGCGGCCATTTTGACCTACTTTTAGATGGTGAATAAAGAGCACGTGCGCCATTGGCCGTCGGCTTGAACTGAGTGCGCTTCCAAGTGTTTCTGCCTGCAAACCAATTTAAGGTGACTTACTTTTGCATTATTTGAACAATTAGTGTTTAAAATGTTGTGCCAATGACTTCAAAACAGATATACAGCCATCTATCTATTTTTAAGCTTTCATTCAAGCTATCTACTTTTAAGCTTTCATTCAAGCTATCTACTTTTAAGCATTCATTCAAGCTGAAGGAGTGGAAGAGACCCTAAGCATTGCTGACTTTACAAGCCGTCAAAGGAATTTCAATATTATACACCTATATACACTGATATCTACTTCACATAGAGAAAATTAATGTTGTAATGTGAAAGCTATTTTGCAAAGAGATGTAGCCTAGTATTTATTTGGTAGCCAAACCTCTTATGCAATCATGTATATTTTTCACTTTAGATATATATATATACTTGTCTTGGCACCATGTCGAAAGGTTAGAGTAAAGACAAGGGAAAGGGGAAGAGCATTCCCAATGGTCCTGATGAAGGAAAGCACCCCGAATCTGGACCAAATATGACATTGAAATCGTTTAAACTCTCTCTCATTAAAATAGTATCTGTCCTGGCCTAAGGAAGAAGCCTAATGCTGGTCATTTGATGAACTAGCTGGTATATTGCTTGATTATATAAATATATATATATGTTTTCATTATTAAATTCATATTTATTTATTTCATTAATGAATTTACTTTATGACTAAGTTTACCGGTATATTATTTTAATGATATTGTTGAATTCATCAGTTATGATAGAAATGGCAATCATAGGGTGAGATACTAATATCTAAGTAGTTTTATTATTATTAGAAAATTGTCAGCCTCATGGAAGATACATATATGGTAATATATGTCAATACATATACAATTTCCGCAAGCTGTGTTTCCCTTAACAATTTATGTATACTAAATATGCGTTGGTTTATTTTTCCAATAGATGCCTTGTTTGCTATGTGAGCCACACTGCATAAGTTTATATGTATATTTGTATAATAAAATCGAGTTAAATAGCTACTGGTAGAGCTAGGTAGTATATAGTGATAAAGTATCAAATTATCTGTCAGGAATTGTTCACTTGTCTTATGTTACTGTTTCCTTTTATCTTTTGTGATTTTTTTGCCAGACCTTAATTTACTCGATCTTGCTTATAAATGTGATTTAAAATAAAACATACATGTAGTATATTTTTGAGCCTTCATTGCTTGGGAAGAGGATATTCCAGCAAACTTTCTGGATATACATAGTGTAAAAGGGCCTTAGAACCACCGAATTCGGCCGACAGGACATGGTCCAGGGCATCGTCAATGACGGGGGAGGGCGGGGGGGGGGGGTGACGAACGATGACAATTTCGTCAAGGGGGGTGGGGGTGACCATTTAGTCAAGGCGGGGGTGGGGCAATTCCTAGAACAGCCTTTCTGTCTGATTAGGTGGTCACTTTCCTGAACCACCCGAGACCCCCCTCCCCTTGGAACCCCATCGCCAGTGTCAGAGCCCTTAATTCCTATTACGCCATTTACCACCGTAAAGGACCCCCCCCCCCCCTCAGCCCCCTCACCCAATCTACTAATGTTGTCTCTAATAGCGTGGCGATTTCGACAATATGCCTCCCTAATCTGATATAAATATGTAACGGGACTTTTTAATACTTTGTTTCTAAATTGTATGTGTAGTTGTGCCATAAACAACTTTGATAACGCATGCTCAGGCCCCGGGCTCAGGCCTGGTGCCTGTAGCACGCGCGCACTGTTTACCTCCAATTGGGTTAAGCCTCGTTCTGATTCGGCCGCGCAACTTCCTTATAAGGTATTGTGTAAACCCCACTCTGCCAGCAGAGGGCGCTCGTTCCTCACATCACCTCTGCCCCACGTCACCGCCCACCTCACGGTTGACCCCAACGTTCCTGGGGTCACGAATGGTTGCCGAATGATCACAAAGGAAGAGTTAAGAGAAACTTTATTTCCAAATGACATGGGGTCAAATTTCAAAACGCTTCACGCCTTTGACCATGACCGCACTCGAAAATATAGTTCGGAAGTAACATGGCTTCAAATTAATCAAACTCAAATGCGTTCGTCCGGCATGGTACTAGTGGCACAATAAATACTAAACAGAGGTGTATTTGATGCCAAACTGCGAATTTATCTTCAATTACATTCATTTCAATTTTCGCGTATGAAGGATAATTCTGATGGTAAATTTGACGTGGGGCAGAGGGACTATGGCGCAAGTGTAACGCCCTCTGCCGGGAGATCGTGTAAACCCTTCGCCCCGTTTCCACAGCGCTCCCTGGCGAAAGCATTGGAACTATCGTAAGCTGGTACCACCGCTCGCACTCGTAATCACTCTCTGCCTTTGACTCACTCCGCTAGGGCTCCATGACTCGTAATAAGTATTTGCTGAACGAGCGAAGGTGGTGCCGCGGAACCAGGCGAGAACTTGCGTTACAATGTGTCACGGCGTTGTTTTCCCGTGTCAGTGAAACGTCTGCGTGAATCAAACTCTTTTTATGTACGTCAGCATATCAAAATCTGGCGACAATCTACTTGAATAATAACTCCGAGTATACCAAGATAAACAAACAATTTTCTGAGGAATTTTCTGAGCGCGTATGCTTGTTTTGTTTGCTAAGGGGGGTCACCTCACTTGAAGACCAGTAGCGCTAAATTAGTCTCGGTGACCCCCCTCTTTTTAGCCAATTTGTTACATCATAATCCAGTGACATGCTGCAAAAAAATCAAAAACATGAAATTGACTTTTTAACATTGTGGCAGAAAAATACTAAATTAATAACTCTCTAACCACAAGGTTCACGGAATTACCAAAAATCCCCTTATTTTGCATATAAATATTACATAATGTAGATTTATACATATATAGTTTATACTGCTATGATCACAGGCAGTGGCGGATCCAGGACTTTGTGAAAGTGGGTGGGGGGGGGGGGCAGACTCCGTGTGAGAATATTTTACCTAAAAACTCAATATTTCCTCAAAAATCTGACCTTAGCAGTGTTTGGCTCGTCCCGGAAAGAGGGGGGGGGGGCGCCCCCCCTTCATCCGACCCTGATAGGTGTCAAGACATAGCAATGGACAACTTCCGCAACTGTTTGTGCAAATGAGGAGGTGGGTCATAAGTGTCTGAATCGCAGTTCTGATACCATGTTGAAGTGCGTTAGAATAAAGATTGATAGCGCAGTTTTATCTCCTGTTTTCGTCACTTCTTGTATTGAGTAACATGCTACATATTTTTCAGAAACTTCGAAGGACTTAGGCCCCGGTGGGGGGGGGGGCAGAACGTCCACTGAAAACTCGCGACCAATATTGTGACGACCGAGGGGGGGGGGGGGGGGGGGTCAACGCCTAAGATGGCATTCTTATTCTTCTTCAAATAGACGCTAAAAGAAAAAATGCTCAAACAGACGGGGGGGGGTCCGGTCCGGGGACAACCGGTATTTTCCTGTCTCCCATCTGTCATTCCTCTCCCCGAATTTGTAGAGACGCACTTTCTGAACATGCTGAAAGTCGCTTTTCGCGAGTCTGTAACTATTTAGCCAATTTTAGTACGTCACGCAGAGACTGGCAAGATAAATTGATACAATAACAAAAGCAACGCAAATTCCGGAAAAGACAGCTGTATTTTTAACGTAACTGGAAGCCACATTTGTTCGCCTGCTTCGAGCGATATAACTGTACAAATATCATACAAACGCCCGTTATGTATATACACATACACCGTCACTTATCACTTTAAAAAATAAAGAATGTTACCCAGCTCGTTACGGACAGAGTATCGCACACAGGAACCAATATCTTCCCATGCCCTAGGCACGATTACCAAGACACTCGTTGTCCACAACAACAGCACATCTCCTGCAGTGTCTCTATGCCATTTACCTTCCACGCAAGTCGAAGGCCGTTTCTTATATTCGTGCGACCATCAAGCAGATTTTGGGGGAGGACTGGACAGTGTAATAAACGCTCACCCTTCCACACAACATGCATTCATTGTCATTATCAGGGGGTTCTGTGTTCTTGTTTAACATTGCATAATGCTTTCATCTGACAAGCTGCATGACCCGTAAGCCGGCGCCACCTTCGGCCGAGAGTCGTATGACATTTGACCTCGACCTACGGGCAGAGGGATCATATCCTGACTAAAGGTCACGTTAAGGAGCTGTGAAGGTGTTGCATTAACAAGCACACACTCGTATTTTCGATCAAGGTCCAAGCCAAAGCGGTCAGAGTCGTCAGAAGGTCACAGTCTGAGGACACAGTGTCAGAGGTTACAGAGTCAGAGGTCACAAACAAGCGGTCACAGAACAAGAGGTCACAGAAACAGAGGTCACAGAAACAGAGGTCACAGAGCCAAAGGTCACAGAAAAAGGTTACAGAGTCAGACCACAGCCAAAGAGGTCACAGAAGAAGAGGTCATAGCACAGGGTCACAGAACCGGAGGTCACAGAAACACACGTCACAGAAACAGAGGTCACAGAACCAAGGTCACAGAAAAAGGTCACAGAGTCATGTCACACACAGATACCACAGATAAAGAGCTCAGAGACTCAGACTCGAGTCCTTCAGACCAATGACTCCCGCAACCGTTCACTGGTGAATAGGCGAATCCGTTGACGTGTTAAGCCAACTTTGCCCACACATTAAGCCAAAGGGACTCGGGGAGACCCGGGCCAGATTCTCGCACTATAAGCCAACTGATCGGTTCCTCAGAACAGCCAGCGTTCAGACATAGATCCACAATGATGTCCTAACCATTCCCCCACTACTGCCCTGTAACCATGTCAAACCACTTCAGCTTAAAACGTTAAAAACATCATCGTAGTCAAATGATTAGTCTCTCACTCGTCTTTTTGCACCACGCACGCTATCAACAAGTTACACCATGTTACTGGGATTATTATAACACTGTCACAGATGGGTGGCGCTCACTTTTCAATGTTACCAGCCCTCGGTACTATGTAGGTAACTATGTGGAACAGTCGTGTCACATGTTATCATATCTTGACATATAATGTGCACACGTTTATCTGTCGGTCTCCATTTTCACAATTACCTTACCATTGTTCACATTTGAAGCCTAAATGTTGATATTTTACGTCAAAATGTATGCATGAGGTCTAAATGCCTACATTTGATATCCAAATGTCTATATTTGATGTCTGAATGTCTACATTCGATGTTCATATGTCCACATTCGACGTCCACGTGTTCACATTTGACGTTTACATGTTCACCTTTGACGTTCCCATGTTCACACATTAATGTCCATGTATAACGTTCACGGGCTTCCAATGTCCATGCGTTCAGACACAATGAACACTTTATGATACACCAGGACACGTGATCACATGTTACTGATATTCCACCATATCTTAAGCCACAATATCTCATCTTGTGACACAAGATTAAATATTATGGCACATGTTGTGAACCATGATGGCATGTTATGACACATGATAACATGTTATGATACATGTTAACATATTACGACACATGATGGCATGTTATGACACATGGTAACCTGCTATGACACATGGTCCCCTGTTATGACACATAGTAACCTGTTATCACACATGATAACATGTTATGACACGTCATTAGATGCTGTACCATAGTATCACCCAAACTGTCCACATGCTCACCTTTGATATACAATGTACTCCTGTAATAACGAGCTCACATCCTCTCCACGGACCTATTTCGTTCACATTCAACAGTTCACTTGAGACGATGTTCATAATTATACATCGATGGGCGGGGATCCCTAGCTATTATCACAAGGTCACATCTTCGACGAGTTCCCCGCAACAGCCACACTGCAAACACCCTAATATCGCCCACCTCGAATAAACTGCCATATACCTGGGTAAAGATGTTCACACTTTGCGGAAGCGGACATCAGGTCAGCTGACCGCCAGTGTGTTCTGCCCTCGCCTCATCCACCACAGAGGGCCGACGTTCAGCTCCTACCTCGAGACTTACAAGACCGCTTTGTCGACTCGGAACAACATTGGGACGAATCTCGCTCCATGTATCAGATTTCGCTGATGCTGAGCCGGTTCTTACTTCGCCAGACGTATTTTCGGTGACGGTTTGGTGCCCAACCCGCAGACAAGATTCCGATGCAGTCCGAACCAAATCCAGATCGTCATCAGGTTTGACAAACAAACACCCATTCAACCATGTTAACCGTGTACCATCCGCGCAAAAAAAAAAACGCTACACAACATTTACACACAAATGACCTTGACCTTGACCCGGTCGGACATCCTAGGCGCCGACACGGCGCTCTGGGTGATGATTCAGGATCGTGCGCGCTCTCCGGAGATTTTTTGCGGGCCGGACGAGCAGATGACTCCGAGGTCTGTCCTTGTGGGCCGGACGCGCAGATGACTCCGAGGTCCGGACGACCAGATGACTCCGAGGTCCGGACGACCAGATGACTCCGAGGTCCGGACGACCAGATGACTGCGAGGTCCGGACGACCAGATGACTCCGAGGTCCGGACGAACAGATGACTCCGAGGTCTGATGACTCCGGATGACCCGGATGAGAGGGAGGCTCCAGACCGTGTTTCCGGATCAGCCAGGGTCCAGACCGTGTTTCCGAATCAGACAGGTTCAAGACCGTGTTTCCGGATCAGGGAGGCTCCAGACCGTGTTTCCGGATCAGGGAGACTCCAGACCGTGTTTCCGGATCAGGGAGACTCCAGACCGTGTTTCCGGATCAGGGAGACTCCAGACCGTGTTTCCGGATCAGGGAGACTCCAGACCGTCTTTCCGGATCAGGAAGACTCCAGACCGTGTTTCCGGATCAGGGAGACCCAGACCGTCTTTCCGGATCAGGGAGGCTCCAGACCGTGTTTCCGGATCAGGGAGACTCCAGACCGTGTTTCCGGATCAGGGAGACTCCAGACCGTGTTTCCGGATCAGGGGGGCTCTAGGCCGTTTTTCCGAATCAGGGAGGCTCTAGGCCGTGTTTCCGGGTCAGGGAGGCTCCAGACCGTGTTTTCGGATCAGACAGGTTCAAGACCGTGTTTCCGGATCAGACAGGTTCAAGACCGTGTTTCCGGATCAGGGAGGCTCCAGACCGTGTTTCCGGATCAGGGAGACTCCAGACGGTGTTTCCGGATCAGGGAGACTCCAGACCGTGTTTCCGGATCAGGGAGACTCCATACCGTGTTTCTGGATCAGGGAGACTCCAGACCGTGATTCCGGATCAGGGAGACTCCAGACCGTGATTCCGGATCAGGGAGACTCCAGACCGTGTTTCCGGATCAGGGAGACTCCAGACCGTGTTTCCGGATCAGGGAGACGCCAGGCCCTGTTTCCGGATCAGGGAGACTCCAGACAGTCTTTCCGGATCAGGGAGACTCCAGACCATCTTTCCGGATGAGGGAGGCTCCAGCCCGTCTTTCCGGATCAGGGAGACTCCAGACCGTGTTTCCGGATCAGGGAGACTCCAGACAGTCTTTCCGGATCAAGGAGGCTCCAGACCGTCTTTCCGGATCAGGGAGACTCCAGACCGTGTTTCCGGATCAGGGAGACTCTAGACCGTGTTTCCGGATCGGACATCCGTTGGAACTCAGTGATTTGCTTTCAGGCGGTGGTTCCAGACGGGGCGAGCTCCGGCGTGCGTCTGCAGGATTCAGGGCACATCCTGCTGTCGTGTCTGCAGGAAGTGCATCGCGCATGCGCAGGCGTCCCGCTGCAATGCGACGCGAGATACCGGGACATATCCGACTGCGCTGCGCTGAGCTGAGCTGCGCTGTGGCGTGCCGTCATAGTGAGGCGTCATTCGATCGACCTCCTTGTGCCTCGAGGTTATGTATACGTTCGTTATGGTAGTTGAATAACTGTCAGGCATGGATGGTAAAAATACATTATATAAGACTGCATAAAAAAATAACCAAAATTAAAAAACCCGAAAAAGACTATGAACAAATTCGCCTAAGAGTTCTGACCTAGTAGACCTAGTAGCGTTTCGGTTGCCCTTTACCAAATGTCCTACGAGAGTTCATTCGTTTCATTTGAAAGTAGAACATAATGGATAGCGGCAAAATGAAAAGCGCTACAGGCGATTTCCATGGCGAAGCATTTTGCTGGGGTAGCTCGCGAAACAATCGGAAAACACAGATCTCGGAACTCGAGCCAAGTTACAACTGTAAATAACACCATAAACAGGCTTCAGTATCGTAAAAAAAAGAACGGTAACCAAACACTTTGGGAGGACGGGTTCTCAAATGAATGCCACTGACGAGCTTTGCCATTTAAATAAAGCCTCTGGTACGTCGTCGATGTCTTAACTGTCCCCCGAGGCTGACGTTGCTTGGTGAAATCCCCTGGTACCATCCGGGCCTTTAGGGAGACGCACGATATTGTCCGCGGTCTTGATGACTTCGGCTTGCTGGGTCAGCCTGGCAGGCCTACAAATACAGGTAAAGACACATTTTTTATCACGATCAGTCAACAACATAGCAAATACATGTAATAAGGCCTATGTGTATATGCGCAAAAAAAATTATAGCTGGATAATGAAAACGGGTCGATGAAACATGCCGCATATGTAATTGGCAGGGCGAACCCACGACCTGTTGATCTACTTCAAGCTCAACTCAGTCTGCTCACCAACTTAGCGGGGGAGGCTCCCAGAATACTTCTAGCGCACCATGTCTTCTGAGCCAGTGTACACCAGTCATTACTTTGTTCATTCAGTACTAGACCGATCCAGGCTGTCAATCATTCACTGACGTCACTGTTGCTTTTATCCAATCGTGTGGTGCAAAAAGGTCTTCCAAGTGCGTTATGTCGGACAAACAAGTCGGACAAACAAAGCAGCATGTCATTTTTTTGTCAGAAATGAGTACTTTTTACTTGTACCTACCATTAGCTATGATTGTCAGTTTCATACTCACGATCAAGGAAAAAGGACTCAAGCGAGGCTTACTATCGCAGTATGGATCGGTCTATTACAGTTATAATGCGTAAGGCAGGGTCGCTAGCTTAATAAATTTCATTTTCATTTCTATAGCAAGACATTCAAAAGGAAATCGAACCTAAGTGATTTATAACAATGGCATGTGTCACCAAGTTTACTCATCTGTGTCCATGGCGAAATCAAACATAGATTATCTAATAACCTCATAATCTCCTAAATATTTCTCCTAGGATTTCTTGCCGGGCCGATTATGCAAAAGTAATACTGGCCGAGAAATAAATGGTCCGAACTACAGCGCAATAATCGTTGTATGGCTGTATTGCTCTTAAAGTTACGATCTGTTCTTAAATTAGCAAGTAAAAGATAAGGTTACCAACTCGTAATTGTTAGTTAGAGGCCAACTTCTATGTCCAATAGGAACTTTCAAAGTATTAAGCTAAATAAATCACGCCATCATACGAGAATAACCATTAATTTTATTCGGGACCACTATTAGACATATTAGCCATTATCCCATAGCCAGAGACGATCATTCGTTTCGTGGTGTAAATGGCGGTTCCCCTTTGAAGAGCTGGTGAGCTATACGCAGGAGACGGCCAATCTTACTATTTCTTTTGTTAAAAACTCCGCTACAATACATCATAGGGTTAAACCGCTATTCCAGATATTATGAATTCAGTACATCGAACTCCTACTGGTTACCTCCTTACGTAAAATTCTAATTCATCTGAATATTTACATAAACCTGCCTATACTTAGCAATTAAACCGGAACCTGCCATCTACGTCACTAAGTCACAAAGAGCGAAAGGTACGGTTTTCATCGTTCAGAATTGATGATAGAGTTCGTACAGATTTAGTGACTAAAACGTGCCACACTTACCAAAGCATGAGCCACATAATCTGAACAATCACCCAGATTGCTTCAATATCGACTCTTCTTCGGGTATATAATATAACAATAGCGGGGTGTTAGGTAATGTTATTGGTCCGGCCTCAAGCTGTAGCGGCCCGCCAAGTTTTCATCATAATAATGCTAATTCTACGAATTACTTTATCCCGAAGCTGGCATTTAAACGCTCGCCTGACCTACCTGTCCTCTGCAGGTGCTGGCTGAGCCTCCGTCCCACTGGTACCTCCGAGGATTCGCAGTCGTGCCTCTGCATACGCCGCCTCTCGCTCCGCAAGAGTCTTCGTCGGCTTCATGAGGACAGACCTGTAACATCGGGGGAATGCTGTCACAAGATGATATTCCGACATCGTTGGTTTATCCCGGGTTGGTTAGTTGTTTGCATAGTAAGGACGCTTTAACCACTTTTGGTCATATCGCGTCAATGGGAGAAGGAATTGAAGAGTGGAGCCATATCCCCGGGGGGTAAACCCCTTACTCTTTGCGAAGAAGGACATGGGATCTTTATCCCGCGACCACACAGACATGGCCACAACGGGGCTAGAACCACCGATCCACGTGCCGTTAGGCTCTCAGGTGGCCAGAGCACTCAAGGCGAGCGCTCTAGCCCACTGAGCTACGGGGTCGATGGGGCCACTGTTGCACATGACTGCTAAACTGGCTCGAGAAACCGCCTGGGACAAAAATGCTCCCGCTGCATATAAAGCCATGACTTGGTTATCTGCAGCTCAACCTGCTAACCAGCTACGCCAGAGAGAATCAGTGGCAAACACGACTAGATCTTACCAATTGTAAATTATGGGTAGCAGTGTGGCAATGCTAATTACATGATATTTGAGGTGCTATGTTACTTTCGAACAATGTTTTTGAGTGCGCCACACCCATCATTGAGGAAGGAGCGCCCCCTGCTGGAAGAGTGCGCCACACCCATCGTTGAGAAAGGAGCACCCTCTACTGGGAGAGTGCGCCACACCCATCGTTGAGAAAGGAGCACCCTCTACTGGGAGAGTGCGCCACACCCATCGTTGAGAAAGGAGCACCCTCTACTGGGAGAGTGCGCCACACCCATCGTTGAGAAAGGAGCACCCTCTACTGGGAGAGTGCGCCACACCCATCTTGGCGTGCGGCATTACCTGGCTTTAGCGCCCTCTGTCGGGTCATCCTTGGGCTGTCGCTTCAGGATCCGGACTTGGGGTTGATACGTAGTCCGTTCCGTGTCTTCCTGCAATCGTGGCACATTTCTGGAACCAACCAATCAACCAACCAAAGGATGCAATGTATAGATCAGGAGAGGGAGGTTGAGGGGGGTGGGGAGCAGAGATTATTAAGCTGTGCTTGAAAAATACTGGGCTAAACGAATCTCTGCAAGGGTAAAACAGAACAAGGCCATTCAATTAAGAAACCAAACGCATTTGTGTAACAAAATACATTTATGGAACTGAAAGATGCCATAAAGTAATTGATTAGAATTGATACAGATTAAAAATTATTTTACAAATAAATGTGCATAACAAATAAAGACACAATAAGAGGGTATGTGACTGACGGAATAAAAAAAATTCACAGTGCTCCAGTATTTATGTTAACAGCTGCAAGAGGACCATATTTTTCTTATATATTTAATTGGCCATTCCACAATGATACGGCCCACTCTCTCCATTAACGCACCTCAATTGGATGACCCATGAGTTGACAACTTTATAGGCCAGTCCCATGTAAGTTACATAATGAAGGGACAGAAGGCACTGTATATGTTGGTGAGACAGACATAGTGATACCAACTGATGAGTTACATTGTCATGTATATATTCACAAACTATTGAATATTCATAACTAGTATGATATACAAAAATATTACTGGTACAGCTCACTTCTATTCAGCTTAGAAGAGACTTTTTTTACAGTATGAAATATACCGTATATTCAGGATTTTATTATAAGAGAATTGACTTTCTATTAATAATAGTAAATTGAAAGCAGACCTACCTATATTCTTGTGTAGAATTTCCAATTTCTATTTTCTTGAGGCGCTTGTCTAGTTCCTGCAAAAGAAACTTCATATATTAAACCATTTGGCATTGAATTAGCATACATGTCACTTATACAGGCTGTCCAGCACACCCTGATGAAAAAGTAGGACAAAAGTAGGAATGCAAATACAGAAAAAGTAGGACAAGAGTAGGAAAATAGAAGCAAAAAGTATGACTCAAATAGCATATGTAGCAACATTATTCCGGACAAACGAATGAAAAAAAGCTATATGACTGAGAAAATGCTTTTTCAGAACATTTCTTACATGCTGTACCTGTATTTTCATTATTAGAACTTGACAGACACTAGTATTGATTTCAAGATATATCAGGACGCAAAAATAAAATACCTCTGACTTTTGCAATAATAGAAGCGATATGCACTTTTACAGCAATTCACGACATTTTGAAATTGCGTCTGGTGAAGCAAATACCAAAAAGTAGGAAAAAGTAGGAAAATGTAGGTATTTTGAAGAAAATATAGGAAAAATAGGATGGAGACAAAAAAGTAGGAAAAAGTAGGAAAAGTAGGATCACTGGACAGCCTGCTTATATATATTTTTTGAAATCTTGATAATGCCACTCACCGCCATTTAAAATATGGCTACTTCCAGGGACTTGAAAAACAAGGTTGGTTCCTCTGAATGTTAACTCTTTTGGCAGAGGGTAACCATCCTCAAGTCACTATAGCTATATGAGTTTTGATTATGGCCAGGATTTACTGTTTAGATTCTGGGATCGCTGCAAAGAGGGGAATAACAGACAGGTAGCCCTTTGGGGACCAGAAGGTCATTTCAAGCACACAGGCATGTCCAGAGGGGGGTACAGAGTGTATGTACCCTCCTTTTAGACCTTAACTGTATCCCAACCCACCACTTTTTTTGAAATTATGTGTCCCCTAATCTCTCCTTATACAATATTACAATGCATTAAGCTTTGTAGTTTATATGTCATTTTTTTATTTTACCCACAATTTTAAAGTGTGCATATAGAATGTAACATGCACCACGGTCACCTACGTCTTACACTTTTGCACACATTTTTGGTCATGTTTTTGTGGAACAATTTATTATGCCCCCCTTTTTAAAAATTCCTGCACATGCCACCAAAGCACATGTGGGCATAACCTGGTAACAGGTAAGAGCCAACCTTGTGGCGTAGTCAGGGACAGACATTAACTTTGGATGTCACCTGTTCTGTCGGGCATGTGGTGTTGAGATTGACCTGCCCCCCTGAAAATTTACCTGTTCTATCAAATTGAGAAACATCAATGTAGATACAAATAACAAACAATTTATTTATTGTGTTGAAGTGGTCGCTGCATTATACAGTCTCTCTATAATATGACTCCCTCCATCATCCAGTCTTTTCTCTGCGCATGAAACACTTTTACATGTCAAAGCCCCTTTATTATGCGACTCCCTTGCTAGCGCGACTTATGACCGACATTTTGGCTTCTTATGCGACTGGCACACAATTTAATCCCTTTGTTAACTTGCTGTGTGGCAGTCGACCCAATTGGCTCTGAACAAACAACACATTGAGCTAATCTGACTGGTTATTAATGAGCCAACGTATAAGAGTGCATCATTGTTAATTCCACATTATGTGTACACGCAGACAATGGCTGGAAGACGCAATCAAAATGCTGATCTTAGGATCAGATTGTAGATGCAAGTTAATGGCACAGAGCTGGAGAAACCACAATCAGCATATAAGCTTAGCAACTTGTTAGACTGAATGCTGATGCTATCATGGATAAGAGGGAAATAGGAGCCAGATCTGCATCAAAGACTCTGAATCTTAGGAAAATATTGTATGTTGAGGTTTAGACTGATGTTTGACTGCTTCAGCACAGCCCAAAAACATTCTTCTGATGGGAGACAAATTACATAACTCGTCTCATTGGACCTAGGCTTAGCTGATTTCTCCGCTTTCAATGGGTGGCTCTATAGTTTCCAGCTACGCCACAATACAAAAGCATCAGTGCTGAGTGGATAGTCAATTGAAGTTAACCCGAAGACATTTGGTGATTGGTGTTTGTGATACTTGGGTGAAAACTGCCCATCGCTGCATCCCTCTATTTTACTACTCCCTCTGTTATGCTGTCTTTTCAGGCCTGCGGAACAGAGTCATATAACACAGGGACTACCATATTTACAAAGATTTCGACGATTCTGCAAAGTCATGTTCCAAACAGTGAGCTTCAATGACTGGGTACACAGTTTTCTAATGTTATATTGTGGGGGCCAAAAAGCTACCATGCCGTTATTGTTCACATTGATCAGTGCCTGCATGTTATTTGTTCAGTGTAATGGCTGAATAATGATGAATAGCAAGAGATTGCAGGCTAAATATTCACATGCCCCATCGTCATACAACCAGTATTCTGACCTGTCTGACCCTGAAATTCAACTGTCCCAGGCATTCAGACAGGCAGTTGGTTATGATTAAGGTCTGATTAGGAAAGTTTTTAAAGGAGCTGGTGCATCATCTTAGGCTCATTCTTTTCAGAAATGCAGGTTCTTTTCATTTGTAGCGAAAATTCTCTGGCAACAATCTGTCTAAAAATGTTCCATGTTATAGGGTACTGTATTAGGCAGTAACAGATCACTTTAAGCTGTAGCGGATCACACCATCTAGTGGCCTATTTTGACAGTGAAGCATGTAATTTAATGCTGGAACTATGACTCAAAAATCTTAAATTATGTAGTGAACAATTTAATATTGCATATATTTTATAGTGTGATATAATAAATCATAGCTGTTTTTGATTTTTTCTGAATACCGCTACTGATATTGAGTCAATGATTTTCGGGCCACACCATGTGGCTGTAAAGCTTGGCAGTAAAGATAAATGTCACTGATCCATCACTGCAGAGAAAGCAGTAAACGCAATTTAGAGGACAACAGCAATTTTGATTCGAGCAGGGATCTGATTATTTTATTTAAGGTTCAATGTATATACAGCTATAAAAAAATTACATTAGTTGTGTAGATATATTTACTTTGGCAAGAGTAGGGGCCCAAGTCCAAGAGTGGCCTGTTGAAATTATTTTGCATAAGTAAGCTTACTCGCAGAGCAAAGCCAAAGAGCTTGCTACCGGAAGTGCACTTGAGGTAAAAAAAAGAGAGTATAAACATCGATAGAACCTTGCGTTTTTTGACTTATTTTAAGTCAGTGGTTACCAATCTCTGAAATAAGTCGTAATTTATGACATTTAGTGGCTTTTAATAGCGAGCGTAGCAAGCTCTTTAGATAACACACATGTAAAAAACTGACAAAATCTGTATCTCAATCCCATACTGTAAAGAGTGAAAAAAAATCAACCGCGGGTCGACCCCCAGTGGGGAAAGCGGTAGCGAACGATGTGACACATTGTTTACGCATGCGTTAACTGCCTTCTGGGAAACGTCATATTTATTGTTTTTTTGTTAAAAACTTATGTGCAGCGTACCGCAGGATATTTAAGAACCGACATTGGTACATAATCCACAAGTTACTGGAAAACATAACCAAGATGAAGGGTTTATCATAGTGACATGTTTTCACTCTCTCGACAGAGCGCTCGCTGTATTCGCCACATGGCAGCACAAGTCGAACGTGCAGACAACGGTGCACAGCAGACTGGTCAACAGTTCACAGCTTCGTTGATATTATAACCTTTTTACATAATATTTAGTCTAGCTTTTGTAAATTAAGATCAAGGTTGATGATACATTAGGTGTTTAGGTCTCATTAAAAACATTTCACCTTACCACATAAGTTTAGTTTATGTCACATTCAACTGGGTTTATTTGACAGTTGTCAGTGCATCAGTGATATCACGTCATCAGGCATCCGTGTACGATGCGAGTCAAACAAGGTTGACCGATTCCTGGATTTGGACTAAGTTAGGAAGATTTTCTTTTCGCCAATGTTAAAAACAGAAACTTACCTATTGAATCTCAGCTACTGAAGCAGCAGAACTTAATGTACGAAATTGGATTTAAGCTTAAACAAATTTCACACAAGAATAGGAAGTTATTAAAACTAAAAAGTGTCCTAATACCTGGAGCTATTATTGTAATAGTTGTCTCAATACCTGGAGCTATTATGTAATAGTTGTCTCAATACCTAAATACACACCTGCAGCTAAACTTGAGACAATTAAAAGAGAGGTTTTTGCTATAGTACATGCATATAGTATGACAGCACAAGAGGCTCAACTCTAATAATTACAACCTAGGTCTTAAATAATTACAACCTAGGTCTTAAATAATTAAAACCTAGGTTTTAATAGCTTCCCTACTTGGAAACATTAGTTTGTATAATTATAGCTACAGGTATTTATGACCTCAAAACTACAAAAACAGAAGATTGTATGAGCCAAGAGTTGATATGATTTCTTTTATTACAGAACAAGAGTTGATATTGATTCTTTTATCACAGAATTAGAAAAGCAAGACATGAAAGTTGATAGTCCTACATGTTTTAATTGACCGGCCATTAATGCTGGGGTTCTGTCAGCAGATCTGAGCGCCTGTGGATTAATGAGTGATGTATAAGTTATCAGAGGTTCAGTAAAGCAGTGAGGGTTAAAAAAATGGTACCAAACAGATTGTATCGCTATGGTATGGAGCATTGGAGGCTACGCTCGCCTTTAGGTAGGACATATTAGAAACAGTTCAACAGTGAACAGTGAAGTGACCAGCAAATGCCTGTAATCTGTTACTGCCCGATCCAAGAGACTGGGAAGGAGGCAAGGTACATTAGGTACAATAGTTCCGTGACTAGCCTCACTATGCCCTAGTGTCTAGCGGCTGTGATTGAAGTGTCACCGGAATTTACGCGAATTTCATTGCAAACAGCCTGAGCGATAATAGAGTCAGCACAACAAATTTGATGATTTTAAACGCATCTTACCCCAATTTTGGTCAAATGTACAAACATAGTGCTAAACGCAATCAAGCAACTCTTTTCGAAAGAAGCTTAAGGCCAACTTACCCCGCTATCCTCCAATTCTTCCCAATTTTCCGTGATTTCATCTTCTGCCATTCTCAGCCTGGCAGGCGCGACCAAGCGAATAAATTCATCGTCGTGATTCAAGCGAAATGTTCGAGAATGGCCGTTTTAACCTCAATGTCCTTTGTAGCAAAAATACCGGTTAAATGCAACTGAAGTTTGTATTTGAATCAACTGGCTGGGCGAATATATGGTCATTAATTGACGTAAACATGAGGTGGTGGTGGGGGGGGGGGGGGGGGTACGAGTGTCCCTGAATGCCCGCAGAAAGAATGACATCAAGGAATAAAGGAGAAGTAAACTTGGCCATTTATGACATTAACTTAGAAGAGGACGACTGAGAAGTTCTAGTGTCATCCTAGCTGGAGGTACACCACGATGTCAGAAAAAAGCGGGTTTGGCAGGAAAAAAAATTAAGCAAGCAGACCTGCACGGATAGGCGATGTAGAGCGGGATAATGGAAAAAAAAAAACACTATTAAAAGCGGTCGTTATTATCCAAAAAGGAGAGGTCAATCGCACACCTGTTTTAATCCCCCCCCCCCCATCCTCCCACCCTCAACACAGGACCAAAATTTGAGAGCTTCAGAGCAGCCCCCCCCCCCCCCCCCCCACCCCGGTCGCAAGTTTTCAGAGAGCGAGAGCAACACCCCCCTTGGAAACCGGAACATACACTTTTAAAGTGTTAAAGTCGGCTTCTGAGAGCACGCCCTCCCCCCCCCCCCCACCCCCACCCCCACTCCCCGTCGCAAGTTTTTCAGAGAGCACACCCCTCGGTCGGTCGGAAGTTTTCAGAGGGCAAACCCCCCCGCCTTGGCAAATTCCTAGATCCGCCAAAGTAGGTATGTACATATGTGCATGCCGCACAAATGACATCTTTTTTCGCCTGTTTTCTCTCTGTCCTGGAAGCAGAAATCCACAATTTCTCACATCGATGTCCTATCTATTTATTTGGTCCCACCGCATATCTTGCAAGCTCTCCAAGATCTTCATGCGCCACTTTCGTCTCCAAGTCTGATATTACACGAGCCACGTTTCGTTGTTGTTTCCTGTGCCATATATACATCGAACATGAGTTCATTGGGTGTCCATGCCACATTATATCACGGATAAGAAGTCCCATATGCCGTCGCCATAACCTCCGAGGCAACTGATTGAAAAGTACGCAAGGAAGCCATATTTGTACGCAAAGAGTTGCACCCGTCAGGTAAACAATTATTATTTTCATATATATTCGAATATATGCTTTAACCATAGAACCGTAGACCTAAATATAATAATACTAAATTATATAATTAAATGTATATGTGTTTCTGGAAGATTTAAAATAGTGTGAGAAAACTAGCTAAATGGTAAGATTTAACATTGCGTATTACGTTTTTTGTATGTCATAAATATGAATTGTATGACAAAGTTAGCAAAGAAGGATGAGCACCGTCGTGTATCCATGAACTGATGAATGCCCGCCCCACCTGTCTGCAATAAAATGTATTTTGTATTCGCATCGTTGTAATATTTTTACTAAATGGCCCATTAGAGCGGGAGGTGGGGGGGTGGGGGGGGGGGGGGGGTAGGGGGTCAGGTTCCCAGCTCTAGAAGAAAAAAATTCTGTTTATCCAGTTCACGAAGAATTGAGCGACAAAATAGACTGATATGAGTAAAAAGAGCCACGCTATCGATGCAAAATGCTTTAAAAGACCACCACCAAATTAGTCTTTCCTGGTCACAGTTAAATAATTGATCCGTGACAGTAGCTAGATCACGGAGGTCGGTATAACTTGACGATTTCACGGGTAATTAATATTAATATTTCTAGTTTCGATAAATGAAAATCCTTAATCACATCGGGGTCGGTTAATGCCCCATTCCCAGGTTTCGATGAATTATTTTTCTCATTCCCAGTTCACGGTGACATAAAAAGCCCGTTCCTCCCTTGTGATACAAGCACCCGATTTGGCCTACATGTACTATTCGAACTACTTTTTTTCAGAAAAACGCTTTAGCCAATTAAATTTTCAAGACGACGGTCATTTTTTTAAAGATGGCCACCAACGAGATGATGTATTCACGCTAATTTCATATAACTGAAAAAATTCAAAATTTAATTCAATGTATGTCTGATAGATAATGTCTTTGGAATGCGTTCAAGCGCATCATGCATGTGTACGATGTATTTTGCCTATGCCAGCGAAGACGTCTTATGTTTGATAAGCGCAAAAGTGCTTGGTAGACTGGCCATAGACCCTGTTCTGCGGCTGTAGCATGGGCAAATATAGGGTCTCACTTTATAGCGAAAAGACAGTATCTTACGAAAAGACAGCTTAACTGTCAATAAATCCTGATTTGAAGCTGCTGATCAGGCTGATTTGGTTTCAAATGTCTTTACTGCTCATAACAATGAAATAATATCTTCACCAGGTGTATCAACCGTCTTAAGGTATATCCGTAAATCAACGCGGACCCCGTTCGGCGACAGTTGGGCTGCCGCCATGTTGGACAGACACTTGCCCGTTGCCTCACTAGATGGCGTAACTTGTCGTGACAAATGATGTTATTTTTCAGTCTTGCGAGCAGTAAAGACAGGGAAACCCAATTAGCTTGATCAGCTGCTTCACTAACTGGGGATTTATCGGTATTTCAGCTGTCTTTTCGCAAGATACTGTCTGTTCGCGAAAAGACGTGTCTGTTCGCGAAAAGACGTGTCTTTTCGCTATAAAGTGAGACCGGCAAATATCGACAGTAAGAGCGCAGTGACAGCTAGGGCTCGTCCGTTTTTTGCTCGTCCGACAGCTAGTTATTCTTATTTGCCCGTCATACAACAACATAACTGGGGCTCGGCTGGCCCTGGCTGACACTTTTACTTTATTTTGCCCATATATGCCTAAAATATCGCAGCTAGCTATAGGCAACGAACTTAGTTGGAAACTTGTCTTATACATCTTCGCTTACAGGTTTATGTCGTGGCGGAGTGAATCCGTGTGAATTATGTGTTTCTTGGGAAGGCGTCTACATTTGATAACAGTCAAGTTCACATCCCGAACATAATAAATCTTAGTAAGTTTTAGACGTGAGACGGCACGCGATTTGGTTCGTTAGGCCTACCTATATTTGGACCGCTGTAAACTGCAACCGTACTTCAATTGCGAGAGTGAACCATGCGGCCTTGACCTTTCCAACATGGACACAGGCGAGAACGTTTCGTGTGAAAATCATGAAAGTCCTCTTTCACAACATGACAAAGTCATCCTAAACGCAATATTTAATCCCAATCTTCCATTCACGGAAGCTGAGAAGGAGGAGAGCTTCAAGGAAACAGGTAAATAGGGCGAACTATAGATATCTTGAGCTGGCTATTTTGGCGGTCAGAGACATGGAGTACGTACGACAGTACGTTATTAGGATGTACGACGGTAGGTTTTAGTACGTACGACGGTACGTTATTAGTACATACAACAGTACATTATTACTACATAAACTGCCTATATCGGGTAATCACTCTGTTATTTGTTAGAGCATCTAATATGTCATAGGTAAAACCTAAAGGCGAGTGTAGCCTCTAATGCTCCATACCATAGCGATACAATTTGTTTGGTACCATTTGTTTAACCCCCACTGCTTGGTGAGAACCATTTACTGAACCCCTGATAACTTATCCTCAGGCGCTCAGATCTGCTGACAGAACCCCAGCAATAATGGCTGGTCAATTAAAACATGTAGGTCTATCAACTTTCATGTCTTGCTTTTCTAATTTGTGATAAAATAAATAATATCAACTCTTGTTCTGTAATAAAAGAAATCATATCAACTCTTGGCTCATACAATCTTCTTTTTTGTAGTTTTGAGGTCATAAATACCTGCAGCTATAACTATACAAACTGATGTTCACAAGTAGGGAAGCTATATGCATGTCCTATAGCAAACACCTCTCTTTTAATTGTCTCAAGTTTAGCTGCAGGTGTGTATTTAGGTATTGAGACAACTATTACAATAATAGCTCCAGGTATTGAGACAACTATTACAATAATAGCTCCAGGTATTAAGACAAATAAACCCAGTTGAATGTGATACAAACTAAACTTATGTGGCAAGGTGAAATGTTTCTAATGAGACCTAAGCACCTAATGTATCATCAATCTTGATCTAAATTTACAAAAGCTAGACTAAATAATAATGTAAAAAGGTTATAACGTCAATGAAGCTGTGAACTGTTGACCAGTCTGCCGTGAACCGTCGTCTGCGCGTTCGACTTGTGCTAGCTGCCACTTGGCGAATACAGCGAGCGCTCTGTCAGGAGAGTGAAAACATGTTGTCGCTATGATAAGCCCTTCATCTCCTTGGTTATGTTTTCCAGTAATTTGTGGATTATATAGGAATGTTGGTAATTCGTTCCTAAATATCCTGCAGTGTGCTGCGCATAAGTTTGAGAGTTTGGAACATGACATTTCCCAGAAGGCAGTTAATGCATGCGTAAACAATGCGTCACATCTTCCGCTTCCGCTTTCCCCACTGGGGGTCGACTTGCGGTTGAGTTTTTTTCGCTCTTTACAGTGTAGGATTGAGATACAGATTTTGTCAGTTTTTTACGTGTGTGTTATCTAAAGAGCTCGCTACACTCGCTATTATACAACGCCCTTCGTTATACAGTCTTTTTCGGACTGGCAGAACATAACTCATATAATTTAATAATGCAAAAACCACAACCGGGTCAATTATCTGATGAGGACTAATAATTAATAAATAAAATGACTGGCTTTACAGGTTTGCATATATTTAGAAAACTGGATGCAAAATAGAAAAACTAAATTTTATTTTACTTAAAAATACAATTATTTTGGCAAGCTAATCATAAGACTACTAAGTTTACTCTGCTCATTAATTTTACAATTTTAATTAAAGTATGCTTCAATATCAAGTAATTGCAGTGCACAAATCTTTAGTGCTCACTGTGACATTGATGACTAATGCACTTTGTATTGTCATTACTTTATTTGCAGTGGAAGAGGAGACTGAGAGTCTGAAAGAAGCCAAACGGCTGGAAATTGAAGGAGTTAAGGCGGCAGAGAATGGAAATACTGTGCTTTCGTTAGAGTTCTTCAACCAAGCCATTGCTCTTGAAGACTCCCGTGCTTCAGGCTACAACAACAGAGCTCAAGCCCTGAGGTTGATGAATGATGTCAAAGGTAAAGTACTCAATAGGTGTCTACAAGAGAGCTCAGGCCCTGAGGTTGATGAATGATGTCATATGTGAAATGCTTGATTTTAGTGTACACAACAGGGCTGAATGATGAATATACAGGTACAACATGTCTTGAGTATTGCAATTTTAAGTGTTTTCAAACATTGAAGTTGCAAATGAGCTTAGAGGTAAGGAGTTTGTTCAAGCAGCAACTGGCAGTTGATTGATCGTTTTTAAGCCAGGTTTTAAGCACTGCATATACTAGTCTAGGAACTTTGGTAGATATTGTTACATGGTCCATTTATACAGATTGATAAGACTGCTTCCTTTGTATCAAAATTTGATAGAAAAAAACAAAAACTTTCTCATCTTGTTATGATTCAGCCCTCTTGATCGCTATCCATGCTATGGTGTCCTGCTCACAAAGTGTATGTTTATACATTCGTTAGGGGTTGAGCATAACCATCACAGATAGCTCAGTGGGTTAGACCGCTTGTATTGATTGAGCGCTCTGGCCACCTGAGTGCATGTGGATTGATGCTTCGCACCCCGCTATGATTGTGTGGTCGTAGGATAATGATCCCATGTCCTTCTTTGCAAAGAGTAGGGGGTTACACCAGGGACATGGCTCCGCTCTTCCCTCGTTTCTCCCATTGACGCGTTATGACCAGAGTAGGTTCAAGCATCCTAAACATACAACCATTTGTTCCAGGGGCCTTGGAGGACCTTCAGAAGGCCATCAGTCTGAGTGGAGGCAGAGGAAAGGCGGCCTGCCAGGCGTACACTCAGCGAGGACTCATCCACAAACTGGAGAGTAAGCAACCTTGTCGACAGATAGGGGAAGAACCATTGCTTTCCAAAGGTGGTGGGGGATAGCACCCCTAGCTAAGTTGGTAGGCAGGCTGAGCTACAGATCAACAGATTGTGGGTTCACGTCCCAGCACCCGCGTCTTGGGCAATTAAGTTTCAGCCAACCCCTTTTCATTGTATGTGGAACTTGCTTGGCCCAATTTAGCACTCATTTGACCTAAAATACGAACATTTCACTTCTTTGCCAAAAAAAGGGAAGGCCTGTGACTGTAGTTTTAAGGTATGTTTTCATGTTAATGAACAAAATACATTGATTGTGGTGCAACTAAGTCGAACCCAAGTCCAGTTCGTTTTAATTTTAATATAGATGTAGTAACAACGACAAAAAGTTAATTAGCCACTTACCACACAGCAGCAGATAAGGCAGGGCAGGCTCAAATCTCACACTGATGACTGACGTCAGAATGTTATTTTAGAGCCGTCCGAGCAGTTCTTAGCCCAATTTTAACCATCCATGTGCACAAAAATTGGTTGAAACACTAAAATGTTTCGAAGGTGTCCGGGGAGGTTTCTCGGCCCAATGTTACCCTTCGCATATGTGGGAAAATTGCCTAAAAACCCCGTAATTTTGTTTTTGTTTCAGAGGACGATGACCTCGCGCTGGAGGACTTCAAGAAGGCAGCCAACCTGGGCAGCGCCTTCGCCAAGCAGATGGCGATCGAGATGAACCCCTACGCGGCACTCTGCAACAAGATGCTGGCTGAGATGATCGGCAAGGTGCAGCGCGGCGAACCCGAGGGGCTGTAGAGGGGGTGGGGGTGTAGAGGGAAAGGAGGTATTGTAGAGAGAGAGGAGGTATTGTAGAGGGGGGCTGTAGAGGGGGGGGGGGTGTAGAGAGAAAGGAGGTATTGTAGAGAGAGAGGAGGTAATGTAGAGGGGGGGCTGTAGAGGGGGGGGGGGTTGTAGAGAGAAAGGAGGTATTGTAGAGAGAGAGGAGAAATTGTAGAGGGGGGCTGTAGGGGGGGGGGGTGTAGAGAGAAAGGAGGTATTGTAGAGAGAGAGCAGATATTGTAGAGGGGGGTGTAGAGAGAAAGGAGGTATTGTAGAGGGAGAGCATGGGGTTGTAGAGGGACAAGAAGAGTTGTAGAGGGACAGGAGGGGTTGTAGAGGGGGAAAGGGGGTTGTAGGAAGGCGGCAGAAATGGGCATGGAGAGGGGCTGTAGAGGGAGAGGTGGTGGTGGGGTGGGGCACAGGGGTGGGGGATGGGTGCAAAGTAGAGGGTTGTAGAAGGAGAGGAAGAGGCATCGGAAGGACTGTGGAGGGAGGGGAAGGCGCAAAAGAGGCGTTGTCGTAGGAAAGTTATGGCAATATGAAGATGGGAGTGGGGGGCGGGGGCAAGAGGGGACTCACTTTGAGAGGTTGAGAACCAACTTGAGGCGAAAGTGGCAGTGATTTGAGGCGATGGGAGGTGGCATTGGAAGGGGGGGGGGGGGTCTTAGTGCAGCTATTATATATACGTTTGATTGACAGGGTTATTCTGATCTGACGTCTTTGCAACATGAACTCTTATTGCGTGCAGCTAATCTTCACGAGCAGCTATGAATTGTCTTTGTAACTGAATATTATGTAAATAACGGCATATCGAGCAAGGCGGTGGCAGGTTTCTGCCATTTTATTTCAGTCGCACATGTCCATATTATGGAAAGCCGAAATGAATTCTGCTGCTTGACGTTAATGTTGACTTGAACGTCGACCGCCATCAGCTTGCTGTGCGGCTGGCAATGTGTTATATATAACATTGAATGGCAATATTTGAATGGCGATGTTTTCTTTGCCTGTGATAACGAATGAAAATAAAAGGAAATCACATTCCTTTGAATATTCTGTTATTTACTACCTTTACAATGTGTCGACTGGCATCGCTCTGTTGGGTCCAATTATGGGGAATGTTGACCTTTTTTTTCTAGAGGTAGAACCTCTTTTAGCTCAATTGGAAGGCAAACTGGGCAGCAGATTTTCCATCCAACCGCCAAATTTCATTGTTCCCTGAGTTTTCTTGGCCCAGGACCAGACGCAGGAACGTCTCCAGATTTTACGTAATGTCAAATCTGTCGTAATAAGATAATTTTGGGGCCTAGAGGAAAATAAGCAATTTCATTCGAGCATGTCATCACCTTAAATTTGTCGTCTCTTATTGCTTCCCTACGATTCCCTACCACGTTCACTGGATTTAAGTACCCTACAAGCCGAAAATGCCTCGAGAAGACGAAGGGCTTGCAAAGGGGAAAATGTGGCATGAACCATGGGCTCCTTTTGAACAGCATGAGCGAACAATTTGATGATTTCTCCTCCCCCCCCCCCCCCACCCCCCCTCCCACCTCAGTTTTATATGGAAACTCCGCTGAGAGGATATTGCTGAATCATAACGGTTTCAAGTATTTTATCATAACGTCTTGCTATAAAAATTGACGACCGGTTTGGCAACCTTCAGCCTCTGAAAGATTATTATTGTTTTGATTTCGCGGCGAGCCTGCCACAGTCGTCACACCAATGTCCTGTCGATTGGTACTGACTATTACTACACAGTCGTCACACCAATGTCCTGTCGTTTGGTACTGACTATTACTCCACAGTCGTCACACCAATGTCCTGTCGCTTGGTACTGACTATTACTCCACAGTCGTCACACCAATGTCCTGTCGTTTGATACTGACTATTACTCCACAGTCGTCACACCAATGTCCTGTCGTTTGGTACTGACTATTACTCCACAGTCGTCACACCAATGTCCTGTTGATTGGTACTGACTATTACTCCACAGTCGTCACACGAATGTCCTGTCGTTTGGTACTGACTATTACTCCACAGTCGTCACACCAATGTCCTGTTGATTGGTACTGACTATTACTCCACAGTCGTCACACGAATGTCCTGTCGTTTGGTACTGACTATTACTCCACAGTCGTCACACCAATGTCCTGTTGATTGGTACTGACTATTACTCCACAGTCGTCACACGAATGTCCTGTTGATTGGTACTGACTATTACTCCACAGTCGTCACACGAATGTCCTGTCGTTTGGTACTGACTATTACTCCACAGTCGTCACACCAATGTCCTGTCGATTGGTACTGACTATTACTCCACAGTCGTCACACGAATGTCCTGTCGTTTGGTACTGACTATTACTCCACAGTCGTCACCAATACGAACCAATGTCCTGTCGCTTCTATTACTCCACAGTCGTCACACCAATGTCCTGTCGCTTGGTACTGACTATTACTCCACAGTCGTCACACCAATGTCCTGTCGTTTGGTACTGACTATTACTCCACAGTCGTCACACCAATGTCCTGTCGCTTGGTACTGACTATTACTCCACAGTCGTCACACCAATGTCCTGTCGTTTGGTACTGACTATTACTCCACAGTCGTCACACCAATGTCCTGTTGATTGGTACTGACTATTACTCCACAGTCGTCACACGAATGTCCTGTTGATTGGTACTGACTATTACTCCACAGTCGTCACACGAATGTCCTGTCGTTTGGTACTGACTATTACTCCACAGTCGTCACACCAATGTCCTGTCGCTTGGTACTGACTATTACTCCACAGTCGTCACACCAATGTCCTGTCGCTTGGTACTGACTATTACTCCACAGTCGTCACACCAATGTCCTGTCGATTGGTACTGACTATTACTCCACAGTCGTCACACCAATGTCCTGTCGTTTGGTACTGACTATTACTCCACAGTCGTCACACCAATGTCCTGTTGATTGGTACTGACTATTACTCCACAGTCGTCACACGAATGTCCTGTTGATTGGTACTGACTATTACTCCACAGTCGTCACACGAATGTCCTGTCGTTTGGTACTGACTATTACTCCACAGTCGTCACACCAATGTCCTGTCGTTTGGTACTGACTATTACTCCACAGTCGTCACACCAATGTCCTGTCGTTTGGTACTGACTATTACTCCACAGTCGTCACACCAATGTCCTGTCGTTTGGTACTGACTATTACTCCACAGTCGTCACACCAATGTCCTGTCGTTTGGTACTGACTATTACTACACAGTCGTCACACCAATGTCCTGTCGTTTGGTACTGACTATTACTCCACAGTCGTCACACCAATGTCCTGTCGTTTGGTACTGACTATTACTACACAGTCGTCACACCAATGTCCTGTCGTTTGGTACTGACTATTACTCCACAGTCGTCACACCAATGTCCTGTCGTTTGGTACTGACTATTACTCCACAGTCGTCACACCAATGTCCTGTCGTTTGGTACTGACTATTACTCCACAGTCGTCACACCAATGTCCTGTCGTTTGGTACTGACTATTACTACACAGTCGTCACACCAATGTCCTGTCGTTTGGTACTGACTATTACTCCACAGTCGTCACACCAATGTCCTGTCGTTTGGTACTGACTATTACTCCACAGTCGTCACACCAATGTCCTGTCGTTTGGTACTGACTATTACTCCACAGTCGTCACACCAATGTCCTGTCGTTTGGTACTGACTATTACTCCACAGTCGTCACACCAATGTCCTGTCGTTTGGTACTGACTATTACTCCACAGTCGTCACACCAATGTCCTGTCGTTCGGTACTGACTATTACTCCATAGTCGTCACACCAATGTCCTGTCGATTGGTACTGACTATTACTCCACAGTCGACACACCAATGTCCTGTCGTTTGGTACTGACTATTACTCCATAGTCGTCACACCAATGTCCCGTCGTTTGGTACTGACTATTACTCCATAGTCGTCACACCAATGTCCTGTCGTTTGGTACTGACTATTACTCCACAGTCGTCACACCAATGTCCTGACGTTTGGTACTGACTATTACTCCACAGTCGTCACACCAATGTCCTGTCGTTTGGTACTGACTATTACTCCACAGTCGTCACACCAATGTCCTGTCGTTTGATACTGACTATTACTGCACAGTCGTCACACCAATGTCCTGTCGTTTGGTACTGACTATTACTCCATAGTCTCCTAGTTTGACGTTTACTTGTGATTTCTGAAAGCAGGGCTCGTCGTGGTGGACGATTTACGCCGCTCTTTAATTACTGTGGCGGGCAGTGACCTAGGCGGTGGCTATATATATACTACCAGGCTAAACCGAAACGTAATGCAAAGACAATGCCGTACATTCAAATCCAGCTGTTACAACATATACCACCAGTCCGTGCGCACTTGGTCTACCACGAATTATATCTTAATTAATTAACTAGCTGGTCTTCGAAGGTTAAGTCGGCTCTTACAGTAATTTAGTCGGTGGAGGCTAAATCTATCAGTTACCCACTAACAGGGGTCTGGAAGGGGTAAATGGCGACATGCGACACAGACATATTTGACAAATCGATATTCGACGTCGACCCCCCCGCCCCCCTCCCCCCCCCCCCTAAATTCCGACACTGAGGATTTGAAAAAGCGACATCGACGAAGTTTTTTAGGATATCGACATTGAACTTAGCCAAAAAGTTACACGGAAGGTCGTGAGAAATCGACGTTCGACACGGAGAATGTAGAAAGGTCGACTTTGGACACAGCCCCCCCCCCCCCCCCCTTCGAGACCCCTACTAACTGTTGCGATAGAGGACAGATCCACACTCAACCCATTGGCTATAATACTTCGCGGAGTGAGAGGGTAAATCGATACATATAGGTCCAGTATAATGACCGTGTGTAGAGATCAATGAAGGTGTCAGGTGACAGAGGGTGTGGCTAACCGGGTTCAGACGATGGTCGAAGGCGATAGCTGTAGTTATTGCTAACCTAACGACTGACGGCGTGCACATACCCCGCTCCTACCCCCCCCCCCCCGCCCCCCCCGCCTCGCTCCGGCCCCCCAGTATCACTTCACTTCTATCCCCCTGACCCCCCCCCCCTCCCAGGTATGTGGAACCGCCCCTCCCTCCCTATTCTAATTGGCCTACTCTTACTATTATGACAGTTGTCTGTCTCACTGAGAAGCAGGTTTTCTTCTGCAATTCGAGAGGCTAACCTGCTAACCACCGCATATATTGGGGACGGTGGTTGTGGGGCTGGGTTGGAGATGTTTTTTGTTTATTTGATTACTATTTTTGGATACACGTGGCAATCATCATTAAAATACGTGTAGGCCTACCATGTAAGTTAGGGGGAGGAGGGGATGGCGGTGGGGGTGGGGCTGGGTTGGAGATGTGTTATGTTATGGCATTACTATTTAAATACATCTGGGAATCATCGTTAAAATACATGTATCCATACTGACGCCATTGCAAGAGCCGACTGAACACACGAGTGGCGACTCCCGACCAAAGCTACCACTCTGCCGGCAGAGGGAGCTCGTTCCTCACATCACCTCTGCCCCACGTAACCGCTCACCTCACGGTTGACCTCAACGGTGCTGGGGTAACGAATAGTTTTAAAGGGTTTTTGGGATTTAATTTTCGATGCAGAATTTGAAATATATAGACATTTCGTTGCCGAATGATCACAATGGAAGAGCTAAGCGAAACAATATTTAAAAATAACACGACGTCAAAGTTCTAAACGCTTCACGCCTATGATCTCGATCGAGCTCGAAAATATAGTTTGAAAGTAACGTGGCGTCTCAAACAGAATTCATCAGGTACGGTACCAGTGACACAGTAAATGCTAAACAATGGTGTACTTGATGCCAAACTGCGAAGTTATCATCATTTCAATTTTCGCGTATGAAGGATAATTCTGTCGGTTAAATTTGACTTTGGCAGAGGGACTATGGCGTAAACGTAACGCACTCTTCCCAGGAGAGTGTACGTGAAGCTACGTGCTGCTATCAATGGCAGCACAGCAGGGTTTCCAATGAGGAGCGACGTAACAAACGACGTTTGGGAGATGGCATGACGCCTTTATTATTACAGGTGTTCCGGTGTAGTTTCTTCGTGAAGGTCAAGGTGAAAGATCAAGCGTGGCGGACGTCCTAGCAGGCCGCTAAAATTAGACCAAATGGAAGTTATTTGTCGTCGATGGCTATGTGTATATTGAGCCAGGAATAACACCATTTTTTTGGGTGAGAGAATCGAAGAAAAACACAACGTGACTCCGAAGCAAAGCCGGGAACCAATGTGAATTTTGTTGATGGAGAGTCGAGAGGGGTTAAGCTGTGAGTTGGGGGAGAGGGTGGGTGTAATGTATAGCTTCATTTCCTCCTAGCGGAGCCATATAACTTGTATTCGTTAATAAAGGCTCCGGCAGAACAATAAGAAAATCCGTTTCTCATAGGGGCACGCACACCCTTCTGAAGGCAAAACAGCGTCGAGCCTCCCTAACTCAGTTGGTAACCAGATACAGAGCTATGGGTCATGGGTCATGGGTCATGGGTTCGCGCCCCGGATCATGTATCTGGAACAGGTTACATCCAAGCTCGTTTCAGTGTCCCATATTATTGTCTCCAAATTAGTTAGGTGCAGAAAAGTTGCCTAAACACCATACCAGTTTTATTTTGAGCACAACAGCTTGAATATTGATGAGGCCCCTGAGCGTCTACACATGTAGGCCTACCTTAATTGGGGAAAGATACGTCACTGTCGTTTTTATTTGATATGTTATTCCGGTGATTCGACCCGGTGATAGTCTCACAACATCATGTTATCGTTCCACTCGATTTCCATTGAAAAGTGTGTACTGCGTGTTCTTGGTGTGTTATAATTTCCCCATGCTGTGACCTGCATGGCCACTTGAAAGACTCATTGATAAAGAAAGACTCAAGGATAAAGAAAGTCTCAAGGCTAAAGAAAGACTCAAGGATAAAGAAAGACTCAAAGATAAAGAAAGACTTAAGGATAAAGAAAGTCTCAAGGATAAAAAGCGACTCAAGGATAAAGAAACACTCAACGATGAAGAAAGACTTAAGGATAAAGAAAGACTCAAATATAAAGAAAGACTCAAGGATAAAGAAAGACTCAAGGATATAGAAAGACTCAAGGATAAAGAAAGTCTCAAGGATAAAGAAAGACTCAAGGATAAAGAAAGACTCAAAGATAAAGAAAGACTTAAGGATAAAGAAAGTCTCAAGGATAAAAAAAGACTCAAGGATAAAGAAACACTCAAAAATGAAGAAAGACTTAAGGATAAAGAAAGACTCAAATATAAAGAAAGACTCAAGGATAAAGAAAGACTCAAGGATATAGAAAGATTCAAGGATAAAGAAAGACGCAATGATAAAGAAAGACTCAAAGATAAAGAAAGACTCAAGGATAAAGAAAGTCTCAAGGATAAAGAAAGACTCAAGGATAAAGAAAGACTCAAAGATAAAGAAAGACTTAAGGATAAAGAAAGTCTCAAGGATAAAAAAAGACTCAAGGATAAAGAAACACTCAAAGATGAAGAAAGACTCAAGGATAAAGAAAGACTCAAGGATATAGAAAGACTCAAGGATAAAGAAAGACTCAATGATAAAGAAAGACTCAAAGATAAAGAAAGACTCAAAGATAAAGAAAGACTCAAAGATAACGAAAGACTCAAGGATAAAGAAAGACTTAAGGATAAAGAAAGACTTAAGGATAAAGAACGACTCGAGGATAAAGAAAGACTTAGGGATTAAGAAAGACTTAAGGATTAAGAAAGCCTGAAGGATAAAGAAAGACTCAAGGATAAAGAAAGACTTATAAGGATTAAGAAAGACGCAAAGATAAAGAAAGACTCAAAGATAAAGAAAGACTTATAGATTAAGAAAGACTCAAGGATAAAGAAAGACTCAAGAATAAAGAAAAACTCAAGTATAAAGAACGAATCAAGGATAAAGAAAAACTCAAGGATAAAAAAGACTCAAGGATAATGAAAGTATTATTTACATTACTGGATTCCTTCATAAATCTTCAGAGATTAATTGTGCCGCGCACCGTTAGCGCTCCGTACGCATATAATAGCAACGGGTTGTATGGATCTAAAGCAGTGTGAAAACTTCAAACGATCTGTGTGGTAGAGGCACAGGTCGGCTGGAGGGGGTGGGGGGGGGGGGGTATGACCACTGAGCCACGATCCGAAAATTACTTTCTCAATATAGATCTGATGTAAAAGTGTTTACTGAACAGGTGACCGTCAGCTCATCAGCCGTGTTTTACCACCGCCCCAATGCAGGTGGGCGCTAAGCTGGCATAAAACACCAACTCTACGCATCCAATCTGTCCGTGCACTACTACCCCCCCCCCCCCCCCCACCCCTGCCCACACACTCACACCCTTTAATAAGGCACGAGGCTGGACATACGCTAGTCTTCAGCAAGGCTGTCACCAGAACTAGATTTGTGGTTTGTTTGTCCAGCGATCCTCGTTGCTACTACCACCATGTCGCATCTACAGCCTTTGATGTTGGTTCCACGTGCGGCCAATGTAAACACTGGTCCCCCAGTAAATACCAGCCGTCACGCACTTCTGTCGTGACAGCGCTCACCTTTCCATGATAAACCCCCCTCCCACACCCATCCCTATCGTCATCCCTATTGACGGAATCGTCGCTAATTTGCCTGCGTGCGCAGCGCGTCGCTTGTCTATTTCTAGGCGTCCCGCAACTCAGAAGCCAACGACGAAATGAGACATGAAGGAACGTCATTTGAGTTCTGAAATCAACACAAATTACACTCAGGAAAGCTCATTAGAGACACGAGCGGATGTATCACCATGGAAACGCGCGGGTCCCGTTACGTTGGTTACAATACTGATGCGGCCTCTCGATGCGCTCTCAGCGGGAGTTCGTAGCGAGGCGGTCCACTTTCAAATACATTTTCTCCAGTGATGTCGCGTCTCCAACTGAAAACCTTTAGATGATTACATCACTTATTTATTATTGTAGCTGAAAGTGTCGTGTATACACTGGTCAACAATCAACCACTTATATTTCGCAGCCAGGTATCCTAGATACATTAGTAGAGTATGTCAATTTGATGGTCCTTTGACGCCACACCCGGTGACGTCACACCCGATGACGTCACGCACGATGACGTCACGCGCGATGACGTCATCATAAGTTGAAATAGAACAGTGGTTTGTCATTTACCATCGTCTTTGGTCTACGTGGTGTGAGCAAAATACGATTCGTGATTGATAAAGAACGATTACTTCATTTATTCGCATCAGTTATCAATAACTTCGTTATAAAAATGATGAAATAAACCCGAATTGCTTCACTCGTTGTCCGCAAATAAGTTACACATAAGAAACGCGATGGATGGCGTTATAACAAGTTTTTCATTTTACCATAAGCTCGCACATCCCGCACATTATGTGAATCAATATTACGTGCATAAGGGTAAGGACGTGTAGATATATATATATAATTTTGGATATGAAACAAATTAAAACTATTTCAAAGCCATATACACATAATTATTGCCCACAATGACGATCACCCGTGTCCTTACTTCATTTAACCACCCTTCACTTTGCGGCTCGCGTTCAGCACAATTGATTCAATGTCATATATAGGCTTGACTGAGTAACACATCCGAAATAATGGTTGTGGTTAATCTAAAAGGACAATACGTTTCACATGTTTCATTTCATTTATGGCCATTAGAGGATTAAAATAGAGTCGTCCATAGCTCTATTCGCCCCATCAATCCCCGGTAAAGTGACTGGGCTGCGTGCGTGCCCAGCGGCTGCGCGGCACCCCGTGGGGGCAGACGACATTTTCACGAGTGGTGGGCACGATAACACAAACTCAGCGGGTGGTGGACGCGATAGTACGGATTCGCCTCGCGGGTGGCGGTCGCAGATGGGCCGTTATAGGTATCGCGGACGACTGACACCACATCAGGGTGGGGAGTGGATGGCTACAGAAAGTCTTCGCCCTGGACCCCCGCTTGATAATGTCACCGCCTTTAACTGCCAATTAGAATTGTATATGAGCTATACGTCTCATTTAGTCCAACTCGGCGATGCGTGAAGTATGGAAAGTGGGCCGCCAGCCGCTGTCATGTGATGTGTATCACAGGGATTTTCAATATATATTCCAGCTACGCTGAGCCCATGTAATATCGGCGGCATGAGCGGTCTGATGCCTGTAATATATATTTCACATTGTTACCATATAGTTAATTTACGAATTCGGAATTCAATTTCGTTTACAATATGTCGCTACATGCACGGCGCGTATATATATATATCCAGGATATCAGATCCAGGAGGGCGCATTATACACTATCCTTCCGCATTTACGTGTCATGTCAGCTGCTGGCAAAGGTTTAGGTTCAGTAAACGCAAAAAGATCCTTATTCCAAAAATTATGGAACAGCATTAGCATTCCACGGAGAATCAAATCCCCAAGTACGTAATTTCGAAACAAGTTTCCATTTTGTAAATAACGTGAATTAGCATGGCGCGGGGCGAAATATTTGGCCCTGGCCGTTCGGGCTCACGGGCTGATCCCAGAATCAATAATATCTGGAACTTCTATCCCATGATATCAGATTGTGCCACAAAGCGACGAAGGCTTATCAAGGCCTGTACACAGCCGAAGTGGCCAATGCTCGCAGTTACCACGATATCAGCCTCTTTGTTACTTTGTTCTCCCCCAGCTAATGACCTGCATTGTCCTGCTCCAAATCTCGCCAGAGGGCTTAAGGTTCTTATATCACAGGTGACGGTTATATATATCCAGGGTCGTATCGGTTTTCCTGGCGTTTACGACACGACAGTGGAGGTGATGAGATTTACTGTTACGCGGAATAAATTGGATCTCCTTCGATCAAATTTTCAGCGGCGTGAGTCGACTGTGGGAAACGAACTAAAGGCGGTTGTCGATGACGTCATGGCTGAATGGCTAAATGTAATGACCGGTTTGGTCATCGCATTGAATGGCGGTATCGACCTCTGCCCTGGAAGCTTGTCTCTCGTTGTGTAACTGTCTCAATGAAGATTTGATGAGTGTGATACCATGCATGGGCGTCTCCAGTGTGTGTGTTGGGGGTAGGAGGGAGGGGGGGGGGCAAGAGGGGTGGGGGCAGCGGGGGGCTCACCCCCCTCTCAAACCTTAGATGCACCGTGAAAGTGGAGATCGTTTCGAGAGTGACACGGTTCAAGTCGAGATCAAATTGCAAATAAGCACGCGAAACGCGACTACGCCCCCCACCTCCCGCTCCCTATCCCCCTATCCCCTAGCCATCTCCTGCATGGTCGACCGTTCTTCGGACCGACTTTACCGTCACCCCCCTCCCCCATCGACACCCGCCCTTGCAAATTGCTGGGAGCGCCCCTGCCCCGGCGTTGGCATGCAGATAGATGTGGATTGATTGAGCTGGGCTTAGAAAGTTGTGGATATACGTATCGCCACTCCTAGATTGGCATCATTTGGGCTTGTACTCACCAACTGCTGTAAGGTAAATTGCAAACTAATTATGGGACTAATTGGTGCCAGGTTAGACCCCCTGACACACGTCTGCCTATCGTGCTCAAATACAAATACGACAAGTCTCATTATATAATTGTATATCCCATTGCATTATGCATGAGCACTAAATTTATTCGTATGTAACTATATAGATCATAGATGTCATTACTAGCAAGGAGGAGGGCAAAAGGAGGGAGAGAAGTACAGAAATGAGCCTCAGGAATAGGAGAAGACGGGAGAGAGAATGGGGGTGTGAAGAAAAAAAGCGAGAGTTTGGGAAAAGAAGCAGATAGCCGAGAGGGGAAGAATGGAACAAAGGCAAAAGGAAAGTAACTTCACCACTAACTTCACAGATGTGATGAAACGCTTTTATTAAGGAAAGGCACGAGTGGGAGAGGGAGTGGGGGGGGGGGTGCATAGGAGGTGCACTTGGGGGGGGCGGGGGTGGTAGAATGCATGACTGACTGGGGAAGACTGACTGTGACACCGGGAGCGGCTGTGGGTGAAGTGATCAGCGATACAATTGAAGATGTGCGGAGAGCCATGTTGAAGAGCCATGTTGAAGCACGGGGTAAAGTGGGCGCAGCCCCCCCTCCCTCCCTGCCAGCGTGGCCACGTGGAGAACCCATAGACGACTTCGCAATCCGTGGTTCAGAATATTCCACTGTGAGGCGCCACTGCATATGCAATGCATTCTGGGTATTATCTTGGTCTTCAGTGTGAGATGCCAAGATGGTGTCGTCGCATGATGGCATATTTTGCAGAAAACTAAACCTTCTTAAACGATCTTTGTCATCTATGCAAAAGGGAAAGTTATATCTTCTGGATACCGTGTAGACAAGCTCATTAATTATATGCAGGATGTGCCATTTATCTAATAATATGTTTTTTTCTCCATAGAACATAACATAACACCGAAATGTTTCCCAGAATTCTTTGTGCCAGTCATGTTTTTTTAAAGATGGCGGATATTTGCGAAGGTATTTATGCGGGGTATGGGTGTCGAGTGTGGGGTGTAGGGTTCGGGGTACGGGGTACATGGCGTGGGTGGGGTATGGGTGTCGAGTGTGGGGTGTGGGGGTTGGGGTACGGTGTACGGGATGTGGGTGGAGTGTCGGGGTGATCAGTAAATATTGTGATGATAAGTGACGGATTACTTCAACATTTCATGTACGTACTCGGAACGAACATAGCAGTTTCACAATTCTCGCCATACAGACAACCCCTAGTATCAGTACCAAACAGAAAACAGTAATAAATGGACAGGCAAAACCACAGGCCAAACAGTATAAAACGAAAAACAAAATTAATGGTAAGAGATCCTTCGATATGCTAATGACATCGTTGTCAATGGGGCATGTTAGACCACAACATGACGGACGAGCCCGACAATGATAGCTTATCACAATTATGTCTAAAAATGCGGGGGGAAATAAGTGCAAATATTAATTACTACTTGAACTGCCAAATGACGACAAATGTGCCGAGCCAGATGTACTATCTACTAGTTTTATGTGTGTGCTGCAGAGATAACTAGTCGATCGATTAACGTAGGGCGCGTTCATAGCCCATCCCCCTACCAGTCTCCTGCCACCCTCCTTAAACCCTGGCACCCCTCTCCCTATCACGCCCGTCTCGACACGACCCCCCTCTACCAGCCTCTGTCCTCCACGCCCAACCAAAAATAGATCGGTTTTATTTTGCCTGTAAAATAGGTCCACAAAATGCGCCTAGGTAGGATGATGATAAATTTCGCACGGCACGTATCAGCGTATGGAAGGACAAGACCTTGGTCATAGTGAGTTAGTTAAACACCCCCTTTCACTGCCCCCGGTACACGCACATTCTGACGAGCAACCTGGAGACCTCACAACCCAACGACGCATCGATCGCCTATAATAAGAGAAATAACAGGGCCGGAAGTCAGTAATGAACGGCGCGCATGCGCAAAGGAAGACGTTGTTCCATCGATCGCCGATAATAAGAGGACCGGAAGTCAGTAATCAACGGCGCGCGCATGCGCAAGGGAAGACGGTTTCTCATCGATCTATCCAGGTGGTAATAAGCAGTGTCCTGACTAATATCAATAATTGCTGTGGACGTCATTTGTGAGATAACCTTCGGGGCATCGGACGTTAGCGACTACAGAAGCAGGAGTTTATCTGATTAGGTTCAGATAGGCTACCCGTGTAGCAGATCGGTTGAAGGTGATGCGTTGCCATGGCACCATCTGGCGTATTTAGGACTCAGCTGTCTTCTTAGACCTTCATTTCTTACGTAATTTTAGAGTCAAAAGCTTTAGAGTCCAAAATCACGTATTATAAGTTGGCGTCTCAGTCGGGAAGGGAGGGGTGGGGGTGCGGGTGGGGGTGGCGCCAGGGAAGGGGTGGGATGGGGCGAGGGATAGGGGTGGGGGTGGCGCGAGGGAAGGGGTTGGGGTGGGGTATCGCGAGGGTAGGGGATGGGATGGGGCGAGGGATAGGGGTGGGGGTGGCGCGAGGTAAGGGGTTGGGGTGGGGTATCGCGAGGGAAGGGGGTGGGATGGGGCGAGGGATAGGGGTGTAGTTTTGTTGATATGGATGAAATAGGGGCTTATCAATGAGACGGTGTCAACAGATACTGCAGCATAACGAGTCAAGGTTTAATAATCTTGATGTTCCATGATCCTTTGGTCCTTCAGTACCACCGCAGACATCCATCCACCTAATATAATTCACAGGCTGACCACCACCCCTACCCACCCTCCGCAATTCTTATTTACCTTGGCTCAACAGTTCTCGTTCTGTAGGTCGCCAAAAAAATGGCAAGGTCAAAAAAACGGAAGGAGAAGCAACATTTATACAAACGAATCTGTGAAAACACACGCGGTTCTTCTCAGCCAAAGGTAGTTTTTTTTTACAATTGCTGAAAAAACAGGATCGTAAGGTAGGTAAACACTATGAAAGGATATTACGTCACATTTTTTGTCTTGTTCTATACCGAGTTCGGTCTGCCATCTTCTCGATTTGCAGGCGCACTGACAGTGCTAATATTTGCGCTTTTGTAGCAGTTAAGTTTGTTTAGATGTTGGGCGTCAGAAACGACGGCAATCTACATCCGGTTTCCCAACATCCGGTGTTTGCAATGAGGGACCTTACACAGTAATATCCATCAAAATAGTTCTTTATGCTACCGACTCTGTGAGGCAGATGTGTTTTTATCGCTTAAATGAAGATGGTAAATGATGTGTTAAAAGACACTTTCACCATGCGGGAAATATAATTTTACAGAATTTCGAACTACAATGCATCCAATAATATCACAATTTTGACAAAGCAAATTCACACATGTAATGTAACTAAATTATATGCAATCGCCAAGGGGAGTCAGTTTTGCACAGTCGTAGGGTCTGTAAGCGAGGCGACACTGCTTGGGTTTCACAGGAGAATAATTTGGCCATTTGCGGGATATATCATAAGTTGAACAGACTCATCCGTGGTGTAAATACATCCAATGATCCCACCACAAAAACAGTTTTGGATGGTGAATAATGCTAACTGCTGGTGGCGAGGATTAACTCATTTGGCAGCTCTTTAAATTCACTCAGTGTGTGGATGCAATGAAGCCAAGGACTGGGAACTTCTCCTCTCAGTGGATGAAGGGGATAAGTTCTTGATTCCTCTTCAGTTTCAATACCAACTTCTCACTGGCGAATACCGAGAGTTAATAGTTTCATTATCTCTGAGATATATTATATATTAAAAACTATATTTTACGAAAAATAAATTAAATAATATTATTTTATTTTATTTTTAATAGTTCCAGTTTAAAACAGTACCAGTACACAGTGTGCAACAGCATTGCACTTTCTCGCATATATAAATGTTAGTATGTTAGTATCTCTTTTCAAGACAAAGAAGCCTAAACGCTGCAGGTATGTTTTAAAGTTTTATCTGTATACATCCACCTTAATGCTGTGATATCCGGAAAAATATTCATATGATCTCAGGCATTAAAAATATCATCACATGTCGACCCACAACGCATGGGAGATGCCAGTAAATCGAATGGACTTTCCTGCAATATAATTAGTGGAATGGTGCAATATCAAAACGGTGTAAAATTTAGGGAACAGTTTCATCGAATTCAATGCGAAAGTGGTTTGTGTTTTAGTATGAATGGATGGAGATCAGAGTGGCACATTATTTGCTCTGTTCAACGCTAATGGATTGAGTCTTAGAGTCAACGTATTCGGTTCCACTTAATCCCGCTCTCGTGCATAGACACGGCGCCGAGGGATTACCCCTGGGTCTTGGCCAGGTCATTTCCCGCTACCCTTACGAACCTCCGTCTGTCCACCGTCAATGGCATCGAAACTAAACACCGAAAGTACTAACGACTTTGACCTTTTCATGCAAACAATGCAGAAATAATGTTGTCAACGGTTTTTATCGGTTTAACGTTCACTTGGATGAGTCGGTCGTTTCAGTAATTTGGGAACAAAAGTGCATCGCTTAAAATTGAGACCGCAACTCGCCTTTAACGAAAAGCTACATATTCAAAACTATACGCGCTTAATTGGTCACGTGTTCAGAGAAGCGGTCCCAACGCCATTTATCAGTATCGTCGACGAGTGCCATACAATAGCCCCGGGGGGGGGGGGGGGGTGGGCACTATTATACAAATCTAGTGGGGTGGGAGTTCCGCGGGTGCCTTCATTCTGGATAGAGCCGACAAAAAAGATACCCCTTTAGAGCCGATTTTGTGAACACTTGCGACCAGGGGGTGAGGGGTGGGGGGGGGGGGGCGGTTTCTGAAACTGTGCTTCCGTAGAGCGGGTTGCTGAAAGAAATACCCCGGACCAAGCGGATATTGGCGATGAAAAAGGGCAAGGGCTTTACTGCGGAACCCCCCCAAACCCAGCAATGTATGAAGTACCCCCTCTGACAATAACTTAATTGTGAATGTAGAATCTGACTTGTGTACAAGAAACAATGTATGTAACTATATATAATAGCGGATCCTCTAATGATCCTTAACGATAACGTGGAAAAAGAGACGGGTGACTTCCAGCCTATTTCGATGTTGCAACTATGCACCCTTTAAATGTACAGCATAACAATAACACCAATGGGCACTAGGCCTACCTCTCAG